>CM039609.1:899828-1625682 GCA_022457205.1 Saccharum spontaneum | reverse complement strand
TTTTGATCTTTATTATTGTTAAATGTGGGTACCCTATTCTATTGGTACCGACAGTAGCCCCCGAGCCTTTAGGTGAGTGTATGATCACTCTCCTAGAGGCTTTTTGCCGATGAACTGGAGTCGTAGCGCCGTTGACTTTTCCTGCGGGGGCGTCCGAGCGTTCACGAGACTTCTCCGGTGGGGGCGCGCGAGCGCACCCGCCGGGTGTAGCCCCCGAGGCCTCGGTGGAGTATTGAGAAAATCTCCTCCGAGGTCTTATTCGTGGTTTATCAGGGAGTAGTTGATGCGGCCGAGCCCCCAAGCCTCGCGCGCACGAGGTCGATCGGAGTCCCTGCCGTCTTTCGTTGTCCGGCCCTCACGCTCTTCCTTCGGAGAGGAGGAGGAGGGGTGGGGAACATCATACTACCCCGTTTGGGCGAGTCCGGCGATCTCTGGTGAGCTGCTAGCGGGGAGATTCGAGTGAGAGTCCGTGCTCCAGTCGTTAGGAGTCGGCTTGTGGCCCGGAGGCGCTCTTCAAAGCTGCCAGGGAGTGGTCGTGCGGATGTCGGTTCCCTGCGATAGGATCCGAGGGCTCGATGCCTCCCCCGAGGGGATTCCTGCTTCGACCTCATCCTTTGGCCTCGAATACGTCTTGGGATGCCTCGAGAGCGTGGCTCGAGCCCTGGCCATGTACGGGCGCATCCCTGGTCGTCCCTTGCTCTGTTGCTCGAGGGTAGCTGTCGAACCCAGGTCGAGGGCCAGCTTTCGTTCCCTTGAGACTTAAAGCGGGCTCGGAGCCCGTTATAAGAATCTAGGAATATCCGTCCGTGGATCTCGCCCCGCCCGTTAGCCAGGCGCGCCTTTTTAGGGCGAGATCGGCGCGGTAGTGGGCGACGTGGCGTTCGGTTACTGCGTGGGGGACGGCCACGTGCCTTGCTCCTGTAAGGCATGGGGGACGGTTAGGTGAGCGCATTTATTGCGGGAAACTGTTCCTACCTTTTCGCGTGGCCGTTAGACTTCTTCCCGGCCTATAAAGGCGAGACCCGGGGGTCTGTGTTCCCCTTCGGCTCTTTGCGCTCTTGCCATCCTTAGCCTCAGGAAACCCTAGCCTTCTTGCGCCTTCCGCCCGCACTGCTGCTGCCGCCGCCGCCTTCCCTTCCGCTCGTCCTCCTCCCGACAGCACCAATGGCCGGAAAGAGCCAAATCCTCCCCGCCGAAGACTGGGCCACTTCCTCGGTGACGGAGAGGAGGCTGGAGGAGCTGGTTGAAGATGGGTTGCTGTGGCCGAGGACGAACCGGTCGTGGCCGGAGTGGATAGCGCTGCCGCCGACCCACCGGGAGCCGGCGCCCCCGGAAGGATACGTGGTGAGCTTCGTGTGCTTCCACGAGCGAGGCTTCGGCATTCCTTCGTCGGTCTTCATGCGAGCGCTTCTCCACTACTACCGGGTGGAACTTCATCACCTCGCCCCCAACGCCGTCGCACAGGCCGCCATCTTCGCGGCGGTCTGTGAGGGATACCTCGGGGTGGAGCCGTAGTGGAACCTGTGGCTTCACCTCTTCAAGGGCGAACTCTTCGCGAGGAGAGCGGGGGAGAAGGGAGTTCTCTACGCGGCGCGGGTAGGGAGCTGTGTCCTGCAGTTGAGGTCGAGCCGGGCGGATCAGTACATCCTGGCTCGCCTCATCTCCTCGAACAGCGGGTGGCACGAGGGCTGGTTCTACCTCCGCAACGACGACAACCAGTTGCTGAGGTACACCGGCCGCGTGCTGACCGCCCGGGAGGACCGCTGGATATACGGAGTGCCGGATGCCGAGAAGCCGCGCCTGGACCCGTTGCTGGCGGCACTGCAGCAGCTTCACGCTCGAGGCTTGACGGCGGCGGCGGTAGCGACGGCGTTCCATCGCCGCCGGGTGGTGCTGCTGTGCCGGCGTCGCCTGCGCCTCGACCAGATGACTCCGGAGGCGTCTCTGGAGGGGAGCCGGATGTCTCATGAGGCCCTCACCCTCGAGGAGGGACTTCGTCAAGCCTGCCGGATGGTGGGGACCTTCAAGGCGGAGGAAGCTGACCGGCTCCCCATGAGGCCCACTGAGGGGTTCGAGCCTGTGGTAAGTTCTTTGAGTTGGTACGCTCGTTTTAGTTTCGTTCGTTTCTTGGACCCCCTTAACCCGGTCGACGCCTGTGTGTAGGACTTGTCGGCACTACGGGAGACGCGACCGCCGGTTCCGGAGGACCAGCCTGCCCGGGAGGCTCGACGGCAGCACGCCTCGAAGCAGAAGGAGGTCAAGGAGTCGACCAAGAAACGGGCGGCCCGCAAGGCCAAGGAGGCGGAGGCGCGGAAAAAACACCGGCGCCAGCAGGCCCTCAATGGGCTTCCTTTGGAGCCGTCGCCCTCCGAGACCATGTTGGGGGGGGGACGACGACAGCAGTGGCGAGGATGATGACGCCTTGTCGCGGTACGAGGCCGCGACCGGGTTGGGGAGCCTTCCCGATATCCGCCCCCTGCTGGAGCCCATCGCAGGGTCATCCTCCTCGGTCGTCGTGGTCGAGGAGGTTGAGGAGGATGACGAGGAAGAGGAGAAGAAGAAGAAGAAGGAAGAGAAGAAGGAGGCGGGCCCCTCGGCGGGAGGGGCTGCCTTGCCCCGGACCCAGCAAGCGGGGTCGACGGGGGTGCCTGCCCCAGCCCAGGCCCCGCAAGCCCGGGAGGGGACCGGGGCGGTGGCGCCGACATCGTCGTCGGCGGCGCCGTCGTCAGGCGTGAGGACCCGAGGCCAGCTGGCCTCGGAAGCGCAGAAGACGCGCAGTGGTGCGCCGGCGAGGGCCCCACGGAGCGCCCGGTCTGCAGGTGGGGCTGCCGTGAGGCCGCCGCCTGCCGCCTCGGGCGGCTCGGATCGTGCGGGGTCGAGGCCTCTGGTGCCGATTTCTGGGTGAGTTTTCGAGCTAAGGGGATTTGTCTTTTTTCGAATTCGTCGGTCGACCTCATTTTTAACTTTACAGGCTGAAGCGGAAGGCGGAGCACATGGGGCCCACCCCCGTGAAGTCTCTCTGGGCCAGTGCCGCCGTCCTCAATCGGTCGGCGGAACAGGACGCGGCCTGGGTCCGCGAGGTCGAGGCCGCGAAGGAGCACCGTCGACAGTAGGAGGCTGCAGGCGCTTCGACGGTCACCGGCCCTGACCCTGCCGCGGCGAGGTCAGACCCGGCGAGGGTAGTGGCGCCTGGCCCGGTCAAGGCGGAGCCCAGGGCGCTGCCCTCGGCCGAGGCCACCGTTGAAGCGGCCGCGGAAAGGGCGGGTGCCGATGCGGCCGCGGAGGGGGCTGCACCGGCACCGGAGCAGGAGGCGGCGCCGGCAAGGGGGCTGCAGCCACAGCAAGACCTACCGGCACGGCCGGTGGGCACGGCGGAGGGCGAGGCCGTCGAGCCTTCTACCGGAGCCCCGGAAGAAGTGGCGCCGGAGGTCGAGGTGCCGGTTGCGGGGGCACCGTTGGCCGGAGCGCCGGTTTCCGAGCCACCAACGGGCGAGGTACCGGCCCCGGAGGCGTCGACGGCGGAGGCGCTAGCTCCAGAGGTACTGGTTGCCGAGGGGCTGGTCACCGCCGAGGGGCGGGTGCCCGTGGTCATTGCCCTCGACGACGCCCCCCTAGACAGAGGAAAACAAATAATGGGGGCCGAGGGGGGCGAGGCCACGAGCCGAGCCGATGCCTCGACCTCCGCCGGGGCCGCGGGAGCTGCGGGCGAGGCCAACGAGGCCGGCCCTTCGACCGGGCCAGGAGGCGCCCTGGCGGCGTCGTCATCGTCATGGCCTGACTTCGCCGCGCTGGCGATAGCGCGGGCTGAGGAGGAGATCCCGAGGTGGGGGGCCGCCCCTTCAGTTTAGGGACGCCGCGAACCCCGACGCCGAGCCTATCCTCACTCTGAATGACAGAGATGAGGTGCATCACTGGCAGTACCTCGAGGGCGTCCGCCAGCATCTCGATCGGCTACTCCGCGTGGCGTCCGACGCCGTCTCGCGGGGCATGCGAGATGCCACCGAGGTACGATTAATCTGTCATCTTATTTCGTGGCTCTCAGTGTCTTTTTTCTTTGGTTTCATTATCTTTTTTGGTTTCCTTTGAGTTAGGAACTGAAGGAGACCTCCCGCCGCAAGTCACTCTTCATCCGAGGTGAGAGTGGCGTGTGGGCGTCGCTGTCCCGGCAACGGGCCCTGGTCGAGGAGACCCAGAAGAGGCTCGCCGATCGGACCGCTGAGATGGCGGAGCTGCGCACCGCCTTCTCGACGGTGAAGGAGGAGGCGATCCAGGCTTGGGCGGCTGAAGCCGTAATGCGCACCGAGGTGGACAAGGTCCGGGAAGAGGCTGCCCAGGCCCGCAGGGACCTCGAGCCCCTGGCGACGCAGGTCAAGGAGCTCGAGGAGGACGTCTCCCAGGTCAGCCGTCAACGTGACCTCCTCAACGTCCAGATCGGGCAGGTCACGGCCCGGTTTAGTGCGCTGAAGGACGAGATCTCGGGGCTGAACGGGGCCGTCCAAGAGAAGGACGCGGTGCTCTAGACCGCCCACCAAGAGATCGAGGCACTGAAGGCGACCGTCCGTGAGAAGGACAGTGCCCTCCTAGGGCTCGAGCAGACGTGCGGGGGGCTCCGCGACGAGGTTGTGGGTTTAAAGACCCACGTCGGGGGTAAGTAACTTGTTATGGCCATAGAGTTGAGGCATCGGGTTAGGTGCTAATTTGCCTTGTCATGTTCCAGAGCTGGAGAGTGAGAACCGGGAGGCCCACTCGTCCGCCAATTCCCTGCAGAGCCTCCTCGAACCCGAGACCCGGAGGACCCAGCTGCTCGAGGGCGCGATCACCATGGTGTGCGACGGTCTGGGGGTCGAGCTCGACGCCGACACTGGTGAAGACGCTCCAGGGAACTCCTTCATCCGTCGGGTGGCGGCACTAGGCCACCTCGCCCGGGAGAAGATTCGGGACAGCCTCCATCACGGCGTGAAGAGGGCGCTGGCCGTCGTCCGCTCGGGGTTCGTGTTCGACAAGGAGCTCGTTGCCGACAGCTTCATCACAGACCCGGAGCGGACGGACGAGGAGAATGAAGACGCCTGCCTGGAGCTGATTGAAGCCGCGGAGGGGCCTGGGAGCCGCCTGGCCTCGCTCTTTGAGCCTGAGGTGGTCCCGCCTGCTGACGATGAGGGCCTGTGAGCCAGATCTGGGCGCAGAGGCCCATGTAATAAGTTAGTTATTTTGAATTTTGGTTGTGGTGGCCTTGGAGGCCCTAAAAACTTGAAACACAAACTGGTTCGTTGTTAATTTAGTTTTATTCAAGCCTTTCTTCCTTTTATTGCTTGGATCGTGTTCTCGTGTGATTTACTTAGCACGCAGTTGCGTTCTTTGGCATAAGGGAGCGAGTGGAGGTACCGTAGCCTCGGAGGCGTAAGTAATCTCGTAGCTCGACTGCCCTCGAGCTTCAGGGTGCTCTTGCGGCCTCGTGGATCGTGTGAGAACCTGATCTAAGCGGCAGGGAACGTAATCTCTTTTAGAGTTAGGAACCGTCATTTAGGTCTCCCTAGCGTGAAGTTGCACCTCTAGAAGGCGTAAGGACTGAGTGGAGGCACCATAGCCTCGGAGGCGTAGGTGAGACTCCTGGTTCGAGGGTCCTTACGAACCTTAGGGTGCTCTTACAGGGCCGTTGATCTAAGAAGCGGTTCTTAAAATTTTTAAAAAAGAGTGTAAGTTTTTTCGGGGACTGAGGGGTTCCCCCCCGTGTAGCCCCCGAGGGAGGGTCGATTCTGGTAGTGCAGAGTCGATCCTTCCTCATTGTGAGACAAAAGTTTTAACATTGCTGTATTCTTTATTGATGAAAAAGAAAATTACAGAGCCTTGAGGCTTTCTAAGAAAAAAAGCAACGTAGCTGTTCAATGTTCCAAGCGTTGGTGAAGATTTCGCCCTTCTCATTGGATAGCTTGTAGGTGCCCGGCTTTAGTACTTCTATGATGATGTACGGTCCTTCCCATGGCGGTGTGAGCTTGTGGCGTCCCTTAGTGTTCTGGTTCCGTCGCAGCACCAGATCGCCGACGTTGAGGTCACGCTTGCGGATGTGTCTATCATGGTAGCGTCGGAGACCTTGTTGGTACCTGGCAGAATGCAATAGAGCCACGTCTCGGGCCTCCTCGAGCTGGTCGAGGGCGTCTTCTCTTGCGGTGTCATTGTTTCTCTCGTTGTAAGCCTTCAATCTTGGGGACCCGTATTCAATATCGGTTGGGAGGACTGCCTCAGAACCGTAGACTAAGAAGAACGGAGTGAACCCCGTGGCTCGACTCGGCGTTGTTCTTAGGCTCCACAGGACCGAGGGCAGTTCGGCAGCCCATCTTTTGCCATGCTTGTTTAGCTTGTCGAAAATTCTGGGTTTCAGGCCTTGTAGGAGCATGCCATTGGCACGTTCTACTTGGCCGTTTGTTTTTGGATGAGCCACGGCCGACCAGAGCACGCGAATGTGATGGTGGTCGCAGAAATCCAAAAACTTTTTACCAGTGAACTGGGTGCCGTTGTCCATGATGATGCAGTTGGGGACCCCAAAGCGATGAACAATGTCGGTGAAGAATTGCACGGCTTGCTCGGACCTGATGCTGGTGATAGGGCGGGCCTCGATCCACTTGGAGAATTTGTCGATAGCGACGAGCAAGTGGGTGAAGCCGCCAGTTGTCCTCTTTAGAGGTCCGACAAGGTCGAGGCCCCAGACGGCAAACGGCCACGTGATGGGAATGGTTTGCAGAGCATGTGCCGGGAGATGAGTCTGTCTCGCATAGTACTGACAACCTTTACAGGAGCGTACTAGCTTGACGGCGTCGGAGACCGCGGTCGGCCAATAGAATCCTTGTCGAAAGGCGTTCCCGACGAGGGTTCGAGGCGCAGCGTGGTGACCGCAAGCCCCCGAGTGCAGGTCGCTGAGCAGGTTCCTGCCTTCCTCGTTTGTGATGCAACGTTGGAGGATGCCTGTAGGGCTACGGCGGTATAGCTCCCTACTGTTGCCAACGATCACAAAGGTTTTGGCCCGGCGAGCGATCCGTCGAGCCTCGGTCTTATTCGAGGGGAGGTTCCCTTGGACAAGGTAGTCGAGGTACGGAGCGCGCCAGTCAGGCTCGAGGCCAGATAGTAGGGTCGAGCCTTCCACCTGCATGGCCTCAGCCCCGGTCGAGGGGGCTTCGGTCTTAGGTGGGGGGTCGAGTGACGTCCCGTCGACCCCTCCGTCTGGCCCAAGGTCGACGGATGGCCGCTGAAGATCTTTTACGAAAACGTCTGGTGGAACCGTAGTTCGACTGGACGCGATTTTTGTGAGTTCATCGGCAGCCTCGTTATACCTGCGTGCGATGTGGTTGAGCTCGAGGCCGTGAAACTTGTCCTTGAGGCACCGTACTTCCTGACAGTAGGCTTCCATCTTGGGGTCACGGCAACTCGAGCTCTTCATGACCTGGTCGATCACAAGCTGGGAGTCGCCTCGAACGTCAAGGTGTCGGACCCCGAGCTCGATGGCAATTCTTAGCCCCGTGACGAGTGCCTCGTATTCAGCGACGTTGTTCGACGCAGGAAAATGAAGCCGGATGACATAGCGCATGTGAACCCCGAGGGGCGAGATGAAGAGCAAGCCCGCGCCTGCTCCTGTTTTCATCAACAACCCGTCGAAGTACATGGTCCAGAGCTCGGCCTGGAGCTGCGCGGGAGGGAGTTGGGTGTCGGTCCATTCAGCCAGGAAGTCTGCCAATACCTGTGACTTTATAGCTTTGCGGGGTGCATAAGATAAGGTCTCGCCCATGAGCTCGACCGCCCACTTGGCAATCCTACCCGAGGCATCCCGGTTCTGGGCTATCTCTCCCAGGGGGAAAGAAGAAACCACAGTAACCGGGTGACCCTCGAAGTAGTGTCGGAGCTTGCGCCGTGTCAAGATGATAGCATATAGCAGTTTCTGGATTTGAGGGTACCGGGCCTTGGTTTCTGAGAGCACCTTGCTAATGAAATAGATCGGCCTCTGGACGAGCAAGGTATGAGCCTCCTAGGCCCGTTCGACGACCAGGACCGCGCTGACTACTTGTGATGTTGCAGCGACATAAAGTAGGAGCGGTTCTCCTGGGGTCGGAGGGGCGAGAATTGGTGAGTTAGAGAGCGTGACTTTGAGTTTTGTGAGGGCTTCCTCGGCCTCGAGGGTCCAGAAAAAATGCTCCAATTTCTTCAAGAGGCGGTATAGAGGGAGCGCTTTTTTGCCGAGGCGCGAAATGAAACGGCTGAGTGCCGCCAAGCAGCCCGTGACCCTCTGCACGCCTTTCAGATCTCGGATGGGGCCCATCTTGGTTATCGCAGAGATTTTTTCTAGATTGGCCTCGATGCCCCGCTTAGACACGATGAACCCTAAAAGCATACCCCGAGGGACGCCAAAAACGCATTTTTCTGGATTGAGCTTGATATTCTTTACCCGGAGGCATTTGAAGGCAACGTCGAGGTCGTTCACTAGATTATCGGCTTGTCTGGTCTTGACTACGATGTCATCGACGTATGCTTCGACGGTTGGTCCGATGTGTTCTCCGAAAACGTGCTGCATGCATCGCTGGTACGTTGCCCCTGCGTTCCGGAGACCGAAGGGCATCGTGACGTAGCAATACATGCCGAACGGGGTAATGAACGAAGTCGCGAGCTGGTCGGACTCCTTCATTTTTATCTGATGGTAACCGGAGTAAGCGTCTAAGAACGAAAGAGTTTCACATCCCGCAGTTGAATCAACGATTTGATCAATGCGTGGCAAGGGAAAGGGAACCTTTGGACATGCTTTATTCAAACTAGTATAGTCTAAACACATCCTCCATTTCCCACTCTTTTTCTTAACTAATACAGGATTAGCTAGCCACTCGGGATGGTGAACTTCCTTGATGAACCCGGCCTCCAGTAGCTTGTGGATCTCTTCGCCGATGACCCTGCGCTTCTCCTCGTCGAAGCGGCGCAGGCGTTGCTTCACCGGTTTGGATCCGGCCTGGATCTCCAAGGCGTGCTCGGCGACTTCCCTGGGTATGCCCGGCATATCTGAGGGACTCCACGCAAAAATGTCGATATTTGCGCGGAGAAAGTCGACGAGCACGGCTTCCTATTTTGGGTCGAGGGTGGCGCTGACGTTCAGCGCCTTCCCGTTGGGATCAGCGGGGTCGAGGGGCACGAGTTTGACGTCCTCCGCGGGCTCGAAGCTGCCGGCGTGGCGCTTTGGGTCGGGAATCTCGTTGGCGAGACCGTCGAGGTCCGCGGCCAAAGTCGCCGACTCCAAAACCGCCTCGCCGTGTTCGACGCACTCGACGTCGCACTCGTAGGCATGTTCATACGAGGGCCCCACAGTGATGACGCCGTTTGGGCCGGGCATCTTGAGCTTGAGGTAGGTGTAGTTCGGCACAACCATGAACTTGGCGTAGCACGGGCGCCCGAGGATGGCGTGGTACGTCCCACGGAACCCGACCACCTCGAAGGTGAGGGTCTCCTTCCTGAAGTTGGCCGGTGTGCCGAAACAAACAGGCAGATCGACCCGTCCGAGGGGCTCCGCCCGTTTCCCTGGCACAACTCCGTGGAAGCCCCCGACGCTAGGCTGAAGGCGCGCTCTCTCGACCCCCAGGAGGTCGAGGGTCTGGGAGTAGATGATGTTGAGGCTGCTCCCGCCGTCCATGAGTACTTTGGTGAGGCGTGTGTTGGCGATGATGGGATCAACAACAAGAGGGTAGACCCCCGGATTGGGGATGTAGTCCGGATGATCATCACGGTCGAAAGTGATGGCCACCGTAGACCAGTCAAGGAAACGAGGGACCGCCGTTTGTACGGAGAAAACCTCTCGCCGCTCTCGCTTGTGCTGGCGCGCTGAGAGGTGGGTCGAGGGTCCTCCGTAGATCATGAAGCAGTCGTGGATCTCGGGGAACCCCTCATCCTTGTCATCACCTTTTGGGTCTTCCTTCTTGTCGGTGTTTTTGCTGCCTGCGCCCTCGAAGTACCTGCGGAGCATATGACAATCTTCGAGGTTATGGTTAGTGGGTCCCTTGTGGTAAGGGCATGGCTCTTTCAGCATTTTGTCGAAGATGCCCCCGCCGGGGGGGCCTCGAGGCTTCTTGCGTTCGGTAGCGGCGACAAGCTCGTCGGCCGGGGCCTCGAGCTTGCCCTGCTGGCCTTTCTTCTTCTTGCGGTTGTTCCTCTTGGAGCCCCGGGTGGAGCTCGCGGGATCATCGGTCTTCTGCTTCCCCGTGTCCTGCTCGCCGCCAAAGATGGCACCAACTGCCTCCTCGCCGGCGGCGAAGTTGGTGACGATGTCCATCAACCCGTTGGCACTGAGGGGGGTGTGACGGCCTAACTCTCGGACCAACTCATTGCAAGTGGTGCCCGAGAGGAAAGCCATGATCACGTCAGAGTTGGTGACGTTGGGGAGCTCGGTGCGTTGCCTGGAGAAATGCCGGATGTAATCCCGGAGGGATTCACCTGGCTTCTGCTTGCAACTCCGGAGGTCCCACGAGTTGCCGGGGCGCATGTAAGTTCCCTTGAAGTTTCCCTCGAACACCCTTACGAGATCACCCCAGTCGTGGATCTGCTGGGGCGGCAGATCCTCGTGCCAGGCTCGAGCGGTGTCAGAGAGGAACAGGGGGAGCTGTCGGATGATGACTCGGTCGTCGGTGGCCCCGCCCAGCTGACATGCCAAGCGGAAGTCGGCGAGCCAAAGTTCGGGTTTTGTCTCGCCGTTGTACTTGGCAAGAGTCGTGGGAGGGCGGAACCGTGCCGGGAGTATCGTCTCACGGATAGCCTTACTGAAGACCTGAGGGCCCAGAGGCTCGGGTGAAGGGCTACGATCTTCGGAGCTGTCATAACGCCCGCCCCTGTGCACGTGGTAACCCCGAGCCACGCCGTCACCGTGCTTGCGCGTGCGGCGCTCGACGATGTTGCCACGGGTGTCTCGAGGTCCATGGTCATGAGCGACGGGCTCAGGGGCGGGAGCCATCCGGATCTGTCGGGCAGGTTCGGGATGAACCGAGGCCTCTCTCTCCTGCCGAGAGGGCTCCGCGAGCCGCTCTGAGGCGGGCTCGCGTCGCCTCGAGGCAGAGCTCTCGGCCTGCTGCAGGGCAGCGGTCTCGAGGAGTTCTCGGATCTCATCTCGAGCCCGGCGTGCTTCGGGGTTCGACGGCTCGGGCATGTTGCGGAGGAGCATGGCGGCGGCGACGACGTTCTGGCTGGCTCGAGCGAAGACCGGGGGGTCGGTTACCCGGTCCTCGTCGATGCGACGGTTGACGTCGCGGGCTCTTCCGCGAGCTCTCCCGCCGAGCGCGCGTTCCGCACGCTCGTGCTCGAGGGTTTGTTGAAGTAGACGCAGGTTTTCTCGTTCCTCATCGAGCCTTTCCTGCAACTCACGGATTTGTTCGAGCTGCACCCCTTGATCCGCAAGGAGTTGAGCTTCGTCCCGTTCGGCAGGGAGCTCGATGTGTGGAGGCATGTGCCTTCCTCCGACCGGCTCTTCTTCCTGCGGATCCGACGCGCTTTCAACATCGACGTTGAAGCACTCACGGGTCGGATCGTAGGTGTCATCAGCCGAGTCGGAGTCAGGGGCGCCAAAATAATAGTACGGCGGGGGAATGCATGGCCGTTGCGGGTCGCTACTGAGGTTGCAGCGTGGGGAAGCGGTCGCACAGGGTTCTGTTTCTGGCGTCTCAGTAGAGTCCAGGTAATCAGAAGCCGGCGTGGACGCGACGAGGTCCAAAGCGGAGCGTAGATGGTGCCCGGGGAGTTCCTCATAAGCACTCATGCAAGTGCTCACGGAAGAAGCGTACACCTGGGCAGCCGAAACTAGCCCGAATGGGAACGGCGAAGGAGATGTGGCTGTCCACGCCGGAACGGGTGCTCCGGGTAGCGGTGTCTCACCGGACGGAGGAGCGGCAGGATTCTCCGTTGGCATGTCGCCCTCGGCTAAGCTGATCCTCCCCAGACCTTCAATGAGGGAGTCTGGGTTGGCGTCCGGCTGAGGGGCGCCGAACTGGGGGGATCCCGTCACCCTCCGCGAGGTGAAGGCAGTGGTTACGCCGGGCTCGTCGTCGTCGGGTGGCCCGCGCCTGCCTTGAACGACGATACCGGTGGATCGCTCCCCCAGGCTGGGAGAGCTCGTAATCCTCGTCAGTTGGGTGCCTGGGTGGGAGCAGGACCATGTCGTAGCCGTAGCCAAGTGACATGAACTCCAAACTCCCGAACCAGATCACCGTGGCCAATGGGATAGGACGATTGGGGTCAGCCATCCAGGAAAAAGGCGGGAAAGCGACGTTGGCACGCAGCGATCCCCTACCCGGCGCGCCAACTGTCGGTGTTCGGACCCGAGGGGGTCCTAAACCAACGAGTAAATGTTGCGTGTCCCTTTCCTGGATGGTGTTGCAAGGAGAACACACGGGGATTTATCCTGGTTCGGGCAAGAGAAGGCCCTACGTCCAGCGGGGGGGGGGAGATGTTGTATTTCCTTGCACCGAGGTGCTTGCGTAGGGGTTACAAGCTTGCGAGAGAGGGCGATGAGCCCAGGTCTCAAAAGAGGAAAACGAAATACAGGTTGATTGCTTGAGATGTTGATCGCTATCTGGGGCTTGACTTGTCGTCCGTCATCTTCTCCAGAGCCCTGGCCTACCCTTTTATAGGACGAGAGGAGGCCGGGGCGACGGATGTATTGAGATGATGTTTTGTCGATCACTGTCGAGGTGACTGTAGCGACGTGCCCTAGAAATGGGAGGCCATCCCTGGACTCCATGGCGTTACAGGGGACGAGACGCCGAAATGACCCGGAGCTCTGCGCCATACCGTCCTTCTTTTCCTGTTGCGTTGCATTAGGCGTCGAGGCCAGGTCGAGGCCGGGTCGAGGCCGGTCGGATAAGTCCGAATCCCTGGAATCGCGGTGTACGGACTTTGTCGTATCCTTCCTCGAGGGTGACTAGTGACGTACAGCGTGCGGTAAGGTGGATACAGTGACGTTTTTCACCTCCCATTACGGGATGGGCGGTGAAACAGTTAGAACTGATACTGGTATTGTTCCCACGTCGACCACGCGCGCAGCCATGCCGGTAGGTGGTAGTAGGTAGTTGCATTAAATGCTAAGGCTTTTTGTCCTGGGGTAGGTAAAGAGAGGGGGTCAAGCGCCTCGACCCGGGCTCACGCGAGTCGGAGTTCAGTCGAGGTGCCTTGTCGTGCGGGACGCGGTCGAGGTCTCCCGTCGAGGGGGCCTCGTACGAGGCGGAGATGGGATGCGGTCGAGGCATCCCGTCGAGCCGGTCTCGTACGGGGCAGACCTGTCGTGCATTTTGAAGTGGGCGGTGTTTTGTCGTGGTTAGGTTATTTTGATCTTTATTATTGTTAAATGTGGGTACCCTATTCTATTGGTACCGACACTAGATCACATTAAAAACCAGATTTTGATTTATTTTCGAAATTAAAATTCTAGGTATTTACGAAACTGCCACTATCTTGTTTAGGCCATATCTTCTACGTTTTAACTCCGATTTGACCCGTTCAAATTGTGTTAGGTTCGTATTTGCGAGCTCTACATGTTGGTAGTACTGTACAGTAGGTTTGGAAAATTTAATTTTTGAGTTTATATTAAAGTAATTATTTATCTATAGAAAATCTTAGATATTTCATAACTTTCACGTTTTAAATCTGAATTTCATGATCTTTACGTCTGTGTGATCGTAGTAACGTGTAGAAGAGTTTTACAAACTTTTTATACTGTTAGTGCTACTGTTGGTTAGGTTTTCTACCTTTAAGATTCGATGTTAGATCTAATCTATTATTTTACTAAAGAAAATATTGTTTAATTCATAACTTATTTGTTTCAATTCTGAATTAATCCGTTCAAATTGCAATGGATTTATAACAACATGAACTATGTTTTAGTATTAATGTTTTCTTTATCAAAATCTCTAGAATTTCATAGTTTAGATCTAACTTGATTAATAACTGTACAACTAGATTTATAAATAAAATATTATTGATTTCTCCTTTAGTTTTCTAAATTTAAATGTAATTTAGCCTAAGTCACTTTTGAATATCTATAAAAAGTATTTTATCCTATATATATATGATTTTATATAGTTAAAACAAATGAGACCTATAATTTTCTGTTTTATACAACAAAATCTTTCGGTGTATGTATTTCTTTCACCGTAGCTCCGATTAGCGTGTTTTCCGCATTTATGTGTTTGCAGCAACGCGTAGGTTAGTTTACAAATTTCTTTAATTGTTTGGTGTACTATTCTAATTATTATTTATTGTTTGCTTCGTATGATTGCTCGATGCGTGTGTGGTGATTTATTGATCAAGTCCAGTCGGTGAGATTTACGTGGAGATTCAAGAAGCTATTAATTAAAGATTTGGATCAGAGAAAGGATCTCAATTTAAGGCAAATATAGCATGGGATCATCCTTGTTTCCTATTCACCTTTAATACACTTAATTCATGTGCATGTGTCTACCTTGTTACCACTAATGATATCCTAACTTTTGTATCTTGTACCTTGACACCGTGGGACATTGCATTGGGTAGTATTTATGCTAGTGCTCAAGATAAATAACCATGATCTGTAACTTGACTAATGGTATATGCAATAAACGTTTAAAAGATGCTTTATAGCAACATGGCTCAAGGGGGCTAGAGCATTGGGTTGTTTTTATGGTGCTCTAGTTTATCTCCATAAGGACTCATCTGTAAGCGAACATCCGGGATTTACAGTACAACTGTGAGGGCTATATGGCTCTGGCTTTAGCTCAGTATGAGGACCTTTTCTTGCTTGTTAGAGGTTACCCTTATGGCGTAAATGGGGAAAAGCAGACTGTGGATCCCTGCGTGGTTGTATCACACAGACTGAGTGATGAAACCTAGCGGCCCTAACTTGTTAGACGAACCTTTGAAAGGCTTCATAGTGAACCCTGTCGATCTTCCTTGGAAGTGGGTCAGGAGATTAGCTACCTCGGGCAAAAGGGTAAATCACGACTCACAGTGAAAGTGTACCACCTCTGCAGAGTGTAAAACTGTTATAACAGCCGTGCTCACGGTCACGAGTGTCCTTGGACCCTTATAGAATAAATGATGAACACTGATGATAATGATAATACTGATGATATTGATGCTCACTAATGATTATTGTTTCTTGCTATACATTATTCTCGTTTACATGATCATGAGGTTATTTGGGCTTATGTTAAACTTGTTGCTACTCAATTGCTAAAAGATGACTCACTAAAAGCTATTGCAGTAAACCCGTGTCAAATCTTTTGAGCCTCATGAACCCCATGATATATTTGCTGAGTTCGACATGGACTCACTCTTGCTATTTCCCACACCTCAGGATAGTCTCTGGAGTTTTTAAGCTTGTGATCAACCAGTCAGTTTGTTCCTGGAGTGAAGTCTACACCCGGTGTTCGGAGTTGTCTTTCCGCTGTGTTGCTCTCTAAGGTATATTTTATACTATTGAGTTATATATATTAAGCATTTGCCTCTTGGCATTACACTTATCTGTGGCTATATGTGAGATTTGACTCCTTTATTTCACATATAGTGCATATCTGGTTTTGTTCTTAAAACTGGGTGTGACAGAGTGGTATCAAAGCAATGCTGACTGTAGGACGCAAGCCTCATTAGAAATCGGTCGTCTTAAGCTTTTAAAATTGCTATAACTTCCTTGGTTTATAAATCTTGATATTTCTTCTCCATTACATCCCCACCCTTGATATTCATCTTCTCCATGATGCTTGTTTTAAGCCTTTGATCTCATCTACACTCCTTGATTTAATATGCTTTTTAGAACCAGTCCTCACCCCCTTCTTACGAAATCGAAAGAGCAGCTTTAGGATCTTTACCCTTGGTATGAAGAGAACGATAGCATCGTAAGTTGAGTCAATGATTGTTTTGTGCACCTTTATTGCTTGTTGAATTATCATTATGCTTTTGCTTGATTTGGAGCTTTGTAATGATTACAATGATCTTGTGGAGTATTTGTGACAAAAATGAAACAAATGAAGGAAAGGAAAACACTCAACCGTGGAATCAAACTATTGTTACATCATTAGTTGTGGCACGACGATCTCTTTCATTCATGCCAATGTCAAATCTATACACGTGTGTAACTATGGATTCGAATGTATACTAAACAAAACTTTCTATTGTTTAAGTATCTTAAAGTTAGTATGTGCGGGAGAACGGGTTGATGGACTAGTATTAATAATATATATTTAGTTATGTTACAGAGCCCATCTTATAACGTCATGAACTTAAATTTTAATTTTTAAAATTTTCATTTGATCAATTGAGAGCCACGTGTATGCGTGCGTGCGTGAAAGGCTTGAAAGAAACAAACTAAGCATATCCATCAAGCATGCATGAGATAAGAGATAGCTTAGGCAACGTACCAGTTGACTGTTGTCGTCGAGGGCAACGTTGCCGGTCTTGACGTCCATATGCGAAGGCTTCGAGTTCTTCGTGGCCTCGTCCTGCTTGTCGTCCATGGCCGGTGGAAGGATACAAAGGCAGTGGAATTGATGAATGTGTTGTGCCGGCCGGTGGAATCGGAATCGGACAGGTTCGATATTTATAGGAGGAGAGAACAATGCATGGACATAGCATCCAGTGGCGGGCCCAGGATTATGAGCGTAGGTATTCAAAATGTAAAGGGGTATAATTTTTTTTGACAATTAAAGGCTAATATTTGGCATGTATAACATTGCATAGGTATAATTGCATAATATATAGCAAATATATAGCACAGAATTGAGCCCGAGCACAATTTGAGAAAGAGAGATACGCAAATAGAGAAAGAGAGATGTATTGAGAAGCCAATTCGTCGAATCTGGAGAAGGGGAATCGAACGCATATAAAGAAAGAGATATACGTTGGCAGTATTGGCCGTATTGGGCTGTATTGGGCTGTTGGGCCATCTGGTGGGGACTGAGGAGGGAGGGAGTAGCAGAGTTGGGCTGAATTCTTCACAGATTAGTCTACTGCTCTTTTTTTAAGTACACATACACGTATACAACTACATGTATTATATGTATTCAATTCTTTGCCAGAAAAATTTGGGTATTCAACTGAATACCCTTGCATATAGCTGGACCCGCCACTGATAGCATCGATCTTTTTTTTTCCGGCTGGCATAGCATCGATCGTGGTAGATAGTCGGTGCCAGATCCACACGCGTCGCTGTTTACGCGTCATTTTGCTTTAGGTTTCCCGACTAAAGCACACGGAGAAGGACGGGTTTGTTTTCAATTCACAGAGCAAGAAGCTAGCTAGCCAATTTGTCAGCAGTGAACAAATAATAAAAAAGTACAAAAGCTCGCCAGCCACTTTGTCATCAGAAAAAAAGAATAAAAAAAGGTACAAAAGCTAGCTAGCACACCTCGTAGCTAGAAAAAGACAATGACGAACCGCAGGTACGTTATATGGCATCTAATCTATCTCCGCGTTGGTCGATTAGATCGATAAGCTAGGTTGACTCGTTGACGTGTGCTACTTTTGGTAAACAGCAACGTATATCACTTGGAACCTTCAAGGACGATGGCCGCCAAGTGTAGAGGCCAAGGGAATTTCAAATTACCTTGATGACGGTCGCAACAAATGATTTTCTTAGGGCTGGGGTTTCATTGCCAAAGAAACTAAGATGAGATCAGTTTTTATAGGGGCTATTGCGTTCTTACCCCTATTTTAAAGTTCTATTGTGATTTTATCCTCGTTTTTGTCACCGTTGTGATTTTACCCCTGCTTTGTAACTAGGAAGACTCAGTTTACCCCTACTTGCAACTTTGTTATTGGTTTCTAAAATAAAAAAAATTAAAAAACAAGAAAACCCTTCACCAATAAAAAAAGAACAAAACTACCCCTTATCCACTCATACCTTTCCCAATCCCCTAATCCTCTACCGTATCCTCTCTGCCTCTCTCATTCTCTTCGATCTCCTCTGAAACCCTAACCTGGGAGGCGAAGGCACTGTGCGGGTGGGTGGGTTCCCATGAGCGGCGAGCGGCGAGGGCGGCGCGCGTCGGGCGGCCATGGCGTCCGAGGAGGAGGAAGACACCTCTGCCCTCCTGCACACCAGGGAGAGGGAGCGCAACGGCAAAAAGATGACGACGACGATGGCGGACCTGCACCAGGAGCCCTCCGATTCCGGCTCGGGCTCTGGCTCTGACTCATCTAAAGCCAGCTGCAGAACAATAGTATATTTCCTCCACTCATCTAAAGCCAGCTGCAGAACAATGCATGGGCATGCCATCGATCATGCGTGTGCCAGATCCAGACGCGTCGCTCGCTGTTTACGCGTCATTTGCTTTAGGTTTCCCTCCTAATAAGGCACACGGAGAAGGACGGGTTAGTTTTCAATTCACAGAGAGCAAGCTAGCTAGCCACTTGTCATCAGAAAAAAAAATTAAAATAAAAAAGTACAAAAGCTAGCTAGCCGATGAGATCTCTCTATCTCTCCACGTTGTTCGATTTAGGTTATCCGCACTCATGGACCTCTATATTCATCCTCTATACGTTCTAGTCAGTAAGATTCTCTCCTCTATACTCAATTGTCCCGCACCCATCCATCCTCTATATCATCCTCTATTCATTCTATCCACTGTGGGACCCACTTGTCACTTTATTTAAATATATCCATGTGTGATCTAGTTTTGAAGGATTTATTGAGACGAATTTAATGGTGCAATCGAAATTTAATTTGGATTTTTGGTTTGTGAGTTATAGCATTTTTTTCCCTTTGTTTAGCTAGTGGGGTTCGCCACTGCCTACTATAGAGTAAGCACTGTTGAAAGCCCAAGTTTGGTTTTGGTAATTAATGACACCAAGTTGCTAATGTTATTTTATCAAGTGTGATTAAGCTAGGCATAAGCAACATGTGATGGAGGTGGAAATGGCATGGAGAGATGGCCACAAGACCACATGATTTGGTGCATGAAATGATGAGTAAGATCATGAAGAAATGCACATAAAATGATGGACATGATGATCAAGTGGAAGAGAAGGATCTAGGAGCGCAAGGCAAAGGTATAACCATAGGGTTTCCCTCTTGCCGGTCTAAGATGAGTAGAGAAGTGATTGACCGGGTTTAGGATACATAGCCGACTATCAAGAGGGGCAATCACGGTTAGCTCGGGAATCAAGTGCCACTAGATCAATGTCTTGAGCATATGCATTAGGATCTAGTAGAGAGCTAACATAACGCCTTGAAAATGTTTGTGAAAATGCTAACACACATGCACATGGTGTTTTTCACATGATGGTGTTGGCACATTTACGAAGGCGGTGGTGTTTGAGCGGTAGTAAGGGGTTTGGGGTTCGCTCTCCCTCCCGCCGAGCGTGCGAGCGCGGGATTCAGGCGTTTTCGAGGAAATGAAATGCCTATTTTCTATTGCGCCGGAGGCGAGAAAAGGTGACGAAAGTCCGAAATGTTTATCACTGAAAATACAGTGACCGGACGCTGTGGTCAAATTGACCGGACGCGGCTGGCGCGTCCGGTCAGTTCAAACCACAGACAGATGCGCGTGTGAGAAGGGTTGCGGACCGGCGCGTCCGGTCCCTCGCGGAACCGGCGCGTCTGGTCATGCACCCAGGAGTTCAGCACGGAGGGCAGATGCGATCGGACGCGGTGGCGCGTCCGGTCACGTTCGACCGGACGCGTCCGGTCACGAGTGGACCGTTACTGGACTCCGATCGGACGCGGCTGGCGCGTCCGGTCACATGCGATCGGACGCGTCCGGTCGCGACGGGAGCTTACTGGAACGCGACCGGACGCTGGCACTGTCGCGTCCGGTCAAACGTTTGAGCACGTCCGGTCATGGCAACGGCTAGTTCTGACGCACACTGTTCACGCTTGTCCTGTAGTGACCGGACGCGTCCGGTCACCCTGACCGGAGCGTCCGGTCAGCGCGATTTTCGCTGCGTCGTCCGTAACGGCTAGCTGCGTACCCCTTCGTTATAAATAGAGGATGTCCGAGGTTTGAGGGCAACTCTTGCACATTTTGAGACCTAGAGACATTCTTTGAGCTAGAGAACAATCCCTCCACTCATCTCTTTGCATAGTTGCACATCTTGAGTGAGATTGAGTGAGATTAAAGTGCATTGCTTGAGAGTTGCATTCTAGAGGCACTTGATCTTCGAGTTGCTGCGGATTTCTTGTTACTCTTCCGTGTTTCCCGACACGGTAGACGGCTTGGAGCAGCGGAGGTGATTGAGCTCGCAATTGGAGATTGTTGGAGCCCTCACCAAATGTTGTAAGGGGTTCTTGATCCTTCCCCGCGGGAGTTCGCAAATTGGATACTCTAGTGAAGCTCGTGGCTTGGAGGATCCCCATCTTGTGTGCGGTTGTGCGGCGCCCTCCGAGGGCTCGACTCTTGATAGTCGATTAGCTTGCGAACCGATAAGTGGGTGCATCGCCACAACGAGGAGTAGCTTGCCGGGAAGCAAGTGAACCTCGGTAAAAATCTTGTGTCATCTCTTTGCCGAGGATTTCTCTTGTGATTGATTCTTCGAGTGCATTATTTCACTACATCGTTGGTATAAGAATCAAGTCACTTGCTCTTTACTTTCTTGTACTATTCATAGTGTAGTTTGCTTAGTGTAGCTTTTATCACATAGGAGTAAGTAGCTTAGTGACTTAGTCTTGTTGGTGTATATTAGAGATCATAGCCTTGTTTCACTAGAATTGTATAGGTGGCTTGCATAGTATAGTTGAGCTAGTGCTAGAATTAGCTTAGCCATCTTTTATACTAACGTGGTTATTTAGTGAAGCTTGTAGAATTTTAAATAGGCTATTCACCCCCTCTAGCCATTTGGACCTTACAACTGTACCACTCTAAATATAGAGTGAAAGAAAAGATAGAGTATCATTTTAGAGTACCCAGTGCAGCAGTTTTTACTCTATATTCATACTCTAAAACTTTAGAATATCCTTTTAGAGTACCTACTGCGGGTAGTGTTACATCTATATCTGCATCTGCGTGTAGGTTGACCCGTTGACGTGTACTACTTTTGGTAAACAGCGACGTATGGGTCACCTACTCTGACTGTACTCGATCTGCATATATAATGTAGCATTGGTTACCTACCAAGTGGGATGGCGTTGTGTTCATTCCTTTTGCATTGTGCTTAGATCGAGCTGCTACTGTTTAGTTTTTACCTAAAAATTTTTCACCCCATCACATCAAATATTTGGACATATACATGGAGTACTAAATGTAGACGAAAAAAATTAATTGCACAGTTTGATTGGAAAACATGAGACGAATCTTTTAAGCCTAATTAGTCCATAATTAGCCTTAAGTGCTACAGTAACATACATGTGCTAATGATGGCTTAATTAGGCTTAATAAATTCGTCTCGCTGTTTCCAAGATAGTTATGTAATTAGTTTTTTTTATTAGTATTCGAAATCCCCTTCCGATATTTCATGAAACATCCGATATGACACCTAAAAACTTTTCACCTACCAACTAAACACCTCCTAGGATATTCAGATTATTCATTCCCTATAAATAAACAAACTAATAAAAAGGTAAAAGTAAGCCCGTGTGAAAACGTGTGTAGTACGTATCAAAAGGCTATATATATATATATATATATATATATATATATATATATATATATATATATATATATATATATATATATATATATATAAGTTCCACGCTGACTCTTCTACATGGCACACGTACAGTATATGCATAGCGCCGCCTCGTGTGTTGGGCGGGTCGGATGAAACGGGAAGGAAATTAAAGCGACACCAACTAAGGGCTGTTTGGTTTTTCTTCTCTAAACTTTAGGGCTAACGCTTCGAACAACTGGACTAAAGTTAGTTCTAAACTTTAGTCCATCTCACGTTATACCTTTAGAGCTAAAAAAATGAGCGAAAGTGCTTTGAAAAATTTTATAACCCTAAAGTTTGGAGGAGAGGGAGATCCAAACAGGTCCTGATGTCATCCATAATGGAGTGCTTTAGTTTATTTACAATAGTTATGTTTAGGCCTTCCCCAACGCTGCTTTTTTACTTATAGCTCCAAGTGCCACATAGGATCGGATAAAAAAAATATATGCTCTGTACTTGTCATAGTGATTTGCAGAAACTATATATGCTTGAGGAGAGAGAATGTGGTCCATGCTAAAAAAGAAGATGAAGAGGAAATAAAAGTAAAGCATGATGAAAGGAAAAAGTTTCTTTGCAAACCACAAGTAGTGATGTTTACATTGTGTAAATATTAGTCTCAATATTTTCTAGTCTTTGTGGATCATTTTATTTGTACTAGAACCATGGTTCCATACTGGTTCCTACCCGTCTCTGTTACCGCCGAACAATTTTAAAGGACATTAGCAAAGTACCACTACTAGTTCATAAGCAGAAGACCATACCTGTTATTATTGGATTTTAAAACCAGCCGATAGTGATATATAATTATCACTATCGGTTAGTAATATGGCCTAGCAGTGCCAGGTATTACCAACCAACCGGAACTGATTCTCTTGTCTGAAACGCGAAATTTTATTTCAACACGATTAAACCTTAACTCACGTTAGTTATATGTGTCCTTATCATTATTCTCTCTCCCCTCTCCCCCTCACTCTCACTCTCATAGAATCTCCCCTCCCTCCCCCCCCCCTCTTTCTCCCTTGTCAGCTTTCCTTCTAGTGCCGGTGTGGGTGAGGGGGTGTAGGGCATGGGGCTGTCACATACCAGAGCCTAGGCGTTTACGTGTTTACGTTTACAGTTTACGCTTTCTTCTATTCAGGCCAGTAAGCCGGCTATGGACCGCATGGTTGTATCGGGCTCGGCCCATTTACCGTTGAACTAAGTACTCGCTGTGTGGGTGGTTGGGAGGACAGCGAAAATTAAGAAACCAAATCCCTTTTCCCTTTCGCCCTCACGGGTGCTCCCTGCTCGAGGCGGCTCCGCCGTGCTCATTGCCGTGCGTGCACGCCGGCCAACTCTCTGTATCCGGCCGAGGTCGCCACATTTGGTACCAGAGCCATCCCTTACCTATCGATCGTCTGGATCCGTAAAATCCCGTTGTGAGACCGCGACATCGATCCAGTCCGCACCCGGCCGATCTGATTCGCAATCTCCACGGTTGGTCCGACGATCTTACCTCCACCACCTCCACCACCACCTTCCCCTCCACCAATCCATCCACTGGCGTCCAAACCTAAACCTCCGACCCTAACCTTCCGCATGGCGACCGCCGAGGACAAATTGGATGCGCTTGCCGTGCAAATGAAATATATGTTGTTGCTCATGGAGTCCTTCAACCGGTGGCGCCCTGAAGTCGACCAATCCTCCACCGAGCTGAGCCGCGACGTCAAGAATCTCACATCGCGCATCGAGGCGTTGGAAGCTTTACCCCGATCTGCTCCGCCTCCGGCCCCGACGCGCGAGGAAGAGGGGCGGGCCAAGGGCCTCGGCGATGCCTCGACTACACAGGGGACTGTCGGTGGGACTTTGGTCCTTCCGCCTCCCCTGGCCAATGGTCAGTACAATGAATCCCCACCTCATCACACTGATCTGGGTGACTCTAACCAGTACATGCATTTTCCGTTACCTTATCCATACCATAAGGAGGTTAGATTACCTAAGGCAGTTTTCCCCAAGTTTGATGGCTCTCATCCTAAGGTTTGGCGTGAAAAATGTGAAAAATACTTTAACATGTACCATGTTCCTATGCATCTGTGGTCTCAATTTGCCACCATACACTTTAAGGGTAGTGCTGAACTCTGGTTGCAAACTTATGAGGCTCAACATTCTGATGCCGAATCACAATGCCATGCATGACCTTTTGCAAATTAAACAAACAGCTGATGTGCAAGAGTATTATGATAGATTTCAGCATGCCATGCATAAGGTGCTCGTGCACAACAAATCTTTCGATGATGTCTTCTTTGTCAGTAAATTCCTGCAAGGACTCCAACCTGACATTCGCTCCGCTATAGTTTGCATAAACCAAGAACAGTTGATGCTGCGTTATCGCTTGCCCTCATGCAGGTTACTGTCCTCGACAGTCAGCCCAAGCCATTCTATAAGAGGCCAGGCCGCGAATTCAACCGCAACCAAGCACGGCAGCCAGGCATTTTGGGCAACCCAACCACTGATGAAGCCAAACCCAAGTGGGATGACAAGCTGGCTGCTCTACGCTCTCAACGCAGAGCACAAGGTCTGTGCATGAAATGTGGGGAAAAATGGGGCAAGCAACATAAATGTCCAGACAAGATTGCCTTGCATGTTCTGGAGGAATTCTTGGATGTCATCCAACCTGAGCAATCCCAGGATGCCTCTACTGATGCCTCCAGTGACGATGACGACGAAGACATGTTTGTTTTGTCTCAGTGTGCTATTGAAGGTGTCCAAGGCAAGAAAACAATCAAACTTTCTGGCATCGTGAACAAACAGGAGATATTGATTCTCATTGACTCTGGGAGCTCTTGTACATTTCTGAGTCAGACAGCAGCCGCAACCTTACAGTGCAAGATCACAGCAGTTCCACCCGTGTCAGTAACTGTGGCCAATGGACAGAAAATTACTAGTGACCAACAGGTGTCTGATTTCACTTGGTGGGCTCAGGGGCACACTTTCACTCATTCGGCCCGCGTCTTGCCAATATCTTGTTTTGATCTTGTGCTCGGTATGGACTGGTTAGAGGCACACAGCCCTATGTGGATCCATTGGAAGCGTAAATTGCTGCGGTTCACCCATAATGGCACTCGTATCAGTTTGAAGGGCATCAAGGATTCCTTGTCTAGTTGCCCCAAGCTCAAACCTCGGAAACTCAAGGGTTTACTGCGCCGAGGAGGCATTGCTCAGGTGGTTCATTTGTGTCCCATCTTATCGGAGACCACTGCACCGGATGATATCCCACCTGCAGTTCAACAGCTTATTGCCATCAATGATAACTTGTTCCAGGAACCACATGGATTGCCGCCACCACGAGGATTCGATCACAAGATACCCTTGCTGCCTGGGGTCAAGCCGGTGAATGTCAAGCCTTACCGTTATTCCCCGACACAAAAGGACGAGATCGAGCGTCAAATCAAGGAAATGTTGGCCAATGGAATCATCCGGCCCAGCCACAGTCCGTTTTCATCTCCAGTTATCTTAGTCAAGAAAAAAGATGGTGCATGGCGTTTTTGCGTGGATTACAGGCAGCTAAACAACATCACTGTCAAGGATAAGTACCCGTTACCCATAGTCGATGAGTTACTGGACGAGCTTCATGGAGCAGCTTGGTTTACCAAATTGGACCTGCGTTCCGGGTATCATCAAATCCGCGTATTGCCTGAAGATGAAGCTAAAACCGCTTTCAAAACACACCATGGCCATTGGGAGTTCAGAGTCATGCCTTTTGGGCTTACAAACGCCCCAGCTACCTTTCAGGCTCTAATGAACACCATCTTCAAGCATCTCCTGAGGAAGTGTGTGCTAGTATTTGTCGATGACATCCTTATTTACAGCAACTCTATGCTTGATCACTTGGACCATCTGACTCAAGTCTTCAGTATCTTGCACCAGCACCAATTGTATCTCAAGAAGTCAAAGTGTTCTTTCGCACAACAGTCCCTGGAGTATCTCGGCCATATTATCAGTCATGAAGGTGTGTCTACCGACCCAAAGAAGACAGCAGCAATTGCCAACTGGCCAACCCCAACTGATGCCAAACAGCTGCGTAGTTTCTTGGGACTCGCAGGGTACTACCGCAAATTTATCCAAGGGTATGGTAGCATCAGTAGGCCCCTCACTGATCTGCTAAAGAAGCATGCCATTTTCCAGTGGACACCACAGTTGCAACTCAGTTTTGACACATTGAAGCAAGCCTTAGTCTCCGCTCCCGTTCTGGCCCTCCCAGATTTCACCAAAGGATTTCAGATTGAAACTGATGCCTCTGCTACGGGTATTGGAGCAGTCTTATCGCAGAACAGCCATCCCATTGCTTATATTAGCAAAGCCTTGGGTCCCAAAGCACAAGCCATGTCCACATACGAGAAGGAGTGTATGGCATTAATCATGGCAGTCACCAAATGGAAATCCTACTTGCAACATCGGGAATTCATCATTGCAACCGACCACCACAGTCTCATTCATCTAGGCGATCAGAAGCTGCTCGAGGGATTACAACAGAAAGCCTTCATCAAGTTACTCGGTCTCCAATACAAGATCGTGCACAAGAAAGGTGCTGATAACCCCGCAGCTGATGCCCTGTCAAGGAAACCAGATCCGCCAGCACTCATGGCTGTGTCTACTACAACTCCTAAATGGTTAGAAATCATTGTGGAAGGATATCAGCAAGATGACAACAGTAAACAGCTCCTCACCGAGTTAGCTCTCACTGGTACAAATGACAAGGGCTTCTCGTTGGTTGACGGCATCATCAAGTATAAAGGCCGTATATGGTTGGGCGTCCACAAGGAGGCTCACAACGCTGTTTTGCTGGCTCTCCATTCTAGTGGACTCGGTGGTCACAGCGGCATCACAGCCACATACCAGAAGATTAAAGCTCTCTTCGCATGGCCCCATATGAAACAAGACGTGAAAGATTATATTGCAGCTTGTGAGGTATGTGCCCAGGCCAAGTCTGAACATAGCAAATTACCAGGTTTACTGCAACCTTTACCCATTCCCCAATTTGCTTGGCATACCATCAGCCTAGATTTCATTGAAGGACTGCCCAAATCCAAAACCTTTGACACAATCCTTGTAGTCATTGATAAGCTCACCAAATATGCTCATTTCATCTGCCTTTCTCACCCATACACGGCCATCACTGTAGCTCAAGCCTTTTTAGCCAATGTCTACAAACTTCATGGCATGCCAACTGTCATCATTTCTGACCGAGACCGAGTGTTTACTAGTGCATTTTGGCAAGAATTGTTTAAACTCACTGACACAACCTTAAACATGAGCTCCTCTTACCATCCTCAAACCGATGGCCAAACTGAGAGATTAAATCAGTGCCTCGAAACTTATTTACGTTGCATGGTTCAATCCTGTCCTACCAAATGGGCTCAATGGATCCCTCTGGCTGAATTCTGGTACAATTCAACCTACCACTCGGCTCATGGCCTCACTCCATTCCAAGCTCTATATGGTCACAAACCCCGACATTTTGGCATCACACTGGATGATACTTGCACTGTGCATGATCTGAAACAATGGCTTGAAGACCGCCAGTCCATGCTGGAACACATACAGCAGAACCTGCAGCGTGCTCAAAACCGCATGAAACATCAAGCTGACAAGAACAGACAAGAACGCACATTCCAGGTGGGTGATTGGGTCTATGTCAAGCTCCAGCCCTATGTCCAGCAATCTGTACATCGTCGCACCAATCACAAGCTCAGTTTCAAGTTCTTTGGACCATATCTGATTCTCCAGAAAGTTGGTCCAGTGGCATATAAACTCCAGCTTCCAGCTTCCAGTCAAATTCATCCGGTCATACATGTTTCACAGCTCAAAAAGGCTCTGCCACCTCAGGTTTCTCTGTCTGATGATAATGAGCTCAATCTTCTAACCTTGTTTCACAGTTTACCTCCAGCACAGGTCTTGGCGACTCGACTGCAGCTGGTGGGCCGTCATGCTGTCCCAGCTGCCCTGGTGCAACGTCAGTCGTGTCCTCCGCACTGGGCAACCTGGGAACCTTCTTCGTCCCTGCCTCCGGCGCTGTCTACATCTGCTCCATCGACATCGCGAGGACGCGCTGTTGCTTAAGGGAGCGGGGATGTCACATACCAGAGCCTAGGCGTTTACGTGTTTACGTTTACAGTTTACGCTTTCTTCTATTCAGGCCAGTAAGCCGGCTATGGACCGCATGGTTGTATCGGGCTCGGCCCATTTACCGTTGAACTAAGTACTCGCTGTGTGGGTGGTTGGGAGGACAGCGAAAATTAAGAAACCAAATCCCTTTTCCCTTTCGCCCTCACGGGTGCTCCCTGCTCGAGGCGGCTCCGCCGTGCTCATTGCCGTGCGTGCACGCCGGCCAACTCTCTGTATCCGGCCGAGGTCGCCACAGGGGCACGGGTGGCGGATCCAACCCCACCCTGGGGATGCGGAGATCTGATCTAATGTATTGGTGCATTTTTTCTAGTCTAATATTAAGGAGACTAATTTTGTTCTTATACTTCGCTTCAAGAAGAATCTCTAACATGTATCCCTTTCACCGTAAATCAGGATTTAGTCCATGTGTGATTCGTAATAAAATAAAATAAGGGTTTGTCTCTCGATTGTCTTGTGTATGTATTTTTTTAGAAAAAGGAATTTTTATCTGGCCTCTACAAGAATTTTGCACACAATCATTCATTATTACAAAGTTCAAACTCTAGTGGAAAAGAAGCTCTCAAGAAGCAACAGAAGAAAAGGGTCTAAAAGAGCCAAACGATGAGCTAAGCACTAAGCCCATGGAAAGAAAGACATCCATTTCTGGTGAAAATCTTCATTGCTGTAATCTCTAGTAGTCGACATACCATGGAGGCAGCGTGGCGCGTCGTCTGAGCTTGACTGGCGTGTCGTCGATGCCTCCCAGCCACCCACCCATCCTGCCCCCTTCCCCCGACGGCGCTGCCGTCGTTGCTCCTCCCCACGAGCTGATCTATGATCCCAAGCCTAACCAGCCCCAGCCAAACCCAGATCCGTGCTCCCTAGGTGCTGATCTACTAATCCATACTACTTTTGTCAGCTGCCATCCATCCTTGGAAGAGCCGCAAGCTCCGGTATGTGCTGGCCCGTCGTGCTCCACGGCCTGCCCGCCGGTGACCGCCTCGGTGCCGGAAACCACGACCGCCTCCTCTTCCCTCTCCCTCTTCGCACCCCCGTTCCTTCCGGGGCGTGGATTGGAGGGCCACCCCAAATTCTGTCGTTAGGCCGAGGACTCCCTCAAGTCTAGCGATGAATGCTCCGACGAGGAGACATCGCCGAGGGATCCACCTACCTCAACGTCGTGCCTTGGTAGCCACGTCCAGCATCGCCTCCACCTAGTCAGGTTCAGCTGCGCTCTGTCATCGTTCAGGGCGCCGACGGCACCACCATGGGGTCGCGCGGCCGTGGCAGAAGCGCCAAGGGGCCAGGCGAAGCAAGCGCTAGGGTTGCAAGCAGTTCAGGCACCGTCGGGCGTGGGCTGAGCGCGTCCATGGCCCCACCGTCCGCGGCAACGTCAACGGCCAGCCGCCACACCGTCTTAGTTGCGGTGGTGGCAGGGACTCCATCGTCCGGCGGCTTATAGCTTGCAGGCGTTGCAGGATGCAGGGCAGAGGGCCTTACCGCGCAGCCAGCCGATAGGGGCTGTGTCTCAGGTCGGTGGCTCCCCTTGGCAGAGGGCGCATCCCCGGCGTGCTATGGGGTAGGTGCTTCAATTGCCTGTCCTACTCCCACAAAGTTCGCTACCTGCAGGCTCCCCCGGTCTGAGGCAGGCTAGACGCAGCGTCGTCAGGGCATCACAGTTCGTTGGTGGTGCCAGCGTCACTACCTGCGCTGGGGGTGCCTCGTGTCGCTTTGGTGGCTGCAAGGCCGTCATCAAGAGTGCTGCTGAATCGTCAACAGTTCATCCTTCAGCCGCGATCTCTGCAGCAGTTGAGCATGTCGTGCACCCCTCCATGCCTCGAGATTCCTGCGTCGTGGACGCCTTTGACCCCATCTCTTCCAAGCTTCGGTCTGAGTCTGTCCAGGATCGTTGGGATCCCATGCGCTCTGAGGGGTCAGTCGATGCTCCCTGTCCGGGCCTCCCCTTGGGTTGTTGGGCTCAATCCTAGGGAGTGACCAAGGTCTTTTCGATGGCGGTGGTCTTTGCATGGAGTGCAGCTCGCCATCTCCTTTGGTTCAGCAACCGTCTGGTGACTGTTTAAGCCTTGGTGAGGTGGTCGGGTTCATGCCTTGACGTCGGTCTGGCCGCTCGTCGCCATAGGCTTCTCTCCGTCGCAGTGGCCGTCTCGAGGCCAAATCCCACTCCTGTGCCGATGCGCTACCTCAGGTGAGCCTTGCCCTGGCGATGTTCAGCAGCGTTCAATTGCTGACATTCCACGCACGCTTGAGGATAGAGTCTATTCGGCCTTCCAAACTCCTATGCTTCAGGGATAAGCCTATCCTCAGGGTTGCTCGGGCCCAACCCAGTGTCGGTTCACCTAGAAGAAGTGTTCGCTTAGCTACTAGCCCTCGGGTGCCCAACCCGACTCTCCAGGCGCAGAAGGTTCTTAAGGTGAAGTTGGGGCTCACGAATGCTTCCGAGCTCGTCGACACTGCAGAGACACAAAAGTTGGAGTCCATCTTTGCTGAGCTGATTTCGAAGTCCAAGCATGAGGCTTTCAAGGTCCTTTTCCTGAACGACGCATTCCTAGATGACTTCGTCTCGGAGGTTGATGGGCTCCTGCCGTAGACGCGTTAAGGAGTTGACGCAGCCATCATTTGTCGCAAGTTTGCCTCTCCCTACCGTCATAGAACCTGTTCTGTTGCTTTGTGCGTGGGCGTGCACGTTGTTGCCTAGTTAGGGAGTCGAGGTCGCCTCTAGGCTTGCTATTTTTTCGCCCTCAGTTTTTGTTTCAGTTGTTCTTCTTTCTTTCTTTCTTTCTTTCTTGTTTGGTTCTCCTTCTCTTTAGTAAGTTTTGCGCTTACCAATAAGTGGGTAACTTGTAATGTACTTCTATGTCCTCTTAATGAAATATGTGCCTATACGTGGCACGGTCATGAAGTAGTCGCCATACCAACTTTAAATTGGATTGGTCGTCCTCCTTCTGAAGAGTGGACCAATGACATATCCAAAAGGTCATCCTGAAAATAACCTGTAAATAAGAGTGTAACATTTTTCTATCAAAAAAAATACATCATTTGTTTTCAACCATATAGACCAAAATATTGTACATGCACTTGTATGTGTCACCGCTAGCTTCCCCATCTCAATTGTCGTCATCCTGCTGGGGTGAAATGCACTCCATTCTCATTTAGGTCTGCGAACTCTCAAAGTGGTTATCTAGCTAGTTCCTTCAACTTTTAAGTGATTCATTATTTGAAGTGTGAATAAATGTCCACGCCAAAGTGATCACCTGAACCTTTCAACTTTCGAAGGGGTTGATTTTAAGTTTACTATAACGAACTCTGTTTGGTTGTAGGGTTGGTAACGCAAACGTAATGGAATTGAAGCTGTCCATGTTGTTGTAACATCTAGGATGATTTGTTTCCATTTGTGTTACGTTTCAACAAACCAATACAGCACGTAAGTTCAATCATGTATATCTCTAGTACTCACACTTCCGATGAACCAACCACTTGATAAAATGTTGAAAAGTTGAAGAACACGGATAATCACTTTTGAAATAGAACAATCAGCACCCGCGCGTAGTGGTTGTGCTCTCCCGGCCTATTTAAGCACCGGCATATCCTCCTGAGTATGACTCGGCCACTAGCATCAGTACCACCACCATTAGTCTCTCTCTCTCTCTCTCTGAAGCGCGCGCTCACCAGGCCAGTTCAGCTGTGCAATTGATGGCGCTCCCGCCGTGGCTTGCCCCTCGGACGGTCCTGGAGGTGGTCGAGCTGCTCGTCGTCGAGGACAACAACAACGCCGCTGAGGGGTGGACCTGGGCACAGATCAAGCATTCCTTGATTGGCAGACAGCAGCAGCAGCAGCAGCAGCAGCTGCTGCCACAGGGCTTCGACTCTGAGCTGCGGGCGACGCTGGCTACGCTCCGCGAGAGAGGCAATCTTATGATGGGCCGCACCGGCAGCGCTACACGCTGTCCGACAAACCTCCCTACTTGCCGCCGTGGTTTGGTCCGGAGGCGGTCCTGCAGGCCGTCTCTGTGCTCGACAACGGCAACGGCAACAATAATGGGTCAACCTGGTCACGGATCAGGGATGCCTTGGTGGACATACACCAGCAGCCGCAGCCGCCGCCAGGTTTGGTCAGTGTGCTGCGGAAGATGCTGTCGGTGCTCCGCAAGAGAGGCCACCTCACCTGGGGAAACCTTGGCACGCACACGCACTACTACACACGGCCGCAGCCCCCGGCGGAGCCCAATCCTATTCTCACTCCCCACGACCCTCGCTGGTACTATTATCTCGGCTACGAGCTGGGGCGCATGCGGAAAGGCTTTGATGCGGGCTACAAAGCGTATCCGGACATAGCCGCTGCAATGGCGGCGGCCATCTCGAGCTCGAGCGAGGATGAAGAAATGGATGGATGAGGCGGCATAGCTGAACTCAGCCAAAGCCCAAGAAGCCCGCCCGCCGCGATTAACACGTACATGCCTGCCATTGTTGGGTATAGCTAGCCACGGTGACCAATAGTAATATAGCTGCATCATGCGTGTGTAGTATGTGATTTAATTTCACAACTAAGTACTCCTAGAATAAGTGTTGTGTGGATGTGAGTAGTTGAGGGTTGTTGAGCGATGATGCACAATGATTTGTTAACTACTAAATAGCTAGTACTACTAGCCTAGCTAGTATCATCACTATACAACTCTACTCTCTCTCCCCCTCTCTTTAATTTGTAGTAGCTTTGCTCTATGCTTGTTGTTGTTTAATTGGGTTTTCGGTTTTCACTGTATGTAAATCCTCTGGGTCAATTCCATCACTTGTTGGAGGCTTGGAGCTAGCGTCCCTTGAGCTCACCTCAGATGGTGGACGGGACTACGACTACGTGGTGGAGATCTCTTGGGGGCTTTATTTATTTGGAAGTGTCGCTTTACTTGCTAGCCCTGTCACTTTGTCTGTAACTTTGTAGTGATGCTTATGAAACTAGCTTACTCTCTCTCTTTTTCTTTTCTTTTCTTTTCTTTCTTTTTTTTGCAAGGATCGCGTTGGTATCTTAGGCTAGTCTCAAGTGAAGATTTCATAGGGGTTCCATTTTCTTCATTAATTGAGGAGCAGGCCATGTAGCCAGCGAGGATATGATATGAGGCAGCACAGCTGAACCAAGGCTAATTAGGTAGCCACGTACCGTGATCAAGAGCTAGCTCTAGCTGCGTGTGTGATTATTTTAAATTCTTGTCAACTACTACGAGTCTTTATTTGTGCGGATATGAGTTGAGAGTTGTTGAGGATGCGTGGTATGTTATATATGTATTGGCTGCTGCTTACTAACCCCTTCTTTTTTTATATGTCATGTATATAGAGGATTTGTCCCAAATCATACAGTTCACACTATCTAAAAAAAATGCAGATATTTCTACTTTGTCCCAAATCATATATTATGACTTTGATCGCAGGCCCAAAAACATGGTTGACAAAGTTTATTATTAGTCCATCAATTACCTCGATCGGTTTACACGGCTCATGAACTACCTACAAATCTCATGTCACCACGTTTCTGGACAAGCTTTCTGTGTTTATATTTGCGTCCAAGTTCTACCTCATGAAGAATAATGGACTGTCTATGTTGGCTTATTGAGAACAAATGTCTCCTGTGTTTACCATTCAGATTCCTGTCTCCACGTGCTACCTTATTATGAAGAACAATAGCCTGTCTATGTTGGCAGTGGTGGATCCAGCTCACTGAGGAGAGGAGCCGGACTGTAGTGCAGGAGCCAGCCGGCACCGGCAGAACCGCAGAAGGCCCTAGCAGCCTGGGCAAGCAGGCAGCCGGCCAGCTGGGCGTGGGCTGTGGCCGCCGGGTGCCGGCCAAGGGCGCAGCTACGGAGGCTGGACCGCCGGAGGACGGGGCGCACCGGCGGAGGGTGAAGGCGGCGACGGGGAGCGACGGGAATCAGCATTGATAGCATCGGAGGATGGGAGTTGCGACCTGACCGAGCTCGGAACTCGGAAGCGGCCGAGCGGAGAGGGGCGGCGTTGGGCTCCTTCGTGTCAGCGCTAGGGTTAGGAGGGGCTACGAGTTGGGCTTTGATAGAGGCTGCTAGGCCGAGCCGAAGACCTGCTCCCTGTGTTTTTGGCCCAAGGGGGGCTCCCCACCACCCCCCGAATCCGCCCATGTATGTTGGCTTGTTGACAACAAGTGCATCGTATAACATGTTGTATTTATGTCAATGTAATCAGTGTTAAAAAAAAAGGCACTACTAGGTGCTCGCCTAGGCGCGCTTACGCGCTTGGCGGAGGGATGCCGCCTCGGCTAAGGGGGTAGGCGGAGGGATAGGCGACGTCCTTCCAAATCCAGAGCTGCACCACCCGGTGGAGGGAGCTGCGCCGCCGGATCCATTGTCGGGCCGCCTCCTTCAGTCCTCCCTCTTCCCAAGCCAGTCAGATGTGCATCCGTTTGGAAGAGAGGGGAAGGGAACAGAAAGGAAAGGCAGGCCTAGGTCGTGATGGTGTGGGGAGCGCGCGCGGCAGCGCTGCGGCAACGGACGAAGGCTAGGCCTGCGGCTTGCCTACCTGCAGCCGCCCTCCACCGGGGAGAGGAGAGAGAAGAGAGAGAGGTCACGGGAAAGAAGAAGATCATGGGAAAGGGAAAGAAGATGCACTACTGGGGCTGCAGATGAGATGTGGATAGGAGGACAGAGTGATTTTGCGACTTGGCCCTCCACTTTGTAAAAATTCCTTTAAATTTTCTTACTATCATTTCCTTTACTGATTTCTTACATTCTAGTCCCTAGATATACTTTTATTTGATATTTCTCTTCTCATACCATCATCTCTGGTGATTAATATTGGTGATTAATTCAATAATTAGTTGACTACATAGATAGAACAAACTGATCTAAATGACTAGAAAAAGGCCTAGGCTCGCTTAGGCTCTAGGCGGTGGGTCACCGCCTAGATACTGCCTAGGGCCTTTTTGAATCTTGAATGTAATATGTCATCATCAGGTCTTTAAGTCACTCTTGTCATTTGTATATCAAGATTATTCCATTTTTTCAAATAGAGACATAAAAGTATCACGTAAAATTATCACTAGACCTAACTAGAAAACAATGACGAACCGCAGGGTACGTTATGGCATCTATCTCCGGCTTGGTCGATTAGTTGACCCGTTGACGTGTAGTACTTTTGGTAAACAGCGACGTATATAATTTCTAGCCTTCAAGCACGGCCGCCAGCCAAGGGAATTCCGAATTAAGCCAAGGGAATTCCGAATTAACTTGATGGCGGCCGTCACAAATGATTTTCTTAGGATTTTGACTGCCAAGGAAATAAACACGAGGTCAGAAAACATAGCACCCTCAAGGATATATATTTTCTTAAGTGTCGATGACTCCCAAGGTATATATGTACCGACAAGGCAAACAATGAGTGGTTCTTTCCTTTTTTGTTTAATTATTTTATTTTAAAATAAATGCATCATTCATACTCAGTATGGGTACAACTGGTTAATGCATCATTCATACGGAGGAAGAATTTTTTACTGAGTTGTATGGACTCTTGTCCGGCAATGAACCTTTAATTTAATGCTTTTCTTTTTGCATAAAATTTTATGCTTATAATGCTAGTAAGTACTCCCTCCCAACCGCAGAAAGGAGTGTAGTGCTTATTACAAGAGCCTCAGTAGCATCTCAGTTTCTGAGTTCGATTTCCTGTGGGAGCGAATATTCCAGGATTTAATGGCATCGTGCATTCAAGAATTAGTTATGAAGATGCTTGCAAACTCTTTGTGCCTAGTTTATGAACCATGAACTATGCATAGCTATCCGCAAAAAAAAAGAAAAAAGAATTTGTCTAGCCAATAACCGGTTGTTTTAGCCTCTCCTAACAACCAGATTTTTTTCCCATGCACTTATACTGTTTTATAGCTATATTTACACCATCTTATTACTATATTTACAATAATTTCTTTAATGTAATTTATTAAACAGGGTGATGTAATTTGAGAACAACACAAATATATGCCAAAATTTTCAAAAAAAAACTTCAAATTATTCTATGAATTTCATATATCAGAGAAATATATGTCAAATTGTTCATAAATTCTTCAGAAATTTTTTTAAAAAATACAAATTGTTGACAGGAGGGAGCCGCACACATGGTCTGTTGGACGATGATGACGCTGGAGGAACGAAGATACTTCCGGGCAGCTGCATCGCTGACTCGCAGAGTGTCGGCCCGATCCAGCACCGCTTCCCGAATCCATCGAGATGACTAATTGATTGAATTTCAATTTGGTTGATCATATATATACGTACACGTTGGAATGAAGATCCGATACCAGCCAATCTTGATCGTAAGGCTCAGAATCCGGTTGTTTTGATGGTCCAAAACAACCGGTTATCACATAGCAAATCTGAAAAAAGAAAGAACTATGCATAGCTCATAACATGGTGATTAAGTTACCATGAGACATGAACCATTCATAGCTCAACTTGTGAATTCGGATGACTAAATTAGCATAGCATTGCAGGATCTCTTCTTGATTGACATCTTTCTTTGATACGTCTTACTATATATGCTTTGCAGCAAGAAACTGGCCTGTGCAAGAATCTTCTTCAGGAGTATGCTCAGAAGATGAATTACGCCATTCCATCTTATATTTGCACTAAACAAGCTTCAGGTGTAGCTCCTTTCATATGCACTGTTGAGATTGGTGGCATACAATACATTGGTGCTGCGGCTAGAACAAAGAATGAGGCAGAGATAAAAGCTGCCCGGACTGCTCTTCTTGCAATCCAGGGTAATTTTCTTAGCATTCAACTCAAGGGCATTTTCTGTGCAAACATTATCACTCCTTTCTCGCTCTAGCCTGGATGTTGGGTCATAAATGGGCAATGTTTGGTGCAGGTCAATCAGAAGGTTGTGCAAATGGTGCCAAAAAGTACATTGTTGTTCCTGGACAAAGGACTGTTAAGGAGACAGATAAAAAGCCAATTGAACCCCCCAAACCACTTAAAGTCAAGAAACGTGGTTCCAGAAGGAAATGGAACAAGAGGAAAATTATGGGGATGGCTGACCAAATTGTTGATGCTGAAAAGCATGTAGAGGAGGGGCTTGGAATGCTTCTACACTATGACCAAGGAAATTTTTATCAGCCGAAATTTCGGGATTTTCCGAAATATCGGCCCTATTGGTGGGGCCCGATAAAAATATGAATCGACCCAAATTTACCGGCCTTTTCCTCTTCCCGCGCAGATGGCCCAAACTTCCCGCGCGACAGTCCAACAGCGACTCACAGCCCACAAAATCCCCCCAAACCCTAGAAATCGAATCGATCTCATTTGTTCCCCACTTCCCTTCACATAGGCACCGCACAGCCCGACAGCCGTGCTCGATCATGGCGCCGCCGCCGCCATAGCCTGCCAGCAGCTGCACCACGAGCCCAGCGCCGAGAGCCTGCCTCCGACGACTCGAAGCCCCGCGACCTCCACGGCTGCTCGCGGCCAGCTCTGCACCCGGCTCTACCCTCTGCCCTGAGCGCGCGACCCCGACGACGTCGAGCAGGGACCAGAGTCGCGACGAAGACCAACGCAAACTGCTCCTCGAGTTTGGTGTGTTTTCTCTTTTCTACTCAAGGATTTAACTTTCTTGCCAGCAATAGATGGTAGATGGTAGAGAAGTGCAGTCGTGGTTTGCTAGCTAAATAATTAGTGCTGAATCATTCTAGGATGTTGTTTGAGTACAAAATAATTTCTTTCATTTGTTCAACTTGGTGGATTAGAGAATAGTACACTTAACTGGAAGCGTGTATCAACCTGCAATTTTGTACAGAATGATTACTCTTGTATAAAATGAAATTTATTTTAGGAATTCTGATACAGCATGTTTCAATCCTAATTGGCAGGATTGAACGCGAACTGCTCCTCGAGCGCCCGTCGCGGCAGGGGATCTACTGGTGAGCTTCACGCCTTCAGCAGTTCAGGACTCCAGAGTTTGGTGTGTTTTCTCTTTTCTACTCAAGGATTTAACTTTCTTGCCAGCAATAGATGGTAGATCGTAGAGAAGTGCAGTCGTGGTTTGCTAGCTAAATAATTAGTGCTGAATCATTCTAGGATGTTGTTTGAGTACAAAATAATTTCTTTCATTTGTTCAACTTGGTGGATTAGAGAATAGTACACTTAACTGGTAGCGTGTATCAACCTGCAATTTTGTACAGAATGATTACTCTTGTATAAAATGAAATTAATTTTAGGAATTCTGATACAGAATGTTTCAATCCTAATTGGCAGACAAATTCTAGGAGAGATGGAATGCCATAGCAGTGGCAAGGGGAAAGTACCTGGCAGCAGCGGCGAGCCATCCAGTGTGGCTGACACATATGTGGTTACTACTGGAGGTGTGTTTGTGTAGCAAAATACCCTTTTTTTGTTTCATGTTTCATCCATTTGAATTGTTCTGTTCTAATGATGGATCACACTGTTTTTTAGGGAGGCGGATAAAATTGAAAGGAGCAATTGAAGATACATGGAGCCATGGGACACCGTGGGGTGCAAATGGCTGGAAGTGTGGCTACTGTCCTGCAGGCCAGAAAAGTGGAGGGAAGAGCCGCCTAACAGAGCATTTGTGTGCAATATCTGGTAATGTGAAGTCATGTTCCCATGTGCCACCTAATGTTAAGACAATATTGCTGGATCAAGTAGCATTAGCGAGGCAAAAGAAGAGAGATGTTAAGGAAAGTCGTCTCTATATTGAGAAGGCACTCATGGAACATGATTATAGAACAACTTTAGCTAGCCTTGATGGAGATGCACAGTATGACATGGCAGTGCAAAACTCACTGATGGACATTGGCTCAACTCCTAAGAATAGGGCAAGTGGTAGTGGTATTTTTTTTTCGAAAGATCCGTTGCCGGCTTTCATTGATAAGAGAAGAGCACAATATTTACAAGATTTGTCACAGAGAGCACCTAAAAAGCATGGCTTTGAACTCCTATTGAGCGCCACGCCACCCCTATGCTATGAGCTTTTATGTTACATATTATTTACAGCAACTAGAAGTGACTGCTCCAAATGGGGCAGCACTGTCTCTAAGCCTCTATTTCCAGCCCTTACCCATGTCCTTGCTTCCTCCTGGATTGCTCCGAAGACCTGCTCCGGCGTCCTGGAGGATCTGTTGAAAACCCGGTTGTTCCTCTCCCTCCACAGTTCCCAGGTTGTCAGCATGACCATGGATCGCACCCCATCTCTTGCATAACGTGTCCCACTGTTACCCATGTCAGTGTACCATTGTCCCAGTTCTTGAGTCGGCGTCCAGTTTGTTGGCCTTATAGCAGCCGCGCCAATCCAAGAGCCCACCTTATCCCAAACGTCCCTCGAGTAGTCGCATTCCTGAAAAAGATGTGAGGTGGTTTCGAGGTTCCTAACACAGAGCTGACAGAAGTAGTCATTGGGCCATTGCCTTAGCATTAACCGTGCAGCTGTCCAGATCCGGTTCTGCAGCATCAACCAAGTAAAGAAGCGGCATTTTGGCGGCGCTTTTGTTTTCCAAGTGGTTTCGGCTGTCATGGATGAGGTCATTCCAAGGAATTGGATTTTGTATGCTGATCTTGTCGTGTATTGGCCATCAGTTGAGTGTAGCCAGGTGATCTTATCCTCATGTGCCGGCTGGACTGCAATTCCTTGTAACCGAAACCACAGTGATATGAACTCCTGAACCAAGGTCGCCGTCATGCTATAATCTACATCTCTGATCCACCTCTCATCAGCCAGGGCATCATTAACTGTTCTGTTCTTCCTCTTGCTGTGTTTGTACAAGGTCGGGTACAGGGTTGCAGGCGCTTCCCCATCAAGCCATCGAGAAGTCCAGAAACTAGTTTTATTCCCATTGCCTAAGATCACTGTTGTAGCAGCATTGAAGAGTGCAATGTCATTACTGTCAACAGGCAGCTCCATCCCTTTCCACGGCCTTTCCGCGTTATCCCATGAGAACCAGAGCCAGCGAAGTCGCAGGGCACGGCTGAACTTCTCCAGTTGAGTGATCCCTAGGCCACCATTGATGATCGGCGTGCAAACTTTGACCCATGCAACCTTGCATTTTCCCCCGGTGAGCTCCTCGTCACCGGCCCACAGGAATCTCTTGCGCAGCTTGTCAAGCTCTTTCAAGAACTTTTTGGGTGCCTTTAGCACCATCAGCAGGTATACCGGGAGCGAGCTGAGCACAGAGCGCACCAGCTCCCTGCGGCCAGCGACATTTAGCAGGCGCCCTTGCCAGCCAGCCACCCTCACTTTAGCTCTGTCTTAGATGTATTGTAGGTGCACCATTCTTAATCTTCCAAGCGTGAGAGGTAGTCCCAGGTATTGCATAGGGAAGTTTACTCTCGGCCCTGGGAAATCTTGTAAAATCTCTTCCATGTCCAGGCCCGCACAGCTGATCGAGGCCACGGTGCTCTTATGCAAATTTATCTTTAAACCTGTGGCTGCGCCAAAGGCATTCATAATCTCCATGATGCAGGTAATGTCTTGTCGTCTTGGGTTGCTGAATATTACAGCATCATCAGCATACATTGATATACGTAGACGCGCATGCCTACTTTTGAGTTTTGAAAGGTATCCTTGCTGCGTGGCGATATCGAAGATGCTATTTAGTGTATCAATTGCCAATATGAATAGGTAGGGTGACAGTGGATCACCCTGCCTGAGGCCTCTCCAGTGCAAGATGTTGTCACTTGGACAACCATTGAGCAGTATCGCCGAAGATGATGTTCTGAGGATCGCTGCCAGCCAGTCAAGCCACCTTGTCGGAAATCCTCTTCTGTCAAGCAGCTCAAACAGGTACTCCCACGACATGGAGTCAAATGCTTTGGTTATGTCGAGTTTGATGAGGCAGGCTGGTGTCTTGGTGCGGTGATAGTGTCGTGCAAGCCCCTGACATAAAGGAAGTTTTCCTGGATGCATCTCCTTCTGATGAAGGCACTCTGAGAATTGGAGATTAGCTTATCTATATATTTGGCCAATCTGTTGGCCAGCACCTTTGTCAGTAGCTTTGCAAAAGAGTGGATCAGACTTATGGGTCTGAAGTCCTTGGGCTCCGTTGCAATTTCCGTCTTGGGAATCAATACCACCTGTGCTCGATTTAGATGTTCCAGGGCCCCATTATGCTGCATGTAGAAAGCATGGAAGGCGCTGAGGACATCAGGCTTGATGATTTCCCAGCAATGCTTATAGAAATCACTGGTGAAACCGTCTGGTCCAGGCGCTTTTTCACTTGGCAGGTCCTTTATTGCTTGCTGAATCTCATTCTCTGTGAAGGGCCTGTCGAGTTCAAGGCCGGGCAATTGCTCTAGGGCTTTGAGCTGTAGCTGTGACCATTGGAAGGTCTGCTGCCTATGCACCTTCTTCCCAATTAGGTCTTCGAAATAGTCCTGCAGCACCCTTTGTTTGTCATCATGAGCCCAGACCAAGGAGCCATCCTGATTTTTGAGCGATGATATATACTTTCTTCTTTTCCTGGCCGCCATCTTCAGGTGGAAAAATATGGTGCATGCATCTCCTGCCTTGATAAAGTTTACTCTGGAAGCCTGTCTTCTTCTGCTCCTTTCAAGCGCTGCTAAGCCCAAGATCCTAATTTTGAGGTCGTTTCGCAGAGAGATTTCTTCCTCCGAAAGTGGTCTGGTTTCTTGGGCAACATCTAGCCTGAAGATGACTTCGTTTGCAATGTGCAATTGGAGACGCGCATTGCTAAAGAGCGGTTTGCTCCAGCTGCGTAGCGCCCGCGCTGTCTCTTCTAGCTTCTTTCTCAGTACATTTTGCGCTGAGCCTGCTTGTGGTTTGCTCCAGGCCATCGTGACTACTTCTCGGAAGCCGTACAGCTTGAGCCAATGGTTTTCAAATTTAAAAGTCGCTTTCCTGACCACTCGATCCTGACGGGTGAGAAAAAGTGGGCAGTGGTCTGAGGCTCCCGTTGCGAGAGCGTTGAGAGCGAAATTTGGGAAGGCAGTCTCCCACTCAGGATTGCAAAAAACCCTATCCAAGCGCACCAAGGTAGGGTTCTCCCTTTCATTCGACCATGTGTACTTCCTATTCTGTAGTGCAATCTCCATGAGCTCACAATTGTCCAGTGCTCGCCAAAACTTTCCCATCAGCCTTCTGTTGAGGTTCAGATTGTTTTTGTCACCGGCCTGGTAGATGAGGTTAAAATCCCCTAGGATGATCCAAGACAGTCCAGCAACCGGCTTGGTAGCATTGAGTTCAGCAAGGAAGTTGTCTTTTCTAGCGTCATCAGCTGGCCCATAGCACGTAGTCATCAGAAACTAGGTGTCAGAGGAGGCTGCTTTGATCATGGCTGAGATGGTGAAGTCTTTATTCATGGCATTCGTCACTGAGATCATATCCTTGTTCCATGCTAATAATATGCTGCCTCTAGTCCCCTGGGCCCCCAATTCAAGGTAGGAGTCCAGATACTGTCCTAATGTCTCCATGGCAAGGGTGCTGTTGAAACTGCTGAGTTTGGTTTCTTGCAAACACACTATCATTGGTCGTGAGCAGTTCACAGTCTCTCTGACAAGTTCTCGGTGAGCAGCATCATTTAGACCTCTTACATTCCATGTCAATATAGTAAGGTCGCCATTATCCATAGATAAATAGTGAGGCTACTGGGATTAATTCTTGGAAAGAAACACAGGTGACAGACAAACACTCGCACATGCTTCCCTGGCCCCAATCCTATAACACACCAAGGGCACCAGCCACATTGCAGTACAGACCACAGCACAACCTCAAGTTTTGACTACTCCTCAGCCTCCAGACAATGCTCTCACAACCAAGACACAAACACAGGGCTACTCTCCTAACTAACTGACCCGATACAAAGCAGGACTGCACTCCTGCTGACTCAGCTCCATAACACCCCCTTACACCTAACACAGTACTAATTAACATAACATAAACTTGTCTTGCAAAGACTCCAGTGCATACACCTTCAGGCTCCACCATCCTCCATAGCCTCCGCTCCCTCGGACGCCGCCATCTGTGCTGCAGCTGCAATCACCGGTCCACTGTCCAGTGAAGTAAGCTTCCGCACTGCCACGATCTGTTCTGGGGACAGCGGTGTGTCAAAGCGCTTGGCAAAGGCCGCCAGCGCCTCATCCCCAATCGGCTCATTCAGCCCCACTGTCTCAAACGCCTTGATCAGCCTGTGAGTTGCACGCTTGTGGACTAGCACCGAGCAGCCCTTTGTCAATTGCCTGGTGCTCCTCCTCACTGCAATCTTCAGCGCTTTCACCCGGCCAGCCGGCTTGCTCTTCTGCTTTGGGGGAGCTGGCGTCTCTAGGACAGGCTGCTCACAGGGGACGAAAATGTTGTCGATGATGGTGTTCCTGCGCTCCTCCAGTATGAGCTCCGTAGCCTGCTCGGTGATGCCAGTGGTGATCACCTGGCCCTCAATCTCCTGTTGCACCCCAGGACCGAAGTGGATGACATTGCCATACCCCAGAGCAGCCGCCTCCTCATTCAGCGCTGCAAGCTTGTCCCAGTTGGTGATGGAGTTGGGGACATACACCGGGGATCGCTGCACCTCCATGGATGAGCTTCCAAGCGGGGAGAAGGAGAGCGGCCTGCTTACGGCAGCGTCGCACGCCGCCAGCGCTTCCCCGAACATCGGGTCATAGTCACCGAGGGGGCGGGCGAGTGCAGGCTCGATGTGTCCAGTGCACCACTCCTTGTAGAAATCCAGCATTGGATCCGGGTGCCTTATTGGTGGAGGGGGCGCACCGACTGCGCTGTGGAGGGCCCCCGAGAGCAGGGCAGAGCCAAAGTCACCCTTGCCGAAGTCTAACTCCGCGTCACGGTGTGTCTTAGCCGTAGGGGAGCGTGAGTGGTAGTGGTATTTATCGGGCTGCCAGTCCAAGTGGGTCAAGTGGCAGCCCTCTGTTTCATAAGGGAAGTGCCCCTAGTACTGGGCTTTCAAATCTAGGCAAAGCAAGTAGCAGTGGGACTAAGTCCGCTACCTTAGGCAAGGCAAGTAGCAGTGGCAGTGGGGCTGCTGCCTCCACTAGACAAAGTTCGCTTCACAGTTTCTACCAGAACCCAAGTTCCTCAAAAGCTCCCTTTGACATAGACTTGGCACGTAGTAAGGCGCCCTTACAGCCTCGAATTGACACTATGCTTAGTGGGGATTCCGCGCTTAGGCTTGCGAAAACTTGGTCTAAGTGGTTCCATGCCAATGATGTTCCTGGAAGGAAAGTTGACTGCCCCTACTTTCGATCAGCAATTAAATTTACTCAACAACTTGGTGATGTGCCTATCCCAAAAGGAAAAGATATAGATGGCCCATTGCTAGAACAGAACTTTAATGACTTGAAAGATCACATGAAGTCTTTTAGGGAAGATTGGGATCGATTTGGAGTCACCCTCATGTGTGATTCATGGACAAGCAACAATATGATGTGTATTATTAACTTTATGATCTTTTGCAATGGTCGCATGTTCTTTCACAAGACTATGAATGCAACTGGTGAGATCCAGAATGCAGAATTCATTTATGATTGTATTATTAAGGTCGTTGAGGAAGAGATTGGTTCCAAGTATATCGTTCAGATTGTGACAGATAATGGTTCCAATTACAAGAAAGCATGCAAAATGCTTGTTGCTAAGCATAAACACATTACATCGCAGCCATGTCCCTGCGCTGCTGTCGGTCGACCGACCACTGCTCGCGCACGCCCCTCCCGCATCGCTCGCGTGCGCGTCCGATGTGAACCCTGCGTGTGTGTCGCCTTGTCCAAGTAGACCCCAGCTCGCCCAGGGAGGTGACCCGAGGGTTGACCCCCCCTTTTCTCCTCTGCCGCCATGGCCGTCGGGCCCGCACCATCGCCCGCCGGCATGCTGGGGCCGTCTGCGTCCGCTCCGCATGGTTTGCTGAATCGCTGTGGAGCTGCCAGCTGACTGACTCGCCCCACCTCGAGCCTTGTCCCCCCCCCCCCGAGCCCCAATTTTAGGAGCGCCGCCCGCCACCGCGGCATCAGCGTCGAACCGCCCCTCACCGTGGGCCGTCCTTCCTCAGACCATCTCGAGCCAATTGGCTGCACCACCTAGCTCGCCCTGGATCCCTCTTCACCCTGCGTGCCTCCACTGTGCCTCTACCGCCTCGCGTAGCACCTGGCGCGGCCATGTCCACCTCAGAGCGCCGCCGCACCACCCGGTCGCGCGTGGCAAGCTCAACTCCGCCAACTTTTCCTTCAACTGTCACCTCGGCCAGGCATTAGGTAGGCTCCTGGTGCTCATGAGCTAGTTTGTTAGGCCTGCAGCCGCTCTGCGGCACCGGAACGTCGGCGCCGCCGTCTCGATTGGCCGCTTACCGTGGGCCGCTTGCTCCGGTGCGCCACTCTGCTCCGCACCGCCGCTTAGGGCAAGGCTTAGGGTCCGGGTCTGAGGTCGGCTCACGGGCTTGGTCTCTGCGAGCCCTAGTGGGCTGGGGTAGCCGCGTGTTGCCGGCCGGCGCTGCGCCGCCGAGCGCGGGGGCGTTCGGGGACTTCCCTGTTGTGAAGATGAGTTTTGCCAGGGTCGTTTGTGCTTATTGGCAGACTCGGGGAAATAGTGCAGTTAGAGTTCGTGAATTCGCTGGTAGGTTGGGGGCTTTTTAGCTATTTTGTCCCGCGCGTTGCGGTCTTTGCCCCCCTCCCCCGCCTGGGCCGCGACGGAGTCGTGGGCCGCCTTGCGCTCGAGCAGGCCGCGCTTTGCGGGGCCATGGCGGTGTGTGCGCACGCGTGAGCTCGGGTGGGCCACGAGGGTTTGGGCCGCGTGGTCAGTTGAGTTTTCTTTTCTTTTTAAGTGAATCAAATTAGCTCATGATTTCATGTAAATGACTATACTTTGGAAAATCGTAATAAATTAATTAAGCATCCAAAAATTGTGAAACCAGTTTTGTTAGATCGGTAAATTCATGCTCTAGCAGTTGAGGTAATTACTTCACGTATAATTGTAGTGAGGCTAAGACTTTTAAATCAAATTAGAAATGATTGTTATTAAGATATTAAATTGTGTAGGATTTGTTATGGCGAAACCGTAATGATGGTAATCCTAAAATCTTTACAGCAGTTTAGTGGATATGGGAGGTGCTTGCTAAAACTTTGTAGCATCTTAGTAGCTTGCTAGTTGTGGTATTTAAGCTCTTCTAATCGAGTAGACGTCGAGTCGATAACAAAAGAAAGTGATGTAACTTGGTTAGTAGAAAACTTATAGATCGGTTAGCTTTTGCTTTTAAGGGTAGTAGATGGCTTGGCATGTCGATCATTAGGGTTAGCTAACTAGTTTAATAGTTGTTGTTTTAGAGTTACCGTTGTAACCTTTTAAGTGTGGTATTGTCATTGCATGCATGTAGATCACGAGGGAGTCGAGTACGTGGCCGCGGAGGAGCAGGACTACGAGGAGGTCATCGAGGAGTACGAGGAGGAAATCTTCGTACCTGAGGAGTTCCAGGAGCTGCCCGCTACTGACACCTCTGACCCTGCGGCTGCCCAAGGCAAGCCCCTGTGCATAACCCCTATTTTTGCAAGCCTTTATATATATATATATATATATTTAAATGTTGTGCATTTAAGTTCCAGGAATATCTATGATACCCACATGCATATATATATATATATACCCATGAGTCTTACTAGTACAGGATCGCGTAGTTGCTTTGCTTAGGATCATCAGTAGAGTGAGTAACCTGTCGTTACTCACAATAGGGAGTTACCCTTATGATGATTACACTTTGGGTAAAATGGTGGAAAGGAACTGGCGACCGGGCAGGGATGGGGTATGGTATTGGTGGGTGTAGCAAGTTGTGTTCCGCGGCCACGGGGCATAACTGGGTTGCATTGTTTCCCTGTCCGTGTCAATTAAGGACCGTTCGTTGCATGGACCCTGGTCAAGTCACAGATCTTCTTATCCCGAGCATATACTAGCGGATGGGGGCTAGGAAGACTTGTTACTCTCTTGTCATGGGCTCCGGCTCTTTCCGGACCGACTGATTGGAGGCGGGGATAGGTGGAGGTCTTAGCACCGTATTGAGGCCGGGCCTCAAGTATGGGAGCTAGGAGTCCAAGTTTGGACGGGGACCTGGAAACCCGTGACAGGAGAGGAACGGGTTGGTCTTGCTTGTGCCTGGGGTACAAGCGAGGCGTGTGTTTTCGGGGTACCCAGCTGGGCACATTGATTCGCGAATCGCCGTTTCTATGTGACGGTACGGCTTGACTACGCTCTGGCATCGTAGTAAGAATTAGAAGTTGAAAGATGGAAAAATGGTCCTGAGTTGCTCAACTCTTGCTTGATTACAGCATAGGTGCTTACATAGACTATTGGTTAATGAATAAAATACGGCTTCTAAAAGTTAAGAAATTAAGGACACACTCTTAGTGCTGCTTTCCGCAACAAGAAACCCACAAGCCATAAATCCTATCATGATCCTTGAGAGTCGAGAAATATAATTCCCAGTCGGGTAAGTCTTGCGAGTACATTGTGTACTCAGGGTTTATTGTTACCCCTGTTGCAGGTGCTCCTTGAGCAGGTTTGTCTTGTGTGGAGGATTCTTCTGGTGGGCACAGACGGATTCTCATCGCTTCCCGCTAGATGTTATTTTATTTTCGCTGTTAATTATTGCACTCTGAACCTCTGGTATTGTAATAACTATTTCCGAGACTCTGTGCTGTATGAAATTGACTAAGTATTGTAAGTTTGTACTCATTATTGGATCCCGGGTGTAAATGTGGAGTGTTCGAGTTCTCCCGTCGGGTGTGCTCGATGGAATCATCTGGTTTAGCTCACTTTCAGGGCACTTAGTGTCTAGTGGAAGGCAAGCACCCTGAAAGCGTGCTTCACCCAATTATACAAGAAACATGCTAATATGTTCCATGGTAGATTTACTATCATCACCACTAAATGTATTAAAATCAGGTACTTTCCACCCATCTGGTACTTTCATGAAATCAAACTGTGAAGGGTACGGCTTACGGTAAGTAGTCCTACTAGACTTGATTTGTACACCTAGACTCTCTTTAAGTGATTTAGATAATTCTTCCCTAAACTGATTTAAGGTGTCATTGAAATCGGTAGAGGGAGCAATTGGTGCAGCAGGTGTATCATCAAGTATAGGGACTTGGCTTGGTGACTTCGGTGGGTTGGGGAGAATGTTTTGCCCTGCCGAAGCTCGACTTGTTGTTGGTCTTTGATCGGTTTGAGTGTTTCGAACCAAATTTTGGCCATAGACAACCACTTGATTAGATGGAGCACTTCCAGCTAAACCGGTCTTATCGATTTCAATTGCCGAAGAGATCGATTTGCCTTTATTTGCTGCTGCATATAAACCTTGATTGTCATAAAAATTCAAAGGCATGCCAAATTTAGGATTTTTAGAAGAAGAATCAACACCCAATGGATTGCCATCGGTTGTTTTCCCTTCTAACTTATATCATGTTTACAGCAGTGAGAAGATTATTATCTATTACTTTCTTATGATCATCCATTATAGTAGCATAATTGGCATATGTAGGGTAAGGATCGACAATGTCATCGTACCTAGGTTCAGAAGATCTTACCTTAGTGCAGCGGGTGCGGAAGATGTAGAAGTGATCAATTCGCTGAAATCCGGCTTCCTGAATTGAGTAACCTTTTCCCGCTGATCTTTAGTACAATTCTGAAGAAAAGCCTTCAGAACGGCGTTGAACTTAGCCTCCACTTATTGCTTCAGTTCTTCAGGGAGCTCATCGATGTTCATAGGATGGTTGATGTTGCCCTCATGAGGGACTTGAGTCCTATCCCTAGTGTCTTCAACTTTACTTCCCATGTTGTTGGAGGAAAACTTGATCTTTCGCCTAGCGTTCTCCAGCGGAGTCGTCAAAAAGTATGTTGACGCTGAAGATCGCTCTAAGCCAACACACCAGCGAGGGCCTTGAACGTCCAAGAGGTCTCACAAGACCTGCAATACAGTAAGAGACGCAGCGTAACCGGTCTAACCGATCAAGAGATTGATAGGGCCGATGTAGAGCTCGTTCTCAACCAAAACGACTCTCGAACCACTCCCAGAAGGATCCGTCGGGGAGAAGCACATGGAGGATCTCCTAGGACCAACAAGGCCGCCTAGGATGCCAACAAATCTCGTGGAGAGGCTTGCCGAACAGCAGGGTAGAGGGTTGAGAGGAGAAAACTAGGGTAAGATAGAAGTTTTGGTCGTTGCTTTGTCGATTGGATAGATGAGAATTCAATTGGCCGTGATCCTCTCATATATATAGAGGGGGTGGTCTTATCTCAGTAGGAAATATCTCTAAGATGCGTTCTCTAAGTTTCCCACGTTGAAAATATACCAAAAATCGACTTTAGGAAGTATCCTCCTCGGTTTCCATGTAGAGTCGGCTGGGAGTCGGCTAAGCCGACTTTCACGGGCTCAGGCACGCCCGCGGGGCGGCATCAGGGGGAGTCGGCTTAGCGACGGGAGGCAAAACCGGCTAAGCCGACTCGGGGTGGCTCACTGCGGCTTGCCGTCTTCTCCGTGCGTCTCGCTCGCTGTTTAGTCGCACCTTTATAACTTGTTCATGATACTTAAAACCTCATTAGAACATTTTTGAGTGTCAACAGTATCAAAATTTTTGTGTGTCATTGCGACTCGTCTACGTGGCACGGAGATAATACACAGGCACATGCACAGCTAAGCTAGCGCCGCCTCGAGTTGGGTGGATGAAATGGGAAGGAAAGCGTGTATAAAAGCGACGGCAAGTAATGTTTTTATGTAGAGTCAATTTGTACGTAACGGAGTGCTTTAATTAGTCAATTTGTTGACAACAACTTATTTTAGACCTCTAGAGTCATCTATTCTTTCTTGCAGTTTTTCTAAAAAAAAATAACTGTGTGCCTAGATTTTGTTTCTCTACATCTATTTTTCATAAAGGGAAATGTTATATATCTTTTCGAAAGATTACTTACTTCATCGTTTCATATAAATCTTTATTTACCAACAGGTCCCATCTATTTTTCCCCTCCCTCTTATTAGGAGGATATCTTGCTTTTATGTTCCCAAAAGTAAAGTAGAAAAAAAAAAGAGAGATCGAGCCAAAAACAACGGACTGCACGGTTCCGTGGGCACCCCCGTCCGGACTCGATCAAACGGCGAGCAAATACCTGGAGGTTACGAGCTAGTAACATGCATCTTCAGATCATAGCATGCAGTCTTCTCGTTCCATGTCCCACTGACACCCAGCTCGTGACGCTGATGTTCTATGCCCACTACTGCCCAGCAACAGAAGAATGTATTGTGTTGTCCATTGTTCTCTGCTTCACAGAAAGGCAGAAAGCAAATATTGATCTGTTGCAATTTTATCTGGCAGCAAGTCAGCAACATCTAAGTCCTTAATTACCATTGCTTTTATTATATTGTGCTAAATTTCAAATTCGGCGGATTCATCCAAATCAACTTGAATTGGAATGTGGCACTTGTTTGCAGGGCTCCCTGTGTGTGACAGGCGATAGAATTCTGTGATCATTGCGTGCCGATCTAGTGGACTCTTGACACGACGGCCAGCATTATTTTTGCACTATACAGTACGTAGTCGTAGTGCACGCAGTCAAGAATCAACGCGGCAACGTGCTTTCCTGATCTTTCGGGGAAAGAATAATGCAAAAGCACTGGCAGCTTTAAACTTTTTTGGACGGCTAGGTAAAAATGTAATGGAAAAACAAAACTGCCGTCTACAATCTACCGGGAAAGCATGCATATTGACCAAAGCTATACAGACATGTGGTGCACTGCCCCTCACTGCTTCCTCACGTCTGTCAGCCAGGAGAGCCCGGGCCCTGGGTCCGCCCCTCGGAGCATGCGCGGCGCGGGCCTCTGCCGCCGGAGCAGCAGCCGCCGCCGCCGGCATCCGGAAGGAGAAGTAGCGCTAGCTCCGCGACCCGCGAGGAAAGGGAAAAAGGAATGAGAATGACCGTTACGGCGCGCAGGAGGAGCCGCGGGGCCGGGATGGAGGAGAAGGGCGGCGCGCCCGGGCTCGGCTTCCTGGGCCTCGACCGGATGCGCGTCCTTCTGCCGCCGCTCCGCCTGCCGGAGAAGCTGTCGGCCAGGATGCGCAAGGTGCGGGACAGCTCCAGCTGGCTCATCATCCCGCTCTGGGTCAGCCTCTGGCTCCTCATCGCCTCCCTCATCTACCTCTGGATGAGCTCCCAGGCCGTCGCGAAGCGCTGGGAGTCGCTCGCCAGCATGTGCGACGACCGCGCGCGCATGCTCCAGGACCAGTTCAACGTCAGCGTCAACCAACTCCAGGCGCTCGCCATCATGGTCTCTACCTTCTACCACTCCAAGACACCCTCCGCCATCGATCAGGTACCTGGTACTGGTACCCCCTGCCTGCTGTGCTGCTAGCGCTATCTTCTGGTAGTTTCACCCTTGCCTGTCGTTGCTGTAGACAACGTTCGCTACGTACGCGGAGAGGACGGCGTTCGAGCGGCCGCTCACGAGCGGGGTCGCGTACGGGGTGAAGGTCACGCACGCCGAGCGGGAGCAGTTCGAGCGCCACCAAGGATGGAGCATCAAGAAGATGTACTCCTCCAAGACCAAGACCAAGAAGCAGTCGCAGGGACCAGGGGACGCCGAGGTGCGGGAGCCGGCGGAGGAGTATGCTCCCGTAATCTTCGCGCAGGACGCCTACAAGCACGTCATCTCCTTCGACTTGCTATCCGTCGCCGTGAGCACTCGCTCTCTGCTGCCCTCAGCCCCTCCCCTCCCCTCCCCTCGCAAGATTTCATCTTTTTCACAGAACAGGCCCACGGCCGTAAAAAAAGCTGCAATCTTTGGTGTTCACCATGTGCTCACTACCCCTCTTTTTCACCTCGGATTTTTGCCCTTTCTTTTTTAATCCGTGGCTCAATTACTCATGGTAAAAAAAAAACATGTCACGGGCAACAGGGGCTATCCATCCACTAATCTCTATTCCTCCTTTTGCTCTTAAAAATTCAGGATGACCGCGACAACGTGCTCCGAGCTAGAGAATCTGGGAAGGGTGTTCTTACAGCTCCTTTTAAGCTGGTCAATAATCGCCTCGGAGTGATCTCCACCTACGCTGTGTACAAGTATGAGCTTCCCCCAAATGCCAGGCCACAGGAGCGCATTCAGGCTACTATAGGGTAAGCTTTTCATGAGTCCGGCCTCCTATTTCCAGTCAGGAATCGTGCAACTGAATTACCGCTGGCCTTTTTTTTTTGTTTTTGCAAACAGCTATTTAGGTGGCATATTTGACATTGAAGCGCTTGTTGATAAGTTGCTTCACCAGCTCGCGGGCAAGCAATCCATCATGGTGAACGTGTATGATACTACTAATGAGACACCGATCAGTATGTATGGTTCGAATGATACAGGCAGTGGCATGTGCCAGGTCCGCACACTGAACTTTGGTGACCCGACAAGGAAGCATGAGATGCACTGCAGGTGATTTATTTCTTCTTCTAAGAAACCTGTAATTAAAATGTGTTACCCTGCCAACTTTTGTTGCCTCTATGTAATCAGTAAACAGTTTTGTAAATGATGATGTTGTAATCCTTGAACCTGATGGGCTTATTGAGCCTAGATCAATGAAATAAATCCAACAAGGTGGGGAGCCTCCCCCCCCCCCCCCCCCCACGCATTGACAGTAAAAAAAAATGTGTTACCCCTGTAGTCTATTCTTTGTACGGCTCTGTGTCTCATCTGTTTCTCTTTAATAGGTTCAATCAGAGCCCACCTTGGCCTTGGATGGCAATAACGACATCAATTGGAACTCTTGTGATTGGTTTACTGGTTGGATACATAATTCATGCTACTGCCAAACGGATTGCCAGAGTCGAAGATGACTTTCAGGCGATGGGTTTGCTCAAGAAGCGCGCAGAGGATGCAGATATTGCCAAGTCACAGGTGCTTTAGCTTCGCACTAATAATAGCTGTGCATGTTTTGTGTTACTGTTTCTCTTGGAGGCCAAAGGCTTGTTCCGCTCTCTCTCTCTCTCTCTGAGATAGGGACCAAAAAATGGTACCTTATTAATTCCATGCCGTTTTTGCATGCAGTTCTTGGGTACTGTTTCTCATGCGATCAGAACTCCAATGAATGGTGTTCTAGGTGAGGTTCTAGTCCATCTAAGTTGTACAGTGATCTTCATTGTTAATTAGAGTGAAAGGAGATATGATCATTCCGATTTTGCAGGGATGCTCCAAATGCTCATGGATACTGATTTGGACACAACACAACAAGACTATGTTAGAACCGCACAAGCCAGTGGCACAACTTTGGTATTTCTCATCAATGAGGTTCTTGATCAGGCAAAGATCGAGTCTGGTAAACTTGAGCTTGAGGCGGTATCCTTTGATCTTAGAACAGTTTGTGACGACATTTTGTCTCTCTTCTGTGGGAAAGCTCAGGAGCAAGGACTGGAGGTAATCAAAGACTACAACCATGCTGTCACGCACTGCAGTTTTACTGTATTTTATTTTAAATGCACTGACTTTATTTCGGTTATTCCTTACTATGACGCACAACGCGAGCAGTTGGCAATGTTTGTTTCTGACCAAGTTCCACAAACACTAATTGGCGATCCTGGCAGAATAAGGCAAATCATTACAAATCTTGTCGGAAACTCTATAAAAGTAAGATAATCACTGTATATCGATAGCAAATGGAATAGAATAATCCCTTGTATATTTATATGCATGTATGCATTTGTTCTTTATTGACTAAGAGTTCTATGTTTTTCCACAGTTCACAGAGAAGGGTCATATCTACTTGACAGTTCATGTTGTTGAAGAGATTATGCATTGTCTTGAGGTTGATACGGGAACTCAGTATGCCAATACCTTAAGTGGCTACCCAGTGGCGAACAGAAAGCGCAGTTGGGAAAACTTTCGCCTTTTTCGTAGGGAACTGATCTCATCTGAGATGCCTTTTGCACCCTTTGCATCGGACTCAATAAGCTTGATTGTATCAGTTGAAGATACAGGTGTTGGAATCCCGCTCGATGCTCAGTCCCGTGTCTTCACCCCTTTCATGCAAGTGGGTCCATCCATTGCTCGCATCCATGGGGGCACTGGCATTGGATTAAGCATCAGCAAATGCTTGGTCGGCCTCATGAAGGGAGAGATTGGATTTGCAAGTAAACCCCAAGTCGGTTCTACTTTCACCTTCAGTGTGGTGCTTATGAGGGCCCATTCCAGCGGAAATGAGAATAAATCATCAGAATTTAAAGATATCAATGCATTGGTGGTAGATCATAGACCGGTCCGTGCCAAGGTTACTAAGTACCATTTGCAGAGACTGGGAGTTCAGACCGAATTGACAACTGACCTAGATCAGTATATTTCTAAAATTAATTGTGGATCACAGATTGCAAAGCTTGTGCTCATTGACAAAGAAACCTGGCTGAAGGAATCCCAGTCCATGCCTCTTTTGGTTACTAAATTGAGGAACAAAGATCAGCCAGGCTCTACAAAGTTATTTATTTTAGAGAACCCTAAAAGTTCTGTCAGGAGCAATTCACATATATTCAGGGAATATAACTTGAATGTAATTATGAAGCCACTTCGTGCAAGTACGCTTCAGGTTTCACTACAGAGAGCATTGGGTGGGACAGAAAAATTGGTCTTGTTCATCCGGCTTATAATCCGTACTTTTCAGCTTGTTTTTTCAGTCGGAACAGTGTTTTTCTTTCACAACAAATCAGCCAACGGTGTTTTTCAGCCGGCTTATCAGCACAGCCGAACGGGGCCATTGCATTGCAGGAACGGAGTAGTTGGCAATTCAACACTAGGCAGCCTCCTTCACAAGAAGCGAATTATTGTCGTTGACGACAATATATTTTGTCTCAAGGTTGCTGCAGGTGCTCTTGAGAAGTATGGCGCAGAAGTAACTTGTGTTGACAGTGGGAAGAAAGCAATCACACTGCTGAAACCCCCTCACAATTTTGATGCTTGTTTCATGAACATTCAAATGCCAGGAATGGATGGATTCGACGCCACAAAGAGGATTAGATGGATGGAAAGAGATATAAATGAGCAAATAGGACGCGGAGAAATACCACAAGAATTTGCAAGTGTTCGGCAGTGGCGAACTCCAATATTGGCCATGACTGCAGATATTATTCAGACAACAAATGAAGAGTGCCTGAAATGTGAAATGGATGGCTATGTTTCCAAACCGTTTGAAAGGGAAAAACTGTACCGGGAGTGTGCTCGTGTTTTCCAAACAAACAAAAGCCCCAGTTCACTGGAGCTCTCGTATGCTGCGAACAATCACGATCTAGTGGAGCTGGAGCAGGATGAGATTGTGGACCACGTGGAGGAGAAGCTGGGCGAGGCAGAGAGGAAATTGGATGAGGTGGGGATGAGGTCCATGTTAATTACTATGGTTAATAAGAAATTAACGAGTGTTACCGTTCATAGTTTACCTTATCGGCTTTGCTACTTGAACAAAAAGGTAGTGGGCGTTAGCCTTCTTGGATTGATGCTCTACATTCTTGTCATTGGTGCTTTTGATCTGCCATTCAATCAGAGTTTGGGCATCAGAAGGGAGGATGAAAACATGGTGCTTAACAAATTTGGTTGGTCTCATGGTAGGTCGTTGATTGATACACTCAATGGTGCATGGGCTGGTGGTGTGGAGAATAGTGACATGATCAGTGTTGATCTAGGAAAGATGACAGGGAATAATGACAGTTCTGGGCAGCAGCAGCAGCAGCGCTGGTATTCACACATCTTAAGCAAATATCAGGAAGAGGCTACAGAGATGCAAAATCGAACAGTCAAACCTCACCAGCCAGCACATATGTCACACAAAACTACGGTAGGTCTCTGGATTGCCTTAGTTACCATGCTTGTGCTTGGCATTGCTGTAGTATGGGTCCTGCTGTGCCTGTGGTGCAACCGTCGGAAGAGAGTACAACAAAAGGAACTGGAACTCTCGGGAGGAATAATAGGGCCTAGACGATTCCAACTCTGCGAGCTGGTAGCTGCAACGAACAATTTCGCAGATGAGAACAAGCTCGGTCAGGGAGGGTTTGGCCCTGTGTACAAAGGCTACTTGCAGAACCAGGACTTTCATGTGGCCATCAAGGTGTTGTCTAAAAACCAATCTTCTCAACAACAATCTGAGCAAGGGTTGAGGGAGTTCAAGGCAGAGGTGAAAGTCATGACCCAGCTGAGGCACCGAAACATTGTCAACCTTGTCGGCTGGTGCGAGTGCGACAACCAGCAACGGCTCCTCCTTGTTTATGAGCTTATGGTTCAAGGCAGCCTTGACAAGCATCTCTACGACCCAGAGGAAATCTTAACTTGGCAACAAAGGTACCGAAATTGGCTAATCTGTTACAGCACTAAATGTCTGATTGAACACTAGAAACATTGATCTGTTTAATAACAACTGAACCGACAATTTCGTTACTCATGTCAAAATTGGCTCTGCTAGGTACAAGATTGCACTTGGTCTGGGCTCCGCTTTGCTCTACCTCCACCGGGAATGCGAGAAATGCATTGTGCACGGAGACATCAAGCCTGCAAATGTAATGCTTGATGTGTCATACAATGCTAAGCTTGGTGACTTTGGGCTAGCAAGGCTTGTCGAGCATGGGGAAGAGCCACAAACAACGCAAGTTGTCGCGGGGACACCAGGATATATTGACCCGGAGTTCATAGCCAACCGCTGGCCTCGCGCCGAATTGGATGTCTACAGCTTCGGTGTTGTCCTCCTGGAGATCGCTTGTGGCAAGCGGCCGGCATCGAGGCAGCCAAATGGAGCTTCATCGCTACTCGCCTGGATCATTCATTTGTATGACCAGGGCATGATTCTTGATGCAGCAGATCAGAGGCTGAACGGCGAGTTCGACCGGCAGCAAATGGAGCGCGTGCTCATTACGGGCCTCTGGTGTGCGCATCGAGACCCGATCCAGCGACCGTCCATCGAGCAAGCTATGGATGTTTTGCGATCTGCAGATGCAGAGTTGCCAGTGCTTCGTGCAGTGCATGATGAACGGCACATTAGAGCCATGGAGGAACAGGCTTATGGCGACCTGACAGTCGAGGATCATCCTGTGCATGCAGTCACCACAAGTACTTACTTTACTTCCAAGGATTCAGCATATCTGCTTGCAGAAGAATGACGGATTCTGTCTTGTGGATAGCAACATCATGTCTGCATGCTTCTGTTCGGATTGTTTTATCAGAGAGCCTTCCTGCTGATATGAACACATTAATATTTATTCAGACTTGTGTGCCGTATTGTTTTTTTTAAAAAAAAAACTGAATTTGTATTATGTCAGTATTCAGTACTCTCATATGTGATTCACGATTGGTGTTGTACTAAATTGGTGTTGTGATTAACTAGCACATCAACCTGCACTCCAGCACTGACTTAGAATCCTATATTACATAAGTATTAAAAGTTTAGCGAATAAATCTATTATCTTTCATGTTAATTTTTGTAGAACAGAGCTTAAAATGCTCAAAAGAACAAAGCTGAATCTGACCAATGTGCATGTTAATTTCTGTAACTGACAGCAAAGTTTTTTTTTTTGGTGGGGTGGGGGTTGTCCCCACCTGAATTTTTGTATTGATTGAATGGTGCCTTTGGCACTGAGTTACAGAAATTTTTACATATTTTGATCTTCAAGTGATCAATTACGAAACGAATGCAGGTTTAGAAAAATGATCTGGCACATTCCTGGGCAACATGACAGAGTTCTCACTAAATATGATGCCCATTAAATCATTCTCACAGAGTTAGCAACGAGTGCAGTAACAAATGCAGAGAGGGAACTCTATAGAAATGACACATTGATACCATGGCAGCAGAAAACAAGACCAAACTTTTCTTGATTCGGATTCAAACTTAAAACAAACCTGAAAATAATCAGAATGAAAGCATGGAGTGCTGCTATTAGTGAATGATTCAGGCAGCGGTTGCACTTAAAACAACCTGTTAGGTTCAGAGAATGAAGCCCAGGAAGATATCCAAAGCATTCAGGGAGTTCTTTGAAGAATGAAGCCTAGAAAGATAAGTACTATAACTACCAAAGCTTAGAACAACTTTATAGGTTTAGATGCTCTATAAAGACTTGAGTTAACACTGTCGGTCAGTTTAACTAGTTCTGCACTAGTGCCAGAGGCATGATTGGCACAGGGATAATGCCCATAGCAGCAAAGCCAACATCCAACAGTTTTGCACTAAAAAGTTTGACAAAATCAATGACAGAAATTGATAGAAACTATACTTTCAGACCTACAAGCTACAATGTAAAAATTGATATATACAACCAAGGAACCTCATGGAAATCATAATGTAAGAAGCACCTCACAGTGGTGAATTGGAGCAACCTAACTAGGAACCTATTTTTGAACAGCAAACTGTCTGAAACAGGAAGTCCAGAATGTAGGGGATACATTCATTGCTGTTGGCAAATGAGTCCACATGAGATGTATGGGCACAAAACAAACTGTGCTGGCTGATTCCAATTGTAAGGGCCTTCCAAACCTATAAAGTTGTTCTAAGCTGTTTATAGTGTATTGACAGTTTGACACGAAAAAACTGGGCTTTTAATTTCCAGTTTGGAGAGGATCCTGGGGTAAATAGATGCGAGCATGTGAACTGAGGTTTTGTGTAAGCCATCATTAGCCAATTGTATTCCTGATGTTATGTCAGGTTTTGCTGTTGTATGAGTGAGCGGTTCAGTTGCATGATCTGGTCACTGGATGGTTGCTTATAATGTCCTTATTAGCTGCCCATTAGTTGAAGTTCTCTCATCTCAAATTATGAATGCACACAAAACAGACACAGCAACATCCTTTCCGCATTTGCAAGCATTGTACACCAAATGCCCAAATAACAGCTGATCTAACTGGATTTCAGTGTGCCTGTCTGTTATCAAGATGCTTGGAAAAATGTATTCACTATCATTCACTGCAAATCTGCAATACAGAAGGCTGCTGCCCCTAACGTGGTTCCCTACATGCAACATCTCTGAATAGCTAAATCTCAATACTGCTATAACCTTGTGCTTTCTGCACTTGATTCTCAGCCATTTTCCTCCTGGCGTCCTCTGCAGACTGCCAATCTCCATCTTCAGCAGACATGTGATAGCGACACATATGCGCCATCACTGTTTGGCGCCATTCTCAGGATCTGTTGCGCTGCAAGCACACTGAGTTCTTTGTTCCCATGGATCCGGCAACCGTTCATCAGTGACCTCCATACTGCAGGCCACGGTTGGAACGGCATTGCCTCAATAACGCCTTTTGCTTCTTCGAGGAGCCCTCTTCGGGCCAGGAGGTCTATTAGGCATGCGTAATTGGCCCTTGTTGGATTCATGCCATGCGCAGACAGCATGGAGCTGAATAGAAGCTTCCCCTGCTCAACTAGCCCAAGATGGCTGCAAGCTGAGATGACGGCGATGAATGTAGCTGGTGTTGGAGCCATTTGAAGCTGTCTCATATCTTGGTAGAGGCTGAGGACTTCATGGATCAGACCATGGTTGGCATAAGCTGTCAGCATGGTGTTGTACAATATAGTGTCCTTCGTCACTGATGAAACTGCAGCGAAAGCGCTTTTGGCAGCAGTAATATCACCGCATTTTGCATAGGCATCAACCAAAGCACTGGACACACAGAAGTGCTTGCTGTGCCCTGTCCTGACAACGAGTGAATGGATGCATCTGCACTGCCTAATCAATGCAGCATTTGCACAGGCATTCAGTATGGTACCTAGGATGAACTCATCAGGCTTCTCTGGGCAGTCAGCTCTGAACATGTTGAAGAGAAACAGGGCCTCTTTATCCAAGTCATGCTTCACGAATGCAGAGATGGTGACTCCCCATGACACTAAATCCATCTTGCCAGCGTCCTTGATGATTTTCAGTGGACCTACAGCTGAGCCAAGGGCTGCTTTTGCTTTGATAAGTGAGGTCGACACGAATTGGCATGAACCAAACCCCTGTTTCAGAACACTTGCGTGGATCTGCTCATGGTTCCTGGCATCATGATCTTGTTGGAAGGCAGACAAAACAGCTGGATAGGTGAACTCATCCGGTCTTGCTCCGAAGCAAACCAAGCTGTGGAAAAGCCTCATGGCATCTTCAGAACAGCCGTGCAGACCATAGCCTGCAATCATCTCGTTCCATGTCACAACGTTTCTGACACCGAGATTACAGAAGAAAACATAAGCACAGCTGAGCAGCCCACACTGCGAGAGCATGTTGATGACTGCATTCGCTACAAGAACATTCTCAGAGTAGCCATGGCGGTAGGCAAGTCCAAAGATCTGAAGACCGAGGGAGGCGTTCTCTTTAGCACCGCTCAGCCTCAGCATGACAAAGAATGTAACTTGATTAGGTTTGCAGCTATACCGTGACATGTCGACAAAGCAGCCCGCAGCTGCCATCTCATCCTCATCGTGTGCGAGGCCTGATATCATTGTGTTCCAAGAAACAGTATCCTTCCACCGAATCTTACCAAAGATATCAACGGCAGTTTCCTTCTGTCCTGCTTTGAAATACATATCCATGAGCGTGTTCATCACTGAGGTGTTGGACTGAAACATGCCGTGGATGACAAGACCATGAACCTGCCGCCCAAAATTCAAGTCGCCGGTGATCGAAGAAGCCTTCACAGCCGAAATGTAGGTAAACATGTCAGCTGCTATTCCAGAACGATGCATCAGAGCCACTGTCCTCATCGCATCATACCCACGGCCATTGGCGACGTAGCCCTCCAGCATCATGTTCCAGCATGCGACGTCTCTGGAACTGGAAGCTATGCCTGCGAACACTCGCTCCACAGCAGCAACACGCCCGTGCTTGGCATACACCAGCATCAGCGAGCTCCCCACGTACGGATTGCCATCCAGGCCAGCTTTGACGGCGAGGCCATGAAGGGAACAGCCGAGCTTCACATCAGCCACCACCACGGACTGGCAGCATGCGCCGAGCGCGCTAGCCAAAGCAAACTCGTTGGGGGCAGAACCCGCTCCTGACCATGGCGGAGAAGAGCTCCAGCCCCAGGTCAGGCGCGCCGCCGCGCGCCGCGGCGGACACCATGGCCGTCCAGGTGACGAGGTTGCGGCGCGGCGTTTCGTCGAACACGTCCAGCGCGCTGGCGAGGCGCCCGCGCTTGGAGTAGATGATGAGGAGGTGGTTCGCGGTGAAGGTGTCGGCGGACACGCCGAGCTTTACCGCGGACGCGTGCAGGCTCGACCCCGCGGACATGGACGGCGACGCGGCGGCGGCGGCGGAGATGGCGTTCGCGATGGCGAAGGGGTCCGCGGCGAGAGTGGTGGCGGCAGCGGCGGTGCTGCAGCTGGCGAGTGCAGAGAACACGGAGGGTGTTCTCGCGGCGGTGGAGGCAATGCCGAGGCGGAGGCGGAGGCGGAGGCGGAGCAGCGTCCATGCTCCTGCTCCTGCGGGTTTCATGGAGGAAGGTTCTTGCCCGGCGCATCGTCCCGGAATGAATTAGGGGGCTTAGACTACCGGACCTCTATATTCATCCTCGTCAGCAAGATTCTCTCCTCTATACTCAATTCTCCTACACCCATCCGTCCTCTATCTGCTCTATCCACTGTGGGACTCACTTGTCACTTTATCTAAATATATCCATGTGTGATCTAGTTTTGAAGGATTTATTGAGACGAATTTAATGGTGCAATCGAAATTTAATTTGAATTTTTGGTTTGTGAGTTATAATATTTTTTCCTTTGTTTAGCTAGTGGGGCCTGCCACTATAGAGTATAGAGTAAGCACTGTGCTACTTTAAATATAGAGTGAAAGAAAGGATAGAGTATCGTTTTAGAGTACCCAGTGCAGTAGTTTTTACTCTATATTCATACTCTAGAGCTTTAGAGTATCGTTTTAGAGTATCCACTGCGGATAGTCTTAATGCAAAATAGCTAGATCAGTCAGCTTTGTTAACGGTTGCTAACAAACAGTTGTAGATTTGTTACTAACAAAATAGCCCTTAACTAGCTAACAATTAATACTTATTTATCCAACCCTATCCTAATAAACACCATGCGTGCCAATGAGGGTGCTTCTCAAAAACAAAGTTACAAAGCCCCAACAGAAAATTGGAGCTCACCATGTCTCGTTTATTCCCCTAAAAAAAACATGTCTCATTATAAGCATCCCAAGGGCCGGCCAACAAGTATTTATAAGCATCCCAAACAAATAGAGCCGTTACAACTCCACTGACCGTTTTTCGCGGGACGACCGGACGCGCCGGTCGTAACTGACCGGACGCGCTCAACCGCGTCCGGTCGCCCTGCGACGACCACGTGTCCTCCGATTTCAAACGCGACCGTTAGATCCTCCAACGGTCACTGCGCGCCAACGGTCAATCGAGCGACCGGACGCGCTGCTGCAAACGACCGGACGCACCGGTGTGCACAGTACCCGCGCGCGCGAAGACATGACCGGACGCGCTCCTCGCAACGACCGGACGCGACAGTGACCGCGTCCGGTCGGAGTCCAGTAAGCTCCCTTAACGACCGGACGCGTCCGATCGTGTGTGACCGGACGCGCACCGCGTCCGATCGTCCTTGTGAACAGCTGTTCGCCTGACCGGACGCGCCGGTCCCGCGTGTCACCGGACGCGCCGGTGGCAGACCCTAGCCCGCACGCCTGACGCCCGCGCTGTACTGACCGGACGCGTCCGGTCACACCGTGACCGCGTCCGGTGCAGCGTCCGGTCACCTCTGTGACCGTGTTCGCCTCCATTTCTTTTCCGACTTCCGGCGCAATGGAAAATAGGCATTTCATTTCCCCGAAATCGCCTGAATCCCGCGCTCGCACGCTCGGCGGGAGGGAGAGAGGAACCCAAACCCCTCTCTACCCGCAAACCACAGCGCGACCAACGCCACCTTTGCAAAAGTGCCAACACCATCAAGTGTACATCTCCATGTGCTTGTGTGTTAGCTTTTTCTCAAACATTTTCAAAGGTTTTCCAGTTAGCTCACTAGGCCATACATGCAATGCACTTCATGAATTCACCTAGTGGCACCCATGCGTCGAATAACCGATAAGACTTCCCCTCTTAATAGTTCGGCTATCGACCCTAAACCACTCACACCCTCTATGGTGTCTTGAGTGTAAAACAAAATGGCCCTATGGTTATACCTTTGCCTTGAGCCCATTTTGTTTCTCCAAAGGATATGATCCACTTCATATCATCACATGACCGTCTCGATCCATCGACCTTGACTTCACTTGCTCTTCACCGTTGCATTGGTCCGTCGGCGCCAAGTCTTGCTCAAGCTTCACCATCGCATGGTCCTTCGCTTCGAAGCCTCGACTTGCCCTTCACCTTCACAACCGGTCCATCGAGCCAAGCCTCATCTTGGTCTTCACCATCTTGGTCACATGAGTCAATGTCATGTCTCATATTCAACGACCACCTTTATCTAAATCATCCACTTAGATACAAAGGTTAGTCCTGGGTTTCATCAATTAGCCAAAACCAAACTAGGGACTTTCAATCTCCCCCTTTTTGGTAATTGATGACAACCCTCACAAAGATGATTTTGATAATAAAAGTTTTGAACTTGTCATACTTGTCCAATCATTTTGCTCATAAGTAAAGTTTGGACAATTATCACAAGCTCGGTTTTGGTAGCATTAGCTCCCCCTACATATGTGCATAGAGTTTGGATTGAAAGCTTTGCACATATGCATGGATAGAAGTGTTGGGAGAGTAATTCTACCAAAAGGATGCTAAGGTGTAAGAAATGGACCTTTGAAGCGTGATACCAATCGGAGTTGCCTTTACACCATCCTTAGCATCATGAAGTAACTAGACAACCATCAAAACTCAAGACCCCGTGAGATCAACATTATATGTAAAGGTTCTTGGACCACTTGTAAAACTTTAGGTAAGTCTAGATACCACATGTAAAACTATTCCTATGCATGCTAGTAGATCATTTCATCATCCAAGTTCTATACTAGCATTGCACCACACAAGCATGTATATTGAATCTAAATACATGTGCAATGAGCAAGTCATATGAAAATGCACAAACAAATGCAACAACTTTGTTTATGAGCTTGCTCCCCCTACTTGTGTGCATCAAAAATTTTATTTACCCCTTTATCATGTTGAATCATCTTTTTCTCTCCCCCTTTGTCAACAACTTACCCAAAAATGGGATCAAATTATGGAGAGAAGAAAAATGTTTAATGGAGTAGGTTGAAATTTACCAAAATTAGTTCAACCTAGAACACTTGTCAAAGATATTTAATTCGATTTGAATCAAAGACAAGCTTCTTCACACCTCATAATAAGGGTTATCTTGTCTATGTTGAATTAAACACTTATAGCAAATCTTCTAGATTCAACACTAGGTTTGCAAGCTCACAAACATGTCATATGCCACCACTAGATCAAAACAAACATAGGGGCAATAGTGGTAACATATATCCATCAAATTCATTTGATTTATCATGAATGCTCATGCATACCACTTATTATGTCTACATGCTCTAGCAAGTCCTTAGCATAGAATGAATGACATGTCAATCAACTTTACCCTGCAATGTCGAAGGAGAGGCATGTCAATAAGTGAGTGGGGTGCATTCAACTCATGTTTGAGAAATCAAGAATGTTCAATTCATTCCTTAGCTTGCAAAACCTCTTTTCATCAAGTGGCTTAGTGAGAATATCGGCAAGTTGATCATCGGTGCCAACACTTTCAATGGCAATATCTCCCTTTTGTTGATGATCTCTAATGAAATGATGCCTTATGTCAATATGCTTTGTTCTTCCATGTTGAACCGGGTTTTGTATCATCTTGATTGCACTCTCATTATCACATAGCAATGGCACATTCTTGAAGTTGAGGCCATAATCCTTCAAAGTTGATTTCATCCATAGCAATTGTGCACAACAACTCCCCGCACTCACATATTCGGCTTCGGCGGTAGAGATTGCCACACTATTTTGTTTCTTTGAGGACCATGACACAAGTGATCTTCCAAGTAATTGACATGTGCCACTTGTGCTCTTTCTATTGATCTTGCAACCCCCATAGTCGGAGTCCGAATATCCAATCAATTCAAACTTTGACCCTTTGGGATACCATAGTCCAACATCTCTTGTTTGCTTCAAGTACCTCAATATTCTTTTTGCGGCCGTGAGATGACTCTCTCTAGGCGAAGCTTGATATCTAGCACACATGCAAACACTAAACATAACATCCGGCCTTGATGCGGTGACATAGAGTAGACTTCCAATTAAAGACCGATATTCCTTTTGATTCACCATATTGCCATCAAGATCACTATCCAAATTTCCATTTGTACCCATTGGAGTTGAAATTGGCTTTGCATCTTGCATTCCAAACTTCTTCAACATGTCCCTTATGTATTTCCCTTGACTCACAAATGTCCCATTCTTCAATTGCTTTACTTGAAGACCATGGAAGTAGCTAAGTTCACCAATCATAGACATTTCAAACTCTTTGGCCATCATAGCACCAAATTCTTCACAATAAGCTTGATTGGTTGATCCAAAAATGATGTCATCAACATATATTTGCACTATGAATAGATCATTTCCAATCTTCTTGGTGAATAGAGTTGTATCAACCTTGCCCATCTTGAATCCCTTAGAGAGAAGGAAATCCCTTAGCCTCTCATACCATGCTCTAGGTGCTTGTTTTAAGCCATATAAAGCCTTCTTCAACTTGTACACATGGTTGGGTTTCTTGTCATCTTCAAATCCGGGCGGTTGCTCAACGAAGACTAACTCATTGATGATCCCATTGAGAAATGCACTTTTGACATCCATTTGATATAGTTTGATGTTGTGTGCACAAGCATAAGCCAATAGAATCCTTATTGCCTCCAATCTTGCCACGGGAGCATATGTTTCATCATAGTCAAGACCTTCTACTTGAGTGTAACCTTGAGCAACTAGTCTTGCTTTGTTTCTCACTACAATGCCATCTTGATCTTGCTTGTTTTTGAACACCCACTTGGTTCCAATCACATTGTAGTCATTTGGCCTTTCTACCAACTCCCAAACATCATTTCTTGTGAAATTATTAAGTTCTTCTTGCATAGCCATGATCCAATCAGCATCTCTCAAAGCTTCTTCTATCTTCTTTGGTTCTATGGTTGACACAAATGATGCATGCTCACAAAACATAGCCAATCTTGATCTTGTTTGCACACCACTTCTAATATCACCAATAACACTATCAATGGGGTGATCTCTTGCAATATGTTGTGGTTGGAGTACTTGCATTTGATTGCTTGAGCTTGGTTGATCACTTGATGTATCTTGATGAGAAGAACTAGCACCTTGATCTTGCACTTGAGAGTCACTAACTTGCTTGAATGGTGAATTGAGCACTTGATCTTTATCATCATCTTGAATATCAATTACTTGCTTTGCTCTAATGTCTCCAATGTCCATGTTTTTCATTGCTTCCACTAATAGAGTTTCACTAATATCATCTAGGTTTTCTTCTTCATCTTGTGACCCATTGGTTTCATCAAATTGCACATCATGGACTTCTTCTAGGATGCCACTTGAGTTGTTCCAAACTTTATAAGCTTTGCTTGTAGTTGAATAACCAAGTAGGAAACCCTCATCATATCTCTTGTCAAACTTCCCCAATCTAGTGCCTTTCTTCAAGATATAGCATTTGCAACCAAACACCCTAAAGTAAGAAATATTGGGCTTTCTCCCATGAAGTAGCTCATATGGGGTCTTCTCTAGCAATGGATGACAATATAGTCTATTGATGTAGTAGCAAGCGGTATTGATTGCTTCATCCCAAAATGATTGACTCACATTGTACTCATGAAGCATTGATCTAGCCATATCAAGCAATGTTCTATTCTTCCTCTCAACTAGGCCATTTGATTGTGGAGTGTACTTGGCCGAGAATTGATGTCCAATACCATAATGATCACAAAGTTCTTCAATTCTTATATTCTTGAACTCACTTCCATTGTCACTTCTCACTTTCTTGATTCTAATCTCAAACTCATTGTGAACTCTAGTGAGAAATGTCTTGAAGGTGTCAAACACTTCACTTTTGTCACTAAGAAAGAACACCCATGTGAATCTTGTGAAGTCATCCACTATGACAAATCCATACTTGTTGCCGCCTATGCTTGTATATGTTGTGGTCCAAATAGATCCATGTGCATCAACTCAAATGCTTTGCATGTGCTCATTGTACTCTTCTTTGGATGTGAGCTTCCAACTTGCTTCCCGGCTTGACATGCACTACAAAGCTTATTCTTCTCAAATTCAACATCTTTCAAACCATTGACAAGATTGTGAGTTGTAAGCTTCTTCAATTGTTTCATGCCAACATGACCAAGTCTTCTATGCTAAAGCCAACCCATGCTTGATTTGGAGACTAAGCAAGTTGTCAAAGAAGTTTCTCTAGCATTGAAGTCAACTAGGTAGAGGTTCTCATATCTAAAGCCCTTGAATGCCACATTTGAACCATCCACACTAATAACTTCCACATCATCAACCCCAAAGATGCATTTGTAGCCTAGATCACATATTTGTGCCACGGATAGAAGATTGAAATCCAAGCTTTCAACTAGTAACACATTGGAGATACTCATGTCATTTGAAATTGCAATCTTTCCCTAGCCAATAACCTTGCCTTTCTTGTTATTGCCAAATGTGATAGAATCAACACCACTATCATTGTCATTGATTGAGTCAAACATTCTTGATGTACCGGTCATGTGTTGAGTGCACCCACTATCAATAATCCAATGCCTTCCTCCGGCTTTGTAATTGACCTATAAGCAAATCAATGAAGTTTAGGTACCCATTTTTGCTTGGGTCCTTGTAGGTTAGTAACTAAGCTCTTTGGTACCCAAATAGCCTTCTTCTTTGGGTCCACAATTGGTGTACCAACAAACTTAGCTTGCACACCCTTGGTAAGCACATAGCAAGAATCAAAAGGTATAGCATTAAAAAGGTTCTTGCTTTGGTTCCTTTTATTGCAATTATGCTCTAGGTGCCCAACTTGCTTGTATCTATTGCAAAACCGACCATTGCCCTTCACAAAGCTAGGCTTTGGAGTTGCAAAGGCCGACTTGCCTTTCTTGGGGTTGTAGCACAATCCCTCTTTGTTAAGAGAGAACCTTTGGCTACCCAAGCACTTAAGCAAGCGGGCCTCACCACCATAGGCCTTGCCTAGGGCGTGAGTGAGCTCATCCACCTCTCTCTTGAGAGTCTCATTCTCAACCATTAGTGAGGCATCACAAGTGAAACCATTACTAGTAGTGGAGGTAGAGTTAGTGGTGGTGGATGAAGAGCTATAAGAAGGGTTAGTATTTGACATGATGATAGGTTCATTAATGGATTCATCAATTATATCACATGTAACACCTATATCACATGATACAACAACCTTCTTCTTAGCTTGTTGCTCAAGTAGCAATGAGTGAGCTTTTTCAAGCTTGGAATGAGCCTTATCAAGATCCTCATGGTCTTCCACTAGACTCTCATGAGTGGTCTTAAGCTCACTAAGGACTTTCTCAAGTATTGCTACTTTCATTGAAAGCTTCTTACACTCTTTGTCCTTGGCAATGGCTATGTCTCTAGTTTGTTGCATCAAGTCATATAGTTGTTCTTTAGTTGGTTCATCATCATCATTTTCATTATCATTATCATTATCACTATCATGAGCATATTCCATTTCACTTTCATCATCACTCTCATCATATAATACCTTAGCTTCTTTAGCCATGAAGCATGAAGAGGATGAATCGAATAGTGATGGCTTCTTGTTGATAGCAATGGAAGCAAAAGCCTTGTTGGATGATTCTTCTTCTTCTTCTTCATTATCTTCACTTTCCCAAGTGATCACATAGGCACCATATTTGCCTTTCTTGAATGTCATCTTGGCCTCTCTCTTCTTCTTCTCAAACTTGTCCTTTTTGTTCTTCTTTTTATCATAAGGACATTCCGCTTGAAGGTGCTCGGTGCTATCACAATTGAAGCACTTTTTTTGTTGCTTATTTCTTTTGAAGTTGTCATTTCTCTTCTTAAAGCCTCTTCTCTTGATGAACATGTGACCCATCTTCTTGACTACAAGAGCAAGTGCCTCATCATCAATTTCAAATTCCCCATCTTCATTGTTGTCTTCTTCTTCTTCAATGATGGTAGCTTTGCCCTTGGAGGAGGTGGCTTTGAATGCCACGGTCTTCTTCCTCTTCTCATCTTCCACCTTCTCCTTGTCATCAACATCTTGATCATATTTGTCATAGGTCAATACTTCACCAAGCAAATCATTAGGCTTCATTGCTTCAAGCCCATCTCTTTGTAACATCATGATCAACATCTTGAATCTTCTAGGTAAGCTCAATAAGAACTTGTGACAAAAATCTTGATCTTGAGTCTTGTGCCCTAAGCTCTTGAGATCATTGACTATCACTTGCAATCTATGAAACATTTCAATGATTGTTTCATCATCCCTTTTCTTGAAGTTCTCAAACTCACTCTTGAGCCCATATAGCTTGGCACTTTTCACAACCTTAGTGCCCTCATATGTTTCACTCAACCTTGTCCACACTTCATTTGCCAAATCTAAATCCTTGATGCCCTCAAATACTTTTGTGTCAATACCATTGTAAAGTGTATTGAGAGCCATTCTATTGCATGTTCTATTTGCTCTATCTTCATCGGTGAGATGATCGGGATCAATGATAGCAAAATCATTCTCGGTGACTTGTAATACTCTCTCATGAATAGAACCAAGGTACATTATCATTTTTCTCTTCCAATGAGCAAAAGAACTAACACCATCAAAGAACGGTGGCTTGCCCCCAACATGATTGAACACAATTTGAGCCATTTTTTACACCGAAGGATGTTAAGCCTTGATTAAAACGGTGACCACGGCTCCGATACCACTTGTAAGGTCCTAGATGGCTAGAGGGGGGGTGAATAGCCTATTTTAAATTCTACAAGAACCACTAAGCAAACTTGTTAGAATAACAAACGGCGTAAAGCGAGTTTTGCTTAGCCAAAGGTTGTGATGCAAGCCTCCTATCCACAAGTCTAGTAGATTAAGATCTCTAGTTCACACAAGAGCTATGTCACTAAGGTTACACTAGAGAACAAGCTAACACTACTAGCAAAGCTACTACTAGAGCTACACAAGATAAACTAGTGAATGTAAATGCAAGAGAGAGGATTGTGATTATTATACTGACGGTGAAGTGAAGATGTTGCCAATCACCAAGATGATATACAATCAATCAATATTGACAACAACACAAAATGAAGACCAATCACCGGGAGACAAGAGACACAATATTTGTTCACCCGGTGTTCACTTGTGCACCGACAAGCTACGTCACCGGTTGTGTCGACCAACACCTAGATGGTTCCCCGGTGTGACCCTCAAGTCACTTGCCCCTCAAGGCACGCCCCGCAAGGCACCGCAAGACACCACTCTCAAGTGAGGTAACTCAATGACACGCGGATTCCACTAGAGTTGCTTTTGGCGTCCCGCCGAGGAAAGCACAAGAACCTCTCACAATCAACCGGAGGTGGCCAAGAACAATCACCTTCTCTTGCCAACGCCTCCAACAATCTCCAAGCCGGCTAGGAGCGGTACTCTCTAAGAGTAACAAGAAATCCACCGGCTAAACCACCCACAAGTGCCACTAGATGCCCTCAAGCTATGCAATGCACTTTGGGATCACTCAATCTCACTTTTGATTTGCAATCAAGCAAGAGAGATGAGTGGGAGAAGTAGCTCTAGCTCAAAGGATGCACAAGAGTATTAGAAATGCCAAGCGACCTCCCCAAGGGCCGGCCAACAAGTATTTATAAGCATCCCAAACAAATAGAGCCGTTACAACTCCACTGACCGTTTTTCGCGGGACGACCGGACGCGCCGGTCGTAACTGACCGGACGCGCTCAACCGCGTCCGGTCGCCCTGCGACGACCACGTGTCCTCCGATTTCAAACGCGACCGTTAGATCCTCCAACGGTCACTGCGCGCCAACGGTCAATCGAGCGACCGGACGCGCTGCTGCAAACGACCGGACGCACCGGTGTGCACAGTACCCGCGCGCGCGAAGACATGACCGGACGCGCTCCTCGCAACGACCGGACGCGACAGTGACCGCGTCCGGTCGGAGTCCAGTAAGCTCCCTTGACGACCGGACGCGTCCGATCGTGTGTGACCGGACGCGCACCGCGTCCGATCGTCCTTGTGAACAGCTGTTCGCCTGACCGGACGCGCCGGTCCCGCGTGTCACCGGACGCGCCGGTGGCAGACCCTAGCCCGCACGCCTGACGCCCGCGCTGTACTGACCGGACGCGTCCGGTCACACCGTGACCGCGTCCGGTGCAGCGTCCGGTCACCTCTGTGACCGTGTTCGCCTCCATTTCTTTTCCGACTTCCGGCGCAATGGAAAATAGGCATTTCATTTCCCCGAAATCGCCTGAATCCCGCGCTCGCACGCTCGGCGGGAGGGAGAGAGGAACCCAAACCCCTCTCTACCCGCAAACCACAGCGCGACCAACGCCACCTTTGCAAAAGTGTCAACACCATCAAGTGTACATCTCCATGTGCTTGTGTGTTAGCTTTTTCTCAAACATTTTCAAAGGTTTTCCAGTTAGCTCACTAGGCCCTACATGCAATGCACTTCATGAATTCACCTAGTGGCACCCATGCGTCGAATAACCGATAAGACTTCCCCTCTTAATAGTTCGGCTATCGACCCTAAACCACTCACACCCTCTATGGTGTCTTGAGTGTAAAACAAAATGGCCCTATGGTTATACCTTTGCCTTGAGCCCATTTTGTTTCTCCAAAGGATATGATCCACTTCATATCATCACATGACCGTCTCGATCCATCGACCTTGACTTCACTTGCTCTTCACCGTTGCATTGGTCCGTCGGCGCCAAGTCTTGCTCAAGCTTCACCATCGCATGGTCCTTCGCTTCGAAGCCTCGACTTGCCCTTCACCTTCACAACCGGTCCATCGAGCCAAGCCTCATCTTGGTCTTCACCATCTTGGTCACATGAGTCAATGTCATGTCTCATATTCAACGACCACCTTTATCTAAATCATCCACTTAGATACAAAGGTTAGTCCTGGGTTTCATCAATTAGCCAAAACCAAACTAGGGACTTTCAAGCACCCGCACCTGCAAGCGGCGCGGTCACCTATAGCGGCACGGTGACCCACGCAGCAACAACACCACGCCATTTGCAACATGTGCTTCTTTGAGATCTGTTTTTGAAACATCCGAATAAAACGCTTGCAACATACATGAAACACTTGAAACATGCGTATATAGTCATAGCAATATGTGCAACATCCAGATCTACTTTTACAATATTCATGAAACACTTGCAACATAAGTCTGAAACATTCGAAACATACGCTTCAAACATAAGTATATAGCCATAGTTACACAAGCAACATTTAGATAAAACCATTATAACATATGCAATATCTCAGATCCACTTTTTGCAACATCTAAACAAAACTATTGAAACATAAGTCTAAAAACGCCCGAAACACTTGAAAACGGTGTTGCCGCGCGGCAACAACCTACATGGTGGGGATCAGCGGTAGCCCACGAGCTCGGATCAGGAGGACATCGAGGGCAACGACCCAGCGTACACCCAAACGCAGGCGTAGCCTCGCAAGCCTTCCCTTCCTACCGACGGACGAGGTGGATGGGGGGCAGGCGTAGGCGCAGGCCTCTCCTTTCACGACTCGCTGAATGAGGGCGCGACACAGGAACAAAATAGGGAGAAAGGAGAAGAGGATAGACGAAGCCTTGTGAAGCGTGGGCAGGAAGGTAGAGAGGGGGAGAGAGGGCAGGGGGCGAGGGAGCCTAAAAATATCTTGCATCTGCGTTCTCGAGCGAATGGAAAAACCCACCAGCCTGTCACGTTGTTCCGTGATCGGCATGGGTGCGTCCGAGATATTTTGGATGGACGAACATCCTCACCATAGTATTATCGTAATATTTATGACGTTTAATAAACTAGAAGAATACCCCACGCGTTGCAGAGAGGATTGTAGATTAGTAGATTGCGTGGCATGATGACATGGACAACAAAATACTTATGTGTCTTGCTGATGTGGACATTACAATTGCATGGGCTAGTGGATTTTAACTGTGTGTGATAGTGCATTGCCTAGTTGGACAGCTTGGATATTGAGAGAAATAGGTGACTTGTTGACGTGGATATTACAATTGCATGGGCCATATAAGACTCACGTGACGGATTTTAGTCAAACATATCTATACCTAATAATAAAGAGGTAAAATTTCAGGCTCTTTTTTTCGTCCATCCATTTGTTTGATCTGTCTCCCTTTAGCTACCGGATGATGAAGAGTTTTTCTATCTGGACTCATATATATAACCTGTGCTCATACAAGAATCCTAATCTAAATAGGAATCTTTCGTTCCCACGCAAAATATGTTTAGAAGCCGGAGTCACAGTATATCTCTCCTGAATAGCTTTTGCGTGATACGGAGTCCAACTCCAAAATATATTGGGTAAGTGTTCATATGTATATTGGGTAAGTGTTCATGTGTGTTATTATTATGAGGTAAACGTTCACTAGGAATCCTCATTTAAATAGATCTCTCTCGTGATTCAAATAAGTAATCTAAATAAAAAAAGATATAAAGCACGCTCCACAATTTCTGACTCCGTCTGTTTCCGTACTGTTTTTTCGGCGGCCAACAACCAATAGGATTCACAATTCTATATCCAAATCCTATACAAATCAGAACTAGAAGGCATCTATAAAACCACCAATAAATCTGTTGTTTTCTTTCTTTATTATGGTAACAAAACAAATGAAGAACTCGCACCAAACTCTCTCTTCTATGCCAGGTCGCTGGCTCGCCGTTGACGGCTTCATGCTTTGTCCGCCGCCACAGGCTGGATGATGAGATGGAACGTCGCCGCAACACAGGCAACAACCGATCAGCCACGTATCAAGCTCGCCCGCAGGACACACATCCCAAGCCCCAAGGCATGCGAGCTCCGCCGGGGCACAGGTAGGCCAAACAACTCTGCTGACGAGATGCACATGAAGAGAAGAAGGAAATCTGGATCTCACTGAACACCATCGCCAAGATCGAGTCACCGAGAATCGACCACCATTGGTGTGAATCGAGCTTAGCTACCACCGAATCGAAAAGCACTGTAGTGAGTCGAGTTTCAGACACAATGAACCTCCAGCTTGCGCCACCACCCTCTATCCTCCACGCTATACTCCGCCATCCCATCGAGTAGCTCCGGTGTTTGTTAGTTGAGACTTATTCGATGTTGTAGAGTTGAGGAGACGTTCTCACTATAGGCTTGCAATTTGAGCCTACAATAAACTTTAATGTGAAAATTAGTGATTAGACTACTGATGAATTTTGGATAAACTTTTCGTATCTGAAATTGAGAATTCGGGCATAATAGAATTATATTGGTCTTACGCCTAGCGTTTTTTTTCAGCCCCTCTGATATTTTTTTTCTATCTGCCACTGCCCACTATCATTACAACTCAAAGCAAGGAGTAATTGACGATATTATAAATCGATGCAGACATGTAAGTCAATTAAAAAGTAGTTTTGATAATTTATCATTTTATCTTGACAAAAGAGATCTATACAATTATGAGTTATCGAAATTAGTGTTTTTGTCTCTCCCGTCGTAACGCACGGCCATATTTGCGAGTTAATAAATAAATCTACAAATCTAGTATGAAGCCCGGTTAATGATCTTTATCATTTACTTTTTCTAAAAAATCAAAGGAACCATCATCGGTCATGGCATCATCAGTGTGCTCTGTAAATCCAAGCATATCATCCACGCATCGGCGAGCTGCACTGCTTCGTCCTTCCCAAAAATCTCGACTGCTCCACCCAGCTCAGAGTGAAGCAGCAGGGCCAGCGCCTACACTTGCTGTCTGCATGTGAGGCGAGCGGCGGCTCCTAGCGATGCGAATGACATCCTACGGCCCGCGCGCGCTTGGTACAACATCCTCGCATATCCGCTCCGCCTCCTGCACGGGCGCACAGCAGATTCCAAACCCTTCTCTCCCCTTCACTTTCTTCTGTGCACAAATCAAATTCCCCCTAAATTACTCAACCAAATCGAGGTTTCTTTGGCCAAATCACGACCCCAGCTGCCAGATTGACCAAATCTATGGCCGACGCTGCTGAGGGGAACGATGGGAGCACACCCTCGGCGGCAGCGGTGGCAAAAACCTGTGTCCCGGTGGTCAGCGGGTCATGGCAGATCCCCTCGATTAGGCCGTCCTCAACGTGGGAGAGCGGCGTGGTGGGGCCGTGCCTACTGGATCGGACGGAGGGAGCAGGTCAGCAGGGGCGGGGAAGAGGGGCAGGACTGCGTGCGGCGGAATTGGCTTTCACACAGACTTTTTTACATGTCTATGGACCTGAGTATACGTATTTGATAGTTTCTGTGATTGAATAGTATACGATTTTTTGTATCACCAGGTAGATGATTATTTTAGATTCTTTTTAGGTGTAGAGATAAGATACCCCAATAGAAAAGCCCATCTTACTTATAGAAGAGTAAAAAATTTGAATAAATATATAACAAAAGATACTAATATTTAATATTTATGGTATGTAATAACTAATAAGTATCAATAGAATAGATTAATCATGACATATATCTTTATAATACATTTATTTGAGTAGCAAAACATTATTTTCTAGAGAATTAGTCAAACTAAGTTTCGCTCCTCAAGAATAAGATGTACAGTTATTTTAGCACGGTTACACTAATCATAGCAAGTCAGGGAGTCACAGTGAGAGTGGCAGCGACAGACTATTTGTAAGATCATTCTCGTCTCAAAAACTGATGAATGACAAAATAAAATAACCATAGAACTTATATGCTCCAGTTTTCCTCATCCTATAGATGAAACCAATGGTCTTTCTTAACGTAAAGTCAATGTCTTCCTTTTAATTAAACGTGTTAAAAACTAACCAAGTCGTATCACCATTCTCAAAAAAAAAAAAGGTCCTGAATGGCTGGCTGCTTCTTCTACTTATATACCTGGGGGAAAACTGAATAGTAGTACTGGTAGAACCCAAGATTGACAATTCAGAGGTCAGGGCTGCTGGGTCAACTCTGATCGTCCAAGATCAAGACCCATGGAGTCACCGTCCCCACTTACGTCTCATCAGGGCTGGCAGAGGCTCTCAACAAATTTTAAAGGCCAAGAAAAATATGCCACTGTACCATGGCTGTGGCCGGCAGCGACGATGCTCCAACCACCGGAGCCCATGGCGCCAGCGTGCGCCTCCTCAGCTACGGACTCCCCACGGCCACGCCGCAACTCACCGAGCACCTCCTCCTCGACGGCAAGCCGCAGCAGCGCCCGCACTGCCTCGGAGAAGGAGAGCTCCCCTCCTTCTGGCGCCGCCGGAAGCCCAGCGACGACGACCACAAGCCGCCCGGCGGCCGCGGCGTCGACTGGGCCTCGGTCCGCCGGACGTGCAAGGAGTGGATCACCAGCCCGATGAACGTCGCGCTGGTGCTGTGGCTGCTCTGCGTCGGCGTCTCCGGCGGCATGTTGGTGCTGCTCCTCCTCGGCCTGCTCGACGGCGCGTTCCCGGCGGCGGCGGACAGGAACCGGTGGATCGAGATCAACAACCAGGTCCTCAACGCGCTCTTCACGCTCATGAGCCTGTACCAGCACCCGGCGCTCTGCCACCACCTCTTCCTGCTCTGCCGCTGGCGCCCCGCCGACGCCGCCGAGCTCCGCGCCGACTACTGCAAGGACGGAGCCGCCGCCGTGCCGCGACCTGGGGACCGCGCGCACATCGCCGTCGTCGTCGTGCTGCTGCATGCCACCGTGGTCTCCCAGTACGTTCTCTGCGGCCTCTACTGGGGGTACACCAGGACCACGCGCCCGGAGCTCGCCGAGGACAGCTTCTTCGTGCTCGGCATCGTCGCGCCGGTGGTCGCCGCCGTGTACACCGTGTGCAGTCCGTTGGGCAAAGGCGACCGGTGCCACGAACTCGCCGCCAGCTCCGGTCCAGCCTCGGCGGCTACAAAGTCGACGCAGCCCACCACGCCCATCGGGCACGTCGTGGTGGAGCCGGAGTGGGCCGGCGGCATGTTCGACTGCGGCGGCGGCGGCGAGGACGCGGCGGCGACCGGGTGCCTCGCGCTGTCGTGCACGTTCTGCGTGTTCGGGTGGAACATGGAGAAGCTGGGGTTCGGCAACGCGTGCGTGCACGCCGTCACGTTCGCGCTGCTGTGCTTCGCGCCGCTCTGGGTGTTCGGCGTCTCGGCGCTGCACATCCACAACGTCGTCATCGGCGACGCCGTGGGCGCCGCCGGCGTGCTGCTCTGCGTGGGCGGCCTGCTCTACGGCGGGTACTGGAGGATCCAGATGCGGAGACGGTTCGGGCTCCCCGGGAGCACCGCGTGCTGCGGCTCCAAGTCGCTGACGGACTACGCGCGGTGGCTGTTTTGCTGGCCCTGCGCGCTGGCGCAGGAGGTCCGCACGGCGAGCATGTACCACGTCGACGGTGAGGTGTTCTACTCCAAGGTCGTTGACGATGATGATCACGCTGGCAGCGGGCAGCCGTTGCTCGCGGTGTCCAAGCATCGTGACGTTTTCAGTACAACAGACACGGTTTCAGTGTCACAGCAGTCATCAGCAAATGATCATCTGGTTGTTGTTCATGACGAAATCACCATGGCTCCACATGTTCAGGTCGTAGTCGTGCAAATGGAAGATGAGTGCAGTGTTGTTCGTCACGGGGAGACGAGCAGTTCTTCTGTTTCGTCATCGGCGATGGCGACGGCGAGCGAGGAAGATGATGTATCGTTATTGGAGGCGAAGTCGAACCGAGAAACTTTGGAAGATGCTGATCGTAGTATGTCGTCTGATGAGAGTTGGAGAGTGGAGAAGGTGAAGAGACTGATCAATATGGTCACCCTGGTGTCTCTTCTCATTCTTCTGTACGCAAGGGGGATTATTCTGTAGAGAAGCAGTGGAAATTGGAGATTGCAGGAAGTCTATTCTTTATGGAGTTCATTGATGTGTATATACAGGAACACGTACTTGTCAGAGAAGTGCACAATATTTAGATGGAATTGTAGTTTTTGTAATAGGGAGTAGTAAAACCCAACTGCGATTTGGAAAAAGTAAGTCATTTTGTACAGCTTCTTCTGTCTGTCCATGTTTAATCTGTATTCGTGTCACCGTGTTAAAAAAAAAGAATTACAACAGCGCAATCAACCGCAAGCATATGAACTGTATTTCTGAAAACAGATGAAGGCCAACTAGACACATGTTTGTATAACTTTATCCGGACGTTTTGCAACAGCATTGAAATGGCAACGAGTATAAGAGGCGAAAATGATCAGGCCTGGGCACATGATGAACATGAATTTTTCTTCTGCACCTATTCATAATTATGTGAAGAGCAGAGTAGAACACAATAGAGTTGAGTATGTCTATGACTTTATCAGACGCTGGTTTGGCACCTAATTTTCTAAACTTATAAAGTCTGATTATCACCATTCATGTTCTCTCTCTCTTTTTTTTGGTCTAATTCTGAAGATCTTCGGAGTAAACGGCATACTGAATTGCAAGTCTCACATGGTGTGCTGAAAGCTCCTGTTATATGTTTCCTCTTTTTGTTTCGATGTCCTAATACATGTTGTCAAACTTTTTAATTTTTGGTGTACCAAGCCGATCAAGTGGTCTAGATAGCATCCACACTAATCATGTATTTGGAAGAATGGTCTTTCTCGGTTCCTCCCATACATTTGGACGTAGCTTTGTCCAGTCTGAACGGCCGTCCTGTGCTGTGCAGCCTCAACTGAATATTGACAGCATGCCAAAGTTGATTCACTGATGATATGAATATTATGCATCATCCAGTATCCTGAATGTATGCACGTGAACTCGAGACTGATTCGAATTGGTCCATTACTGTGCCTTCCCATCTTGACTTCCCAGTGCTATTCCCAGCTGAAATCTTGCGACGGTTTCAAGCACCAGCAACAAGACCAGGTTGAAGTTTCAGCAGCAACCTGCCAAATTTGACAGGGAGTCAGTAGTCAATACTGCATTCTTCTACCAGAAAGAATGCACACCAAGCTACTAATCCCTTTCGTTACAGTTAAAATAACTCTAACCAAATCATATCATGCACTGGGTATATATGTTGAACACCTGCAACTAACTAGTACAACTAGTAGCTTCAGATCATGAAAGCTGGAGGGATTACCCTCGCAGCTCTGATGGGCAAGGAGAAGCTTGCAACCATGGAATCACACGAGACATCAGGCAAGCAAGTCGAACCCCATGGCAAGGCGAAGAAGGAGAGGTTCCTGGACTTCCTCAGGGCGGCGCCTTCCAAGGACCTATGGCTGCACCGCTTCGGGGTCAACGCTCCGCAAGCCGTGCTCCGCCGCGTCGCCACCGTCAGCGCGCGCACTGCCGCCTACGCACCGGCAGCCTACGCCCGCCTCTTATCCCTCCGCGCGCCGGCGTTCGTGCGCACCGTGGACTGGCGCGCCCTGCGCGCCCGGTGCAAGGCCTGGGCGAGGCGGCCCACGAACGCGGCGCTGCTCGTGTGGCTCGCCTTCGTCGTCGCGGGCGTCGCGTTCGTGTTCCTGCTCATGACGGGGGCGCTCAACTCCGCGGTGCCCGACGCGTCCCGGCGGCGGCGGTGGACGGAGGTGGCCAACCAGGTGCTCAACGCGCTCTTCACCATCATGTGCGTGTACCAGCACCCGCGGCTCTTCCACCACCTCGCGCTCCTGCTCCGGTGGCGCGACGCCGACGCCGCCGAGCTACGCGGCGTCTACTGCAAGAACGCCGCCGCCGGCCCAAGGCGGGAGCGTCTTCACGTCGCCGTCGTGCTGCTGCTACTCCACGCCACGTGCTTCGCGCAGTACGCCTACTGCGCGCTCTTCTGGGCGTTCAGCAGCGAGACGCGCCCCGACTGGGCCGTCAACTTCTGCATGGGGTTCGGGCTCGCCGCCCCCGTCGCCGCCGCGCTCTACATGGTCTACGGTCCGCTCGGCAGAAGGATCGTGCAGCTCCCGGAGGTGTCCACCGACGGTGACGACGATGCCGTCGCGGTGAAAGACGCTGCGATGGCCAACGAGGAGGCACAGTGCAGCGGCGGTAGCAGAGTGGCGGTCGCCAGGCCGGAGTGGGCCGGCGGGCTGTTCGACCTCGCCGACGACCCGACGGTGGCGGCGCTGTCCCTGACGTGCGGGTTCTGCGTGTTCGGGTGGAACATGGAGCGCATGGGCATGGGCAACATGTACGTGCACGTCTTCACGTTCGCGCTCCTCTGCGCCGCGCCGGTGCTGGTGTTCGCCGTCGCCGCGCTCAACATCCACGACCCCACGCTGGGGTACCTCGTCGGCGCCACGGGGGCGCTGCTCTCCGTGCTCGGCCTCACGTACGGGGGCTTCTGGCGCGCGCAGATGCGGAGGCGATTCGGGCTGCCGGCCGACCGGTCCATGTGCGGTGGCCGGCCGGCCGTGGCGGACTATGTCAAATGGCTGTTCTGTGCGCCGTGCGCGCTGGCGCAGGAGGTCAGGACGGGTAACCTGTACGACGTGGAGGATGGCAGCCTGTACCACGTGAGGGGCAGTGAGGAGGACGCGGCGGCGGAGGAAAAGCCAACAATGGCGCCTCTGGAGAGGGAGGGGTGCGCCGCGCCATTGACGGCCGACAAGGCGCACGACGGTATTGAGTGTGTAGTTACGGTTGACCCGCCGGCGCCGGTGAGGATTTAACAACAGGTGAAAAAGTGAACATGCACGAATGTACAAAAGGTGATGTAACGTGTTTTGGCTTGTACATGGATTTCTTTAGGAAATTTTTTAATTCAAGTGTTTTGCACACCAATCAATATAGATGGATAGATTGGTACTGTACTTCCTCTATTCAAATTACAATTCATTCTCGTTTAACCATAAATGAAACTTCTCTGACCATTTTTTTTCACTTTTCTAAGAACCGTAGGCGTCGAAAATGTCTTTGGTTCAGGCGATAACGTGATTGTCGCGGGGTCGAAACCGCGACAAGCATTGATATTCGTCGGGTGTCACTGAGTGTGTGTCTCTGGTGACTCGGATGGACTCAAAAACACAAAGAACATAAAGAGGACGCATAGTTTATCCCCGTGTGGGCTATCGGGGCCCTACGTCCAGCAGCAGATGATCCTTGTGGGCTATCGGGGCCCTACGTCCAGCAACAGATGATCCTTGTATTCAAGAACACCTAAAATCGGGGGTTACAACAGAGTGTAAGAGAGAGATATTTGACAGGGGATTGCTCGGTGCTGATCCTGAGCTCGTCGCCGGTGAGGTCTCCCCCTCGTCGGAGAGGAGGGAGACGATGGAAGAGGGGAGGAGCTCTCGATACTCCCCTCAGGGTGGCTCTGCTCTCGGTGCAGAACTCGATGTGTCCGGTGAGGACTCGAATGATCTGTTTGGAATCGTCCTTCCCCTCTCTAGGATCCGACCTCCCCTTATATATCGAGGTAGGTCGGGTACATGGCGGTTTGGGGAAATTTAACCTACAGTCTACATGCGTTGGAGTCCAGGAGAGTCTTGTAGCGGCGTATGATGGACCTTGGCGTTGTCGTGGAACTGATAAAGCTTTAGGCGTCGTCTGGTTGCTCTTTTTTGACACGCCAAGTATCAGGCTTTGTCAGCTTGGACCGACCTTCACCAGGTGCGCCTTCTTGAGGCTTCTTGGTGGTGAAAGAATCTGGCTTGGGGGCTCACGAGCGGGCCCGGAAGCCCCCGAGCCCTTGAAGCCAGCGGAGGGGTTTGTCTCCTTGTGTCACACCCCATGCGTGACCCTGTTGGAGGAGTGGTTGACAGCGCCGCGCCCGCTGGGCAGCGCTGGAGAGCCCCCGAGCCTTGGATGCTCGGGGCGCTTGTCTCTAGCTTGGGGTCTTGGCTGGTGCTGAAGGCCGGGGAGAGGCCAAGGATCGGGTTCAGACTCCTGTCGATCGGGAGCCTGATTCTTGGGCGAGCCCCTGAGCCTCGAGTAGAAGCGGAGGGCGTGTTCGGGCTCGACCCAATCCTTAGCCGAAAGGTGCGTGCGAGCGCACCTGAGGGGTGTAGCCTCCGGACGATCCTGGAGGGATCGGTTGGAGGGTCTCTTGGTCGAAAACCTTTGATCCCAACGCTTAACATACCCCTATGTTAGGATCTCGTCAGTGATCCTTTGATTTTTCTTCAAGATTCATACATTTGATCTGTTAGATCTTCATCTTATGACTCACGGCCGTTTCATGAACAAATGCTATTTTTCAGGCACCTGGAAAATAACAAATCCCTATTTTTTAATAAAACACATTAATGTAAAAATTTAAATAAGTAGGAGTAGGCAGTAGATCTAAAAATTCAAAAAACATTCATCGAATGAACATATGCCCCTATGTCGCCGCCGAGCCATCCATCCTCCGTCCTATTCATGCCGCGCTGTCACTAGGGAAAGTCATAAGCGCCTATACTGTAAAATCGATTTTTGATGGAATCAAAAAGACATATATGGTAGAATCGTAACAATAGAATACGACCGTAATCGAAATGCATACATTTGTCCCATACACTATGGGGATGGTGAGAAGAGATATTTTACGTCCCAGAGGGGAGTTAGCAACTGAAGGTGCATGCGACAGCGAGGATGGCGGCGGCCGGCGAGGCTTTTTCTCCCTTGTGTTTGTCGCCAACTGCTGGCGATTGGCGAACCCACCACGCCGTGGCCGCTACCGCCGAACCCACTGCGCACACGACCACCGGCCTTTTGATAGCATTGAAACTCCATGGACAGGGATTGTAGCCAAGTCTGAGCTGTTGGTTTTGAGGAAGAGATGGTGGAGGGCAACGGGAAAGAATGGCAGTGGGGAGGAGTGACCGAGAGCCTGATCTTGTGTTCGCTTGCGTTGTCACCGCCAGGTGAGAAAGGAAAGGAAAAAAAATGAAAAAACTAGGGTTTCTAGAATGGGCTTCACACTTTTATAGCACGGAAGATATCATTAGGCTTTAGTACACTATTGCGCTGAAAATTTAAATTGGACTGAAATTATTTGGCCAATTTGGTTTATCTCGGTCATCACCGAATTGGACGAAATTCGGTCAGATTCGGGCCATTAGAAACCTACTGGTTGCCTTGCTGTCACCTTCGTTGTGGTATCAATATCAATATTTTTTCTTTTAAAGTTTAAATGAGTGGAAAACACCGTTGGCTGATTTTTTTAGAGAAAAATACTGTTCCGATTGAAAAAACAAGTTGAATAAGACGGATTATAAGCAAGATGAACAGGGCCTAAGATTTATTTCGTGAAGAATTTTGAGAATTTTTTTATTATTATAGATCCCCGCCGCTAGCCGTCTCGGCCCGCCTAGCCGGCTCTGTCTCCCTCTCCCTCTCCCCTCTCGGCCGCCGCATCGCCGCGTGCCCACTCGGCGGCCCTCCCGCTCCGCCGCGAGGTCCGACGCCGACCTCGCCTCCCTGGCGAGATCCGCCGTCCTCCTTTTCCACTCCCCGATCCCCACTACCCTCGAGGCGGACGAGGAAGAGCGCCAGCAGGACGACAAGGCGCCAGCGGGCCTCGGTCGCCTCCTCGACGGCCGCAACGGCAACAGCCACGGCGGCAGCTGGAGATGCTCTAACGAAAAAATCATTTCGTTTGGCGCTTTTATGTCGGCCGCCGTCGCCGACGAGGCAATCCGCCGTGTCCTCCTCACAGGCGTCAGCCCCAGCAGCCACCTCCCACCGCTCACCGTCAAGCTCATCCACGGCCGCCTCCTCCGCCTGGACCTCCTCCTCACCGACCTATCGCAGCTCCTTCTCCGCGCCGTTTCTTCCTGCGGCCTGCACCTCCACGCCCTCCGCCTCCACTCCCTCCTTCCCGACCCCTCCCACCTCACCTTCCCCTTCGCGATCAAGGCCGCCTCCCGGCTCCCCGACCCGCTCACTGCCGGCGTGCAACTCCATGCCCGATCACTCAAGCTCCCTTCCCATTCCAACCCCCACGTCCTCACCTCCCTCCTCAACCTCTACGCGAAATGCGGCCGTTTGCACGACGCCCAGAAGGCGTTCGACGAAATGCCCCACCCCAGCACTGTCTCCTGGACCGCGCTCATCACCGCGTACATGGACGCAGGGCGCGCTCAGGAAGCCATCGGAGTTGCGAGGAGGGCGTTCGCGAGTGGCATGCGCCCTGACAGCTTCACGGTCGTGCGAGTCCTCACTGCGTGCGCTCGAGTCGCTGATTTGGTGACTGGGGAGGAGGTGTGGAGGGTGGCAGAGCAGGAGGGGATTGCTGGGAACGTGTTTGTGGCAACTGCCGCGTTGGACTTGTATGTCAAGTGCGGGGAAATGGACAAGGCTAGGGAAGTGTTTGACAAGATGAGGAACAAGGATGTGGTGTCTTGGTCCGCAATGGTTGGGGGATACGCCTCCAACGGGCATCCACAGGAGGCTCTGGAACTGTTTTTTGCAATGCAGGTGGAGGGAATGAGACCAGATTGTTATACAGTGGCTGGGGCGCTCTCAGCATGCACAAGGTTAGGTGCACTGGATTTGGGACGGAGAGTAGTTGGGATGCTGCACTGGGATGAGGTTCTTGACAACCCAGTCCTGGGTACTGCACTGATTGATATGTATGCCAAGTGCGGGAGCACAGGTGAGGCGTGGATGGTGTTCCAGCAGATGAGGAAGAGAGATATCATTGTTTGGAATGCAATGATCTTGGGGCTCGGCATGACTGGCCACGAGAAGTTTACCTTTGCACTTGTTGGCCAGATGAAGAAGTCAGGCATGACACTGAATGATAATACCTTCATGGGATTGCTCTGCAGCTGTACACATAGTGGCCTTGTAAAAGATGGGCAGCGCTATTTTCGTAACATGAGTCAGTTGTACCACATAAGCCCTAGGATTGAGCATTATGGTATTATGGTCGACCTGCTCAGTCGTGCGGGGTTGCTGGAGGAGGCTCATCAGTTAATTGAAGACATGCCAATGGAGGCAAATGCTGTTGTATGGGGAGGACTCCTTGGTGGTTGCAAGATCCATCGGAACACTGACCTTGCTGAGCATGCATTGAAGCAGCTCATCCAATTGGAGCCATGGAATTCTGGAAATTATGTCATGCTTTCTAACATATACTCTAACAGTGGAAGATGGGAAGATGCTGCAAAGCTCAGGTTGGAAATGAAGGCAAAGGGGCTTGAGAAGGTCCCTGCATCTAGCTGGGTTGAACTTGATGGTAAGGTCCACGAGTTCCATGTTAGAGACAAATCACATCCCCTCTCAGATCAAATCTATGCAAAGCTCGATCAATTAGGCATGGAAATGAAGGCCATGGGTTATAAACCAACTACTGAGGTGGTGATGTTTGACATTGAAAATGAGGAGAAGGAACACACGCTTGTGCATCACAGTGAGAAAATTGCCATTGCATTCAGCCTCCTTACTACTGAACCAGGAGAGACCATTAGGGTCACCAAAAACCTCCGAGTTTGCAGTGACTGCCACACTGCCATCAAGCTCATATCGAGGATAACCTGCCGCGAAATTATTGTTCGAGATAACAATCGATTTCATTGCTTTAGAGATGGCTATTGCTCTTGCAATGACTATTGGTAGTATACAGATGGTTTCTTTTTGCAATATTGGACAGTATCTAGAGTTGGAGCATCTGCATTTTCATCTGATGTAAAACTGTAGTCAGCTAGAGCTGGGACTGGAGCATAGTTACTAGCACAATGCATGGCAGATTGGTATGTAGTTCCCTTTCCATTCATTTCATTGAAAGGAATTGATAGTTTTCTGATTTCTGCTCTTGTATTTTATTTGTAATCTACTTCAGAAATTAAAATGGCCAAGATACTGCTTAATTTTATGCTTTCCCCTCTCTGTTTGTGTGAGATTGTGAATAAAGGGCTTAGGCATCGTAAATGGTTTTATATTAAATACATTTTATTTCTCAAGGGTGTTGCCACCCATTGAACTGTGATTTTTTAAAACTATATTGCCTGTTTTATATTCTTTTACTCCAAAACCGATGCCATTTCACATGTCAAGTTTCTACAATGTGTGTTGCTTTCAGATGCTGGTATTTCAGACATTTGGTTTCTATAGGGTTGGTTGTAATGGCATGAATTAGTTCATCATTCTTGTTACAAATTCACCACTTGGTTCTTGTGGACTACAAGTCATCGGTACATTATCACTGCATAAGAGAGAACCTCCGATAAGGTGCCTTCTCTTTCTACAAACATCAACTGTACATTTTGGCTTTTGGTTACTGATACACATTCATTTGCAGCAAGCTGCTTAAGAACCTCAGTACCAAACTACGTGGCTGTCAGATCCCTGAGAGCTAGAAAGCTCCATCAGTAAACCTGAATGGCACTGTGTCTTGCATTTCGCTTGTTTCTTCTCCAATCCCATGGTTTCTGAGGGGGCTTCTTTGATGCCCAGAGTCCTAGGCCTGTAGATTTTGCCTCTTTTTGCCACTGCAAAATAAAAAACTCAAAATGTAAGTGAAAAACTTCTAGCGGCAAAACCATATGTCCTGTAAGCCATCATATCTAGATATAGTTCTCAGATTGGATGATCATGCATGATATTGTATAGCTCTTGTTTAAAGTTGTGCTGCAAAACTGCAGAGCTATTGTTCGACACTTGTTCCCAGAACATTTGATAACGTGGCTCAAGGATGTTCAGATAGAAAAGAATACTCCAGGTTCCTCAGAGTGCCTTGAAACCTACAAATGCATTTAGGTATGGGGAAGTTTCTTACGTTTTCAAACTCTGGGCGTTTGTCGTACTTCTTGAAATGATGAACATGACCACACTTAAGCATTTGTTCCTACATGACTCAGAGACACACAATACTAATTGAGAACCAAAGCAGTAAAATCAGAAGGCATGAGCTACTAAATAGTTTTTTTTTAAGAAAAAGAAGTTTCTGTTTTACCTGGATAAACATGTTATCACAATAGATGTCACCCACGTAGCGTCCAAATTGGTCCTGCTCATACACATAAATTGTGACACTTTTCCCACCAATGAGCTTCATTAATTCTTTCTTTGCCTCCTTTCCATACGGCATCTTAAGCTCTGGTGCATCAATGCCCCTATAACTCATCATGGATATGAACTCAGAACAGTACTTCCAATTATTATTAGATGTAGGTGCAATTTTTAGAGCAACATATACCTCATCCGGATTCTATATTTCCTTGCAAGGATCTCTTCGCCTAAAATGACAATTACCCTGCTCAGTAAAATTGTTGCAAGTCATGCTTCAAGTGATTTCAAATAAACCATGTATATGAGTAGGATCACAATGATGTAACTGTGGCTGGTATTTTCATCATATTATAGCTCTTCTTCCTTCTTTTTTCTTTTTGGTTTGCAACAGTTCATTTGCATAAACTGCATAGTGCATGATTCCAATCATTTTTTTTAGATATGCTACTATTGTATTTTCTTGTGAATTAAGTTAGTTTCATTCTATTTGCACAAAAAAAGTTAGTTTTATTCTGTAGTTTTTATAAGCTTATGATCTATAAAAAATTCGAAGGTATACAATAGCAGTTCTAGCAGTATTTTATCCAACTTCTACTGAAATTTGAAACAAATTAAGTACTGTGCTAAATAAATTTATGATATATAAGGATTGTTAAGCTCAGTTAGAGTACTTATATCCAGCTTTGTCAAGGCTTCTTTGAAGAGCATTAGCTGTCTGATAATCCCTATCAGTGTGTGCTTGAGTTATTGCAATCACCATCTCATGCACTTCCGGTGGCACATCTGCGGACTCCCTTGGATCTGCTGTGTCAACATAAGCAGTAAAGCCATCACCATCTCCAATGCACTTGTTATGGACCTGACAATAGTTGCAAGAGATGAGGCATTGATTAGCAAATGTTGATTCAAGGCATTGTTAGAAACTTGGTGTTGGCAGTAAGCCTTTCTTTGCAGTGGTTGAACATATATATATATCTGACCGGCAAAGTATTCAGAACAAACTGCACGCCCTCTGGTACCAATGTCGAGTGATGGTTTGAGTCTGGTACAGGGAGTGATGTGGTTGGCAGATTGTAAAATGAAAATACATCCTGAGGAGAAAACAGTATTTCGGAAAACATGTGTCAAACATCTATAGCCATTGGTGAGAATGATTACTTTGCGATTTTAGGTATCAGGAAAGAACTGCGTCTCAGTGGAATGAGTTAAACATATAATATGATGAAATGCTAAAGCAAGCGCTGGTAAGGTTCCTCCCCCAACCAGCTTTCAGTGCTCTAATCTAGTTCTAAAGATAGATAGCTACCTCCAAATCAGCTCTCTGGATCCTGGTAAGGGCAGTCTCAGCCGGTGTTTTTCGTGGGGTTTTCATATCCTTATATGCCTCTGACGTGTCCTTGTGCCTGTTTTTTTTGGGTGCAAATAGAGAGATACAATGAAATTCCGTTAGTTTTTTTAATTTGAAATACAGATTGTATTGATTCTGCTTGTCACAGAAACCATCTTATACATACATTGGAAAAGAAAGATGTTAATTATATGCTACTCACATATGCTTTCTTACTTGACATACTAGAATGCGTGCTGATAAGTTTTGTTAGGTTTTCACTACAGAAACAATATTTAATATCTGGATATGTCACTTGAAAAGGGAAAACTATACCAGTTGGATTTCTTATCAAATTTACTATGGTATATTATATTTTAATAAGTTTGCTAGCATATAACTAGAAAAATCAATGGTCAAATACATTACTAGAAACCTTGTTGACGTCCTACACCACAAGTAAAACTAAATCAAGGTAGTGCGCAGCTCAAACTAAAATTAGTGCACATTTCAAAGAAGTTAATGTCTTCACTTGTCCAATCTTAACTAATGTCAGTATAAAGTAAAACATTAACATTCATCCATGGCCTTCTGATGTATATTTGGACTCTCAGCTCTTAACGACATTAGTTAAGAACTGAAAGTATTTTCTTCCACCCATTGTTTGTTGGTACCTTTTTGTTAGCATTTTTTTATAATAATTATTTAAGCAAGCAAAAGCTTTGCTCATCTGTGTTATATTTGATAAGTTTGGAGGTCCTTGTCATAAGAAATGCCAAAAAACATTCGAGTGATTCCCTTGAAACTTAAGTCAATTTGAAAACGACCCCCAACTTATAAAATCCAACTCCGTACTGGAACTCTTTTTTTGGTGCTATGGTAAAGATTAACTGTATCGAATAATTCTGAGGGGAATGGAAGCACATTTGCTATCAGTACATACAGAGAATAAATGTGCAAATATTAGAAAAACCATCAGCTGCATATATAAACTTTTCAAAAGTTCTCTCCCTATACCATTTAATTTGTGCTTTCTTGGATGATGTGACATGCCGTTTGAGCCCTTCAGGAATCTGAAAAGATGACAAAGACAAAACAAAATTCCCTTTGTTATGCTGTTATGCAAGTCTTTCCCTTTGTTATGCAAATCTCATTATAGGAAAAGAAGGGGCGAGATTGGGGGCAAAGGAAATTATTCTAATTGCCATGACATGCCATCAAAATCTTAATATTTGCAACTGTTTCCATACAGTAATATTCTAGCAGTCACAATATCCCTACTACTGCAGCTTATTAGATATTATTGATTCATTGGCTGCCATATCCATCAGTACGTCAAAGAAAATACAGATCAGAAATATGAAACTTGGCCTAAAAAGATGTCAAAGCAAATTAAGATCCAAATTTTGATTTACAAATGTCTCCTCTGCAGAACTTATGCAGTCATGCACGTGCAACCGAAAACACTCAGTGGATAAAATGTAGCATGAAAAGTGCTCGCCTTAGCAACTCGAGATTTGCAGCTGATGTACATTAATTATGTTCAAAACAAAACATCCAAACTGTATCAAGGCAAAGTTTAGAGTGTAGAGCATTATGTATTTATGCTCATCTCTTTGTTGTGAAGAAGAGTAGAAAGGCCAAATGTTCAGAGAAGTTGCAGGAGCTATGTGCTCAGTCTAGCTAGGTCTCTTTTATATATAGAGAGAGAGTATACTCTATAGCTAGCTACAAAATAAGTTATTTTGTAGCCACCTCTATTTACGATAATTTTATATACTAATTTACGATAATGTCAGTATATATTTACGATAGTTGAATTACCATAACACATGAGAATATTTACTATAATGTTATAGTAAAACACATAGTAAGGAGTTACTATAATATCATAAATTAGCATAGCAATTATCGTATCTCAAAGTGGCTACAGAATAAGTTATTCTGTAGCCAGCTATAAGGTAGTAGTTATATATAATCGATAGCTCTTATACCAGTTGGATTTCTTATCAAAGTTACTATGCCTCATGTTTGCATCCAAAATTAACACAAGCGCACGTTGAAGGAAATTAAACCATCTCCTAGCTAGCAGACCAAAAGAATCCTAGATTAAACACAGGTTTTCATGTTTACCATGGATGCGGATTCAAAGTTGAGCTGCAGGTCCCGGGCCAGGGAGGCGGTGGCCGCCGGTGCGACGCCTCCATGGATGGGACCTAGAGACTGCTGACGAGGCCGAGAGGCTGCTGCAGGCTCATCCTCCCACCTTGAGGCTGTACGGTAGTAGGGGTAGGAATCATCATCACCATGGTCATGGTCTCTTTCCGTGAGGCACCTGATGATGTTTCCCATGGAGACGATGGAGATGGATCCTTTCCCTTCGTTCCCCTGCTGCCTTCCTTCTTCGATTCGAGCTCTCTCCTGTGGGGACTAGTCACTCTCTGCAAAGCACCTGCTTCCTTCTAAAGCTGCCAGAGGTGAAGAGGAAGCTGCTGGTTGGACCGGCCTTGTATGAGCGGTAAGTGGTTGTTCTCTTTATGTAATGAAGTGGGTACTATTTGGCAAGAGTTGATACGAAATAAATACTTAAAAAATAAAACCTTGAGCCAGGTTTCGAAGCAACCTGGCGATTCTCACTTCTGTTCTAATAGGAGTCAAAGAACAATTTCTGAGCTTAGGAAGATTTAAGCTAGTAAGTGGTAACCAAATCAGATTCTGGGAGGATGTTTGGTTGGGAAACCACCAGGCTTGGAAATTCCATTACCCAAATTTGTTCAATATTGTAAGACAGAAGAATGCAACGATCGCTGATGTACTAGGCTCAAACCCATTAAATGTTTCCTTCAAAAGAGCTTAATGGGAAATAAGCTTACTAGTGATTAAATCTAGTGGCTAGCGTTATGCATATCAATTTAAATGTGTGTACGGATACATTTGTCTGGGCCCAGTGGTGGATTCAGGGGGCTGGGTGGGCTGCAGCCCCCCCCCTGGGCCACAAATACAAGGAGCAGGTCAGCCCAACTCGTCTTCAGCTTAGCCCAAAAGCCCCATCAAAACCCAACTCGAAGTCTCCTTGTGTTATTTAGCCCCCCTTGGGCCAATTCTAGATCCGCCCCTGCTGGGCCTAAAAAAAATGGTTCTTTCACGGTAAGGTCAATGTACACCAAATTAATAATGGTATTAGGGTTACTTAGGAGATTTAGCATATGAAGGTCCCTTTAAAGGTAAAAAATTATTTATGTGGTATCTAAAGAAGGGATTCATCTTAACAAAAGAAAATCTAGCTAAGAGGAATTGGCAAGGTAGGAAAACTTGTGAATTTTGCTTCGAGTTGGAAACTATTCGTCATTTATTCTTTCAATGTCATTATGCTAAATTTCTTTGGCATGCCACTTTTATAGTTTTGGGTATTCGGCAGCCAATTTTGAAGATTTATTCAATAATTGGTCAAAACAAGGTGGTCTGAAACAAAATTCACCATTACTAATAGGTGCTGCAGCCATTTATTGGTCAATATGGCTCACTAGGAATGATTCGATTTTTAATAAACGGACACCAAAATCATTTGTGCGTGTTTTATTTAAGGCAACATATTGATTTTCGGTTTTGGGCTCAGTTGCAGCACACTGAGGACCAAATGAAGGCTATGACGCAGGCAGGTCGTCTACTAGAGTGGAGGGCGCTACACTTCTTCAACTCAGATGAATGGCCTTTTATTTCTGAGATTGATTCTTAAGCTTGGAACTTCTGGGTGTGCAAGCCATTTTTTATTTTGTAATAATTAAGTGTGGGCTGATGCCTCTTCTTTGAAGAGGGCTGAAGCCGGAACCTTAATTCCATTATTAAAAAAAATAAGCGGTAAGTGGTGGACAAGAAAAAGAAACAAGACTAGGAGGCCTTAAGACCTTCGTTCAGTGAGGGTGGCTATTGACTTGATGACCATTATTCCTTGAGTCGTCTTGTGTTCTTTAGATTACATAGCCTTGCAATGACTATTATTAGTAGTATAAATATTGCAATTTTTGAGTAGCATGGAGAGTTGGAAGCATCTCCATGCAGTGGCGGATCCAGAAAAATATAATAGGGGGGGCTGAACATACAAGTGGCAGGCCTAAGTCATGACCAAAGCTCTTTCTTCAACCTCTAGACACATCTTACGCATGCAACCTCTCCTTCTCGAGGCACAATAATAGTGAAAATTTTTGGGAGGAGCTTAGGGGGCGCTCCATGGCTTGCCGGTTGTAGGGGGGCTTGAGCCCCGGCAGCTCCCCTGGTAGATCCGCCACTGTCTCCATGTAGAATCCTACTCCATCCGTTCTAATCAATAGGTCGTTTTAGCTTTTCTAGACACAACTTTTATTACATATCTAGACATATGGTATATCTAGGATTCTAGGTGCATAGCAAAAGCTATGTGTCTAGGAAAGTCAAAAGAACCTATAATTTGGGACAGAGGGTGGTAGTTAGCTAGAGTTGTGACTGGAGCATAGGAGAGGCAGAGTATAAGCCACTAGATCGACACGTTGATATCACAGTATCACACACAGTTCTTCTCCCACACTTTATCCTTTTCTGCTAAAATGAGGAGGTAGTGTTCTGTCTGTGTTGGTGCTCTTTTTTTCATCTGTAATGGACTTCAGAATGAAAATGGCTACATGCCGCTCAATTTTCCAGTTTACTCCATCCATTCAGATGTCAGATTTTTTTTTAAAAATAGTATCAGAATGGCATATTGAATAAGTTTTGTAGCTAAATTATTCTAAGAAAGTTATCGGAACTGCATACGAAAGAAATAGATATCGAAGATTTCTTCTTGCCGATAATAAACATTATCTTAGCTGCATCATGCAAAAGTCTATAGAGTAGAGTTTGTGAGCTTGCGACGCTGCGCTCTTCATGACTGTGTTAATTTCACGACATTTGTTTTTTGGATGGATTAAATATCACTTTAATATCGGTATTTAATTTCACAGTATTGCTATCTTATCATACGATCTGTATATTTATAGTATAAAAGTTTAGCTGTCCCGTAATGACACGAACCTACTAGTTATCTTATAAATAAAGAGGTTCACTGGACGTAGATAAACAACCATATCCATATCTCACCGTGCCTAGATTCGGTCAACGAATACCACTTGTTGCGGGTCTTGTAGGTGCATGAGGTGGTGCAGCAGTGTCAGGTAAATGAGCCGTTGGTGTATACTGTAGGATGGAGCAGTGGACGTCAGGCTGTGTTTAGATCTAAATTTTAGAGTGCCAAAATACACTATAACATTTCGTTTGTATTTGGTAATAATTGTCCAACCATTGACTAATTAAGCTCAAAACGTTTGTCTCGCAAAGTACAACCAAACTGTGTAATTAGTTTTTGATTTTATCCACATTTAGTACTCCATATATGTATCGTAAATTTGATGTAACGGAAAATCTTTTTTTTTGCATAGTGCACTTTTTAATATATCTAAACACAGCCGTAGTCGATCCGGTGCCAGCAGCAGGTACAGTGGACACCTGTTCCTCGTCATTCCCTGCAGCGCCACACCTACGTAGACGCTCCAGGACCAGGAGGCAGCACGAATCACTACCGGAGACACGTTCTTTGCCTAGTGTTGGATGCTTTGCCGAGTGTATTTCATCGGGCACTCGGCAAAGAGGCCGATTTGCCGAGTGTTACACTCGGCAAACAAATACACACGGCAAATCTTAGTTTGCCGAGTGTTCCACACTAGGCAAAGGTAAGCACTAGGCAAACAGGCAGTTTGCCTAGTGTCAAGCACTCGGCAAACAATTACACTCGGCAAATTCTAGGTTTGCCTAGTGCCTGACACTAGGCAAACTGTATTTGCCGAGTGTTTCCAACGACACTCGGCAAATCGAGAACTTTGCCTAGTGTTTCCACCGACACTCGGCAAAGCGAGAACTTTGCCTAGTGTTTCCACTGGACACTCGGCAAAGTGACAACTTTGCCTAGTGTTTTCTCTTGACACTAGGCAAACTAATTTTTTTTTTCATTTTCTAGACTCCAAACTTTTTCCGCTAACATCATACAGTAACCTTGACTCCATGTTAAAGTTTGGTATCTTTTGCAATCTATTTGCTATATTTAGTAAATTTATCTCATTTAATTGAATTTTTGGGGATAACTTAAATTTGAACTGCAGGAGGTTCAAATAATTGAAAAAAATGAATTGAAAATTGATATTCATGTTATTTGAAATAGAAGAACGTTAAAATCCTCAAAGTTACATCAAGTTTCGAACATCTTGCTCATGAAACATGAGCACGAACATCTCACCAAATAGTTTTTAAATTATATAAAAAGCAAACGAAGTCTGAAAATCACAAGATTTATCAAGATGTCATGATATCATATGTCGAGGCTGTGATAAAAATTTGAGAAGGTTTCACGAAAGTTGTCACGTACAATACTTACAAATCGGAACATCTTCGTACCAGTTTCAGAGAGTTGAGAAGGATCCGATAAGATCCGGTGTCAAATTGAGTGTCGAGTTGGAGTTTCACTTCAAACTTTTTGTATAGTGAATAGATGACAGAGATTGTTTCGTGTGAAATATTAGTAATTTTTCGGTTCCATTTGCTAATTTTAATTTGTTAACCGCAATTATAGAATGGATTAATTTCGATAAATAGAATTTGAGCTATATATAACTGCATTAAATAATGTTTGAATATTCATGGAAGCATCGAGCATACAGTGTAGAGTGCATTTAAGAAAGTATTTTAGAATTTGATTAACTAGAACAAATTAGCATCTAGTAGATGTAATAATACATCAATATTTATTTGACTTTTTTAAATTTGTATATGATTATTAAAATAAAAATAGCATTAAAAATACATCTATAAATTTGTTAAGAATACTTCTATAAGCCCTAGAAGTTGATTTTTTAAAATATGTACATGATTTTAAAATTAAAAAAAAATTCACATTGACTTTGCCGAGTGTCGGATCCATGGCACTCGGCAAAGTGTTTTATATATAATAATATGGCCGTGATTTGAAAAAAAAATCAATTTGGGTTTGCCGAGTGCCAGATCTACGGCACTCGGCAAACCGCCTACCCACCGAACAAAACACACACGTGACACGCCCACCCAGCCGACGCACCACACACCGACGCCACTGGCCCCGGTCGCGCAGCCACCGGTCACGCCGCCACCAGCCGTGACCCGCGCCACCGGCCGCGACCCGCGTCGCGCAGGAGCCTGGCCGCCACCGGCCGCGACCCGCGCCGCGCAGGAGGCAACCCGCGCCACCGGCCCCGCCCCGCGACGCCACCGGCCGCGACCCGCGCCGCGCAGGAGGCAACCCGCGCCACCGGCGGCGCCCCACGCCACCGGCCCCCGCCCCGCGCCGCCACCGGCCCCGCCCCGCGACGCCACCGGCCGCGACCCGCGCCGCGCAGGAGGCAACCCGCGCCACCGGCGGCGCCCCACGCCACCGGCCCCGCCCCGCGCCGCCACCGGCCCCGCCCCGCGCCGCCACCGGCCGCGACCCGCGCCACCACCGTGCTCAGGTATAGCTCCATCAACACTTGCGAGAATGTCCTATTTTTTGAACCATCTTGGCTTCTATTGCTTATGGTGGATAGAATTTGGTCTATTGAGATGACAGGGTTTCGATCTTGGCGACTACACTCAATTGTGTATACCTTGAAACATGTAGCAGCCGGCTCCCTCTTTAGTTAAAGTCCAGCTAAGTAGAGATTCAAGAAAGATATAAACTAAACCAATATTGCATACTAAACCAATGTTTGATTAAGGCCTTGGTCGTAGTGGCATAACAGGCTATGCTTGCAATGGGCTCCTACATTGATATAGGTGGTTTGTCTGATAGCTTATTCAAGTTCTCAAAGTAATTATTGACCCTTTTGTTGAACGTCGTAATGATAGCGTGGTGAAATATGTGGGGGCTTCTTGCTATATGTATCATGTTCACCAAATACCAATAGGCCGGAGTTCCTTCCTGATCCGATAGGATCCTTCTTGTAGATTTTAGAGATTGACAATAATGTCAGCTTCCTACTAGAGCTGCTATCTTTTGCTGATAATAGGCTAACTGGCCAGATACCATCCATTCTTGGTAAATTATCACATTTAACAGCACTACAGATTGGTGGCAATCAGTTATCTGGTGAAATAGCAAAGGAGCTGGGTTTGATGTCGAGCTTACAGATCGCCCTGAATTTGAGCTACAACAACCTCTCTGGCAACATTCCATCAGAGCTTGGTAACCTTGCACTGTTGGAAAGTTTGTTTCTTAATAACAACAAGCTGACTGGTGAAATCCCAACTACATTTGCTAATATGTCCAGTTTGCTTGAGCTAAACGTTTCCTACAATTATCTCTCTGGTGCCCTCCCGCCAATACCGCTTTTTGATAATATGTCTGTGACCTGTTTTATTGGAAATAAAGGATTATGTGATGGACAACTTGGTAGATGTGGACCCCAGTCATCCTCTAGTTCCCAGTCATCCAATTCAGTCAGTCCCCCTTTAGGCAAGATCATAGCAATTGTTGCTGCTGTCATTGGAGGGATTTCACTTATTCTTATTGCAATAATTGTGCACCATATCAGAAAACCAATGGAGACAGTAGCCCCCTTGCAAGATAAGCAACTTTTTCCAGCTGGTTCTAATATGCATGTTTCTGCTAAGGATGCATATACATTTCAAGAACTTTGATGAGAGTTGTGTGATCGGAAGGGGTGCTTGTGGGACAGTATACAGAGCCATCCTGAAGGCAGGACAGACAATTGCGGCTGAAGGGCTGAAGGGCTTCATGATAGCCCTTGGAGCGGCTGAAGGCCATCACCTGTTGTGGTGGTTCCAGCTCCTCTGCAATTGCCTTCTGCAGGGCTCTCTTGCTTTGCCACCGTGAGAAATCGACGTGGATGATCTTTTCCAAGCCCCATGCTGTCCCAGCATCAGCTGATCCTAATGATGATCGTAGTCGTTTGACGACCTCTTTGAGTACAGCTGATGCTCCCCATCCACCCGCCCCACGCTAGATCTGAAGACGGTACATCACCTATCACCTCGATTCACGCCCTGGGCCCTGCCAAGCCTATGCACCCTAGAGCTGCTGCACTGGCGATGCTGAAGTCAGTCATGGTTGTGCTTGACCGGAGATCTCTGTCGGCCATCTGTCATCGCAAGCCGGTCTGGCACCGGCTGGACCTAGCCTCTTCTTCCGATTCAGGAACCACAATGAATGCGGCGCCCTGCTCCAAGCGACTGTCTGCCATGACAGCAGGCAGGAAGGAGAAACGTGGTCAGGCTTAGGTAATTAAGCAGATCAAATTTCGTTGTAGTTTCCCTCCCAGTCAACGTCAAACCCAGCCATGAGAGCAAATTTTTTTTTTCCAAAATTAGGCTTTGCCGAGTGCTGAACACTCGGCAAACTAATTTTTTCTTTTTTTAAAAAATGGTTTTGCCGAGTGTCGACACTAGGCAAACCATATGACGCCGTTTCGCATCCGTCACGGCGACTTTTGTTTGCCGAGTGTAAAACGGACACTAGGCAAAGAGTTTGCCGAGTGTCCGAAAAATGACACTCGGCAAAGTCACCTTTGCCGTTAAGAAATTTGCCGAGACGGCTTTGCCGAGTGTGGCACTCGGCAAAGGGTTTGCCGAGTGTTTTTGACCCTTTGCCGAGTGTCGTAGACACTAGGCAAAGCGCTCACCTCCAGTAGTGAATGTATTATTTACTGGCACCCGCTAGGCTGCGCCGGTTTTAAAGAGGAGTTAAAACAAAGTGAGAAAAAAAGCAATGTATGCGGGACCCATGTAAACAGTAACCAGGGGATCACATGAACAGTTACTTAGGTTCACATGAACAGCGCACTACAGTGCGACTAGGGACCACATGAACAGTGACTGGACCCACATGAACCTTGCCGGCTACGGTGCCTGAGTGGCTAGGAGAGCAGGAATTTATTTCTCGTTAAAGAGATCCATTATTAATACTATAGTCAAGGAAAATCCTTGACATGGCATTACAAAGGCAGAATGCAATCTATGATTGAGTGATTGATCTATCCTAATTTACAATGTCCATACGTGTACAAGACTACTATCTATAGCTAAATACAATATCACTCAATCACAAATCATATCACGCCATGATAATACATGGCAGCTTTCTGGTAACACTCAACTGACAAGGCTACAATTCAGGTTGGAGCTTTGGGAAGCCCGGAGGAGGAATCCGTGGATAGATAGACCACAAAACATGCATGGAGCCCTTTTACTTTTACATGTGTCTCTCCAACTGTTCGTGTATGATGTCACCCTGTTCGTTTCGCTGGATCAGCAGAATCAGCAGTCATCCAGCAGTGTTTTTCTCTCACAACAAACCAGTAAACAGTACTTTCAGCCACAATAAACCAGCGAAACGAACAGGGTGGTAACCAGCGAAACGAACAGGGTGGTAAGCTCTTACATGTCTATGCAATCCCACATAGGCAGTGACGTAGTCTGGTCAGCCCAGCAGTGACACTAGTATTTTCTTTTGAAGAAATCAGTGACACTACTATGACTGGAGTGGCGGCACTGACCTTAGCTTGTTGACTACTGCCACTTGAGGTTCAGGGTCCTCCCAACACACTAGTATAAATTCTGGTGCGAACAAGCTCGTGTCACCGAACGAACATTCTGAAGCAAGAAGCAGTAGAGAGAGAGATCATCAGAAGAACCATACCATCTCGATCGGCATGGCTGCTGCTGCTGCTTCGGTAGTGTCGTCGCGGGTGGTGGTGCCGCGCATGAAGCTGGGGTCGCAGGGCTCGAGGTCTCGGCGCTGGGCTTGGGCTGCATGGGCATGTCCTTCGCGTACGGCCCGCCCAAGCCAGAGCCGGACATGGTGAGGCTCATCCACCACGCCGTCGCCGCCGGCGTCACCTTCCTCGACACCTCCGACTTCTACGGCCCCCACACCAACGAGCTCCTCCTGGGCAAGGTGCTGCAGCAGCAGGCCGCCGCCGGCGTCGGCGGTGGGGTTATCAGGGACAAGGTGCAGCTGGCCACCAAGTTCGGCATCCTGTACGCCGACGGCAAGCAGGAGGTCCACGGTGACCCCGCGTACGTTCGGGCGGCGTGCGAGGGCAGCCTCCGGCGGCTCGGCGTCGACTGCATCGATCTCTACTACCAGCACCGCATCGACACCAGGGTACCAATTGAAGTCACGGTGAGCGTCCTCTGCACTCCTGCTCCTGTCTTTCGTTCGTTCTAAAAAGAGAATGAAGTAATGATCAAGGTACTAAAATTATAATTTAGTAGAATACTAAACATGGTTTTTGCTTGCGTTCTTGTTAGATTTCTGAACTCAAGAAGCTAGTTGAAGAAGGAAAGATAAAATACATAGGTTTATCTGAAGCCTCTGCTTCGACAATCAGAAGAGCTCACGCGGTTCATCCCATCACCGCGGTCCAGCTGGAGTGGTCAATATGGTCTAGAGATGTGGAACCAGATATAATCCCTACTTGCAGGTATTTTATTTTACAAATCCGTTCTCATTTTACCAGCATATATAACACTATTAATAAAGCTTATTTCCTGATTTATTTATGACATTATTACCCTGATCATGTATGTCACCAGAGAACTTGGAATCGGGATAGTGGCTTACAGTCCGCTAGGTAGAGGGTTCTTGTCTGGTGGGGCAAAGCTGATTGACTCGCTATCAGAACAGGATGCCCGGAAGGTGACGTCGTATTACTGCTATCTACATACAACTTTGCTTGTAAATTCTCCTTTTCAGGCTGATTCGAGCTAGAAATTTCCTTGTATTCTGAATTTCTGATTGCAAGCTAACTAACCATGATCTCCAGACTAATTTATTCATCTTTTATTTATAAATCGCATAGCACTTGGTAATTTTAATGGTAATTTTGACATATCTTTTGATTTGTACGATCACACAACATGTACGTTTATTTTTTATTAAGTTTTTCTATGTAAGAATAATGACCGAAGTGGGTAACTTAGAAACATATATAACTACAACTGTAGTCATTGAATTTTTTCTTCATAATAGTATATCTTGGTAGCTTAGATGTATCCTGGGGAGACATTTGGGATTACTTTTAACAATTACAAGTGGAGTAATTTTGGTGGGATTTAAGGGTTATTTAGATTATCAATCATAATGGTAGGGTGGGTAATTTAGACGCAAATTTAGGTGTTTACTTTAGATTGTCTCGTAATGGAGGTACAATGTGTGTGATTCAGACAGAGATTTTTAAGGGTTAAATGGCAAATGGGATAATTTTGTTTAGGAAACTAAGTAGATCTTATTGCTCTTATTATCTATAGTGATTAGAGTCTTATATAGTGATGGTTGTTGGAGGATCCGTTGTAGGCATCTAATTAGTAATAGTAATATGCGGTTAGTTGCATCTTTTCATTGAGAATTTCATTGTTCTACAGATTTTCCCAAGATTTCAACCGGATAATCTTGACAAGAATGCCCAAATATTTGAGCGAGTTAATTCAATGGCAACAAGAAAAGGATGTACGCCATCACAACTTGCATTAGCTTGGGTTTGCCATCAAGGCAACGATGTTTGCCCCATACCTGGCACAACAAAAGTCGAAAATTTCAACCAGAATATTGGAGCATTATCTGTGAAGCTCACACCAGAGGAAAAGAACGAACTCGAGTCATATGCTGCTGCTAGTGATGTCCAGGGAGACCGATATCTTCAGATGGGCAACACCTGGAAGTATTCTGAGACTCCTCCACTGTCGTCCTGGAAATCTGAGTAGCTTGATGTCCAACTTTTAGTATCTTCGTATACAAGCAATTTCTGGTATCTTCAACAATGTCTGATGTAATGGTTCCATATACTTTGCTTGCAGAAGGCAGTGCCTAAAGGTTAACGTATCAATCATGTCCTTTAGATCCGCTTGGTGTTGTTACCTACACCAGCATGCCTATGACTAGTACTCAACGTAGCAATAAATAAAGTTATGTAAGTAAGAGCAATTTGTTGAATTGAAACTATATGGCAACAGTATTGTATACATCACTCCTTGGTAGTGGCGTGCCTTAAGAAATAATGTTTCTCTCCCAAATCCACCTTTTTTGTTCAAGTAAACACTTGGTAATGCAAATGGATGGTTTCTTCTCTATTCATTTTATTTGCATAACATCCCAAAAATTGGGGCAGTTGTTAGCACCAAAAAAGGAAACATCATATCGCTCTATTCAGTTTTTTTCTTTTCGAACCATACTAGTTATTTCACACAAACTGTGGGTGCCTATGTGTAATTATGGAGAACAGGGGCATTGGTTTTGTGTTTTCATGTTACCGCGCTCTCTACCACTCTTTATATAGCTCGGGAGCGTAGGGTTACAAATCAGTTCCCATGATCGGATACAGATGTCGATGACAAGGAAATTTAGTCAGATAAGATTATTCATTGTTTTTTCTACATCTTGCATGCCTTGTTCGCTAAGTAAAATGAGGCACCCCCAGGTCATTTCCTCCGTTGATCGGTTGACCCAGTCCACACCTACTTGGGGTGTCAATTTAGGCCATGATGGGGGTACTTGAGGCTCATGTAGTCGACAGGGGAGGCTCATGCAGATAAAAAAAATCACTTTTGCTATTTTTCAAAATTTTTTAATTTTCATGACCATTACATTCTCAATCCATTGAGGACCAGCACAATCCAAAAGTTCAATCTAATAAAAAAGAGTGGACAATTCACTTATATTTCATCACTCTGTGGGTGTCTAACAAAAGCGAAGTATAGGCTGACCCCCTAGTTGTATAGAAATATCTATGAAGACTCTAGTGTCAACTGAGTACCTTTGTCAACCGTTAGTGCTCTAGGGAACTGAAATGGCATATAACTTGTTGCGTGGACTACTTTTTTAATTGATGTTGAGGTGATAGTTAACAATGCTTTGGCATCAATCCATTTGATGAAATATTCTACCTACCACTACAGAGCGAAGGTTCCAGACCGCTGTTTGGAGGGGTCCAACACCATGCCCCATCATTTTCAAGGGCATGTGTGACAAATCAACGTCGTATGATGCATGCTCTAGGGCTTGAGGTTGCATCTGCTATCATGTGGCAACCTTCACATATTTGAACAATTTGTAGACCCGTACCTCGTAAAGGTCTTTGCCAATGAATCATATACCTCTAGCTCTCTATTGCATATGCTTCGGTTGCGTAAATGATTAAAGGAGACATGCATTTTCTTGAGACCTGCCTGACCAGTTATAGAGGTTCCTCCCAAAAATGCATGCCTCTATTAGTCAGGGGACATGTCTCCTAAAATTCTTTTTGTAGTAATGTTCATAACAGGGATAAGAACACAAGAGCTCCAATATTGAACGCACGATACTAATTCACAATACTTTATCTTCCACATACATGTACAATACACTCTTGCTTTCGGTTTTTGATACGCATTCATGTGTAGCAATTGTACAAAGTTGTAAACTCATGGTTCAGTTCCAATCAGTAGACTGGTATGTTCGCGTTTCGTTGGTCTCTTCTCCAGTCCCATGGCTTCTCAGGGTTCTCTGATGCAAAAAGTCCTCGACGTGCAGCTCTTGCCTCTCTCTCCCACTGCAAAATATCATAGTGCTAGTAAACAACTTCTAGGGTCAGCAAATTTGGAATTTTGCACACAAACTGCAATAGCTATAGTTCATATCACACATGTGCCCTTAAAATTAAATGACAAATGACATAGCTCAAGGATTTTCACGTCGAAAAGAATACTCTAGGCTTTCTCAGAGTACAATTTGGGATGTTTCATAAATGCATTTCAGGTACAATGGAATTTCTTACCTGCGCAAACTCTGGGCGCTTATCGTAAGTCTTGAAATGCCATACATGACCACTCTTTAGCATTTGCTCCTGAAAGACTCCAGAGTCCAAACACACATTGATCACATCATAATTGAAGCCGTAAAACCATAGGTTGTGTGAACATAGTTCATGTTTCACCTGGATGAACACATTATCACAATATATGTCACCCACATAACGCCCAAACTGGTCCTGTCCATACACATAAATTGTGACCCTTTTCCCTCCAATTAGCTTCACTAATGCATTCCTCGATTCCTTCCCACTAGCCATTTTAAGCTCTGGTGCATCGATGCCCCTTCAAGTCATGAAGAACATGCACTTGAGAACAATATTCCTAGGTATTACTGAATGCACAAGTTCAATTTGAAGAAACGCTCACCTCATTCTGATTCTGTATTTCTTTGCAAGTATCTCTTCTCCTAAAATGGTTATTATCCTACTCATCAAAATTCTTAGTAAGTTTTGCTTTTGGTGATTCCATAAAAAACAATTATATAAAAATTTGTTTTCCCATGAGATATGTTAATGATATTTTCCCGATTACTTAATAAACTCCTGCATTGCTAAAACATCACAACATTTCCAAATTTTCAACTAATGAGATCTAGTTTATTATCCAAGTAACTGAGTATATCTAAACTTTAAATCATAAATATATTTCAAATAATATATGCATTTATGACATGTAAAGGATTCTGAAGGTTCAGCTTGAGTACTTATATCCTGCTTCGTTGAGGCTCCTAAGAAGAGCATCGGCCGTCTGGTAATCCCTATCAATGCGTGCTTGAGTCCTTTCAATCACCATCTCATGGACTTCTAGTGGCACATTCGCAGACTCCCTCGGGTCTGCTGTGTCAACATAGGCAGTAAATCCGTCGCCATCTCCAATGCACTTGTTGTGAACCTAATAGTAGTTGAGGTAACACGTTGTTCAAAATGTGACATTGTTGGTTAAGGGTTTTGTTTGCAATGGTTTATCATATCTGACCGGCAAAGTGTTCAGCACAAACTGTATGCCCTCTGGTAGCGAGGATGGTTGGTGGTCCGAGGATGTTGATGCTGAAGAGAATGATGGAATCGGGAGGTTGTAAAATGCAAGAAAACCCTGAGGTTTTTGGATAGGATGAGTTGAACATTACCATTAGTAATACTAATAGTGTAATGCAAATTGTAGTAAATTTCCTAGGGTTTCATCTTTGTCCAATGTTACTCCATTCTTTTATAAGGTATAGTTTTACTATGCAAAATCAATCTTTGGCTGTAATTTTCTTGTCATATATTTTTAGTAGTTATACATAATAAATCATTAGCAAATGCTTGTAAATACGAATCCAATTGTACTGATTTTATGGTATATAACTCATATACTGCTGGACTAATTATTGGTCAAAGGTTAACTCAAACAGTTAAACTACGCCTTGTACGAATGAACTGAGGACTACTATGTAGGATGCGCAGACAAACCTGCTTGCATCCCTTAGTACTCTAGTTTATAAAATAGGTTTGTTAGTTTACATGTTCAAGCATTTTAAATATATATCATTGCTAATCTATACATTCGTCTTGTACGGTCCCTACAATTATTTTAAGCAAAAAGGCAGGAAAAATAAGGTTACCTCCAAATCAGCTCTCTGAATCCTGCTTAGAGCTGCTGCAACTAGTCGGGCGGCCTCAGCTGGTGTTTTTGGTGGGGGACTGCAGTTCTTATATGCCTCCAAAATATTCCGGTACCTAGCATTGTGTAAATTAGAAGATCAAAATAGTCATAAGTTTTTTTTTGTCTAAAAGACATTCAAGTTCTTCAATGTGTTTGTTATGCTTATTTTAATTCGCTATGTCGAAGCATGGCTTGTTCTATGTTTGGATAAGTATGGACAAACAACATTTCATTGAGGGCCCCTTTTTCTTTTGTACTATCCTACAGTCCTACTGTCATATGCCTTTAGTCCTTGACTCTACTGAACTAAGGGAGGAATTAAAGCAACATTGACATCATTAGGTACACCAAATGTACTGATTATTAAAAAAATCATGTGTATAAGCTTTTTGAAAGTGCTCCCTACCATTTAACCTGGGCTTTCTTGGATGATGTAACATTATTTCTGAGCGCTTCAGGTACCTGAAAGTGTAACGAATAGAATTATTTATTGTATCTCATCACTGGAAAACATGTCGCGTGATTTTTGGAAAAGAAGGCTGTGAAATTGACATGATAAATCATCACAATCTTATTAATATCTGCAAGTGTTTTCAGAAAATATGCTAGTAGTTGCAATGTCGCTTTACTGCTGCAGTTCAGCATTGTTAATGTACATGTCCATCCAAGTGCTAAAAGAATCAGAGATCAAATGGGTCAAGCTAAAACAAAATTGGAGGTATGTAAGTTGATTAGCAGCTTGTTCCTGCCAAAAAAAAAAAAAAACCCCCACATCATGCTAATGAAGCTGAACACAGTACACGTGAAAATAAATCCTGAACTAGTGAACTCAGTAAAACAGATTTGTTCAGGAGAGGCTTTATAGAGCACAAGCAAATTTGATCAAGGCATAATTTAATTGCTTATAGTACGGAGCTTTATCTCCTTTTGTTTCATAATCTAAAAAAAAATCTCCTTTTGTTTCATTTGGCGAAATATAACACATGTTCAACTTGTCAGAAGATGATTATGCACGCTGAGTTGCTGACAGACATTGCATTGCTATACTTACTCTCACGGACATACGAGTAGTTAATTAACCTCGGATCTTCAGAAGCTGAACTTTTTATGGATAAATGTGAATTTTGCTTGTGCAATTATTCATAGGTCGTCAGGGACTTTGTACCAAAAAAATTACTGTCAAGGACTTACAGTAACTGAATAAATGGCAAAATGAAGATAAACAAGCAGACACAAGGGAATAAGGGACGGAAGGGTGAGGATAAAAGTTTACCATGGATGTGGATTCGAAGTTGAGGAGGTCCTGAACCAGGGAGGCGACGCCGCCATGGGGACCTAGCTGGTGATGGTCAGGCTGGAAACGAGGCGGAGAGCCCCAGCCGCTCTGTAGTATGATGCCGGGCTCGGAGGTTGGATGATAGTGGGGACGATAGTGATCATCACCATGGTTGTCTCCCCCCGTTAAGCACCTGAGGATGTTTCCCATGGATCCCTGCCTTCTTCAAGCTCTCTTCGATCCTCTTCTTCGTGGTCACTCTCTGCAAAGCTGCTGCTGCTGCTTCATCCACTTCGCTTCTAAAGGTAAAGCTGGCTGAGGCGAGGGAAAGTGAAGAGGAAGTTGGTGGTGGCCGCTGGGACCGGCATAGTACAAGTGGATAAGAAAAAGAAGCAAGACTAGGCCGTAGACCAGTCATCTAGGAGAATGACAGGATTGACTTGAGACGACCATTCAGTCTTGTGTGCTTTTTTCAGGAAACACTCTGTTAATTATCAAAAAAAAAAGGAAACACTCTGTCATTATGTTGTATAGTTGTATCCACGTGATGACGACATACTACTAGATGGTACAAATTCGCTAAGGATTTCTCACTAAAATAATTTTCTCTTATGTGCCTTCAAAAAGAATAAATAGATAGTGTTTACGTTATCAAACACCATTTCTTAAAGCCCAAAAAACAATTTGGAATGTCCAAAATAAGCAAACATGCATGCTATATGTGGTATATGCAACTGCAATAGTCAGTGGCGGAGGCAGGAATTTTTTCTAGGTGTGGCGGAGTTTATAAAGGTCGAACATGTATAATATAATATCAATTATGCAAGGACACACTAGAATATTATCTAAACATGTATATTAATATATGTGATCAGTAAATATAACAGAAATCCAAAAGTAAAGTATTGGCACATAAAATACCTCACTAAATAAATCTTGTTGTTGGAACAAATACATACCCATAATAAAGCTTTATTTGGGTGCAGACCTTGGCATTGGCATTCTTCTTTTTTTCTTTTGAAATTCTTTCTTAATTCAGCAAGATTAAGTCTCTTGAATAAGCCTAGCTCAATGTAGCACACCATCAGGTCATTAAGCCAAGCAGCCGGCAGACTCCTTCAGATGTCAGACGCGAAGCCAGCAGCCGTTCGCCGTCGGTGATCGCCGGCTCGCCGCCTCTGCACTTGACACGCCGCCGTTTTTGGATGTGCGATAGTCGATAGGTTTTAGTCTTCTGAAAATACGAACCGTCGGCGTCGGGCATCGGGCGTCGCCGCCGCGGCCACTGAAACCTGGAGCAGTCGATCAGCCAGGAAGGCAGGAAGACCAACGAGCTAGCTTCCTTCCGTGGACAGTGCCGTTGGCTCTTGACGTAGTCACGTAGGCCCATGAGATACCAGCCCACAAACAAAATCCATCCGTGCACAGTGGCGGAGGCCAACAGCCATGTATATTTTAATATTTGTATTTCACGTATATAACCGTATATACACATAATATACTAGTGTTTTCTATACATTTGACTATTTGAGGTATGGCGGAGGCCAGACCTCGCCATACAGCTGCCTCCGCCACTGGCAATAGTCACTGCAAGGTGGGCTCATGATGCCGCTGTTGATGGGCGCCCTTTGCTGCATCGCTCGTGATGGGCTGCTCCATTATACGGGTCCACATCCTCCCCTCGCGTCGTCTCCTCGCGGGGGGACTCGAGGACCCCCGGCCGTAGAAGACTTGGCCCTCCTTCTCGCCGGCTTGGCCGCCGCCACCGCGGTCTCCTCCTCCTCATCGGCGGTGGCCAGCAGGGGAGCTCAAAAAGGCCACCCCCTGCGTTCTCTCCTCCCTCCCCTTCACTCCTCCATCTCCCCCCTCTCCCTCTCCGACTCCGGCGACGAGGGCCGGCCGCCCGGCCGGATCCGGGGCCCTGCGGCCAGATCTGTTGTCTTTAGGCAGCAGCTGGCTCATTTGGCCCCTTCTTAGTCAGGCCCCTTTCCTGCTGGTTCTCCAGTCAGCTTGTCGGCCAACGGGTCGGATCTAGGCATCTCGAGGCTGGATCTAGCCTTCTCCTCCCGGATCTGCGCCGACGCATGCTGGGCTCCTCGGGGCAAGGGTGGTGGACACTAGATGCTACTGCTTCTCTAATGCCGCTCGCGGGCGGCTGGGGCCGGGGCGGCGCCGCTCTGCGGTCGGTTTGGTCGGGCTGCGGCATGGGACGGGCGGTCTTGCGGCCTGGCTTCCTACGTCGCGGCGGCCGGCAGCCGGCTCTCCGTCCAAGGCTTGTGGCAGCCACATTGGGCCGGCTGCGGCCAGAGCGGCCAGCTCAATAGCTGGGCAGCGATGGCCTGCTGCCGACTAGTCAGCCCGCGGCCTTGGGCGGGTGCCATCAGATTTGCTGCAATGGATGTTCATCTCTAGGTGAAAACCCTGCATGGTTCATCTGGGCCGGCGGTGGTGGCGCAGCATGCGTCACCTACCTTCTTGAAGGCGTCGCCGAAGCTCTGTTCATCCTAGGGATGAAAATTCCTCCTGTGCTTCTCCGAACGTTGTTGGCCTCCGCGGATGTCATCCCATTCTTGAAGGCTTCATTTGGGGCACTCTAGCTCCCACAACTCTCCTCCCCCCGCGTCGTTCGTCGGTGTTGCTGCCTGCTCTGCTGTGCCTATGTGTGCTTCAACTCTATCTTCGCATTGGTTTGTCCTTCAGTGTTTGGTGTTGCCGCTGTCGTTCGGTTCTTTGGCGGATGCTTTGCCACCGTTGTTGCTTGGGTGGATGCTTGGCCACCTCGTCGCTTCGGTCTCCACGCTCATTCAACTGCAAAGCGTGTGATGGCCCTCATTACGGATGCTTTGCCATAATGGTCCTTTCCGGCGAATGCTTGGCCGTCGTGGTCGTTTCTCGAGCGAATGCTTTGCCGCTGTTGTCGTGTCGACTACCTTGGCTTCCTTGGTGGATGCTGCTGGAAGCTCGTCTCGTCGCTATCATGGCTACACTACACCATAGGCTACTAGTGTGTTGTCTTCCTGTAATAGGCTCAGTCTGTAAGGATTTGGTGGTGGAGGCCCTCTCCCCCTATGCTTTCTTGCTATTTCGTTTGTGTTTGTGGGACTGCGCTAGTAATTCTAGGATTACCTGCTAGTCCTGTATAACCTTAAAAACTCTGCTTCTGCTTAATGAATTCCGTGCCTAAAGTATGTTAAAAAAAAGATGCCGCTGTTCATCTTCCTCGATCATGTTTGATTGAAGGATTTGGAAATGGGTCGTAGGATTTAGAAATGGGCCATAGGACTTAGAAATGGGTCAGGGATGACAGTTGTAGGTAGTTGTGCCAACGCTAAGACGGCGGAGGCCGACTTGGGTCGTCGATGCCTCTAGGATGGATGCATGAGAGGTTTAGAGCAACTACAACAGGGCCTCAAATAGATCCCTAAACCAAAATTTTAGAAATTTTAGAGTTTACATAAAAACATGGCTGCAACATGCCCCTACTAGTGCGCACCGTGAAGAATCACGTCTGGCGCCTCCACATCCAACCCGTGCTACCTCCTCTATCGGGGGTGGCTCCATAAAACCACTAAGGGTGTTATGAACTATTTGATATAACTATTTTTAAAGAGACCTTTTAATGGTGTTGCCTCTATTAATCATTTTTTACAGGCAACGCCCATAGAATGCCTACCTCTTTAATCATTATTTTCATAGGCGAGCATTTTAAGATGTCTGCATGTTAATTGTTTAACAGAAACATCCGTCGATGATCACCATTGTAAATAGTTGATTAAAAGAGGAGACTTAGGATGTTTGCCTCTAGAAAACCAAACCACTAATAGAGACAGGCATTTACCTTAGATCCGTCCAACCATTTATAGTTATTGAGTTGGCTCCTAATAATACGTGCCTCTGTTAATTAGAAGGTTTGTCTCCTCAAATCTTCGTTTAATAGTACAAAAAATATTTTTCAATTGATAATATTTTTCATCATCTTTATCATCATCGTTGTCATCTTCGTCGTCCTCATCTATATTGTTCAAGGAAGAGAAGAAGACAGAGCATGACAAGCCTAAGCTTTGATAAATGCTTTTTGAACTGAGATGTTGTGCGAAACAAGCATTGTTTGTGCGCATCTGAGCGTCAATATCGATAGGGGCGGAAGACTCTATATGGTAAGGTATGGCGATTCCGCCACGCCTCTCCTCTTGAATCGCCGCCCCTTCTGCTAATCTGCAATGGACGAGAGCCGCTGAGCGTTGATCTGTGAACGCCGTCTAGAGAAAGAAGAACGGTAATGCTACAGAACATACGTCCGGAATCTTAGATAAATTAGACGCTTTGCTCCGTGCTCGCTCCAGCACAGCGACCGGTCCAACAGGTCCATCTACGCTCTCTCCCTTATCTACTCTATCTATACTGCGATAGCCGACAGAAATCCCCAACTCCTCGCTTCGCTCGTCGTGGCTCACCGCGCTGTCCGCCCGTCCCAAGCCGCCTCGCGGTGGCGCCCCTATCCAGCGTCGAGATGTGCCCCGTCCCTCGCCACGTCGAGGTGTTGCTTGCACCGCTGTTCCCCACAAGGAGGTCGTGGCCGCTGTCGACGCCGTCGCCACCGCGATGCTCGACCTCAGCTCGCAACATCACGAGATTCGGAGTGGCCAGACCAAGAACGGGCTTCTTCGGCTGCACCTCGTGCTCCCTTCTTTCCTCGGATGTTGCAAGCACATGTTGCAAGCATATGTTTCAAGTATTTCATATGCATGTTGCAAGTGTTTCACGTGGATGTTGTAAAAGTAGATCGAGATGTTGTATATGTTGCAATGGCTATATACGTATGTTGCAAGTGTATATTCTAAATGTTTTAGCTGTTTCAGAAGGATGTTGCATGTGTTTTATCTGGGTGTTGCATATTTACACTTTGTTGTAAGTGTTTCATCCGGATGTTGCATATATTTTCACAATATGTTGCAAGTGATTCATGTAAATGTTGCATATGTTTTGCAATGGCTATACATTGCTTCCCTCATATTTCAGACGTATGTTGCAAGTGTTTCAACTATTTCGGACGTATGTTGTAAATGTTTTCTCTAGATGTTGCAAAAGTAGATCTGGTTGCAATGGACCCCATCTGCAACAGCCGCCTGCTGCAGCTGCTGAGCTCGCCTGCATGCGTGTGGGTGTGGAGGGGGCGCGAGCGTCAGGCGCGGGAAACCGTGTAGTCGCAGATCGAGACGGAGAGGGCGTGGGACACGGAGTGGCGCGGGACCCCACGTGAAGCAGGCGTGCGGCGCGGGCGTCCGGACGCTAGCCTTTCCAAAGAAAAAACTGTCTACTCTGCGACTAAACTGGTATTGTGGGCCTTTACTTTTTGGGCCGGCACATCTAGCAGCATATGGGCCTTAAGCCTGTTTGGCTGTGTCACGCTTTGTATTGCCGAGTGCCGACTTTGTAACTTGCCGACTTCTCGTGAACAACTTACAACTGAATCGTGATCTCGTCCGTGCGTCTGCAAGTTCTGGCTCCAACGGCCGTCTGTGAAATCGTGCCCTACAGCAAGACGAGTTTTGGCGAGCATGCGAGATTCGGTTCCGGCGGCCGTCTGCAACTTCGAGGTCGTGGCCGTGGCAATACAGTAAGGCAAGTAGGAACAGCCGGTACTGCAGTTCGACCTAATTTTTTACAATTTGACTATTTTTCGAAGAAAATTCACGTTTAGATCCCTGAATGAGTAAACTTAACTTTGGACCCTAAGGGTCGACGCCATGATTGATGGCATCGAGATTACACGTCTCGACGCCGTGACTCACAGCGTCGAGCTTTGGAGCTCTATTTGACGTGGCAGATGATCTGACAGATAGCTCGACGCCATAGATCACGGCGTCGAGCTCGACACCGCGGATCACGGCGTCGAGCCTGGATTGCTAGCACAGCAGGCTAGCGTAGCTGCAGATCAGACTGCAGGTCGCTAGTGCTTTGGCACTGTGCGTGGACGCGTCTATGCTAATCTGCTGCCTGGAAAGAACTGTGGTGATCTGATTTTCGGATATCGCAGCTTGCTGGGGATGCTGGGAGAGAAGAGGATGATATACGCTGCCTGGAAGGAACTGTGGTGATCGGATTTATAGCTGGCCGAGAGCACAGCACAGGCATATATATAAATATTATAAAGCCCTAGTAATTAATAACTGATGATGATATAATACTGCATACTAGTATTAATTATAGCTAGCTAGGCGACGACGTGCATGAGATGATCGAGATGTATCGACGAGCTGGGGCTGAGCTGCCTAGAATGAACTAGCTAGGAGTAGTACGTATACAGTAGCTGACTGTATTGTAATAGTATGTATACAGTAGCTGACTGTATAGTAGTAGTACGTATGTAGAATAGATGGACACGGATGGTCATCAGGGCATGCACTGTGCATCATGCTCATAGTAGTCTGAATGATAGAAATCTAGTTTTTTTAATAAATTTATTTAGAAATATAAATGTTGCACATATTTTCTACAAATCAAGTTAAATTTATAGCATGAAAATCGAAAACGAAAAGTAAACCGGGACAGAGGGAGCAGCTGCTGGTGCGGGTAGCAGCTAGCTGTATGTACGAAATTGCATTGCATGGTGTGTGTGTCATGCCAATAACCTGCTGGATGTCGTGTCTGCATATCTCGATCGCGAGCGAGCAAGAGCATGCATGCTTATGCTCCCCGGTCCGATGCATGGATCATTCATCAATGTTCAGTCAGCATTTCGATGGATATGTATTGATCGATTCAGTAAAACAGTAATAAGAGAGACACTCCTTAGATAAATAGTACTAGCATGGCTGGGCGCGCTGCCGCCGCGCCAGTGATAAACAGTAGAGAAAATATTTTAAATTTGACTGAGCAAGAAAAAAAGGCGAAAGTGAACAATAAATGTCGATGTCATGTCGTTACAGTGTTGAGCAACAGACTAAGCACAGAGGAGTCTGGAAAAAAAAACTCGTGGTCGAGAGATATAATATATTATAAGACACGTAGCTAATACTGCAGGTAGAGTGTAGAGGATTTTAATTTCCCTCACACTGCTGTGCTGCACATGCAGCGCCTACACGTATGACAATTGCCAAGTGAACGTGGTGGATATGGATAGGTATCTGCCTGCCTGCATGCATGCCCGTGCGCACGAGACTGACCTGACCCATGCATATACCAAGACGATCCAATCCAATCCATTGCATGCACGTACGAAGAATTTCAGACATACCGCATATACATAGTAGATAGAAAACACTGATGTGCTGACGAGTGACGAGAGACCACTGATCAATGTGCATGTAGTAGTGCAGACGAGAGAGACGAGGGCCACATCTTCTCCCACCGCGCGCACATCTCCACATCATCGATCGAGATGGATCCACTGCACATGCGTGCACATGTCACGCCGCCGTTCAGTTGTCCGGCCGCGCAGTATAGCCGCACGCGGAATTGCAGAGTTTACATACGACGAACAGGGTAGCAGGGCTCGACGCCGTGATCTGCGGCGTCGAGCTCGATGCCGTGATCTATGGCGTCGAGCTGTGTGCCAGATCATCCGCCACGTCAAATAGTGCCCCGAAGCTCGACGCCGTGAGTCACGGCGTCGAAACGTGTAACCTCGACGCCATGAATCATGGCGTCGACCCCAGGGTCAAAGTTGAGTTTACATTGTGCAGAGGTCTAAACGTGAATTTTTTTCGAAAAAGGGTCAAATTGTAAAAAATACGGGCAGTTCGAAGTCTTTGCCAGAATGCACCAATTTGCAGCCGGCACAACACCGTGCCGCCGCCTTTGTTGTCAAAAAAAAAAAAAAACACCGTGCCGCCATCAGGTATCAGGTAGATTATTACTTGTTCTTTTTACTCATCGAATACTACGTTTAAATTATTGTTTGCTTAATTTATTTCCTTGTTGGCTAATTGCTGAATTTGGTTGATTAATTTGTGAAGTACGTAGTGGAAGATAGGCAAAGTTCAGTTGCCTAGGTCACTTAGACGTAATTCAAGCTTACTCCCCACATTCGGTAATATAGTATATTCTAAAGATTTTAGGGTAGAGACTAAGAGAGAATACAAATGATGTAGTATATTGTAAACTCTAAAAAAATGATGTATATTGTGCCCGCATGTTATTTTCTAATCAGACGTTATTATTAGCGTGATTAATGAAGATTGGTTGGTAAATGGTATTGATATAATGCATATCATTCTGTCAAAAAAAGATATAGTAATACATATCAAATTTGTGTGAATATTTAATGCAAATTAAAACAGCTCCTGTCTCCTAAATCACTTATATTTGGATATAATTTCTGAATGCAAGATACATTGTATTGCATGACACAGAGTAATTGTCACTCGATTTGTCTATTGATTTCATTTGCATAACTTTATTTATTCTAAATGTTTTCCTGCTATATTTTATCCTTCACATTCACAACATTTCATATGTGTCTTAATCATTTTAATTTTCAATCTTATTTTATTATTTATGCTATCGATTTCGCCGTACCTTAAACTTTTTTTTTCCTCCGCCACTCCATATCCAGCGTGTTTGGTTCGTACATTTTACCTTGTTATCAATTAACAACGACATCCGATTACTTTATTTATTGTTTGGTTCGGCCGGCGTGTAATAATCGATTGACGCGGTATCGGCTACCGGCCTTTAGACACCCACTTTCTGACATTATCGATTGCCTCCCAAAGTCTCCACATGTGTGAGGCAGCTCCCGCCGGAATCAAACAAAAAACGCAGCTCACCTTCACTATTGGTGCTATTTTTTTTTGAAAAACAGCTTCACAAGTAGGTTTCTCGGTGGAGCTGAGCTATTTTGAAAAAACTGTGTGGCAAAGCAGCTTTGCTAATGGCTTAATGCACGGCTAAGAGAGAGAAATGAGGGAGGGAGCTATGAGAAAAGCTGTTTTTTTAGTTTCACCCCTCTCCATTCCTTTACGAGAGCATAAAAAACAGCTTCACCCATGAAGTTGTTTTGGAAAAGGATATTTACCAAAAAAAAGCATCTCATTGCGCATGAAGTTATTGGTGAAGTTGTGTTAAACAGAGCCATAAAGTATTGCACTGTAACTGATTGCAGGATTAATAATTACATTAACGTCCATCCTAAAATTTGAACCAAACAACACCTTACTTTGTTTCTGAAAGAAAAAAGTGGCGAGCTACTCCAGGTTTGATAACTGATTCACTTGACACATATTAGATTTTCATTTAGATGTCCTTTACATCACAAATACTCTCATACATTTTCCAGTTACATATCATACACACTGATGGATACATACATGCGCACAAAGGCAGACATGCACGCGTCCACGTGCATGCATGCAATGTTTTTGTCCATCCATGACTGCTAGCTGCATCACAAGAGAGCACAAAAGACCTGACGTACGACTGCACTTTATTACAGCACACATACCACGCATGGGGACGTAGCTATGTATACGACTGAAAGAACTTTATTTATTATTCTTAGAATGATTAATTACGCGATGGTAATTCGGTCGTCGTCGTTGGGCTTGGGCAGCGCGCGGAGGAGGATCGTCTCGACGGTGATCCCGGGGCCGAAACCGAAGAGCAGCCCCCAGTCGAGGCCTTCCCCCGGCGTGCGCAGCCCACGGTCCGCCGACCTCCGCCGCATCTCCTCCAAGGTGGTGAGGACGCATGAGCTCATCGTGTTGCCGTGCCGCCTCATCACCTCCCTCGACGCCTCCAGCTTCTCCTTCCTCAGGCCCAGCGCGCTCTCCACCGCGTCCAGGATCTTCCTGCCGCCGGGGTGCACCACCCAGAACAACTCCTCGCTCCGGTCCTCGACGACGAGCCCGGCCCGTGCCAGCGCCACCTTCACGAGCTCCTCTATGTTGTTGGAAATGTGCATCGGCATGTCGGGATGCAGAGTGTACACTATCCCTTCCTCGTGCAGCTTGGCCAGCACACCACCCACCTCCGTCCCCGGAAGGATGTCCTGCGACGCCGATACCATCTCGAACAATGGCGTCTCGTCGCCGCCGCCGGAGGCAGGCGCGCCTGCTCCGACGATGGCCGCGCATGCAGCGTCGCCGAATATGGCCTGCCCGACGAGGTTCCCTAGGTGGGTCTCCGAGGGCCCGCGCAGGGTCGTGGTGATCACCTCCGAGCACACGACGAGCACCCGGGCGCCGTGGTTGTTCTCGGCTAGGTCCTTGGCTAGGCGCAGCGCCAAGCCGCCGCCATGGCAACCAACCTGGTACAGCATGAAGCGCTTGGTAGAGAGTGGCATGCCGAGGAGCTTTACCACCTCAAAGTCGGCGCCGGGCATGCAGCCGCTCGATGATGTGCAGAAGACGAGGTGGGTGATGTCGGAGGCCCGGCGGCGGTAGCCCCAGTCGCCGATGGCCTTCCGTGCTGCTTCCGCGCCGAGCTGAGGTAGGGTGGCGTCGGTAAGCTCTTGGCGCAGCTTAAGCGACGGAGACTTGTAGCTGGTGATGCAGGGATTGCTCCTCAGGAACTCGTCCGACATGGACACGTGTCGCTTTTCAATCATCGTCTTCTCACCTGAGGGTTTCAGTTCAATAATAGTAACTGTATTATTTTCACGTTATTAGATATATATACTAGCAAAAATGCCCGTGCATTGCTACGGGAAGTATAATTTATAGTCCAGTCACTTGGATGACATAAAGTTTAGAAGATTTATTCAACAATCCCATCATACGTTCTCAATATCTCATTCATCTTAGAATCAAACTCTAGAACATGTTCAGACACACTCTACTCGAATTCATATAGTACAGGACAAGTTTTATCCAATGATTGGGTCATGCATTTCAATTTGCCTTGTGATCCCACCTTAACACAGTACTCTAACTCATAAAAGTATGGGAGAGAGCAAATGATAACAAAAACACTAATATTTACTCAAAATATATGATAACCTTAATTTTCATACTATCTAATAAGTGATGGTATAGTCAAATATCAAGTTTTTTTTGACTTACTGTGAGGACCCATAAAAATCTGTATTCATCATATTAATCCCAAACATATTTACTTGTAAATATATCCTAACCTTAATTTCCATATACTATCCATGTGCTAGTATACTTAAATACCAAGTTTTGTGACTTACTTTGAGGACCCATAAAAATTTGTAATTCATCTTATTAAAACTAATAAGAGTTTAATTATTGAAGTGTCAAGTAGAGACAACCTCCAAGCACATTTCACCGTGAGCCATTTCTCCACCATGCCACCACTGCTGTAAGCACGTTACTCATGCGATGCTTTCTTCTATAGCCTGGCCTCATAGCCCGTTGTAGGAGGCACGGTGTGGCGGGTAGGCACCTCTCTCCTCATGGTCATGAGGTGGTGAGACATGTTAATCTTGTCCAATGTCGTCCACTCGTTGATTTTGATCTCTCTTCTTGGGGTGCTGCACCGTGACTCTGGCTGGTGGGGAAGGCGTGTATGAATACAACAGGTGTTAAATCCATGGCTAGGACGTGTGAATCCATAGTAGGCGAAGCGCTGGAATTTTCAGCCATCCATTGAGCTTGTTCGTCGACGACCGACATCATTCTCGTTGTGCAGAAGCCAATGGCAAGATCGCATGGCTTAGTTCATCTAGAACTTGTTTTTGTTTGTTTTTGTTTTGAAACATCCATTGAGGTAGATATTTATACAGCTTACTACGTTTCCTTTTATTTGATGGATTTCTTTCTTCCCTTTTCTTTACTTCCCTCTTTTTTATGGGTTTCAATGAGCTGTAATTGGGCTCCATATTAAACACCCTTCGGACAAAAATGTAGAAAAATAAAAACTAATAAACCGGATAAATCAAAGAAAATCCTAACGATATATATGTATTAATAGGTTTGGAAAGGGAGGGATACATAGATAAAGATTTCTTTTGGCAACTCCGCGTAGGACTTTAACTCAAGGCAATCGGAGACCTTGTAGGCCCATAAATATTTATGCATGATGTGGACGTATGGCTCATTGAAAAAGAAAACAAAATAGTATGTGCAACAGGAAATTTGAAAAGGATACATACGGATGGATGGTTGGTCGACCGAAACGGGAAAAGATTTCTATTCTTATATTTTTCTATTTAGATTAGGATTCCTATTTAGATTACTTGGGATCGGAAATATTTAATTGGATTAGGATTCCTATATTCCAACTACCTTAAGTAGTCTGCATTGTTATATAAAGAGAAGGGCTATATGCGATTTGCATATTCACAAAGTTAGTTAAGGGAGAGCCGGACGAAAACAAATGGGTGGAGATAAATTTTGCATCTTTAATATTAGGTATAGATTAGAAGTTTGCTAATGAATTCATATATGTTGTAACTGTATTATTTACACATTAATGAAGTTTGCTAATGAATTCATATATTATTTAAGTTCATTAATAGTAACTGTATTATTTACACATTTTAGCCCACCCGTTTCCATATATCCCTTTAGTTGAACCGTGAAATCTCCTCCAATCTCCTATATGTTGTAATTGTCAAAAACCAATCTAATCTCTTTGCCCTAACCTCCATGTATTGATCATCACTTGATTCGATGATCAAGGATAGTGTCTTAAGGTTGTTGGCCGACCTAGGAAAACTCGACAATGTCCTTGCCTCAACAAGTCCCTTCGAAGCGAGAGCTTCGATAGTTCTTTTGTTACTTTGTCCGGAAACTAGCCGTTCTTTGTATCGTAAGTATAATTGGTTATCCTTTGGTGGTTCGCTCGTAAATCTCGCCGGCCTTCACCGTTAAAGCATGTTGGTTACCCGCTGCGTTCTTCGATCCATAACGACCTGGACATGTAGTCCTAGCTAATGTGTGACCGATCTTTACGTCAACCCAAGCCTTACTTTACCGGTGCGGACCAGCGAATTTCGCTCCTTCTGTATAAGCAAGCCAAATTCTTGCCCACACCAAGATAAGCTGGATCAGGGCCTAAGCACACTGATTTATCACTGGGCAAGACAGCACAGCACGTCGATCTAGCAGTCCCTTGAATGTTCAAGGATGACACTCCAATCCATATTCAAGGAATTTCAATAGGTTATTTCTTAATCAGTACTTTCTCCATTCTAAATTGTAATTCTGCTTTAGCATTTTTTTAAGTCAAACTTGTCTAACTTTATCCAAGTTTATAGAAAAGCACACACAACATGCATTTGAGATATCAAACTATATTCATTTGATAGACCATGATATATATTTCGATAGCAATGGATTAATTTGATGTTGTAAATTCTAACACATTTTTTTATAAACTTGTTCTAAGTTAAACAAATATGACTTAGAACGAAGCTAAAACAACGACTTACAATAATTTGAAACAAAGTGAGTAGCATTGTTCTTAAATTAAATGGCTAAGATGGTTTAATTTTCTCTACCTAAAAGAGTGGAGACACTTACAAATTCTTTTGAACTTAGCTTTTAGATCCACCATGTGATTACTGTTTGATATCTCAAAATAGTAATCAGGAAAGGACTCTTGTGGCCACACATGCTCTGGGACGGCCGCACCTAATCCTAGTATAGCCGCCCGGCTGCCACTAGGATGAATAGACACCACTCCCACCTTGGAGGAATCCATATGTACCAGCTAGAATTGCAGGCCGGGACAAACAAACTTGTTTTTAGGCCTGGCGCTCTGTGACATCTTGTTGGACTATTGCACCATTATATAGCCATTCGGGCTGCCCATTTATTTGACACACAAGCTGAAGGTAGCTAGAGTATGGCACTGCTGAGATTGGAAATGATATAACAGCTGATATTCCTACCATTGGAAACTATTAGTGACTTGTGTTAGGATGCTGCAAGGACTTCATGGAATCATGCAGGATGATTGATAAATGGACTTGTAAAATTCTTATTGATATGTTAAATCAATAACATGGTTGGGATCCACAATAAAATTATCTATATGTTTTTTTCATCATATGTTCGTAGATTTTAGTGATTAGAATCATGTATTTTTATTATGGCAATATTTTTTTGTTGATAGTTTGCATTTCCTTGAGGGCCAGCCCCCAAAGAAATCGTAATTATCTTAGGGGTCAATGGCAGGCAAGGAAAATCACAATTTTCTTGGAGGTCGAGGACAACCAAGGAAGTAGCTATTACCTTGGTGGTTTACATAATTTCCTTGGAGGCTTCTGGCCCTAAAAAAAATTAATTTACTTGGCGGTTGTCGGCTCCCAAGAAAACTAATTTACTTTTGACAGTTGGAACATTTCCTTGTCACCTTGGTATGGTCTTACTTTCCTTGTGGCAAGCCTCCAAGAAAATTATCCTTGTGTGTCAAAACCATTAAGGGAAATCAATTTCCCTTATTCTCTGTTCTTGCCGGAATTTGCTTGATGGGGTTAAAAGCCAAGAATCATTTCGTTGACTGTTTAGTCATTTTCTCGACAGTTTTAAACACTCAGGCTTTGTTTAGTTCCCAAAATTTTTTGCCACCTACAGTAAAAGAGCATATTTGGACACATGTATGGAGTACTAAATGTAGATGAAAAAAACTAATTGCACAGTTCTCGGGGAAATCGCGAGACGAATCTTTTAAGCCTAATTAGTCCATGAAAAGCCTTTAAGTGTTACAGTAACCCCACATGTGCTAATGACCGATTAATTAGTATCATTATATTCGTCTCGCAGTTTCACTCCGTCACATCGAATGTTTGGACACATACATGGAGCATTAAATGTAGATAAAAAACTAATTGCACAGTTTGCATTGAAACCATGAGATGAATCTTTTAAGCCTAATTAGTCTATGATTAGCCATAATTGCTACAGTACACACGTGTGCTAATGATGGATTAATTAGACTTAATAAATTCGTCTCGCGGTTTCCAGACGAGTTATGTAATTAGTTTTTTTTATTAGTATTCGAACACCCCTTCCGATATTTCATAAAACATCCGATGTGATACTTAAAAATTTTTCACCTACGAACTAAACGAGACCTACTTGTATGCTGTAATGTTTCCTTTCTGAATTCTACGTCGAATGCTACGTTGCTTTCGATATAAGCAGGGCTAACGTCTGTGGTCTTTTTTAATTCTTCCATGGGCTTCTTAATTAGCCGCTTCAACAAATGAGCCAAGTACTCGTAGGCTTTTAGCTGGCCCAAGTCGCTACATATGCACATCATCTTCAATCTCAGAAGAGCTATGAGCGATCGAGACTGATTTAATTTCGTGCAACGTTCCAAAAGAGCTCTTGATTTCTCGCTAATGCGTTCCACGCGACGTAACCTGACTGTGACTGGACGTGTTGAAACGCGTTGCGTCGTTGAGGGCCTTAGACTACCCGCACTCATGTACCTCTATATTCATCCTCTATACGTTTTAGTCAGCAAGATTCTCTCCTCTATACTTAATTCTTCCGCACCCATCCATCCTCTATCCACTCTATCCACTGTGGGACCTATTTACCACTTTATCTAAATATATCCATGTGTGATCTAATTTTAAAGGATTTATTGAGACGAATTTAATGGTGCAATCGAAATTTAATTTGGATTTTTGGTTTATGAGTTATAACATTTTTCCCCTTTATTTAGCTAGTGAGGCCCGTCACTATAGAGTATAGAGTAATTACTGTACTGCTCTAAATATAGAGAGAGAAAGAATAGAGTATCGTTTTAAAGTACCCAGTGCAGCAGTTTTTACTCTATATTCATACTTAAAACTTAAAGTATCATTTTAAGTACCCACTGCGAGTAGGATCAAGCACTCCCCAGGTCGCCCCAGGTCGCGTGAGATAGTACTGTTGCTGTTATGGGTGTAGCAGCGGCTAGCGTGGCTGCTAGACGACAAATACCGTACCGGGCATTTGGTTTCAGTGTCTCACTTTAGCTTGAACGACTATTTATTGCTGAGCGCTTCGGCTTAACCACTACAGATGACAGTCACAGCTGACAGCAAATATTTCTAGGCCAGTTTTAGTGGAAGTTTCATGGCGTTGTTGCTAAGACTATCATATCACATAGAATGAAAAAAATTGGATGAAACACTGACTTTCAATGGAGAGTTTCGTTCTATAATTTCATAGACATTTAATAACATGACTCATATAGTTAATAGTCGTGTCAAGAGAGTTTCATCACCATAAAACTCACTTCTTCTTTCTCTTCTTAAAAACCTTGCCACATCATCAAAAGTGCTTATGTGGCAGCTTATTAAATACAAATGAAACTATGATGAAATTTCCACTGAAACTGACCTTAATTAGTAGCAGGTTTCAGCCACATAGTGTAGATAAGTCTAACAAGTTACATCTATGAATTGGATTGCAATTATGGATGGAGATGGATATGGTTGGAAGATGGTTGGCTCACAGGAGACAAACTCATATAAATGACGACTGTAGCAACTTTTTCTTGATGGAAAAGGAGGAGGGGTTTGTCCCCTATTGGATTTTATTATAAAACTTTAAAATGACGACTGTAGCAACATGCAAAGAGGCTTCGCCAAGTCCCAATCCCTTACCTACAGTGCGATGACTTTTTGTTTTCAAATTGCTGCTTCATTATGGCAGGGACATGTTAAAAAGGAGGACTTTACAAAGGTAGCTATGTATACAAAATAAATAAAAAAATCTGGTAAAATTTGAGTTGAGGAGAAGTTTCGTTATATAGTTTCATAGACATTTATTAACATGACTCATATAGTTAATAGTCGCGCCAAGAGAGTTTCATCTCCCATAAAACTCACTTCTTCTCTCTCTTCTTAAAAACCTTGCCACATCATCAAAAATGCTTATGTGGCAGCTTATTAAATGCAAATGAAACTATAATGAAACTTTCACTGAAACTGACCTTAATTAGTAGCAGGTTTCAGCCACATAGTGTAGATAAGTCGAACAAGTTACATCTATGAATTGGATTGCAATTATGGATGGAGATGGATATGGTTGGAAGATGGTTGGCTCACAGGAGACAAACTCATTTAAATGACGACTGTAGCAACTTTTTCTTGGGGCTTGTTTAGATTGCAAAAATAGTGAACCCGATAAATAGTACCATTTTCGTCTTATTTGACAAATATTATCTAATCGTGGACCAACTAGACTCAAAAGATTCATCTCGTGATTTCCAACTAAATTGTGTAATTAATTATTTTTTTACCTACATTTAATACTCCATGCAAGCGGTTAAAAATTGATGTGATGGAGAAAGAGTGAAAAAATTTGGAATTTGGATGGCATCTAAACAAGCCCTTGATGGAAAAGGAGGAGGGGTTTGACCCCTATTGGATTTTATTATAAAACTTTAAAATGATAACTGTAGCAACATGCAAAGAGGCTTCGCCAAGTCCCAATCCCTTACCTACCGTGCGATGACTTTTTTTTTCAAATTGCTGCTTGATTATGGCAGGGACATGTTAAAAAGGAGGACTTGCTATGTATACAAAATAAATTAAAAAAATCTGGTAAAATTTGAGTTGAGGAGAAGCACTAAAAGACACTCAATGACGACCCCTGCATGCTGGGGATGTCCCTCAGACAACTCTTAGCCTCTACCACACACCAAAGTTAGGCTCCCTCTTTGATCCTTTTAATCAACTGGTGTGGCGTGGAGTGTTATGCTAAAAAATACATACGTTCCTTTCTTTCCATTGCTCCCATAAAAAGTAGGGCGCGTTTGGTATGAATTCGAGTGCTTTGGATCCTTCTGGCAAATGACTGTAGCCTAACTGTTCATTGAATTTGTTTTTCTCTCACCTTCCTTCCGCTCCCACTGACACAACCGGAGTGTCCCTAGCGTTAAAAACGGACGAAAAAATTCCGTTTTTCACTTTTGTCCATTCGTTTTCGTATTTGCGGGGTTCCGTTTCCGTATTTACGGAAATAGGAGAGGGGTTTTTCTGATCATTTTCACGGGATCCCGTTTTCACCCAAAATTAACCCGTATTTATTCCGTTTTTCGTCCGGTTTTAAATCTATATCAGATGTGTAGAAATTAATATGTTCATAAACTTATTAATCACCAGTTATGCATGTTAACATATGACATGCTAGTGAATATTAGACCAATAACTTCGTATGTGTATATTAATTTGTGACTTTGCTCATATATATTTATGAATATTTAATCATATTATTTAACTTAATTTTCCAGCTCTCCATTCGTATGTGTTCGTTTTCGTACATCCGCATATCCTGATTCCGTTTCCAAACCCGTATTTTCCGAACCCGATCCCGTTTCCACTAAAAAATATAAAAATGGAAGTAGAAATAGGATTTTTTCATCCGTTTTCATCGCTAGTCTCCCCTAGCTCCAGCTCATGTATGCTACAGTACACTACAGTGGAAGCAGGGGCCGGAGCCGGCGGGAGCCTGGCCAAACGGCCCTGTAACGTGGGCCGGTTCGTGGGCGTTCGGCTGTGCTGATAAGCCAGCTGAAAAATACTGTTAACTGATTTGCTGTGAGAGAAAAACACCATTCCAGCTGAAAAAATAAGCCGAAAAGTAAACGGGATAAACAGGGCCTTAAAGCCAGTCGTTTGACTGCTGCTGCCACCAGTAGACATAAAAATACTGTAGGAACAATAAAATTCTACAGCAGCAGCGCTGCGAAGAAGCTAAACGAACAGGACCGCCTTGATTCGGAGGCCTATTGCCTTACGCATACCCATCGGTTTCCACCAATAATATGACACCGACATCAAACCAATCAAGGCCGTGTTTAGATTTCTGATTTGGGCTCTCCGAATTACTGTGTAGCACTGTAGTAATTTTGTTTTTATTTGGTAATAATTGTCTAAACATTGATTAATTAGGCTCAAAACGTTCGTCGCGTAAAGTACAACCAAACTATGCAATTAGTTTTTGATTTCATCTACATTTAGTACTCCATATATATGTTGGTATTTTGATGTGAAGAATCTTCTTTTTGTATAGTAAAATTTAGGAGTGAATTTGAGAAACTAAGGGCCAATATTCGACATCCTGGAGCTTGTTGTTTATCCAAGCAATCTGATCGCATCCCATAGTCTTTCTGAGTACTGACAATGGGCAACTAGATGGATAGCTGTTTCTTCCGAGCTCTGAGTAGCCACGTGGCGCGTGCATCCGCCGAGCCAAAAGACGTCACCGATCCGCTGAATCTTTCTAGTACGGGAGTACGAGTAGCTAGGCCCGGTTTTGTTGCAGGTGTTAAAGTTTAACACAACACACTTTCGTCTTATTTGACAAAAGTTTTTAATTTTGGACTAATTAGGTTTAATAGATTTGTCTCGTAAATTAATCCTAATCTATAATTAGTCTACATTTAGTACTCCATGCATTTACCGCAACATTGATATGATGGGAGTTAAACTGAATGATTCAGAAACCCAACAGGGCCTTAGTTATGGGTAGCAGCAGCTAGTGTGACCGCAGACGCCAAGATAACGTGTAATTGTCGGGGCATTTGGTCCCAGTGTCCCAATTCAACAACTTCAATTATTGCTGAGCGCTTAACCACTCTACGATCACATTCACAACTGATAGTACATGCTCCCTCCATCCTAAATATTTATGATGTACTCCCTCCGTCTCGAAATAATTGCACGTCTGACATTCAAAATTTTTCCTAAATTAAGTGAATACTTTCACGTACCAAAAATGAATTGAAAAAACGAAAACCGATGGAAGGCTACAGGCTACACATGCTCTCTCGTCCACTCATTCTCCGCTCCCTGTATAGGCACACCAAGCTCCAAGCCCCCTTCTCGTCCACTCATTCTTCCTCTGTACGCATGCATAACTGCAGGAAGTACCAGCGGGAAGTACCAGCGCTGATAGTTATGAGGGCATTTTCGTAATTTCACATATACCTTGGTTTGCGTGCCCAATCCTAGATGTGTAAATATTATGGGACGGAGGGAGTATACAAACGTTGAGACATGCAATTATTTTGGGACAGAGTAGTAAGCAGGTTTTAAGATATGTCTAACCGGTTAGATTTATGAATTGGATTCTATTATTATGGATGCAAATGGATATAGAGTTGGACGATGGATGCCTCACAGGAGACAAACTCCCATAACGAGTAAGACGTTCGCGCGTCAAGATAGACAGCGGCACATGTGGCACGTCGGTGAGGGATGTGTTCCCATATCTACCACATTAACTCAAGTGTCATACTTTTGACCAACTTACGCTAGTCCTGACCGACACAAGGCCCCTCAGGAGACTGCCACCTACACCTCCTATTCAGGATCTTTTTAACGGTCAAGTTACACGTGATAGAAATTTAGGATCTTGTAGATCTAGCGGGTGATTTTACTAGAAATGGATAACAAGTTCTTCTACCTAAAACATGAACCGGAAAGAGATAAAGAGAGAGGGGTTAGATGCCTGACCATCGGAGTTGGAGGAGGAGGTCATCTCGGTGACGACAGTGTCCCGGCGGTGGTGTCCAAGCTTGACAAAGAGTGGGCGGCGGTGTCAAGGTAGGTGGCAGCGGTGGCACTTCCCGCCGTTTCAGCACTCCCTCGATTGGTAAGGTTAGGGCAGTCGATGGGGAACTCGGGCGACTGTGATCAACCTTGTGTCTCGTGCCCTGGCCCCACCTCCCTCTTATAGTGCTGCGCGATGAGAGCCCACCAGCCAGGTCAACGGCTGGGCGCCCCCAATCAGGGCGCAGATCAAGGCCCTGACTCGGTCGTTGGACCGAGTCAGGAGGAGATCAACCTGACATTCTCCCCCTTGATCTCATCTTATCACTTAAACTTTAGACTTAAACTTAACATACTTATCTCTTTTTTCATTCCATTACAGATCAGCGCATAGAGCATGTTCCATCGTAACGGTTAGTACCATTAGATTAAACAACTACTATAGATCTCTCTGTTTTGAAACAGATTCTCAACTAGGCCCTTATTGTCCGAAAATCATAGGCTTTCCCATAAACCCATGTTGACTGTATGTTCTCTAAACGCACTGGGTAGTAAGCCTTTGGTAAGCGGATCCGCAAGTATTTGCTCAATACTTTCAATATGATTCCGGACTTTCTCCTTTACAACATATAACTTAATGTCAATGTATTTGGCGGCACACTTGACCTGTTGTCATAGGAGTGAACTACTTAAATGGTTATTGCTATTGTCTACCATTATCAACTCCGGGTACAAGTTCTCTTAACAACTTTTGCCTGTCCCTGAAGCCTTATAATAAGCTATACCATAACTTTGCATCACTGATGATACCAAAACTGTTTCATTGGAGCTTTTCCACAATAAACTCCAATTGTGAGTGTTATCAACTACTGTGGATTTCACTACACATCTCGCCAAAACTTAACATTTGTACCCACAACTATTTGAGAGTACTTGTTTTTTCTTACTCAGCATGAGGCTTATAATACTCTACAAAATTGCAAGACATTCTTAATTCCATTCCAGTGATCTATATCTGGACTGGACTTTTGCCAAAACATCCTAGATACGTGAACTACGTCAGGATAAGTACTAGCTTGTGCACTTATAAAGCTTCCAACAGCTGAAACATATTGAACCATGTTCATTTGATCGATTTCACATTGGTTTTGGGAACACTGAAAGTTCCCAAAACTACTACCCTTGACGATAGGAGCAGGCGTAGTTCTACTTGCATGCATACTTAATTTCTTTTGAATCATTTCTAAGTATGCCTTTGCGATAGTCCTAATACCATTTTTCTTCTATCTCGGTGAATTTCAATTCCTAGAACCAATGATGCTTCACCAAGATCATTCACATTAAAACTTGAGGACAAGAACTTCTTCTCCAATGGCAGATTAACATCACTACTAGTTAGTAGGATGTCATCCACACATAGGATATGGAAAAAGAAATTTTCATTCTTGAACTTTGCATAAATGCTATTGTCCTTCTCATTCTCTTTAAAACCTAAACTTTCTAATTGATTCTTCAACTCTAAATACTACTTTCTAGAGACTTGCTGTAATCCTTAAATGATTTCTTCAGGCGGCATCCCTTATGTTCTTTTCCTTCTACGACAAAACCTTTGGGTTGTGCCATGTAAACTTTTCATACAAATCCCTATTAAGAAATGTCGTCTTTACATCTATTTGATGTAACTCTAAATCGTAATGTGCCACTAACACTCATTGTAATGCATTCCTTCTCCTTGTGTGAATCCTTTCGCCATAGGTCATGCTATATATCTTTCTACATTCCCTTTGGAGCCACATTATGTCTTGTAGACCCATTTACAGCCAACTATTTTGGCTCCATCAGGAATTACTTCTGAGTCCCAAACATCATTGGTAACTTTCGATTTCATTTTATCTTGGGTGAGTGAGCACTTCTCAGGACTTTTTCAAATGAGGTGGGATTACCCTCCATTTAAATTTCACTAACATAGACTTTACAGTCATCAGAAAAGGCTGATTTTCTTATTCTTTGAGACCTTCTAGGGCCTCAGCTACTGGCACTTCTTTCATATGGGGCTGTTGTTGCTTTTTCATTTCCAAGAGGCAATTGATTCTACAGGTTTCTATATTACAAGATCCTTGTTTACTTATTCATCTTCTTGAAGAGCTAACAACAGGTGTTGTATACGTCATACAACGTCAATAGGTATTGAGCAATTTGTTGCTCTTAAAACACTGGAGTAGGCATGCAATCCCACTTCTATTCAAGTCTTAGGTATCTACATACCATGCTCCCCCAGATTACTCCATCTTCTTCTGTAAAAATAGTGTATCTTCAAACTTTCTTATTTGAGTTTATTCTGTTAAAACCTACCTCATATGGCGCTTTAAGCACCGCCTTAGTATTTCGGAGTCTCGTCGCTATCTTCCTATCGAAACGGTAAAAGGTCCAGGAATTTAGCTATTTCTCTACTTAGGGGTATCGTTATTATGACAGTTGTACTCCCTCAACGATCGCATTCATCTTTTATAGATCACTCTTGCCCTAAATGCAAACTATACATTAAGGGAATGGGGAGCATCTTTCAATTGTCTTTCTTAATTTATGTCACAATCCTCTCCCTTGAAATATGGTATAAACTTTATTGCCATAATTTTGAAAACCATTCAGAACTCTTGTGAATGAGTGTTGACGGTAGTTAAAGTATATCATGAACCATCAACTTTTCCTGCATAAATCATCAAAATGGATGAATATCATAGAATAGGAGGTTTAAATTGACAGTTTCCATGAGTTTTGGTGAATTTATGTTTTTAGCAGGATTTACACAGAAAAACGCCAAGAAGGACCTAAATATCAAAAGAGATCGCGAGATAATTTTGTGGCTACCATGTAGGAATATTCTAGAGGACACCACGCCGAGGTAGGGCACGAGACCCTGCCAGGTAGGGCTGGCCGACCCCACCCCCAGGCTGCTCGGCCTGCCACGGTGGGAAACACCCATGAGCTTCTAGAGTCTTCCTCCACCGCCTCCTAGGATGCATCTCCACCGTACCTCAAGTCGGTTTGATCCAAGGGCTCGTATTCAACCCCTAGGGCTATAAATACAGGGCTGCACCCTCTCCCTAAAAAGTCAGATCCTGATAGATTCAACCTGACAAAGCCTTAATCTTTCCGTTTCCTTCGATTCACGTCTAATGACTTCATATTATTTGGCATATTATACTTTCAAATGTGTGTTCCAACATTACTAGTTTACTCCGCAATGAGCTACTCAATTAGAATGCCCGCATGCGTTGGTAAGGAGTCAGTTAACCAACTCTCCACCTTCTTCAGATTCAACAACAGTATGTCTTTGGGATTGCTCCCCTTATGGCCCTCAACTCATAGAGTGCTTAATGACCATGACACAATGGAAGTGCATGATCAATACTAGGATAGCATAAGAGCTACCCCAAACTTCTCTCCCTGTACGGGATACACTAAAAGCACATGAGTCATCACAACCTTCTCTCACCATGCAGGATAAGTTCTATGCCAAAACTTTTCCCGCCATGCGGGATAATTCCCTATAAGGGACATAAATACCAGAATTAGCTCTCAGGACATAAGAAGTGTTTGAACATTCAATCCATCAGATTCAGAAATAAATCTGAATACTCTGTAACACACATGCTTAATCCAACATTGGTCAAATTAAACATGCATCGGATTTATCACCACTCTTATCATATAATGACTAAAATTGAAATTAAATTCTTCCTCATAGAGAGTACATAAAATATATTTCTCAAACTAAACTCTTATTGCTCTATCTCCTTTTCTTGGATCAATATCCCTGAATTCTTTTCTTTTCAAGCCATTCTTTAAAGAGAACACGGTCCCTCATACAATGGCCTTCTTTCTTACAGAACTTACATTTATCATCTTCTGAGTCACAAGTACCCAACTTATTTTTCTTACTGACTTCAAGAATGAACGCATGGAGATCTTTGTCTGAAAAATATTCTACAATAATCAACAATAATGAGCATGAAAATAACCCTAAGTTGGGCTGGTTAAAACATGCGCATTAAACTTGAAATCTTTAAGTTCTATTCTATATCACCGTTGGGCAGAAATAGAATAAAACATCATTCGTCTACATTGATTCCACATCATTGTTGGGCAGAAATCGAATTAACGTATGGAAAACTCAATTATCTTGAAAAAACATATAATACTCCTCAAAATTAAATTCTCCCATTTGTTCGAAATTAATTAGAAAATAATCAACATCATTGCAGCGGAAACATGAAAATACATTTTTCTAGTTTAGGAACATTTCTTGATCATTATCTACTCTTTGAAAATTTCCACGTTGATGCAAAATTTATCAGAGATTTAAACTTCAAACTTAAACTCATAAATAAACTTATAATATTATTATCATCAACGATGGTCAGAAAATAACAATATCATAATTTAAATTAACCATAAACTGACTACTCCTCTAATTAAAATTTTCCCGTTAGTTCTAATTTTAATTAGAGGATAAACATAATCATAATTTACTAAATAACTATAACTACTCTTCAAATTAAATCCTCCCGCTGGTTTGAATTTAATTAGAAGATAATAGGCATTTACTTTGCAGCGGAAACATGAAAAAATTCTCGAAAATAATACTTATACAGAAGCATCACTAAGTACTGATCTGCTCTCTATACAAATTATCTCATTGGTTCAAATTTGAGCAGAGATTGAAAACTTGACTAAATTCATAAGAGAAATGCTTCTAAAAATAATAAAACTAAAACTGAAGGTTTACTATTCATTTGGCCCTGCCGGGTAAACAAGGCCCGTGGCCCAACTGCGCTCTGCGCGTTTTTGTGGCGCATCGTGCGGTGCGCACCCGCGCTCCCCCGTGCCTAGGCCAGAACCTGGGCCTGGACCGAGAAAACCTCTACGGTCCAAGCTCACCCGTAGGCCCAGCTAACTACTGGCTCATCTGAGCCGTCTGTCTTGATCCAACGGAGGACCGCGCGGATCGGGGAGACAAAAAACGCCCCGGCTCAGCCAGTTCCTCTAAGCCTAGCCTCACTTTCCTCTTTGCCTTCTGTCTACACCCCGCAATAGCTGAGGAGCGGTGGCGGTGGCCGCCAGCGATTGCAAGGTGACGCCGCCTCCGCCGCGAGTCTCCGACCGGCCCATTCGTTCTTTCTTCCTCCCCTTCTCCTCTCAGCACCCAACGGCACAGCAGCGGTCACCCGAGGTGCCCGAGATGGCCGGAGGAAGGAGCGGCGCCGCCACATGCCCCCTCGCCGGTGCGCGTGCTCCCTCGGAGGGTGAGCGCGCCGTTGTCGAGTGGTTGTGCGGCGAGGCCCTGAGCTCCCCGAGTTCACGCGCCGTCGGAACGGCGAGGAGTGGTGGCTCGAGTATTTTGCCCTCCCCCTCGCCGTCAAGGCGACTACCAGAGGTGGTGACGGTAGCGGGCCCCACGCGGGTAGGTCCTCCCTTCCTATCCATCCTCTTCTTCATTGGGTTAGGGTTTCGGGTAGGGTTAAGGTTAGGATCTAGAAAAAGAATCTTTCTCCTTCGATCTTCTTTTGTTTTCTTTTACTACCCCAAAACTAGATCTACGCCTTTCTCGGCTTTGATACCATTGATAGAAATTTAGGATCTTGTAGATCTAGCGGGTGATTTCACAATAAATGGATAACTAGTTCTTCTACCTAAAACATGAACTGGAAAGAGAGAAAGAGAGAGGGGTTAGATGCCTGACTGTCGGAGTTGGAGGAGGAGGAGGTCATCTTGGTGATGACAGCGTCCCGGTGGTGGTGTCCAAGCTTGACGAAGAGTGGGCAGCGGTGTCGATGCAGGTGGTAGCAGTGGCGCTTCCCACCGCTTCAGCACTCCCTCGATCGGTAGGGTTAGGGCAGTCGATGGGGAACTCGGGCGATTGTGATCAACCTCGTGTCTCATGCCCTGGCCCCCACCTCCCTCTTATAGTGCTACACGACAGGGGCCCACCAGCCAGGCAACGGCTGGGCGCCCCCGATCAGGGCGCAGATCAAGTCCCCGACTCGGTCGTTGGACCGAGTCGGGAGGAGATCCACCTGACAACACATACAAACCCAATATAAAGCATATGAAATAGATCAATTGTCATGCAAGAAAAATCTTCAACTCATAGCTGAAATATCATTGACAATAAAGAAATGACAATTTCAACCTACTTCAAATGCGTTAGCTATTAGTTTACCCTTTTCATTTCCAACCCAGTTATCTAGGTTCAAACTTGTCACTCACTAATACATCAGAATAACATGCAGCTCATCTTGAAGGACGTCCGTTCCAAGGTCTGCTAAGCTTTAGCTTGATCGAGCTTGGCTCATATCACTTATTTTGATTACCTACAAAATAACTTAACGGCAACACCGTGAGTACGTTGCGTACTCATAGGACTTAATTCCAACCTGCATTTTTGGTGGATGCAATAGGAAAAAGGAGCATTTGTTGTTTTGCATAAAAGCACGGCGGCGTTTGTTCAATAATGCAATGCTCATGATTTGTAATTAAATTCATTACCAAATGTAAATTCGAGATAAGTAATGTTACGTAACAATTATTTGTAATTAATCATAATAGTTCAAATCATGCTTAAATATCATTACCAAGACTACAATGAGTCTAGAACTAAGAACAACCGATAAAGGTTTCATCCCGAGGGACTTTAGGCTTTCAAATAACTCTGCAGAGGTGTACAACTGTACTCACACGGAGAACAAGACTAACCACCATACCTCGGCTCCGGAGTAAGGGTTGCCTCACGTTCCCCAACCTTTCCCTAATCCGGTCAAGAATGTTCACGAAATGGTTGATAAGTTTCTGGAGAATGCTACCACCATCTACCCGGCGCCACCCTCGTGCCAGTTTCATGAACAAGCCGGTCGCAACTAGTTACTTGGCTTACCACCCTCATATATGATATGTGGTCTGCACGGGTGGTTAATTGGACTCACTATCCCAATGAACGGTCTTTAATGATCTGCGAGCTACGTCACTTGAGATCCCACACTCACAGTGACCTTACCCCTCGCATGAGTAAAGATTATCAAGTTGATGATCATATAGGGTTATCAAAATTAAAGTGGGTCCTTAGTCAATATTAGGGAAGTAGGTAAGTTGTTACCCTTGTAATGTTTTAATAATTAATTATCCCGGTGTAGCATCTTACAAGCGCGAGAATGAGTTCTCTTCTCAAACTCGACTTCTAACGAGTCTAAGTGCTGAGCATTTAACGAATCCCAACCCGATGGTTGATTAAAGGCTAGAATTATTTAGTGAGTAGTTCTAAATTAATGGAGCAACATTAGGTTGGTAATCATATTCAAATGAAATGCAGACTTGTAATGAGACAAGTGATAAGTATCCAAAATAGGACTCATAATTAGTAGTGGGGTGCCTGCCTAGTTATTACATTCCGACGACTACAGTGATGATGATGATGATCTATGCACATTCCTCACAATCTAGTCCAACCTGAAAGAGATGATGAAAGGATTGGAGAGAATTGTGTGATCCGAGAAGGAGATAAAAGGTAGAGATTATGATTTGGAACTTGGGAAGAGACATCTAGTGGTGTTCTACTATTGCACTATTAGTGGCCTAAGTGTAGTCTAGTATTGTTGACCACTTGGGTAAGAATCTAAACCACTCAACACTCACTGTCGACTGACGGATTCTCCGCCACTCACCGCAGACACGTCGTTGATTCAGGTTTCAAGGTTAACAGTCTCTGGTTTCGTTCTGCTAGGGTTATCAGACCCTCGGTCACAGGTGACGGACACTCCGTGACCTGATGGATTGTTCCAAAGAACGTTCTGGTGACTTAGGACTTAAGCCTTTTCTGGTTTATTGTCCTTGACAGACACTCCGCGCAATATGGTGGACTCTCCGATAAGAACCGGAAGTTTTCGGGTGTCTAACAATCTATTTTTATAAATTGATGGACTCTCTGTGGGCGATCACGGATACTCCATTGGGATACAGGTGCTCTTAGGGTTCCTTGGTAACAATTTTTATAATTCGATAGACTCTCCGATGAATGTCGCGGACACTCCGTCGATTCACTCAGTAAGGGTGTTGGTGTTTCGGCTGTGAAATTTACTGAATTGGGAAACTTTATCAGAGTTTCCGTCGCATTTGACGGACACTTAGTCACATGGGCGACAGAACCCATGTTCTAGGTTTTTGAGTTGCGAAATTTCTAATATAGGATGACAGAAGCTAAACGAATAGGACCGCCTTGATTGGGAGGCCTATTGCCTTACGCAAACCCATCGGTTTCCACCAATAATATGACACCGACATCAAACCAATCCAATATTCGACATCCTGGAGCTTGTTGTTTATCCAAGCAATCTGATCGCATCCCTTCCTCCATCCCAAATTATAAGGCATTTCAAAAATTTTGGAGAGTCAAAGAATCTCAAGTTTAACCAAATTTATATGATAAGATAATAATATTTATGACACCAATTAACTATCATTAGATTCTTCATTAATTATATTTTTATAATATATCTATTTGATGTTATAAATTTTTGTAATTTTTTTCTATAATTTTGATCAAACTTATGAGCTTTGATTCCCCAAGATTCTTAGAATGCTTAGCTGTTTCTTCCGAGCTTCGAGTAGCCGCGTGGCGCGTGCGTCCGCCGAGCAAAAGACCGTTACCGATCCGCTGAATCTTTCTAGTACAGGGGTACGAGTAGTTAGTTATGGGTAGCAGCGGCTAGTGTGACTGCAGACGTCAAGAAAACACGTGTAATTGTTGGGGCATTTGGTCCCAGTGTCCCAATTCAACGACTTCAATTATTGCTGAGCGCTTAACCACTCTATGATCACATTCACAACATATAGTACGTGCTCCCTCCCTTCCAAAGTATTTATGATATATACAAATGTTGATATTATTTTTTATATTTTTAGTTAAACTTAAGTTTGACTTCACGTAAAGTGAGACGTACAATTATTTTGGGACGAAAGGAGTACTAAGCATGTTTTATGATTGGTCTAACAGGCTACGTTTATGAATTGGATTCTATTATTATGGATGGAGATGGATATAAAGAGTTGAACGATGGATGCCTCATAGGAGACAAACTCCCATAACCAGTAAGACGTTCGCGCGTCAGGATAGACAGTGGCACACGTGGCATGTCCATCTTCCTTCTCCCTCTCGCCGCCCACCCCCACCTACAGTGGCGGATCCAGGACAAAATATTAGGGGGGGGGCTGAACTTTACAGCTAGCTCAACCTTTGTCTTCAACCTCTGTCCAGTGTCCAACGCCTCATTTCTAAGCTCCAATGGCTGAACTTTTATGGGGGGCTCAGGGGGGCTGGTCTCTTCTTCTTCCTCTCTTTCTCTCCATTTTTCTTCTTTTCTCCACCTCTTCTTCTCCCTCACCCTCTCTATATTTCCATTATGCACCAGCTGTAGGGGGGCTAGAGCCCCCCTAGCCCCCTGTAGATCCGCCCCTGCCCACCTATAGATGTCTGAATGGGTCGCCCGGCCTAGCCCATGGTGACCGGGCTAGGCATGGCACACCATGCCACCCGGGCCATGCTGTCATGCTTGGACATCAACTCTAGCTGGTCGGGCCAACTCGAGGCACGTGTCTCTATGCCATTGACACTGAGCACAGTCGTCGCTCGCCGCACCTCAACTCGCCACCACCATCAGGCTAGCCGTCGCATTGCAAGGAGTGAGGAAAGGAGGCACGGGGTAGCACCTTTGACGCTGCATAGCCGGGTGCGAGTTGCTGAGCCTCAACGCCTCGTGGTCCTGGGGAAGCGCTACCGCTTCCATGTGCCGCTGCCCGCGCGAAGGAGCGCCACCGCCTTCCACGTCAGGCAAGGAGCTGCGAGGAGGGAGATGAGGCGCAAAGAAGGGAGGAACCCACTCTTTCACTTCCATGCCTCGACAGTCGACACCGGAGAAGGAGGGAGGAGCGGGCGAGCGGCTGTGGAGCCTCGACCTCGGAATGAGAGGAGCCGAGCCCTCACGGAGGCGCGATATTAGTGCGGCTCGGGGGTGGGGAATGAAGTTAGGGTTAGGATAGAAAGGAGGCTAGCGCAGTGGGCTGTTAGCAGGCCACCAGGCCGCAGTAGTCACCAGGCCGGCATCGGACCTACCTTGCGATGTCAGGCCAGGCTGTGCCGCCCAGCATGCCCGAGTAGGGGCCAGGCATGGCCCTGTACATTGGGCAGGGCCGGCCCGGGCATGTGAAACATCGGGTCATGCCGTGCTCGTGCCTAGGTAAAATAACAGGCTTCGTGGCATGCTGTCGGGTTGTGGGCTTTCTAGACAACTATACCCTCGGCGGACCATCCCGCCCTTCTCTAATCCCAATCAGAGAGTTCGGCAGTGACTCCTCACCCCGACGCTAGTACTACCCATCCAATTGTCTCCCTGCACGCTCGACGGCGCCACCACCGCCCTGCTCGCCGCTCCAACTAGCCACCACCGTTGGCCGGCGGTGAAAGGCCCCTTCCCTTTCTAAGCCCGCCGGCCACGGAGGGCTCCCCTGAAAATCTGAAACCCTAACTGCAGCTGCCGCCTCCTCCACCGTCCCGACCCATGGCTACCTCGCTACCGGCACTACCCATCTAGTTGTCTCAAACTACCCACTCGATGATGCCGCCGCCGTCTCGCTCGCCGCACCTCAACCCACCACCACCGTCGGGCTTGCCGTCGCCGCCAGGCCCTTCCCTTTCTAAGACCGCTGGCCAATGAGGGCTCACCTAAAAAACTGAAACCCTAACCGTCACCGCCTCCTCCTCCACCGCCCTGCCCCACGGGGACCTCACTGTCGGCTATCTCGCCCACTTTCCGCCCCCTCCCCCTTCGTATTTCGTCGGTGTCCTCGCATGTGTATCGCTTGAGGTAGCGACAGACGCGGGCCAAATATGAATTTGGCTCCCATAAATGTTTGTGTCCCTTAAGTACGGTGTGACTTTTTTTCAAATTGCTGGCATGATTATGGCAGGCGTATATTAAAAGAGGACTTTGCAAGGTAGCTTTGTACAAAAGAAATCAAAACAATTCGGTAAAATTTGAGTGCAGAAGAAGCACAAAAAAACCAGTGTTATCCTAAACGCTAAACGGTAAACAGTCGGCCACCTGCCGTTTAGCCCATTATTCGGGCAAAACAGGTATTTAAATGGGCAAAACAATCAATTAAACGGTCAAAACAACCGATTACATAGAAACGGTGTACCACTGTCTAGTGTTTAAACGGTGTGTAAACGGGCTAAACGACCGTTTAGGCGAACAGTGCCAAAAACACCCAAAGGCCCTTGCATAGTGGGGATGATGTCCCTCAAACAACTTTTAGTCGTTGTCGCACACCAAAGTTTTGGCTCCCTCTTCGATCTTTTTATAACCAACTAATGAGTCATGGAGTGGCTATGCTAAATAGCGTGTACGTTTCTTTCTTTCCATTGCTTTCAATTCATAAACAAGCAACAACATCGATCTGACCACCTTGATTGGGAGGCCTATTGCCTTACCCATCAATTTCCACCAATATGATACTGACGTCAAACCAATCCAAGATATGACATCATGGAGCTTGTTGTTTGTCCAAGCTCTGTGATCACATCCCGTATACTTTTTGAGTAACGACAATGGGAAACTAGATGGATAACTGTTTCTTCCGAGGTTGGACACACGGGCATAGACGCTGGTTTGACCGATCCCTTCAGGCTAGGTGATCCGATGTCCAAAGCCGATAATGATGTGAACCGGGAGTCCAGGTAATTTCAACAATTAAGATCCTCTATTGCAATAATCCCAACATTAGAACTCCCTTTCTGCAACATATGAAATCACTTATTGCAACATAGAAAATTATCTGCTGTAACATCCAAAAATCCCCCCCAATACGGAGAAACAGCAAAAAATGCGTACGAAATAGCAAGGGGATGGGTTTGAGGTGCAGGCTGCACCAGCCCCAGGTCCATCACCTTCGAGCTCGCTGGTGGGAGGAGGGAATAGGACCCCAGAGCTCGCCGGAACCTTAACCACCGCCGCGTCCCTTAGATCCAGAGAAGGAGGAGGAGGAGGAGAAGGAGTGCTCAGATCCAGAGGAGGAGGAGAAGGAAAATCAGGGGGCGAGATCTTTGGGCATTCGCCATCAAGCCACGTAGGGTGCCAGAACGAGGGCTTTGCCCGATTTCAGATGGTGATTTTTGTTGCCGTGTTAAATAATATATATAGGTATAGATCCGACTTGGTGCATGGAATTTCCATTCGCAGCCATGTTTTGTTTTCTGCTGACCATAATTATCTTAGGTCTTGTTTAGATCCATTAGTAGATACTAGTTAGCTAGCTAATAGCATATAACTAATAATATTAGCTAGCTAATTATTAGCTGAGAGAGTGTTTGGATACACAGCTAATTCAGAGTATCTATAGAAATCAAACAGGGCCTTAGACTTAAAGCCCGCGACGATGTAGGTCTAAGCCTCTCAGCTTGGTTGGACGCTTGACGCGCTTGCATGCAACTTTGCACTTTCCACAGTTTAGACGTGTGCCCCCGAACCAAAGGAAGCGGCACCTGATTGAATCTTACTCGGAAATGATGCCCTCCGGAGGAACCAGAGCTGTGAGGAAATGGATTGGTTGAGAGGAGAGGATTGACTTCACTTGTGTGTCGCTGCCAGCTTGGCTGAAACCTCGTAAAAGTGAGCAGGAGCCTGAGGTACTCGAAAGGGAATGCCATTGTCTAAGGCCTCTCCCGTGCTGAATAGAAATCCTTAGAGCCGCACTGGCAGATCTAGGATTTTGGCATAGGGTATTGCTGCATCAGAATTTTTATATGTAATTCGGCAAAATTCTTTTTGCAAATCGGTATACGCAGCAAAAGTTGCCCCGCGATAGTTCGTCCAATTTACACCTTAAAATGATATCCTTTTGTTTTTCTAAGTACAAATTGTGTTTTGCTTCACATTTTGTGTCAGAGAAGTACATTATGAATTTTCCATCATTATGTTTTGTAAGATATTGTATCTCTAATGTTAATTTATTATTAATTTTCATAGCCTATCAAAATAGTAGCAAAACATTAAGATATATTTTTCTAATATAACTTATGCATGGTCATGAAACTTGATATTAAACTCAACTTCTATGCGGGGAAACAAAAAAAACAAATCTTGTTGAGGGGTAACTAGACTCACTCAAATAGTCGGAAGAGTAAATCAAACTGAATATTATTAGTTTAGGGTTATTTGGACAAATGTTTAAGGGGAGTAATTAAGACTTTTGTCTTATTTAAATGGAATGGAAACAAGCTACAATAGGCTCAGTCTCTTGGATCCGTGCATAAATGGCTGACTTCATTGAAATGCTACTCCCTCTGTCCCTAAATATTTATCGTTTTTCGCTTCTACGGAAACAACTTTGACTAAATATGCACAACAAAATATTAATATTTATGGTACATAATTAATATCATTAGATAGATTTTTAAATCTAGTTTTTTAATAAAATTGGAGATACAAATGTTATACGTATTTTATATAAATCGAGTCAAACTTTCGACATGGAAACCAACGGCGACAGTCAATTGGGGACAAAGGGAGTACCTACCGCTGTAGCCTATTGCGTGTGAACTTCTATGCCTAGAAGTAGTGCTCCTGCTGAACACTAGTAGTTGGATGCCTGGCCTCTTGCCCTGCAGTAGCTTGTACTAGTCTAGGGTATGCCACACCATTACCCGTGCCACCCGCTGGCTCCGCCTATGCCTAGAGCCCTGTCGATAAGGATGTTTAATTTGATTTGGACGTACCACAAAGGACAACAAGCCAATTCCACCATCTTGGTGGGAAACCCGTCGAGATAATGCCATCTTGCTAAGTTGAACGCCTTGGCAATGTCCAATTTGAATAAGAGAGCTGGTGTGTGTTTCTTGTGAAAAAAAATCTGGCGAGGATTCTCACATAAATGAAGTTTTCATGAATGGCTCGAGTCTTGATGAAGACGCTTTGGTTGCAAGAGGCAAGATGTAGTACGGTTCATGTAAGGCTGCAACCTCCGAGCAAGCATCTTGGTGATACTTTGAGCAAAACCATGGCGCTGTTGCCGGGGAGGGGTACAAGGCTAAGAGAATTGATCAAATAAATACTTATAAACGATATCATAACTTTATACCTCTGCTTTAGCAGGCTTATCCTTGTTTATCTTTGTTCATATCTTATATAGGGTATTGTAGGATTGGTTGTGATTCACCAACAATCTTTTCGGATTCAAACCAATCAAGAGAAAGCACAACACTTGTTTCTGAAGCTATGGCTGAAAAGACTCTGCGTGAATTCTCTGCTCCAAGCACCGAGAACATCCACACTGGACCAACACTCAAAACTAACAACCTTGAGTTCGAGCTCAAGCCAAGCCTCATCAACATGGTGCGATCTACCCCATTTAGTGGAAAGGCACATGAAGATGCTAGTACTCATCTCCAGGATTTTCTGGAGATTAGCAACACAATTTCAATCAAGGACATTGCTCAAGACATCATACTACTTCGTCTCTTTCCATTCTCACTAGTGAGAAGGGCGAAGCAGTGGTTTTACACTAACAAAGAAGACATCAATACATGGGCAAAATGTTCAAGGGTCTTTCTAGCAAAGTTTTCCCTATAGACAAGACCAATGCCTTAAGAGGAAAGATTTCCAACTTTCAATAGCAGAAAGGAGAGACCATTCCAGAAGCACGGGAATGTTTCTAAGAATATATTTTAAATTGTCCTCATCATGGGATGGAAGATTGGTTGCTCATGCAAAGCTTTTATCATGGATTAGCTCAGAAAGCTCATGAATAACTAGATGCAACTGCTGGAGGATCATTTATGTTACTCACCCTTGGAAAAGCTAAAACTCTCATGGAGAACATAGCCTCTAACCAAGGCTGGTCTGAATGCAATAAGAGTGAAGAAGTACCAGAAGAGGTGTGTGCACTGTCAACCAAGATGAACGTACTGTTGAATTGGCTTGAACAGTGAGCCAATTACAAGAAAGATCGTCAGGCCATACAAGATGCTTTTAATTTCCAAAACGTATGTGGAGAATATTTGGGGCTTGACTTCCCCAAATATCAAGAAGATACAAATATTGTCATCAATAATTCTGCTCCACAACAACAGAGGTAAGGATGGAATCAACAACAACAATGATCAACTTATCAAGATAAGTACCCAGGTAATTATCTCTCTAATCCTAAACAACCATCCTTGAGAGACTTGATCTTAGAACAAGCTAAGATTAATGAGAATATTTCTAAGAAGCTTACTTTTAATGATGAAGTCTTAAAAAACATAAACACTAAAATGGATAGTTTTTCTTCTACCATCAAAGACTAACTTAGCTATAATAAAAAGATAGAATCATAATTAGCTCAGTTGGTCGCTGCTCTGCCTATTGCCACAAACCTTGAGAAGGTCAACACTATAACCACAAGAGGTGGCAAGTCTACTCGTGATCTACCATATCCGACGAAGACAAGTAAGACACCGATGGCAGCATAAGAGGAAAAGAAGGATGATGAAGTTGAAGAAGTTGAGCCACAAGCATAGGAAATGATGCAAGATTTTCATGACACCACCCTCCTACCATTTCCACGCAGAAATCAAAAAGCCAAAATGGATGAGCAGTTTAGCAAGTTCGTAGACAAAAGCTATATATCAATATTCCTCTATTAGATGCCATACAGGTACCTACCTATGCAAAGTACCTCAGAGACATTCTGAACAACAAAAGACCACTTCCCACCACTGAGGTAATCAAGTTAACAGAGGAGTGTAGTGCGACCATTCTGAATACATCACCTATTAAGAAGAAGTATTCAGGATGTCCCACTATCGATTGTTCAATCAGAAATCAAAACTTTGAGAATGTGCTATGCGATCTTAGAGCAAGCGTCAGTGTCATGCCCAAGAAGGTTTTTGACTAGCTCAACTATTCAACGCTCACGCCAACATCAATATGCCTATGACTAGCCGACTAATCGGTTCGCTACCCTACAGGAATCACCGAGAATATTCCGGTAAAAATAAAAAATTTCTTTGTTCCAGTAGATTTTGTAGTACTTGACATGCAGGAAGACATGAAGACACCCCTCATTCTTGGGAGGCCCTTCCTAAGTACTACAAATGCACACATTGATGTCGGAGCCAGAAAAATTAAATTCCATATCAATGGCAAGGAAGAGCGATTCACCTTTAAGCCAAAACCAGAACAATGCTCTAATTTGGAGTGCAAGAGAAGCAAATGCAACCCTCAGGGTCTCCATCTCCGAGATAGATTGATGCACCCGAGGAATAAAACACTATCAGAGAAGTCCGGTTCGGCGGACTTAAAATCCCGAACCCTCATCGAGAGGTAAAATCGGTAGTTATCCATATTTATTTCTTCACATTGCATCAATCATTTTATCTTAGCATATTTGCTTTTCAACATCTGCATTAGAAAATAAAAATTCTTATCATGGCATTATATAAATTCAAGCCCCATGTAAATAATTTTTATGGAGTAAAAACCTGTAATAAATATTTACCGTGGAGGCGTAAAAATTCAAAAATACCATTCATTCATCCTCTTGTATTTCATAGTATCATAAAATATTTTTATTACATATATATATGTGTATACGGTAGAAATACAGACATATGGGACCCACTCAACCACCATCCATCACTTCTATCTCCACCATCACCTCCATTCCCACTCATCTCCATTCTGCACCGTCCAGAGCACATTTCCACCAAAAGGAGCACACACCTTGCTTAACCACGAAGTAAAGAAGGATCAGGAGGAAGGGGAGGCCATTTGGTTGTGGGGCTGGCCGGCCCCACCACTTGGCCAGATGGCCTGCTGCTCTCCTACCTATAAATGGCACTCCTCCTACTTGCTCTCAGCCTCACACACACTCACAATCTAGCATCCAAGTTCAAAATTCCAAACTCCAATTTCGTAGTTTGAAAATTCACTTAGTAGAAGTGATTTTTGAATTAAGAGTAGAAGTGAGAAGGTTTAAGAGTGGAAGTGTTGTTACAATTGAGAGGGAAATCAAAAAGATTAGGGTGAAAGTTTTGCCACAATCTTGATTAGAAAATTCATTAGGCAATTTCGAACGACTAACCTTCAGACGACTAACTTCTAGATGGCTAACCGCTGACTTTTTATTTTCCTAATCCGTTCCACGAGTTGTGTCGTTTGTTTATTTTGTAGGAAGATGAGCAAGTTAGTAGGCAAGCTCAAGCGTGCGACATCGTTTCGTTCGATGAGAAGCTCTTCTTCAAGAGAAAGCGCCAATATGTAGATCGATGTTCCATCTCCCGCTGTCAGAGCACCGTCTGGGTCATCATCCGCTGAGAAGAACATTCTCCTAGAGGAGAAGCATCCCAAGCTTCGGAACAAGACGGAGAAGGAGGCCTACAAGCAGCTGAAAACTCGGAGGTTCATTCCCACTCCTGCTTTTGATCCAGCCCTCCTGTAGTCCACAGGTATGAATGCTGAGTTCGAAATCATTTTTAAAACTTGGGTGGGAGAATGTTTGGGAAATTAATGAGCCAGGGTTGAAGCTTTTAACCGCTGAATTTCTATGCACCTTGCAAACCACTGATTCTGAAGTCACATTTAGACATTTTGGGAAAGACTTTTCTATTCCCTGGAAGAATTTTAGTGAGCTTCTAGGATTCCATGCTCAGTGTGTAGTGGATGTAGACACCGCTATACAAGATTTCGATAGGACGAATTTTTGGAGAGAAATATCTAAAGAACTTACTTGTTACCATCCTCATACAAATGAAATTCATCACCCTACCCTGCGCTTTATGCATAAATGGCTAGGATTTTCGTTATTTCCTAGAAATGATTTTCGCACTGTAAGGAATGATGAACTTAAGCTGCTCTATGCCTTGGTTAAGAGAAGAAAGGTTTCCCCGATCAAATTTATGATGAAACAATGGACAGAAATTCTTGAACTTAAGGGAGATGTTGGGTGTACTTCTCTGGTCACCCGCATAGCCAAAAATTTGGGTATTTTAGAGAATGCTTCTATTGTTTACATTGATGACATTCCCTGTTGGTATATCGACTATGAATATTTTGTCCAAGCACACATGTTAAAAAAGAATAAGGATGGGAAACTTGTCATGATGTACAAGAATTAAACAACCTAGATTCCGTTACCAGACCGGAACCTCGGTTTGTATGCGGTGGATTCTTTTGTCTTTGATTTACAGGTTAAGGAGGCAGCCCCTCACAGAAGTGCCTCTGCAAGATTGACTTGCAACCCGCAGCCCCGGTACCGTGGCGATGATCCAATTCTAGAGGGACCGACTTTCACCAGCTATGCAGGCTGGGATCAGCCGGGGTCCTCCCGCATGTATCAAACCGAGCATGCTGGTTGGGAGTAGCCTGCTCCACAACACACTGAGAGCTCTTGGCAGCAGGGCTCAAATGAGCAATGGCAGTATGGCAACTTTGACTACTATCAGTAGCAGCAATATGAAGAAGTTTCAAGTGGCCACCAGGGAGGACGTATGTCCTTCTCTACTCGTGGCTACCATGATCAGCCCATGGGCTACCACGACCAGAAGATGAAGCATTCCCACCTCGACACTAAGTTGACGACCATAGAAGAGACGCAGCAAGACATTCAGAACACGCAGAAGTGGGAAACCACCTCACCAACATCCAGCAACACAACAGCAAGAGAACGAGAATTGGCACTACTTATTCTAGGGTCTCAACGTTGACCCGCCATTCTGATCGACCGACCATAGCAAAACCTAGCTTGGGGGAGGAGCCCCTATTTACCTCAGGTAAAGTTTTCTTTTTTAGTATTTTGTTTCTTTATTTTCAAGCTTGTTATATATTATTATTATTAAAAAAAGAGAAAATAGAAAACAAAATAAAAATTTTCTTTTATCTTTTAGTAGGAGTGATCTAAAAAATGATGAAAACCCAATAAAAAGAGTGTGTATAAAGTTTGCTTTAAATTTCTATTTTTAAGAACCAATAAATAAAAAGAACTTGAAGATGATGATTCATGATGGAAATGATAAATAGTTGCTCTATTGTAATTCCTTTCAAGTACCTAGTTTTCAGCCTTGAATTCTATTAAGTTTTGGATATGATTGCTTTGACATAAGAATTTGCTCTGAACTTGAAACTCATGGGTAGCAATGCTTGATCTAGTCTAGGTAATTGACGGATATGATATGTGAAGGTCTGATCTGCTATTTATCTTATTCCAAGGGATACTAAGTTCTGGAGATTTCTTTTGAAAAACATAAAAATGCAACATGATGAGTTCTTGTATGACAGCATGAATTCCTACCAGAGCCAAATATGATATTGAGGCTAGGAAAACTTCCACTCTTATATGCTACTTGCTTGCATTGAGTTTGGTCAAGCTTTGTTGATCCGTATGAGAGGTTTGTGATACTTTTAAAATTAAGATCATGTACACACCACCCATATATGCACTACTCCTACACTGGGGGTAGATGAAAAACATGCTTTTCATCTAGATCCACCCAAAATGTTTTACTCCTACATTGGGAGTAAGCAATAAAAATATTCTTGATAGGTTCTATCCACCAAATAAATTCTCTAAGTTTTTGTTACTATCTCTCAAAAGTTTTGTCGCCGAAAAGAAGCATTGGGCTATGCAAAAGTTATTCATGAAAAAAAGAAAAAAGAGAAAGTATTGAAAAAATGGACAAATGTTCGAGATATCTAAAACAATGGGTACTCAGATGCCTGCCTGAAAAAAAGAAAGAGATGAATAAGATAGCCCATGTTTTCTTGCAAATGTTTTCAAGTTTCAAAAGAGAGATATGTTTTCAAGGAGTATAGTAGAATTAGGTTAGCCACCATATATTCCACACACATACACATCTTGATTTGATTGTATAACTCAACTCTCTTTGGATCCGTTGTTTGACTTTACAATATATGTATTACAAGTATGCTCTTTCATATTATAACCATTCTTATGAGCTCCACATAAGCCTTAGTTGTAGGAAGAGAAAGACATAACATTATTTTTGCCTTAATGAGGATCCACAAATATCACATATTTGGAGAGATTTGAGAGTGTCATACAATGAAATCTCTAAGTTTTATTTTTGAAAAAATACAAAAACTCCAGAATGATGGTTGAATAAAGAACTTGAAACATAGTGCTTGACTTGATCGTTCTGTCTTTTAATTGCTCAAGACCCAAGTGAAGGCTACAAGCCCCATGGTTGAAGGTAATACGAGTGAGTTTGAAAGTCAGATTGGTTTGTTCTAATCCGGAGAAGAATTCTTGTTTGAATCCATGTGTACTTTTGAGGAGTGAAAATATTATAGCAACTCCTGATCCATTGCGAAGTTTGACATTGCTCAGAGACGAGCAAAGGTTAAGCTTGGGGGAGTTTGTTGATGGTAGTTACCATCCATCATGAACCATCAATATAACTTAAAGTCATGCATGAAAATGATCACCAACATAGACTTAGAGGTTTAAACTGATAATTTCCATGAGTTTTGGTGAATTTATTTTTTAGCAGGGTTTATCTAGAAAACTGTTAAGGGGGATCAAATCGATAAATTTAATCGCACTTATCCGCAATGGAAATAGCTCCAGAAGGTTTTAGATGACTCGAGAGGACACCACACCGAAGCGGTGGCCGAGGCACCGCCAGGTGGGGCCGGCCGTATGTCAGTTTTCCACCGCCTCCTAGATTGCATCTACGCCGTTTATTTAAGTCAGTTTGATCCGAGGGCTGAGGATTGATGCTCCAGCCTATATATACCAACCCCTACCCCCTCCCTCAAGAGATCTGCCATAAGTTAAGATCAGATCAGAAATTAGGGTTTCTAGAGAGAAGATAATAGAGCCCCAATTCTTCAAAGTTCTAGTATAGGCTAGCTAGCCAGGTTCAAGTAGAGTTTGGGCTATTGCTCAGGATTTTGGATTCATCGTCTGAAGGCCGGTATATCCATTGTATCCCTTTTTATTTATGACTTTGTACTACTTCAATATTATGTTGCTATTTATTATGTTTCTAGTTTGCTCTAGTTATATACTTGATATAGTTATAATTGATTATGAATATATGCATAGGTTCGCAAAGCGCTTAGCTCAATACTCGAGTGAGTTAAGTGGTCAACACTATGTAAGCGTGGTGCTTAAATATTGTTTACTTGCGGATGCATTCTACACTATGGGTCATGTGGTAGATCGCGGATGTGACACTCCCGTTAAATCCTTTGTAGTCCACTCTCTGTTTGTAGAACAAGTAGAACTTGATTGCAAAGGGAGTCAAGCTTTGTTCTTGATTTTCCTTAGTAATGTCCTTGTGCATAGATCCAAAGTTAATTATGCTATAGATGAGAGTGTATATACTTGGGTGTACGAAAGACTTAGTAAATAAGGAATGACTTAGGAATCTTTTGCTCTCAACTAATCTCCTGCCTAGCCATACTATATTTATGAGTATCTATTTCTATCTCTAGAATACTATCAATGTCTTACACTTATCATTTATTTATCATTTGACTTACCCCTACTATGGCATGAGAGTTAATGATCTTGTCATAAGTATGCATATTTGTCAATATCTCTTGCCACCCCATCGCTCCTCCATGTGGATAAAATATAAGTAACGATACCAGGTATACTCCCAGGTGAAATGTTGCAATGGTATATTATCTGTGCGCTTGTGGATTACTCCTACCATATATGATTTTCTCTAAACTTACAAGTGTTCCCAATAATTACCAGCAATGCATTTCTGGCATCGTGCTAGGGATGACAACTTAGTAAAGAGTGATGCTAAGAAATGTCAACACTTGGCTTTTAATAGAGGGACGTGGTCACGTGTACTATCGTCTTCTGCTTGACTTTTAATTTAATTCCTCACAAAAAATGTAACGCAAGACTTGATCAGATGAACTCTATTATGCGATGAATCTGGAATTCTTCCCTTTAATTGGGATCGCAATGCCGAGTGGCCACGCTAGCCACGTTAGCAAAAAATTCAACCGTCTGATCCTCCGTTCATGGCCCTGATTTACCCCCACCCTCCACTCTTTCCTAAACGTGAAAAATATCTCGCTGCTCTGACATCAATTCTCGCCTCGCCTGGCAGCGTACCCAACGCATCCATTCAAACAATGGCTGCTTCATCGCTGGATCATACGGTAAGCTGACAGTGATAACTTGCTTCACTACCGGATCTTACTGTAGCGTACACGTCCATCTCGACGCCGATGGTAAAAATACTATTATCTCTGTCGATTTCTCCAACGTCAGACATAGAACGAGCAGCTGGCAGTGGAAACCCTTTTACCGCTAGTTCAGCGAACGACACGGTGGTGAAGATCGGCTGTGTTTACCACCGGTTCGGCGGACGACACGGCGGCGAAGGTTGACATTGTGTTCACCGCCGGATCATACACCGGCCCGGCGGTGAAACCGGTAATCACCACCGGTTATTTGGCTAGGAGGGGTCTCGCGGGTAACGGGCCAGCCGTAATACGTATCACCGCCGGTTATCTCAAAACCGTTGGTGAAGGTCCCGGCAGTGAATAGACTTTTTATAGTAGTGCAAGTTGATCCAATTCAACTCCAGCAACTTATACTTTGCAAATGTGTCAACACCACCAAGTGTGCACCACCATGTGAATGTGCGTTAGCATTTTCACAAATATTTTTCAAAGAATTAGTCACTCAATTCACCATGCCACTTGATCCTAGCAACAATGCGAAAACACTCGAGTGGTCCTAGATGACCACTATGCAAACAAGTTTGCCCCTCTTGATAGTATGGCCATCTATCCTAAACCCGGACATAAACTTCTCTACACACTTATGACTGGTGAAATGAAATGCCCTATGGTTATATCTTTGCCTTGCGCATTCCATTCTATCTTCTCCAATGTTGATGCAACATATGCACCAACCACATCACAAATGATATGATCCACGATCTTGACCTCACTTACTCTTCACCATTGCCTTCGTCTATTGGTGTCAAGTCTTACTCAAGCTTCATCGCCACGTGATCCATTGCTCCAAAGCCTCCAACTTGCCCTTCACGCTTGAAACCGGTCCATCAAGCCAAGTCTTGTCTTAATCTTCTCCACCTTAGTCATATGCTCAATATCATGTCTCATATGCAATGAGCTCCCTCATCACATATGTGAGCCTTGCAACATATCCAAGCCATTTCACCTCTATGGCATGAGTTGCTCACATAAGTGTACCTGTGAACTAATCACCTGTGTATCTCACATTTAAACACATTAGTCCACCTAGGTTGTCACTCAATTACCAGAACCAAACTAGGGACCTTTCACCCTCCCCCTCTATCTCTCTCCTTCCTCTACTCATCACAGGTGCCCTCTTCTCTGCCACAACCACCTAGCCACCCTCTATTCCTCTTCTCTTTGCTTCTAGCTAGGGTGAGTTGAGGTGAGGCCTGGGGATGGCCAAGGCACCGGGAGCGGCGGTGCAACCCGGGCACGATTGAGGTCGAGGGAAGATCCATTGGAGGGGCCTGACGGCATGGCTAGCCCGATTGCGACCCAGATCTAGAGGGAATGGGGGTAGGGGCAGGTCTGGAGGGGCTTGGCAGCTCGACTAACCCTCTCATCGGTGATGGTCCAACTGGGTTTAGGGTTGTAGGTGTTGCGGTGACGTGCAAGTGGCTCTTTCCCTCGTTATGTTAGCTAGCTCTCGCCCTTCCTATGGTCCTAACTGAGACCCAAAGCCTATGGCTAGGATCTACCTTGGTGAGGAGGTGGCTGAGTGAGGAGCACCTCGGTGAGGAGGCGGTGCGCATGAGGAGAACCTAAGCGAGGAGATGACACAGATGAGGTACACCTGAGGACTCATGCATCTCTATCGCCTAACTTCTGCCCGTCTAACTGGTTTGGGATCCAGGCGGGTCAGCGATGGTGTCCTTGGCGCCATTAGCGGGCTCGGCGGACGAGACAAGGTCGGCATCGTGGAGGGAGAGGACGATGTTGTGGTGGAGAAGCAAAGCACGTCATGGCGGTGGCATGCTAGTAGCTCAGATCTAGGCCTAGACCCGGTTGGACACCGTGGCTGAGCTTATTTTTGTTTTTTTATTTTGAATTTTGGATTAACAGAGGACCACCCCTATTAATGACAATTATCAGTGATGATAGAGCAGAGACTCACCACTCCCATCTTCGATTATCTATTTTGACTTCCTTGGCAAAGCTTTAATGTGCTAGTGAAGGGCAAGGTGAGGCAGCGCCCTAGGGCAGCAGAGAGGGAAGGGAGTTGGGAAAATCCAGACTTGCGATGCCAGGTCAAATTGTAAATCAAGCAGACACAATGACCTCATACCCCATGTGTCGGGTTATGTTTCATATATGTAGAAGATGCCCTGCACGTTGCTACGGGGATTGTGAAGAATTCATAATAAAATTAAATAGAGATGAATGGATAGCTTGCATTAAGAGGTTTAATAAGTGGCTGGGACTCCACGTTGAGCGCTACCTTCATGAAGAGGAATCCATGGATAGATCACCAAAATGGGGTTGATGCATTATTCTCCAACCTATAGTGATAGGAGATAAAGATAAAAGAGAAAACATGTGTTTTTGGGATTCGCACTCGCGATCTCAACGTTCATTTTGCCTCGCACACACATACCAACTGGGCTACTATATATACACCTCATGCTATTCTTTTAACTACATATTTTTGAACCTTATATTGTATATTTGGCACTCAAAATAATCTTAAATGAAAAAATTGTTAACTACAAAGTTGTAAATGTTGTTGAGTACTACAACTTTGATGTTGACTTTGTCTCCATTCGATATTGTTAATCATATCAAATCTGATCCGAGAACTTACATTGAGTATCTAGACTTTTAAACCATCTCAAATTAAAAAGTTGTCAACTACAAAGTTTTAGATCTCTTTAAACTCTACAATTTTGATATAAAGTGTACCTTCATCCGATCTCATGACAAAGTCATGATTTTTTTTGTTCAAAACAGTTATCACTACCGGTTCATGGCTTTAACTGGTAATCATAGCACCATACCTTTCACTGCCAGTTTAAGTTACCGATAGTGATAGTCCACCTATCAATGCTCGTTGCGCTATCACCATCAGTTCAAACCACGAACCAACAATAATAACCTATCACTAGCGGTTTCAAAACAACCGGCAGTGATGTGGCAACAGTAAACGTTAGTTTTGTAGTAGTGGACGCTAGGCTCTCTCTTCTCCGATCCGTCGTCGTTTCAGGTTGATGGTCCTCCCAACGCGCTAGATCTCTTACAACTAAAAAGAACAAAGCATGGACACTTTTTGGTGTGACAAATTTTTCAAGTCACCTTCTCCCTTCCCTGCGATCCACTCCTTGTTTTTCCATGCGCAGGAATAGAAGGAAACTCCCCCAAATAGAAACCTCTGTCCATGCGAAATAATAGAAGAAAACTAATCACCCCAAATAGAAGGAAGGTCCATCAGCCTTCTGTACGTGCGTCTTCATCATTCGTACATGGTCTCCGCGATCTCAATCGTACGTGAGTCTACGCCTCCGCGACCTACACCACGCCGCCACCGCGACCTGCGCCACGCCGCCTCCGTCGACGCCGGATCACAGGCCGTGAGAGGTGCATCATCGGGAGGTCACAATCTCCACGACCAGAACGACGTGTAGCCGGCGCGGCATCCCCGAGGCCACCTTCCTAGCGGTGGAGCCGGCGCGGCATCTCGACTGTAGAGGCTATGCGATGTCCCGGCGGCGCAGCATCCCGTGCGGCGAAGACCATAGCGCCCGCCCTCGCCAGCCGACATCCCCCCACTCGTACCGGCCTCCAATTAGGCTTCCTCTCCCTCAGCCCTCGCCCTCGCCGTCGCGCGCGCGCTCGCCCACGCCGCCCCGATGCCGCCTCTTCTTTCTCCCGATCGCACCCACGCCGCTCTCGGCCGCATCGCCGCCTTCTCGTTCCGTGGCTAAGAGAGGAGCTCGTCGACCCACTCCCGTTGCGCGCGCGGATGCGACGGCTGGTCCTGCCAATGGGTACGCATGCGGATACAGGACGGAGCGACGGTGACTGCGCTTCGAGCACTGGCAAGCCCGAGACAGAAGCGCCGGGTAGAGGGCGCCCTCATCCACATCTTCCTCGCCAAGCGTGGGGCTCCCCCAAGTCTACCTCACCGCCGTCCTCGAGTACCTCGTAGTTGTCATCGCCGTTGTGACATAGAAGTTTGCGTCCCCTCCTTCTCGATCTCCATCTTCCTTTTTTGTCCATCTACCTTCTTATTAATCTCGATCCGATGTCCAACGTCGATCTGGTTGTTGCGCTCTTCTTGATCTGGTTGGACAACAAATCGGTTTGCTTAGGTCTTCGCTAACATCTTTACTCGTTCCTCACTGATGTACAGACCTTGCCGGGATGACGAACGCACGCACTGGACATCAATGGTGAACAGCGCCAAGCCATCCAGTCAAAATGAGCCCATTGCCCCTAACGCCTGGTGCTGTTGATCCAGTGTCTTCCGTTGACATTCCTCATGTCAAAGAAACCCCAGCTTCGACCATGATGTCATACAATCCAGGTGTAGTTATTTTCTTTGTAATCTTCTAATCTTTCATCATGGAGTGTAGTTCTCTGAACTACAAAAGCAGTGTTTTTTGTTTCCTTAAAAAACAGTGTTTTGTGAAACATGCGGAATTCAGATCTTATAGTATTCAAGAGGTGTTGTCTGAATGCTTTTGGTGGCATAAAACATGTTTGTCTGGGCACTGGCCTTATGAATTAGTGTAGTTCTATTCCATTCATGTTTGGATGTCAGCTGTCTATAGCCACTAATTTTTCCAGTTCCCCTATCATACTCATTGGTTTTGTTCACTATTACATTTCAATTTTATTTTGACCAGATAATCTAATAGGCAAATACTGCTTCGATGATAAAACAAAAACATATTCCGTTCTGACTGCTATACTGAATTTCCTACTTTATGCTTTTTTGGGACAAAATAAAATGGAAATACCCTTATTCTGACGAACTAATCCTACATCACTTGTTGATTGCAGTGAAAGTCTGAAATTGTTCAATGGAATGCATGTATTGGATTGCATGGGGATGTATTCTCAAAAAAGCTGAGGTGTTTCTTGCATTCAGTTTGCTTTTTAGTTGCAAGAACTCAATTATTCATGGCAATACATGCCTCTAAACCACTACTACATGTCAGGTACTGCAATATAAATCTTTATGCCAAAATCATGGAACTCTAGAAGAGCAGGTTAGAGATGTACAACTCTATGTATACATATCTGCACTATTTGTGTGATTGGATTCACTAGATAAAGCTTGGTAATGTTCGAAAATACAAATACAAAAATGATAAAATTTACCTCTGTTAGCTAATCAGGCATGACTAGAAAAAACAAATGTAACCTCCAAAAATCTCCATTCAACTCTTATCATATGCTTTATGCATATCTAATTTCACTGCACAGAGACCGGATTTTCATTTTTTCCTATTATTAATAGCATGCACACACTCATAAGCCAAAAGAATGTTATCGGTGATCAATCAACCCGACACAAAGGCACATTACTGTTCACTGATGATGTCTGGTAAAATAATCTTCAGCCTATTTGTGAGTAATTTTGATATCACCTTATAGATTTGTATTACATAGACTAACAGGGTACAGAGATAGTATGCTCCTTGGTTATTTTGTTTTGATATTGCTTGCTAACCTATATCAGCAAGACCAAAGCTGGATTGATATACTGTCAGATTATTTAGTATTTAACCCCTGAGTAACCAATTGTTTGCGAGAACCAAAAGTCAAATCAAAATTTTGTTTTTTTTCATAAGTCTTTCCTACAACTTCATTTTTCATTCTGTTGATGCCTTCACGGCAAATGACATATAGAATATAAATTGCTTCCATTCACCAAGCTCTTTGACAGCACATGTTTAAGCTAATCTTGGTAGTATGTTGATTCTTTGATCGATGCTGTTGTGTGGTACCAGATTATGTATTTGTGGGATCTAGCGTCATTGTTAGATGGATTGATCCAAGAGAATGTAATCCTAAATGACAATTTTTCTATCAATTGAAGATCCAAATAGAAAGGTATTTGAAGGCATGGTTACACTGATTCGTTTTGAGATAGACAATGTGATCGAGAAAAAAAAGGTTTATTTCCCTCTTCTACTAGACATCTTGTGGTGGTTCAAAATTCTGTTTCTTATCCAATTTTAATATCCCTTGTGGAAAGTGTTATACACTATAGATTGAAACAAATTCCTAGCGGTTCATCCAGCAATGAGTCCTTAGGAATTTGTTAATACCGTGGAACCATTTCACTATGATAATATCTTAACAGAGCAATGTGTCTGCCACCAATTACAATTTCAATGGTGACGTGAAGTTTGCAGCCTCCAAGAGTGACCAAGGATAAGGAGAAGTACCATCGGTGACTACTGTACACCAGCCACATAGGTGAAAATTGCTCTAGGGCATATCTTTTGTATTTTTCTTGGACAAAGATTAAGGTCTGGCATCGGCAACTTCTCTAATGTGATCAAGGTCTATTAGTGTCCAGGTTGCTATCCGGTGGATGCACAAATCATTTGACATTGTATAGCAAACTGAGAACTAGCTGCTTAGGAAAAAACCTTAAAAGAGCTCATGACAATTCTAATAGTTCTGTTGATCTATTTATCCTTTCTATCTTTATCACATTGATTCTTCTCTGAAACATACTTGATTACTCATAAATTCTTGGTTAATGCATTAAGTTTTGGATTCTTATAGGTATGAGCAAGGTTGTCCTTTAGCCCTTACCGAGTTGGTGAGCCTTCGACGCTGTGCTCTCCGTGATTGTGTTAATTTCACGAATTTTGTTTATTAGATTAAATGTCACTTTAACATTTTCACAGTATTGTTATTTTATCGTGCGATCCGTATATTTTTAGTACAAAAGTTTTGCTGTCCCATAACAACGTACGGGCACGCTACCTGGTAGTAGTATAAATTCTGAGGCGAACAAGCTCGTGCCACCGAACATTACATTCTGAAGCAAGTCTAAGCAGCAGCTCAAGCAAGTAGAGAGAGCAAAAGAACCATACCATCTCGCCATGGCTGCTCCTAATTCGGTAGTGTCGTCGGTGGTGGTGCCACGCATGAAGCTGGGGTCGCAGGGGCTAGAGGTCTCGGCGCTGGGCTTGGGCTGCATGGGCATGTCCTTCGCCTACGGCCCGCCCAAGCCCGAGCCGGACATGGTGAAGCTCATCCACCACGCCGTCGCCGCCGGCGTCACCTTCCTCGACACCTCCGATTTCTACGGCCCACACACCAACGAGCTCCTCCTGGGCAAGGCGCTGCAGGCTGGCGGCGCCGAGGTAAGGGAGACGGTGCAGCTGGCCACCAAGTTCGCCGTCTCGTATGTCGACGGCAAGATGGAGGTCCATGGAGACCCGGCGTACGTGCGGGCGGCGTGCGAGGGCAGCCTCCGGCGGCTCGGCGTCGACTGCATCGATCTCTACTACCAACACCGCGTCGACACCACTGTACCCATTGAAGTCACGGTGTGTAGTTGTGTACTGTCCTCCTGTCTGAACGAAGTAATCATAATTGTTTATACTCGGTCAGCTTCAAATTATAAGACGTTTGTTCTTTTTACACATAATTGCTTTAACTATGTATCTAAGAACATAACGTCTTATAATCTCGAATACGCATAAGCCATACGTCTTATAATTTGGAAATTAGAATGGAGGGAGTATTTTAGTAGAATACTAAACTTACTTTTTGCATGCGTTGTTTGCTAGATGTCTGAGCTCAAGAAGCTGGTTGAAGAAGGAAAGATAAAATACATAGGTTTATCTGAAGCATCTCCTTCGACAATCAGAAGAGCACACGCCGTTCATCCTATCACCGCAGTGCAGCTGGAGTGGTCAATATGGGCCAGAGATGTGGAAGAAGATATAGTCCCTACTTGCAGGTATTTTTATTTTATTTATTCGCCAGTTATATAGCTAGCTAGTAGTAATAAGCTTATTTTTCTGATTTATTTATGACGTTACCCTGGTCATATCATGCATCATCAGAGAACTTGGAATCGGGATCGTGGCTTACAGTCCACTAGGTAGAGGCTTCTTGTCTGTTGGGGCAAAGCTGATTGACTCGCTATCAGAACAGGATGTCAGGAAGAAGGTGCTGCTACCTATATACAACTTTGCTTCTAAATTCTCCTTTTGAGCAGGAAATTTGCTTGTGTTCTGATTGCAAGCTAACTAATCATAATTTCCAGAAAAATAATTTATTTATCTTTTGATTTACACATCAAATAGGACAACAGATGTTTCATATAAAATTTTGGACGAAGTATCCTGCAAAATTCCTGCATTTCAAATATTGCCTAATTTTTAACGAATAGTTTGCACTCGTCCATAATGTGCAATTTCACCCTCAGCATTGATGAGACCTTTTTGGACTGTGCTCATTTGTGTGATGTATAGGAGATGGTCCTTAGCAGCTAGTATGTTCCTGGAACTTGAAGCGATCTTTTATAAAGTGGAAACATAAATGTTTACGAATAGGAAACATGGACATTTCTGGGAATATGGCCATATTTCAGGTTTCTGCTTGCTAAGTGTTACTCCCTCCGTTCCAAATTATAAGTCACTTTGATTTTTTTGGTACATTGAATTTACTGTGTATCTATACATACGTTATGTCTAGATACATAGCAAATTCAATGTACGAAAAAAGTCAAAGTAACTTATAATTTGGAACAGAGGGAGTACCATATATGACATGGCATCATAATTAGCAATACTACGCTATGGATACATGTTGTGCTAGAATTTTATGAGAACATAAGTACTAAAATTCATGGTAAATTTAATACATATAACTATTCATGGTAAATTTAATACGTATAACTAATCAAAAATATTTATCCCTTTTTGTTATTTCTAACACAATGCCCTAAACTTGGCCATTGCTCTTATATGTCATTTTTTCACCTATATTCATAGTTTTTCTTGTTCTCCATGGCACCTCCATATCTCTTCAATATGTGTGTAGTTATGAACTTACCTTTAAGTTACGATAGATCTTGTTGTAGTCCATTTCTCATGACGTTATGAATCTAGATTTTGAGTTTTAAATTTTGATCGTATTAATTGCTGCAAAATTTATATCTTAAGTTGAAACTCTTGTGATTAAAATGTTTTTGAAAAAAATTGTGATTAATATACATTTTATTCAAAACTCTTCTTCTCTGTTCTGTTAGAAATAAGGATATATTTATATGTCCTAGTCTCCGAGACTGCGCTCTTAAAACAGTCGTTTAAATTTACACTAAGGTGATCAAGATTGTTGGTAGAACTTTAAATGCGATCATGGATGGGTGAGTAGTGCTAATCTCAAGAGGATAGGATATTATTGTGGTTTTGCCGTTAAGCTCACATGAACACCGCTAAGTCTCACTTAGGCAAAACCGCAAACTGTGTGCATATATATGCTAAAAATTGGAGGCAAATTTAATTTGACCAAATCCGGGCACAAGCCAATAGCTCATCATCAACTGAAGCAGAGCAGAAGCACCCGAGTCCAGAGACGTCAGTGACTCTGCACCTGAAGCATCTATGCGAGGTGCGAGCTCCTCACCAGACTTTTCCTGCGCCCCGCCTATGGAACGGAATTGGGGTTCGAGGAGGTGCACGGACCTTCCGGAGGCCAGGCGGGACTCTGGCGATTTCAGTATTTGCACAGCTCGCCACCATTAGGCAGTGAGGTTGGTGGGAATTGGGATGGGGTGAGATGGGGGGATGACCCCTCTTTTGTGCTGTTTTGTTGGGGGACGAGGGAGAACGAGACCGTCCCTGGCCCCACGAATCGGGCGGATGGGGTCGCCCTAGGTGGGACGGCCGCTGCGCGCGAAGAAGAGGAGGCGGAGCTCTGGGAAGGCGAGCCGCATGTGGGCGGGGCGAGCGCGCGGGCGGCGACAGCTAGGGGCCGCGTGCGATGAGCCGAAGGGGGGCAAAGATGACCTCCTCACCGCCCTCCGAAGGGGGTTTAGGATTTTCTCCTGTTTTACAAACATTATAGCACTGACGCAATTTTCTATAAATAAAGATATTTCATAATGTTTTAAAAAATATTATAAATTTTCTAAAGTAACAACTTACGCAATTTACTATTATAGGGTACTGATATAATTTGAAATTAATCACTTGTTCTCTGGTATGTCTATCATAGAGGAAACATCTTTCATGATTGCTAAAACATATAAATATATCTATCACTATGTATGCATGTCCATTTGATCGATGGCACAACAATATATATATATATATATATATATATATATATATATATATATATATATATATATATATATATATATATATATATGGAGAGTATACTCGAAATGGGTAATTTAAAAACACATATACCTACAACGTATAGTTATTTATTTTTCTTTTTTTTTGAACGCCTCTCATCTAAGTACAGTTGTAGCATCTGTTCGTGAACAGACACACCCCAACACCACACACACGCACACCACACTCACACCCACACCTATGTACACAAACAGACCCTACAACTACACGTAGATCTGAAGATCGCGTCCTTGAAGAGATCACCGAAACCATCCAAGGTTTCGTAGGCGACGAGCGCACCGCTATCCCTTTGTGGCTCCACGCGAGAGAGGCAGTAACTGAGAAAATGGGAAAAAACACCGGTGGGAATCGTGGGTCGAGCGGAGCTCGAACCCACGACCGGCCGCTCCACCACCGGAGCGAGTACCACTCGAGCTACGGCTCGATCCCAGTTATTTATTTTTCTTCGTATTAGTATATCTTGGTAGTTTAGAAGTAGCTTGTGGGGACGTTTCAGTTTACTTTTAATAATGCAATTTAAGGGGTTATTTAGATTATCAATCAAAATGGCAGGGTGGGTAATTTATATGCAAATTTAGATGTTACTTTAGATTGTCTCATAATGGCAAAGGTGTGTAATTTAGACACGATTTAAGTGGTTAAATGGAAAAGGAGGGTAATTTTGTGAGAAAACAAAGTAGATCACGTTGCTCTTATTATATATAGAGATTATAGTGTCTAATGTAGTGATGGCCTATTCTTTCTGATATTTTGAGAATCTTTAAGATATATCTTTTTTTGTACTTGTATGTCTCATGAGGATCTGTTAGAGACCTCTAATTAGTAATGGTAATATGCGGTTAGTTTCATCTTTTCATTGTTTTGTAGATTTTCCCCAGATTTGAACCGGAGAATCTTGACAAGAATGCCCAAATATTTGAGCGTGTTAATTCAATGGCAACAAGAAAAGGATGTACGCCATCACAACTGGCATTGGCTTGGGTTTGCCATCAAGGCAGTGATGTTTGTCCCATACCAGGCACAACAAAAGTCGAAAATTTCAACCAAAATATCAGAGCATTATCCGTGAAGCTCACACCGGAGGAAATGAAGGAACTTGAGTCATACGCTGCTGTGAATGATGTCCACGGAGACCGATATCTTCTAATGGGCACCACCTGGAAGTTTGCTGAGTCTCCTCCACTGTCTTCTTGGAAATCTGAGTAGCCTGATGCCCAACTTGTGGTATCTTCAGATATCTTCAGCTTTGCCTGATGTAATGGTTCCAAATACTTGTCCGGCAGAAGGGGCTGCTTATAGGTTTATATTGCAATAATCCCCTTTAGATCACCTTGGTGTTGTTACCTATGTCGGCATGCCTATGAGTCTATGACTAGTACTCATCATACAGTAAATAAAGTTATGTAAGTGAGAGCAGTATGTTGAATTGAAACTAGGGTAATGGTATTGCATACATCACTCCTTGGTAGTGCCATGCTCTTAAGAAATAATGTTTCTCTCCCAAATCCACCTTTTTTTCAGGAAAACACTTGGTGATGCAAATTGATGGTTTCTTCTCTATTCAATTTATTCGCGGTCCAAAGTATATTTTGGATGGAGAGGCATCCAAACAATTTGCATTTAGGTGGTGCCCAACTTTCCAAATGAGTGTGCCAAAATTAGTTGTTGTTGATTCTAAGAATTGAGCTCTGTAAGCTGAGTTTGCAGAATATTCACCATCTGCGGAGAGCTTCCAAGAGATCTCATCGGGAACTTATGGAAGGAAATTTACACCATGCACCACACCCCATATATATTGCCATGTACTACTTAATAAAATGTTGTGCAGTGAAGCCAGGGTGCTGCAACTTAAGATCCGCGAGGCAGGGGCGGAGCCAGGATTCAGATATGGGGGGTCGGACGCACATTAAGTGTCGACAAAAATTATATAATACCCACACGAGATCTTGATGTTGGCTTAAAAAATTACGGAATTTGATGTTGGCTTAAAAATCTACAATAAATTACTTTTAATCTCTTTATCTTAAAAAAATGCTACTCCCTCCGTCATATTTTGACTTTAAAATTTGTACTGAAATAATGCATTCGACATGGTGTACGCTTAGATTTGGCATAATTGGGGATCTTTATTGAGTTCAATCTATGGGTTTGCGTCATTTAAAGATTCCCTTAAGTTGCCTTAATTTTTTTTGGAATACACTATATTATAGGACGAAGGAAGTAAATATCTAAATTTTGAAGATAAGAATTGAAGGGACATTCTTCATAGTAGATCAATAATTCATGTCATATATGTATTTTATTTAGCCACTTAACATTAAATAATCAAGAGATATATTTGAGAAAAGCAATCTAAAATTAGTTAGTACATCTTGTTTATTTATAATCTCTAGTGATTAGTGAGACATAACTAAAAATAGTAATGAAAACTATGCAACGTTAGGGGGGGGGGGGGGGGGGCAGGCCCCTGCCCGCCCCCCCTTGTCTCCGCCCCTGCCGCGAGGTTCGGCGCAATATCTTTTAGCCTTTGTCCTTGACTCTAGGCCCCATAACAAAAGGAAGTTTTCTTGCCATCCCCAATGGTCTTTGTCGCAGCTGCAAACAAGAGGCAGTCAGTTCTGTTGCAAGGGATCTCTGACCTCACCCAGGGCATATCGCTTGATTTCCGTTCACGACACACGGCCATCGAAGCCTTCCCAGTGTAGGATCCCTAGGCCTCCAGAACAAGTCGGCCCATAGATGTTTCCTCTTATTGTCAATTTCATCCAGCACCTCCTTGGGTGCCTGCAGAGCGGTGAGAAGGTAAACCGGTTGTGATGTGAGCATAGATTTAATAAGCGTAAGCCGACCTGCTGGAGTCGTGTTTTTTTCAAATTCCAAGAGATAAATTTGGTAATCGCCTTATCTACAAGGAATTGAAGGTCCACACGCCGTAATCACGTAGTGGAGAGAGGTGAGCCCAGGTACTTGATATGAAAGTGCGCTCGTGTTGCTGGGAGGTCAGCAAGCATGTCATCAAGATCAATTCTGGAGCACCGTATTGGGACTACTGTGTTCTTCTGAATCTGAAAGTTTGTTAGGAGACCTGTTGCCTCACCGAATCGGGTAAGAATATTTGCCAAGGTGGAGATGTCTTCCTTGGGATTCATGAAGAGGGTTGTATCATCTGCATACATGGAGGTTTTAATGTTAAGTGTGCGTCTCCTTAACTTGCTTTGAATGGCTTTCTCTGTTGCCAAGATGGAAGCTGCTTTGGGAGCTGGGAGCTTCACCCTCAAAAAAAAACAAAAAAATTACCCTAAAAAAACGAGCTGGGAGCTATGCCAAACCGACCCTAACAAACATCTAAAATGATACATCTATGAGCATTGTGTTTTTCTGATCTATGGCCGCGTTCACTTGCCATGCGTACCCAAAATATTTCCTCTTCCACCCATCACATCGAATCTTTAAACGTATGCATGAAGCATTAAATGTAGGTAAAAAAATAACTAATTGCATAGTTTGTCTGTAAAGTTCGAGACGAATCTTTTGAGTCTAATTAATCCATGGTTAGACAAATTTTACCAAATAACAACGAAAAGTGCTACAGTAACTTTTCACCCAAATTTTCTCAACTAAACACAGCCTATGTAAATATTTTCAGTACTCAAAAGTAAACAAAGAATTGACCCACAGTGATCATAAACAAATTTATATTTGTGATCATATATAAAGTACCATGCTAATTAGATGAATTAGGGCCTATTTGGTTCACTCCTCCTGAAGTTTAGTCAGTCACTTTTAGTCACTAAAATACCAAACACCCCACTAAAGTTTAGTGATCACTAAAGTTTAGTGGCTTTAGTAACCAAAGAGTAGTTAAAAGTGATTAAAATATACATTTGATAGCTACTTTACTGGGTGAAACCAAAGAGGAGCCACTGAACTTTAGAGAGGTCACTAAAACTTAGGTGAAACTAAACAGGCCCTTGTATATCAAACCTACGATGTTCAAATTAATAACATTCTACCCTTGCACGTGGACGTCTCAAATGTGTTTGGTACCGAGCCAACATGGCGTGAATCTCAAGTGGAAAGAAAGATTAGACGCTGCAGTAAGCCACGCTGAGAGTGAGAAACAAAATAAAGCAGTGTGCAACTTGTTGCCACCAAGAAGAGGTGATGAGGGGCGCTTGAGTTGTTGTTTGCTTTGCTTTAAAATTTGCATAGTAATTTAGGATCCCTCCTAGCTGATTAACTGATTACAATTGCAAGAGAAAAGGTTCACAAAATTTCAGCAGCGAAAGAAAAAAAAACGTCGATCGATCGACGGATCCTTCTAATCATTGACGGAGCTTGCGGCGGCGGCCATTTTCTTGGGCGGCTGCTGCTGGATGACGAGGATGGAGACCTTGGACGCGAACTCCGCGGATGCGAGCATGTCCCCCAGCACCCCCAGCTCCGGGAACTCGCTCCACTCCGACAGCCCGCTGGTGAGCGCCGTCGACCCCTCCGGGTCGCCTTCGCCCTCGCCGCCACGCCGCCCCACGATGAGCAGGTCGAACTTCTCGCTCATGGCGCGCACCACCGACGCGGTGCCCTCCGCGTCCTCCACCGTCTTCTCCACGTACACCACGCGCTCGTTGTCCCTGTGCCTGGCCCAGAACTCCTGCAGCAGCTCCTCGTCCCGCGCCTCGTCTTGCCCGCCCATCCCGACCCAGTTCCGGAGCTTGAACCGCACCACCGTCAGCGACATGGTCCCGACCTCCGGCATCCGCGCCGCGTACGCCAGAGCCTCGCGGTCGTCGGCGCCGCCCAGGAAGTAGAGCGCCGCCCGTTGGAGCAGGATGTTGGCGGCGGTGGCGCACGCCGACCCGGACTCGAGGCCGTGGTCCACGAGGATGGCGACGGAGCAGGGCGCGTACTGCAGCACGCTCCGGTTGATGGAGCGGATGGCGTTGTTCGCCGTGCTCCGCGCGCCGTCGGAGGACATGTGGAAGGGGAGCGGGATGAGGTTGGCCTTCCGGCTGTGCGCCAGCGAGCACACGTCGTGGTGCATCGAGCTGAAGGGCGCCTGCGCCACGTACGGGCTCACCGTCACCGCCCCCGGCGCCGCCTGCTGCTCGAAGTACCGGAACGCGTTCACGATGCGGTCCGACGGCGTCGGGTTGCCGCCGCTGTTGGACGACCTCGTGCTCTTCCGGTGGGGCTTCAGCACGGACGCGGCGCGGCCGACGAGCTCCGTGAGGTGAAGCACGATGAGCGACATGGGCGAGTCGCGGGACGACCCCGTCGCCTCCAGCAGGTCGATCAGCGGCGCCGCGTGGTCCTCGCTGTAGAGGCAGGTGAGCACGCGGAGGTGGGCGCTGAGGCGCGCGTGCTCCAGCGACCGCCGCTTCGCCCGCGCGAACTGCCCCGATGGGTCGTACAGCAGCTTGATCAGCGGCGTGGACACGGCGGTGATGAGCACCATGGACATGGTGAGCGTCGAGTAGTGCTCCGCCGTCGTCTTCATGGTGTCGCCCCAGTTGTTGATGGCCGCCACCTCCACGATGCCGCGGATATTGAGCATGAGCGCCAGCACGATGGCGTCCCGGAACGGCATTGTGAAGAAGAGCCCCGCGGCGACGCAGCCGACGAGCTTCCCGGACACGCAGAGCGCCACGAACAGCTCCAGCGCGCACCACTTCTCCGACGCCTCGGACTTGGTGGCGAGGTCGGTGCGGTAGCCGGAGAGCGCCATGTAGACGGGCAGGAAGAGCGCGATGAAGAAGGAGTCGAGGCGCTCCGTCATGGTGGCGCCGATGGGCATGCCGCCGGGGAGCGCCAGCCCCAGCATCATGGCCCCGATCATGTACTTGAACCCGATGGCGTCCGTCACTAGCGCCGACAGCAGCGCCGCGATGACCACCACCACGAAGGAGCCCTCGGAGAGGACCACCACCACGCATAACATCGGTTGCCACGTCACCATGCATCACGCAATAATCCGATCATTAAATTTAAGAATGAGTAACCACTCCAAAGATCGATCATGCTTGTTCATATGGGGTCAGAATTTAATCTCACCAACAAATTACACTTACAGCAAACGCAAACGGCAAACACTTGACGGTTCACGCAACCAGTTACCAGTCACGCAATGTTAAGTAGCAGAGTATATATTCTGTCTGAAGTCACATGCGAGCAGGACGAAGACGAACAACCACTCAGATTCAGCCAGGGAATGATGAAATGCTACTCCTGTCCATATCACCTCATCCGTTTCAACAACCTGAATGCGACAGGCCATTACGCCACTCAAATCCTAGAAATTCCTTTTCAATTTGGCTGCCTCTCGCGTCCATCCATCGGTCCATGCACGAACGAACGAATTTACGTGTACCGCCCATGAAAACGATGGCCTCCCTTCAATTTGGCCAGGGACTGATGATCAATCCCGCACCTCGCCGTCGTCTTCGTCCAGCGAACTCGACCGCCTCCGCCAGCTCAGCACGCGCCCCATGCGCGGCAGCCTGATCACCGAGTTGGCCCGCGCCACCCCCTCCAGCGCTCTCCACACCGTCGCCCCTTCCTCCGACGACGCCTCGCCGCCGTTATTACTCAGAGCCCTGCGGAAGCTGCTGCCCGTGAACGGCACGGACGGGGGCGCCGCCAGCTTCACGACGTCGCTTCCTGTGCCTGGAACTCGTAGGCTATCGTCAGGGCTAGGAGAAGCCCGCCGGTTCAGGTACAGGCACACGACGGCGCAGTCGTCCACCATGGACGTCGGGTACTTGCGCCGCCACGCTCGGACCGCCCGGTCGATCAGCTGCCTCGCTGCCTTGGATGGGTCGCTGGCCGATGACACCAGCTTCACCACCTCCTTGTTCGACAGCACGTCCCAAATCTGCAACGGGTTTCGTCAGCAAAAGAAATTCAGACTTCTCATGCTACCGTAAATGAATGTTCATTTTTGTTTTTAATTTACCCCGTCAGTAGCAAGCACCAAGAACTCATCTTTCTCGGACAGTTTCCTGCAGTAGACTTCAGGTGTGCAGATAAGGCCATGGTTCTTGAGGCAGAAGTCACCGAAGGCCCTTGCCATGGCGAGGCCTGGTGCGTCCTGATCCGGCAGCCACATCCTAGGCACGTCCGGTTCGTCGTCCATGGTGAACACTCTTCCCTTGCAGTTCAGAATCCTTGCGAGCTCGCCTGTTGCAAGTACACAGTAATGCAGAATTCAGTCCAGATGTATGTGTATTCATAAGCATGCGCCGATAACCATGAATCGATAAGTTTTCATACTCACTTGGAAGATCTGGCTTCAAGTCAGTGGTGAGCTGGACTGGGATCAGACGGTCCTTGCTGTCCCGGGTGCAAAGAACAGCGCGTGAATCGCCCAAATTGGCAACAATCAAGTGATCACCCTGTGCATATGAAGGACAATTGGGCAACAGAATAAGTGATATGTATGCTTTACACATGTTGAATTAACCTTTAAGGTGTAGTTTTCAGTATTTGTATCTACAACTTTTTTTTTTGACGGCAAAAACTGTGGGGGAGGTCCCCACAGTGTCAAAAACTTTTTATAAATTTAATAGAGTACAAGAGAAACATGATTTCCTACAGCTAGTAGTTATAGTACAAGTAAATCACCGAGCAGCTATCTGACTTGCCAAAGGAATCCAAATCACCGAAACATGATTTCCAGTTCAGCTAGTGGTTATAGTTCAGAATTAGTACCTGTCTAACAGCAGCGACTGCAGTTGTGCCGCTACAAATGCAGTCGATTCCTGAATGTTGCCTCAGCTCCTCATCCACCAGCTCAAATGTCTTCACGAATATGTTCTTCCAAGTGGACAACAGCTGGCCCTCATCACTCGTATCATCACTAAACGAGCTGCTATCTGACTTGTCAAAGGAATCCAAGTCTGTGTTGCTTGAGGGATCTTCTTCCGTTCTCAGCTTCAAACTATTGCTTGAATTGTCGTCTTCAGGTTTGAGCTTCAAATTATTGCTTGAGTCATCTTCAGGTATGAGCTTCAAACTATTGCTTGAGTCATCTTCTTCAGCTGTCAGCTTCAAATTATTGCTTGAGGAATCTTCTTCAGGTTTAAGCTTCAAAGTATCAGTTGAGGAATCTTCATCTCCAGTTTTCGGTTTCAAAGCAAAGGCTAGTTTCATGGGAAGGGTGTCACGAATATGGCGAGCGACATCCCGGCCAAGAGGGCCATGCCCATCAAATACTCCGCAGAAGATGTGGCCTTTGTGGCCAGCAAAGTCCTAAGCATCTTGATACAATTGCCACACATCAAGATCAAGCGAATCGCGTGTGTGGATGAGGAAAAAAAACAATGTACTTGCATTGGAGATGCTAAAAGTAAGGTACAAGATATGGATGTGCCAACATAGTTTTAAATGTTCCGGCCCAGGCAGGTTCATGTACAATCTCTCAGGACGGAAAAACGGGTACAATGCCCGATCGAGAAAAAAAAAACAATCTCTCAGGACACTGGTGGTGTGGCCAATAAAGATGGTGAAGTACATAATTTCAGGTTGCTAAAAAAATCTGTTTTTTCCTTTCTACTAACATCTCAGGTTGTAAGAATTCAATTCTTAGCAGCTATAGTAGATAGATCCAGTGCACTTTGCTCAAACTAAGTTGGTAAATACAACTCGCATTGCAAGTTGCAACAACACCATGAACAGATTGCATATTGGCAAAAACACACACACACAGTGAGAAGATTAGTCATGTACTCATGTACACAGAAGCGAAATCATCATATTATCCAAAGATATTTCAGTTTTCTTAATTGCTATCATTCTTGCTGGTTGGACAAAATCAACTATTGCGGTGAGCTATCAAGTGCGGCGAACTAACTAGTAGTCAGAGGCGCTGCAAGCTATCCAAGGTGAAGGTGCAAGCAGAGAAGAGAGAGAGAGAGAGGGAGGGTGAGGTGATGCACCTGGCAGACGGTCATGGCGTCCTGGTTGGCGCCCTTCCATCCCTGCTTGGTGTGCACGGAGACGCCGGCGCTGGTCCACAGGTGGCTGTGGAACAGGTCGTCGTGCATCCATGGGAAGCCCAAGCCCTCGTCGTCGTCCAGCTCCCCTGCTGCCGCCTTGCTACAGCAGATCCCCATTGCTGCTGCCTATGCTTGCTTGCGCGTGAGCTCCGTCCTCTCCTCTACACGACTACTCCAAGCAAGAGCAGCAGGAGCTGCGGTGGGTTAAATTTATGTTTGCTTCATTGGTTGGTTCGCAGGTATGGTGTGGGGGCATTTAATGACAGGACCGCTAGGGTAGGGTAGGGCAGCGTATGACGACGGACCATTCTATACAGGGATCCGTCACCCATTGTAGTAATGAAGCTTTGAAGCTTCTTCTGCTTCTAGGACGGACAAACAAACGGATGGAGAACTCCAGGAGAGGGAAAAGGGCTGGAGCAATGCAGCAGGTGGCAGCAGCTGCGCTCTGCCCTGGGCGCAACGGCGAGCCATGGCGGAGGAGCGACGCAACCCGGCAACAGCAGATGGAGATGGACATGCCATGCATTTACTCATCGAGGGACAAGGAGTGAAGGGATCACGGACGGGAGCATCGGCCAGCTAATGCCTGTCCGGCGCCAAACGTGATGCCTGCGCCGCCGCCCATGTCCCCTCGCTCTCGCTCCTGCCAGCTGCTTCTTCAATGCTACTTACTAGCTGCCCATGGCCCTGCCTCTCTACCTGTCCATTGCAAAACCTGCCATTCCTGTGTCAACCTGTGCTTTGAGTTCCATGGTCCCGTACAACATTGGCTCACATCGGACTTGACCAAACTCCAGCACCCGCAGACTTTAAGCATCAGTCATGCGTCTCCGTCTACTATCGTCTCCTACTTTGTTTGAGGCCATGTTTAGTTTCCAAAAATTTTAAGATTCTTCATCACATCAAATGTTTAGACACATGTATAGAGTATTAACCGTAGACGAAAAAACTAATTACACAGTTCGGTAGAAAACCACGAGACGAATCTTTTAAACCTAATTAGTTCATAATTAAATACTAATTGATAAATACAAACAAAAGCGCTATAGGAGCTAAAGCCAAAAATTTTGACGAACTAAACAACCCCTGAGAGAGAGGATACGATACGACCAAGCAGAGGGCCTGCCCAGAGGTGCTGCACCAGATCCTGTATGGCGTATGCAGCCGGCAAGCCACTTCATTCAAGCACTATAAACTGGCAGATCACCAGTATCCTTCATTCTGTTCATGCATCCCAAACAGGACACAAAGATGCAATGCAAGCCACTCCGTTACAGCTAATCACAAACATAAATGCAACAGCCAACAAACACAGACCATATCCCATATCTATGGCACTAAATTCTAAAAACCATTTTCTTATCAACCAAAACCATTTCTTCCATGTTAATAACTTTCCTTCATCTTACATGATATAATATTCTATACAGCAACTTCCTGACTGTGCTCCACAGAAATGTAGTAATGTACTCCCCAGGCATGTTCACCTCACCAAACAAAGGTGGGATTGGGACTGGAACTGGGACTGGATCTAGTCATCTAGTATACAACATCAAGATATACACATCAGCGGTACCGCACCGATTACACTACAAAATTTTGAGCTCGTTCTTCAGACATCACTTCTGGATGCCAGTCAACAAACCCATCCATCCACAAGATGCATGCCCTGCCTTCCGCAATTGTCACACTTGAGATCTTCTCACCGTACAAGCACATCTTGGGACTGTTGCTTCCATACATCACAAGGTTCCACCTCAACCTGCACAAGGCCATACCTGTTATTAGACACTTCTGACTTTTTGCAGGGTTGTAATTCTAGTAAGAACAAATCCACTCAACAGTCAACAGATATAAGACAACTGTGCTATGCTCTTAGGCATTTTTTTAAACACCATCCATAAGCAAATCATGATTTGTGTGTTTTGAAGCATAGACAAAATCTTGAGAGTTAAAAAAAAATCATTGCACAGCACAAACATAGCTTAAAAGAATCACAACTTTTCTGAAGCAAATAGTATGTAGTGTTTTCAAGTAGCAAATCAGGCAAGACACCTAAATGAGTTGGTGAACACAAGGGTTTAACGCTGTGTAAAGCAACCAGGGGAGTAGTAGAATACCTTGAATGGTTTATCGATCCACTGGAAAACACAGCCGCGTGCCTCAACATTTTTTATCATATGAGAAGGCATCATGGATTTGAATGCTTCGTGAACCTTCACTTTCGTCAAACAACCACAAACCATAAGAGTAGCCGTCAAGCCATTAGGCGTTATACCCGCTAAATGGACGATGGTCATGTTCTGCAAGCCGGATATGCTAGAAAGGGACAGAAGTCCGATATCGGTGACTGAACAATACGACAAGTTTATCTGTGATGAGACATAGATGGTATTAGCACAATTGCAGAACATACATGGTACCATCATATTCCAGTTACAGTTACGGGAGAAAAGGATAATACCTGACGGAGGCTATGAGAGAACTGGGAAAGGTAAAGCATTCCAACATCATTAATCTCAAAGCATTTCTTAATATCAAGCTTGGAAAGTAGCCTGCACCCCATTGCTATTTCTGAGAGCCCAGTGGATGTAATCATGGGGCAGCCACGAATCTCCAGAGTATTCAGCTTTGGGCATTTTGAAAGTGAAATCAGTGAACGGTCTGTTATTTCTGTACAGTAGGATAGATTGATACACTCTAGCATTGGACAACCCTGTGCAATTTGAATAATTCCATCATCACTAAGGCCTCCACACCTGAAACAGAAAATATAAGTTAGTTTACTGACAAAGAACCAAACAAAGAAAACCACAAGGCATGTCTAATAATGACCTGTACAGATCAATGTCGCGGAGTTTTGGGCAAGACCTTCCAATGTGGGTAAGACCTTCATCACTAATCTTCAAGCAAATTCCAATTTTTAGACTCGAAAGTTTGCTGCATCTGGCAAGAGCTTTCAATCCTACACAAAATATATCCAGAGTCAACTTTATGTTCATCTGGCAAAGAATAATTCAGTAGCCAGTTCAGTAAGTACCTTCGTCATCCAAATCACTGTCAGTAAGGTCCAACTCTTCCAAGTGAGAACAGTGCTTCCCGATCAGTTGGAGTGCTCCACTGGAAACACGGCTACAAGACTCCATCCTCAGAGAGATGAGGGAAATGCATGAACTAGTTATGGTCGCTAGTGAAACATCAGTGATATTGCGACAACAAGTAATGTCCAGCTTCAGCAGGTTCTTTAGTCTTGACACGGCTAAAGAGAGTTCTGTATCCATCACTCCAGAGCACTTGCTCAAGCTTAACTCCCGTAAAGAAACACAAGAGGTTCCAATGGCTTTTAGTGCATAAGCCATGAATTTGCAGCCTTCCAGCTTCAGGGTCTGCAGTTTAGGAATCTTCTGGAAGCTTCTCACCATAGAAGGAGTAACCTGATACATGAAGGATGTGAATTAAGCTGTGAGGGCTCAAGTTATGCCCAAGTGATACAATAACACGACTAGATGACTAGCTACTTACAGGACAGCAGTATGAAAGATCCAGTTCCAATAGATTGGGTACCGACTTCAGTATGGATGAAACTCCCACATCAGTGATATTCTGACACTGAGACAGATCAAGCACCTGCAACAGTGCAAGCATATGCGAGTTCAGTAATAAGCAGAGCTTTGTGCTACTATCAAACACATTTTTTGTGAATCATCAAAAATACATATTCTACAGTACAAGTGACTAGTTCAGACAAGGCATCTACAGAGTTCAGAACCTAACAGTGTAACAAGCAAGTCAAAAGAAATGGGAAATTACCATGAGCCCCTCACCTGTAGTGATTTACTGCATTCTTTCTCAAGACTACCAAGAGCATCATCATCAATTCCAATACACCCCACCAGTGTCAACTGTTGAAGATTGGGTAGCTTCATGATGGCAGGAAAACTATCCTTTGTGATCTGCAACACAAGATACGTTTCCATTTTATTATTACTCCAGCACGATACAATAAGTGGGTCGGTAGGCACTAGGCACAAAGCTGCAAGAGAAAACAGAGTTGGCTACTGCTCTGCTGATCCATTGTTGCAACCATGTTTGTAGATAAGAACGTCTGCAGATCAAGAATACTATACTACCTATACACTCAAGTGGTCCAATACCCTAAGCACTAACAGAATAATAAATCAGATTGAGCAAATGATGTCCTAGTAACTGATGAAGGTAGTAGATTTATAGCAAAGGAAATAACTGAAACACATTTCTCTCCGGTGAATTAAAGAGGGAACCTGATGCCTAGAAATCAAATCAAGAAACGTACTAACAAAGGAAACAAAAGACAAGACAGAATCATCCGTCGCCTTTGGTCCAAGAACCGAACAGAGCAACCAAGAAACCCGCAGCGTGCTCACCATGGTGTAGGAGAGATCCAGACTGGTGAGCTTCCTGCACTTGAGGGCGAGGAGCTGGATCCCGAGATCCGAGACCCCAAGGCACCACTTGAGCGAGAGCTCCCTCAGCTCCGCGCACCCGACGGCGACGCACCCGAGCCCCATGTCAGTGAGCGGCTTCCACCTGGCCAGCGACAGCCTCCGGAGCGCCCTGGCCCGCGCCACCTCGGCGGCCGCGGCGTCCCCGAGGTCGACCCCATTGGAGAGGTCGAGGTCGGCGAGGCCCGGGCACGACGCGGCGAGCGCGGCGACGCCCGCCGCGCCGAACCCGCGGGAGCGGGAGAGGTCGACGGCGCGGAGCGCGGAGGAGGAGGAGGAAGAGACGGCGGAGGCGAGGGCGGCGTCGGGGACGCGCGCGCAGAGGGAGAGGTCGAGGCGGGTGGCGGACGGGTACCGTGCCAGCGCGGCGGGCAGGAGGTCCGCGCGGAGCGGGCGGAGCGTCCGGCGGTGCCGGGACTCCGCGGCGTGGCAGGCGCGGGAGGCCAAAGCGAAGGACTTGAGCGCCCGCGGGTCGGCCTGGGCCACCCGGTCCAGCACCAGGAAGAGCAGCTCGTCGGCCAGCGAGTCGAGCGGCGACGCGGCGTCGGGGGCGGGGGATGGGGAGAAGGAGAGGGAGAGCGCGAGGCGGCGGCGCTTGGGGTGCCTGTGCTGCTGCTGGTGGGCTGCCGCCGCGGCCATGGGGAGGGAGGGGCCGAGGGGTGGGTGGTCTCGGTGGCTTCTTGATCCGGCGGTGGTTGCAGGGGGAGGAAAGAAAATGGGCAAGCGGCCGGCGATGGATGTGGGCAACTAACCAGACGCGGGTGAGATGTGTAGGAGAAAAATGCCGAGACTACCCCTGTAGCGTGTCGTACTGGGGAATACGCGAACTGCGCCTGTGATTTCCGTATTTGCCCCTACGCCCCTGCGGAGCAAAGTCTCCATCAGGGGTACGACGGTAAACTCGACGGCCGTATGGAATCGGATTGGACAGGAGGTACGGTACGGCGGGTGTACTCGGCGGGGGCAGAACGGGAAAGGAAAAGTTGGGAAGCGAGCCAGGTGGGGAGGGGGCGATGCGGGGGAGGGCAGGACACCCAAGGACTGCAGATCGTACAGCCTGGTGGTGCGGAAGGGTACGTCGTGTCGAAGCGAAGCGTACCGGACGCTTGTCCTACCCGTGACACAGACGTGTGGCCCTGCTGCCCCCACTTTGGCATCTCGCGAGAGAGGGTGAGAGGGAGACGAGTAGTTGCTGACTGGTCCCGTGCTCCCTGGGGACGGCTTTTCTTTTGGGCCTTGTTTAGAGGAAAAAGTCTATCTAACCCCCTAACCTTTGCTGGGTAGTCTACTTAACCCCCTAACCTTTAAAACCAGCTATTTCCCACCTTAAACTTTTGAAAACCAAACAGAAAACCCCCCAAGGTGGTTTTGTTAACCGGTTTTTCTTATGTGGCAGTCCAGGCTAGCTGGTTTGGACAACATGGCATCCGGATTTGCATGTCAGAACAAGCCGATGATGTCCGGGCGTGACTACAGCTGCTCAGCCCGCTTCCCTCGCTTCCGCGGCTCCGCCCCACATCCCTGCTCACATGGCACTCCGAGCCTAGCAGCGAATGGTCATACGCGAAGATGCTCCGACACCAGCATGCCGCTTGCCCACATGGCTAGCCTGACGCCGTCGAGCTCGTCGTCGTCACCTCCACACCACGCCACTGCTGCCAGGGGTGGTACTCATGGAGAGGAAGCCCGCGAAGGTCCGCCGCACGTTCCCGCAGCCACCTCAGCTCCATCTCCATGCCGCAGTGATGCAGCACACTGCTGCTGGCCAGAGGCACGGACGTGGGGCTCTGCCTCGTTGCGCTCGTCGCCGACACCCGCACGCGGGCCGCCGGCCACGGCCACCGGCGAGTGGGATTGGGAACTGGTGTTGACTTCCACAAAGACAGCATGACTCATGACACCTCGGTCGAGGTCCCTGCCCACCATAGTCGTCTTCTACAACGTGCTCACGATCTGGTTCACCTCCCGGTCTTGGCTGACGCTAGCTGATGCAGGCGTACGTCAACCCGCTGCTGCCGAGGATGCACTACGCACCGTCGAGTGTCTGAGTACATGGCTTTAATTAAGCCGGCCAGCGACGCACTGCCAAGCAACAAGCTGCGCTGGCGGCCGGGTCCCACGCGGCGTATGCTCGTGCATGTCCACACACATGCACAGGCCACTAATTAGCCCACCACCTTATGCACGACACTGATTCACGTCCACATGATTCGGTCCTCTTCCCACTAGTAGCACAAACTAAGTTGCTAATTAGTGTTGCATGCAAACAATGAAACAAACTCGTTTCAGCTACGTGCAAAACTCATCAAACACACTCTACGTAGTACATGACATACATGTACTCTACTGTATGTCTGTATGCACATGACCCACATGCAAGCACTCTATACCACACGCCGCATGCAAGCGGAACGCGACGGCGTAGCAGCATCGCCCCACCGAGGCACGAGCCCCGCCTGCCAAAGTCCCAACGGGGCCATGACGGATGAAGCCTCTCCATCTTCCTTAATGCACCTGGTCGAAGAGAGAAACCACCGTCGCGTCAGGCCACCTCGACAAGCGTCGACGACCGCTCCACTGATGAGCCAGTGAGCCGAGATAGTCGCACGACACCGGGAGAGAATCCGAGACGCCCACGCCAAGGAAAAGACCCGCACGGCACCTGCCCTCGTCACCGAGCCATCCCTGCGATGCCGGGCCTAGGCCTCCGTCCTACCGAACCACGACAGCCGCGCGACACCGTGAGAGAACTCGGAACGCCCTCGCCAAGCCAAAGACGTCCTACACGACCACACAACACCTGCCCTCATTGAGCCATCCCCGCAATGTTGAGCCTGCGCCGCCGCACCGCACAGCAGTGGACACGGATCCAACAGAGTATAGTCGATGGTCGCCGGCGACACGTAGCGGGCAACGGGGCAAGGAAGGGGATGTCATTGCCGGAGGTGTAGGTGGCGACGACAGACCACGCACAGAGCGCCAGAGCCTGTGCTGGTGTGCAACACGAGATGAATTCCCATCTGAAAAACCGACGGATGGATGAATAAAACAAACAGCAAGTGGGCTAGAGCTCCAACGTGGCATTCATATCTCACGTGAAATGCTAACACAACAAAACAGCATACAAAACAGTTCCAGGGGGTTATTTACCCAGTTTTACAAAGTTTGAGGTGTTCAATACATGGTTTTATAGATGAGGGGGTTAAGTAGACAACTTATCAAACGTTGGGGGGTTGCTTAGACTTTTTCCTTGTTTAGATGTCCAACTTTGGACATCCAAAGTTGGCATTTTGTATTGTAGTATACTGTAGTATTTCGTTTGTATTTGGTAAAAATTGTTTAAACATTGATTAATTAGGCTTAAAACGTTCGTATCACAAAGTACAACAAAACTATACAATTAGTTTTTGATTTCATCTACATTTAGTACTCCATATAAATGCCGACATTTTGATGTGATGGGAATCTTCTTTTTGCATAGTGGAATTTGGTGGCAAACTTGGGTAGCGTTTAGATGCAAAATTTTTGGCAAAATGGCATTGTAGCTCTTTTCGTTGTTATTTGGCAAATATTGTCCAATTATAGTCTAATTAGGCTTAAAAGATTCGTCTCGTCCATTTCGTCTAAACTGTGTAATTAGTTTTATTTTTTATCTATATTTAATGCTTTATGCATGTGTCCAAAGATTCGATGTGACGGAAAATCTGAAAAATTTTGCAAAATTTCCGGGGAACTAAACGCTACCTTGGTGATCTAAGCATGGCCTTCTTTTCGTTCCGTGGTGTGGGTCTGTGTCAGCGATAACGCACTCCCTTGCGTCGTCTGTGTGTGGGCCCCATTTTCGCACTGTACGGATACCATTAGCGCCCACGATTAGCTAACAAATCAGGGTATTGAAAAGCACATGGACAGTTGCAAATAACGAGCACTTTGAACCGTTCTCACAAACACATGCCAAGAAAAGAGAAAAATAATCCGAGTGGTTTTATGAAACATGTGGCAGAGTTACGGATATAAATAAATATTGGCTCCGTTCGGCTGTGCTAATAAGCCAGCTGAAAAACACTATTGGTTGATTTGTTGTGACAGAAAAACACTGTTTCGGCTGAAAAAATAAGCTGAAAAAGACGGATTATAAGCCGGGTGAACATGGCCATTGCCGTCATGTTCAAGTTGGGAACCTATATATATATATATATATATATATATATATTACTCTGTAACTGGCTACAAAATAACTTATTTTATAGCCACTTTGAGTTACGATAATTGCTATGCTAATTTACGAGATTATAGTAACTTCTTACTATGTGATTTACTATAACATTATGGTAAATATCCCCATATGCTATAGTAATTCAACTATCGTAAATATATATTGATATTGTCGTAAATTAGTATATAAAATTATCGTAAATAGAGGTGGCTACAAAATAACTTATTTTGTAGCTAGCTATATAATGCAGTATCAAAAAATTCACATGTAATTCAATAAAATTCATTTACAAACTGGTAAAAAAACTGCCCCAAAATTAGGGAAGCAAGTACTCCCTCTATTTCAAATTATGAGACGTTTTTGAGTTTTTAAGGTACATAATTTTTGCTATACACATAGAAATACTATATCTAAATACATAATAAAAACAATATATTAAAAAGTAAAAACGGCTTATAGTTTGGGACAGAAGGAGTAATAAACAACAAAGTGAATCTCAAATTTTTACACCATGTCTCTCGATCCCTCTTCATAATAAACAACAAAGTGAGTCTTAGATTTTAGAGAGGAGGCGTGAGGGGGTTGATAAAAAGGGCTACCATAGGAGGGGCTTTAATGCTGGCGAGCGGTGATGTCCGACAGTCGGCAACAGGTGGTGACCTTGGATCGGCCTTCGCTTCTTCCATCACTGGCCGTGGAGGGGGACCGTGCATAGATAGTTCATTTCCTTTCTTTTATTAATTGAGACATCATCCATTGAGCTTTCTTGTGGTGCACATGCCATAATATACTTTCTTCCTTTAAAAACAAAATGATATGTTGTCCATTCTGTACTTTTACGACTATTTTCAACAATTCTAATTAGACTTCAAAAACATAAATGGACTATAAATCCAATAAAACTAAGTTTTGATGTAGCCCTATCTTCAATGATCATTTTGGTGTGTACTATAAAAATAAGATTTAATGAATTGTCTGAAGTAAATATTATTGGTGATATGTTACATGAGGAACAAAAATATCAGTGTGTAACAAGTCACATACCAGTATATATTTAGAGCTGGGACACTTAATTGCTCATGATGGGTACACATGAAGAGAATATTAGGTATTTGTCAATTGGAGACCTAACTAGAGATGATTCCACTTCCACAAAGATGGAGATGGCTTATGTGACCTCTAGGCCATTCTCTGGATTGAGCATCTACCAATAATGTTTTATCATGCACATACCTAATTACCTAAATTATGTGGATTTATCCTTGCTTTCACCGTATCAATTTAGCCTGTGTCTATTTCGGTCTTTTTCATATTATAAAGTTGTTATCTCAGGAATTAAAAGAGTGATAGGGAGATGTATGTTATATATATATGAACCTGACACAAGTATTGATAAATCATGAAAAGATGGCAAAGGAAACAACAAAAAACAATTTTACCTTTTTCTACTCCCTTAGTTACGACTTGTTAAGTTGTTTTGGCTTTTCAAGGCACATAATTTTGTTATACAGCTAGAGAACATCATGCCTAGACATAGTAGTAAAAATTATCGTATGTATCTAGAAAAGGCAAGATGACTAATAATTTGGAATGGAGAAAATATTTAAATATCGCGGGATCATTGATTCAGTACAGCAAACAAATAAACCTAGAAGTAATCATTTCAGAACCACAAACCAGGAAAAAAAAACTAGAATAAATAAACAAAACTTGTAGTTGTAGCTGTCTAGCTGACGTTGGTGCGGTGCGGGTGCGGGGTGCCGTACCTGAAAAAGGACGAAGGGACCCTTCCACTGTCCAAATAAAGCTGTCCTGTCCAGTACTCACCTCACCCTGATAACCACTCCACTGATAACCTCTTCCTGCTCTCCTGGGAAAGCCCTAGGTCGTCGTCATTACCTATCTGGCTACTCCATATCTGTATCTTGCTGGGAAGGCTCTACCTGGTGCACCAGCATCAGCTCACTCATCTGACCCGTGTGCCTATCAGACAGCCGCACCTGCTTTGCTTGCAGCTCCTTTTCCGTTGAGTAAGGGTCCGTTTAGTTTAGTAGTACTATAGCCCTGCTTCATGGTTAGATTAGTTTTTTTTTCTTGGACTACATGAGTAACTATACTAGTGGAGCTTAATCTATGTTAGTAAAATGTTTAGTGGAACAGCTTTTCAGGGTAAATAAAAAAAGATGTTATGTCCATAATATCTTTCTTTTTTTTCTTTTTCTTTCTTTATTTAAGTCCGGTTATCATCTTGTTTCTCATCTGGTCTCCCTCGTCCTCCTTGTCACGCCTCTCTTGTCTTTTCCTTTCTCCCTGATCTGGTCCATCCATCCCATCGTTGTCCTCTTCCTCCGCCTTTCTCTCGGCGGTGTTCCACTTTCTCCTACCTCTGCTCCTCCGCGCGTGGTCTCCTCGCGCAAGCATGCCACATCTGCCACTTCCCGCGCGAGCATGCCACCTTAGTCCCTCCCTCCGCAGCCGCTTTGCGCCACCCCGCTTCGCCTCTACACCGTCGTCTCCTGCACAGCAGCACCAACATGTCTTGGGGCGAAATCGGGTCGGGCCACGACCAAGTGCTAGGCCCATGGAAGCTCGTAAAGCCAGACAAAGCTATATTTTTTGGCTCCAATTCTGTCACCATGCTTCTCACATCGGGTTTCCCATAACTTCACCAACAAAGCATAGCGGCGGGGGACCATTTGGTTCGACGCCATGCGGAGCCATACACAATGGTCCCTTACCCAACTATCCTGTCATATCCCGTCCACCAAAAATACTACATGCCATGTAGTATTTACTACTTCCTCTGTCTAACAAAAGATGTAATTATGGGATGCGTGCCAGTCAAACTGACTTAAGTTTAACCAAATTTATAGTAAATAATATTAACATTTATGTCTCTAAATAAATTTATTATAAAAAATATATTCTATAACTAATCTAATGATACTTATTTTGTATCATAAATATTAGTATTTTTTATATAAATTTAGTCAAAGTTCAAACTGTTTGACTTCTCGAAAATTGCATGTTTTTATGGACGGATGGAGTATATTTGAATGGTTTGTCCATTTCTACGAATAGTAATTTGTATAAATACTATTTATTTAACCAAAGATCATTCATTGCAAGCTTTTCTTTATTAAATGATGTTTCCATAGTATCGTTTCACTTTTCTATATTATATTATAAAAGGTTAAGGTGGTTAAAATATGGCCCCGTTCGGCTGTGCTGATAAGCCGGCTGAAAAACACTATTGGCTGATTTGTTGTGAGAGAAAAACACGGTTCCCGCTAAAAAAACAAACTGAAAAGTACGGATTATAAGCCAGATGAATATGGCCTATATTTTGAAGACCACATACAGTATCCCTGACTTAGAGGAAGTATGAGACAGGAAAGCTAGTATAATAAATTTAAGAAACAAGTCCAAATTACCTCCAAAATTTGGCCTATGTCCATATGATCTTTCTTTAGGAGATCCAGATGATCTAATAAACTTGTCATGTACTAGGTGAACTCGGCCATTTGGGCATTGACGGTCCATTGCGTGCACGTCCGACTGTTGGAGCTGGCCCGCATGACACAGATAGGTAGCGTTGGATGGGTGCGTGCAGCGCGCGTGGCCCGCATGGGGAGCGGCACCTGCTGCAACGTACTGAAACAAGGTGAAACAATTGAAACATACGTTTGTAATATATGCAACATCCAGATAAAATACTTGCAACATGCGTCTAAAATAGGTGAAACATTTGGAACATGCACTTGCAACATACGTGTATAGCCACTTGCAACATATGCAACATCCGAATAAAACACTTGCAACATACATTTGAAACAGCTGAAACATTTAAAACATACACTTGCAACACATGTGTATAGCCATTGCAACATATGTTACACCATATCTACTTTTGCAACATCCAGATAAAACATATGCAACATACATCTGAAACGCATGAAATATATGGTTGCAACATGTGTTCATCTACTTACTGCCGCCTAATGAAGGCCTATTGACGCGAGCGCGGGGAGCATAGCGCGAGGCGCGGACGGCGCATGGTGCGTGGCACGAGGCAGGTCCCGCGTGAGGCGTGAGGCGCAGGGGCGCGTGGCACGAAGCGGGTCCGGCACGAGGCGTAGGAGCGCACGGCACGAGACGGTTCCGTCCCGTTGAAAGTGTCTAGATTTTTTTAATAATGAGTCATTCAGATCTGGTCCACAGACCCAGCAAAAGCGCACGTTCGGCTGGCCGGACGCATTACCGGAAAGTTGGACGGCACAGGAAGCATGGAACAGAATACCGGCTCGTCTTCTACCTCGGCTCTGAAGCTCTATCCAAGAACCTCCCTTCCTGTTCTTGCTTCCTACACTGCCCTGACTCTCTCCAAATTCTATCATATACTGTATACTGAATTGAGTGAATCTTAGTGTATTGTCGAGTGATTCTTATCTGGACATCAAGGTCCGTAACACTAATTCTTCCTTCCGTACGTCTTTAATTTGACTTTGACTTGTTGGCATGCCAAAAAACAATGTGGCTTGGGGCGAGAAGAGAATCGATGACGACACGATGGCCTTCATTGACTTTCTGAATTTTAGATGAATCAATCAAATGATGATGGTGCCGTACGTACGAACGTGCTACGGAAGGCCAGCTAGGCTGAACTGAATGGTAGCTAAGCTGACTTATCATCAGATAACGACGATGACAAACAAGGCAACTTGTTCACTTCTTCTCCATGTGCGGTGTATGGTGTTGTTTCGTTCCCTTGCCGATCCAACCTACTAGTCGTCGTCATGGCCATCGACATCAGCTAACTAGCTAGCAGTCGAGGACTCGAGGGACGGACAGTGATTCCCAACCAATGAACTGAATCCATCGAGCGATTTCAACAAGACGAGAGAGTCGTACTAATCCTTCCTCAGGGAGGCGTCTTCTCGTCTCGTCGTCGTCGGCCGTCGTCGTGCATGGGCATCCCGGGGAGGCTCCACCGCACCGGCTCCAGTCTGGTGTACTCACTGTCCGGCGCCGCACCACCCAGACCGGCCTTGTCCTCTTGACTATGCAGCAGGGGCGGCGCCAAAAGTACGGCGTATGATTTTGTCGCTGAACTTTTGGCTAGCTGAGTCATACAAATTGAAATACGGAGCCATGGTCATGGCGCAAGTACGGACGCGAACTAAACGCGTGCCAAAACTGTGGCGCGTAAGGTGCAGCGCAGTGCGCGGACGCGAATCAAACGCGCCCTTACATATAGTATTGTGATTAGCATGTATGTAAAAGGGCCTCGGATTTATGTTTTCGCCCCAGGCCCCGAAAAACTCAGGAGCGGCCCTGCTAGTCCCACCCTCGCTAGAGACCAGGCGGGGGGAGGACTAGGGTTTCCCACAGGGATAGGGATAGATAATGGCCTAGAGCGAGGGTATCGAAGGAAGGGAAGTATGAAAATAAATGTGGAATAAATGCTTGTTAAATTACCCAAAAAAACTCTGTCCAAACAGTAACATCCCCGGGTATTTATAGAGTACACCCTGTGACGATGATGAATTACAAAAGCGTCGCCTTGATCGCTAATACATCGCTTGAGGGCAGAGCAGTAACTTTCCATGCCCTGCTACCTACCCCAGACGCCGTCGCCGCTAACTTGGGCCTTGCGGGCGGCCGCGCTCTAGCTTGCCACATGGCCTGCGAGGGTTCTCCGAGCTCCGTGCTCTACCGATATGCGTCACCTTCGCTCTAGCTCACTCACTGTAGATGCTTGAAAAGGAGAAAGCACGGGGAAACCTTCGTTCGCGGGGGTTAACTTAGCGGCAAAGAGGCCGCGGGTCCGAGAAAGGCCAAGTGCCAGATGGGGTGTCCTGCTGGGGGCACCTCCCCCAACACCCCTGTTTCCCACTAGTCTGAATCTTGAGGCACTATCATTCCTAAAAAAAATATTATGATATGTTGGCCCTTCATTTTTAAAAACGTCCGTTTTTTCTATTATCCTCCAATAGACAAAAGCATCAATGCACTAAGTACATATATAATTTGAGATCTTTTACAATGGTTGGAATCGTTTCCTATCGCTTCTCATCGCCTCCGTAAAATAGCCATTTTTTATTGATTTTATTCATCGAAGGGTAATATGGTCATTGCGCGTAGCCTGACAAAAGCATCAATGCGCTAAGTACATATATAATAAGTGCTGTAGTTTTTTTTTATTATGTCTGTGTTGCTATGTTAGTTCAATATTGTTATTTTTTCCTCTGTTTCTAGTATGAAAATGAAGCACTACCATTTATTTAAACCGACTTATATTAATGAGTGTTCTGGTTGTCATATACTGATATAGGCCTCGTTCGGCTGGCTGGTGGCTGGTGGCTGAGGCTGATTTGTTGTGAGAGAAAAATACTGCTGGCTGGTTAATGGCTGGTGGCTGAGGCTGAATTGGTGTGAGAGAAAAGCACTGCTGGCTGGCTGGCAGCCAGCCAGCCGAACGAGCTGATAGGCTCATGTGTAGCTGTTAATTATCAGTGTTAGGATAGACGTCCTCATTTACTACTCAAGTGAATTATAAATATTGGTGCTCTTTTATATAAAATTCAGTCAAACTTACCTAAGACAACTAGAAGTTGATTTATTTGGAGACAAAGGGAGTAACTTTAGTAATTTTAATCTGTTTTTACAATAGACATGCAGCTCCCTATTTTTTGTCTATAGTATAGACAACTTATTTAGCTCATTATTTAAGTTATTATCTGCAGAACTGAATACAGTTTATCATTTATATATATTGTAGCCTGCTGATCTTCAGATTGTAGAAGTGAAGGAAAGAAATCTTATTGATGAATATGGGCAGGGTTTTATCCACTTCAACTTCATAGTGAAATGCTTAGATGGTGAACTCACTAACTTCTTTGCCGAACTACATCCTAATATCAAGGATGAGAAAGGTGTTTACCTTTGCACGCCTTTGAAAGATAATGATGAAGGTATTTTCACGCTGCTTTCTTCTATTTTTATGCTATAGTATATAGTTATCTCTATTTAAAATCAGGTTTTCATATTTATTTTATACTTGGGCATTTAATAAAGCGCTTGTTTGTTTGTTTGTTTTTGTATCAGCCCATTGCTACGGGTGTAAAGAACGGGCTGAAGAGCTGATACATCCCAACGACGGTGGTTTCTTGTGGGGGGCACAAGGACGTTGGTTTTCCTTTTATGGAGTTCAGTGATGACGATGATTAGTTGATGCAATGCATGTGGTGTTCTGTGAATAGCGTTCTTATTACTGTAGTTTGTGGACATGTAAGGAAGATTAGTCTTGCCTAAAGGCAAAGTGACATGAATTCTGCAAACCAACACATGTTCTGCTGTAATGCAAAAGTTCTGTACATGAATTAATTACGTGCATGCTATCTGCTGGATATTATTCCTGGGAGCAATGCTGGATGTTGCTATACTGACGAAGTGTGTCTGAACACTTATGCAAGTAGTCGTAGCATGGTGTGTGGTATCTTAGTGAAAAAAGAGCTGCATATTCTGTAGTTTTCTTTTTTCGTGGACGTATGTTGTTTGTGCTAAAAAAAAGAGAGGTTGAGCTCCAGACTGCATAGTCGTTAATCCTTAATTGTTCCGTTGCACAGGATTGTCGTTATTCCATTTAATTACAGAAAAACATAGATCTAAAGTTATAGCAAAAATTTTGTACTAAAGAATACCATATTATATGTTCACTGTGTAGATCTACTCATGTGGATTCCAACAAAATTGAACTTTCTATTTTATGATTTTTCTGTGATTTACTATGATTTTTAAAAGATTCAGCGGAAATAAATAAAAAAGAAAAAGACAAAACCACCCGTCACTGTAGTAAAACCACTGTCCAAAATCATTCGGGGGTTATTTGACCGGTTTTAAAAAGTTCAGGGGGTAAAAAATCCGGTTTTATAGTTTAGGAGGTGAAGTAGTTCATCCTGAATAGTTTGAGGGGTTATATAGATTTTTTCCTATAATAATACGAAGCAAAACAGTGGAATGTGAAAACGTAGGAAAAACTAAAAGTATATCGTTGGGGTCAGAGGAAGCGGAGAGCCTGCAGTAATAACGAAATGACATGTACGACCACTAAGAGCGGCGCCGTGCTCATCTTTTCAACCATATTTTAGCAAAACTATATAAATGGGTCACCCCTTTTCGTTAAATATTGTTGGCTTGTAGCTTCACCTTTTGGATGGAAAAAGTCCATTCTACTTTCCTAAACTGTTACACTAGTTTGATTTTCCCTCAAACTTCTAAATCAGACATCTTACCACGAACTCTCAAAATCGTTCAATTATCTCTACCTTTTTACTAAAAAAGCTGGCAAATACTTGATGAGATTATTAAAACATAGAAAAATTTCCTAATGCTTTTAAAAATTCTAGGGAGATTGGTATATGACATATGAAAATATCCTTAGAAGCATAAAAAAGTTATGATTTAGCTCTAGGAAAATAGGAAAAATATAAGGGAAAAAATACGAAGTTCACAAAACAATTTAATTGATGGATAAACATGTTTTAAAAACTTTTCATGGGGAAAATATGAGATGTGACCATCATGAATGCAACATATATTAATATTGAATGCATCCATGCTAGTTGCGTATTATGATTTTTGTTTCAAAAAAATTTCAAAACATGTTTAGTCATCAATTGGAATGTTTTGGGATTTGTTTAGAGTTTTTTTATATGTTCCTATAATAATCTATTTTTAGAAGCATCTTGAGATATTTTCATGAGGACTAAATATTTTATTTGTATTTGTATTATTCCTATACTAGTATATCTCTAGGATTCTTTTGCACTTACATTTTAAAGGTTTTAGAACTTCGTTGAGTATTTATTGATTTTTAACTAAAAAGACAAAACTGCCTTTAAAACCCCCTCGAATCAGGGTAGGATGGTACTTTGAACAATTGAGAGTCTAAAGATGTGAGGTTTTAAAGTTGGAAGGGACTATGTATCGTTCGACTGATTTAGGCCATGTTTAATTCCCGAATTTATCCCCAAATTTTACTATGCAAAAAGAAGATTCTCATCACATCAAAATGTCGGCACATGCATGAAGTACGAAATATAGATGAAATCAAAAACTAATTGCATAGTTTTGTTGTACTTTGCGAGACGAACGTTTTGAGCCTAATTAGTCAATGTTTGGACAATTATGACCAAATAAAAACAAAATGCTACAGTACCACATAGTGATGCACAGTGATTCGGCAGCCCCAAACTTGGGCAAACTAAACAAGGCCTTAATGAAAAGTCACTGTCACAGAAGAGGCGTGGAGTTCAGAAAAAAATGCCTATCGGATCTTCGAGGGTGGATTCAGACCCGACACAGTAACAAAACCTTCATCTTGATTTTTTTTAGGGAAAAAACCTTCATCTTGATGGAAACACAAAACGGGCTGAACATGAAGCCAGCCCACAAAAACATTCGACTGGGGGGTTGTGGTGGGTGGGAAAAACAACCGGCAGCTGTTTAGAAATTCCGTAAAGTTTGAGGTGGCAACGGCATAGTCCATTCAAGGAGGTAGACTAGATTTTGATTTTCCCTCAAAATTGTTGTTGTTTCGTCTGGACTATTTTTTCACAGGTACAAGACTTCCTTTTTCACCCTATATAGTCCAAAAAATGCAACAGGACCGGCCCAGACAAAATCTAGCTGGACGCGGATCGCGGAGACCGGAGACGAAACGGGCCGCGCTATGGCTTATATATGATTACCCTGCAGTTCCCCTTCCTCGCGGAAACCAGACCTTAGCTCTTGACGGCAGCCTTCTTCGCAGGTTATTCGCCTTTTGCCCAATCGTTAATCCCATCGTTGTTGTTTTCGTTTGTTCGTCGATTGACCGGATTGGGATTATACCGGTCCTCACCTGCTTCGGCAATTTTTACGTTACTTATTACGGCTCATCTGTGTGATCGAAGAAGGATAAGGAACTTTGCCGCGTCGCATTGCAGCTGGCCAGCATGTCGTCGCCCAGCTCCCAACACGACGGCTTACCTCGTTATTATCCGCCCTATTTCGTCAAAAACCGGTGGGGCGATGGTGTTCCGCGACCGGAAAGGAAAAAACGTTGGCCCGGTGACTTCTCCGGCGGGTACATATTCCCTCCACCATCTTATTTTATACTTATATTATATATATATATATATATATATAGGCGAAATTGTTGTTTTGCATCATGCTTGTTCAGCTGTTCTTGGATGTATGACCTAACCTAATTGTTGTTGTCGCACACCCAATTGAATTTGTTATTAGCAGAATAATAGACTTACGCTAATTGTTCTCTCTCGAGTAATTTCTTAATTTCTATGAAAAACAAAGGATGTACATCTGATCTGCAGGGCTTAAATTCTTTATGACCTAGGTTGCATCACTACAGCTTGTGATAGATCTCTCGATTTGCAGTAATATGAGTTAGTTTGTACTACTCTCTGAGAGAGCTTCAACCAACTCTGCCAATTGAGGGAGCTTTCTATGTGGAATGGCAGGGCCCCAAAGCTAATTCCTTGGCCTGCAACAGTAGCATTAAATATGACAGCATCTTCTAAACACTACAATTCCAATTCCTTTGCTTGACTCTGTAGTTGGACCGCGAACCTATATATTATATTATATTATATTATATTATATTATATTATATTATATTATATTATATTATATTATATTATATATGCACCCATGCAATTATCATGTCGTTTTACAATTTTTACTGCTACTGCACTTAAACTGACAGTTATTTCATTTTATATATATATTTTTCTCATGCAGTCTGGACATAAGGTTGGAGACTTGGGATGACCCCACTCCTAGGGAATCAGAATTTACAGTCCATGATCTTCATGACGCTTGTGTTGAGGCGACAAGGCACGATTACACCTACTTCCCTTTTTCTTCTCCTAAGCTTAGTGAGGAGCAAAGAGCAGAGCATGATCGCAAGAGCGCGATGGTAGCATTGCAAGTCTACACCAAGCAAAATAACATGCAGGTTACGCCTATATCAAATCAATAGTTAGTGTTCTGGTTATTCTTAGATTACTATACCATACTATGTTATTTAGTATTGGCATATTGTTACATCCATTTTGTTTGCAAGAATGGGCATGTAGTAGTTTACTAGTTACTAATATATAAACCAACCTTCATTCAAAAAAAATATCTAAACCAACCCACATTAGTTTTTAATGTTCTGGTTATTCTTCATTGACAATACTACAATGTTATTCAATATTGCTATACTTTACTATTTTTTCAGAATGGACATGTAGTTTAATACTCCCTCCATTCCAAATTATAGATGTCTTATCATTTCTAGATACATAACTTTTGTTATGCATCTAGATATACACTATGTCTAGATACATAGCAAAAGTAATGTATCTAGAAAAGCCAAAACATCTTGTAATTTGGAAGTGAGGGAGTACTTATGTAAACCAACTCATATTGGTTAGTTATTGTATTACTATTCTTATACTCAGTTTTGACAGAATGGACACACAGTTTGCTAGAGTGATCCACCCACAACAACGACTTTTTTTATTCTTTTGTAGGTCAGACCACTGATTAAGCTCATTACTTAAGCTAGCTGCATAGTTGAAATGCATTTTACTATTTATCTGATATCTGAAGTGGGTCTGTTATATTGAATTATTGACATATATTTTATATTATTATATTGCAGCCTACGGATCTTGAATTTGTGGAAGTGAAAGAAAGAAACATTATGGGTGAATTCGGGAAAGGATATTTGCATTACAACTTTTTAGTGAAAGGCCTTGATGGTAAACATATGATGTTTTTTGCTGAAGTACATCATAATCTCATAGATGAGAAAGATGTTTATCTCTGCAAGCCTTTGGAGGAGGATGACTACAAGCCATCAAAAAAGAATGATCAAGGTATCTTCACATCAATTTTCCTTGATTTTTATGCAAATATACACTGTGACCTAACTTTGTAGGTTATTTTTTGCACATCTTTTTTTTTTCATTTGCGTCGACCATTTGCTAACACACTTGTCTTTTTTTTAAGCTCGCTGCAAAGGTTGTTTTTTTCGGGCAAAAAATCTTGTACATCCAAGTTGTGGTAGCTTCTTAGGTGGGCACACAAATTATATTTATCCGGAGGAAAGTGACGAGGAAGAGCGTGATTGGGATTTCATTTAGTGATAAGTTCGTGTTACTCACTGTGAGAGAAGTACTCCATTCTTTTCAAATTATAAGATATTTTGGCTTTTCTAGATATGTTAATTTTGTTATCTATCTAGATATAGTATCTCAGTTCGTAATAAAACTTATATATCTAGAAAAGTTAAAAGTCTTATAATTTGGAACGGATGGAGTATTAGTTTATATGCATGCAAGGAAGAATATTGTATCGAAGTGACGTGAATTTCTAGAAGGAAGACATTAGTATACGAGTTTTTTTTCTTCTGTGCTCAGAATCCTACCCTCCATGGTGTAATTTAATTTAATGTAGTAACAAGTTTGCCCTACAGTTTTACTCCGTATCAGAGGACCAGCCTGTCTTAATTTATGGTGTGCGTGCATGCTAGAAAAGATATATAGTTTCTTCTGTTCACATGTCAGTAACTCAATATGCATTGTTTGTCAATACAGAGCCTGCACTGTTTGTCAATACAGACCCTGCACTGTACTAGTACTAGGAGAATACCCCGCGCGTTGCTGCGGAGATTTTAGGTAATTTAAAAAGAAATTAGACTATTTATTTATATTTATAGTTATATGAATGAAACTATCTTAAATTAATTTTGGTGAATGGTTTGACACATCGACGTGGACAGCTAAATGCATATTAATGAATGAAGGGATAACTATCATAATTATATGTGCTAGTTGGCTATAATTGTAAGTTCTAGTGGATTGTTGACGTGGATAGCTTGCATGTTGAGAGAAATCTCTAAATGCTTGTTAGTGGATAAAGATATAACTATCATAATTACATGTGCTAGTTGGTTATAATTGCAAATTCTAGTGGATTGTTGATGTGAATAGCTTGCATGTTGAGAGAAATCTCTAATGGGGTTTAGCTTTATAAGAGTATAGGATTCAGGGTAGATTTCTAGTCGTTTTTGGACAGCTAGCTTTCTGGAGGTTCAATATGAATTGTATGCCACCTGCTCATCCATCTTACCAAATATGCAAATTGAGCCTGCACGATTTGTGAACAAAATCGCTAAACAACACTCGGTTGTTTTAGCTAGTGGCGACATGCCATTTCTAGTGACCTGGATGGCCGTCTCATTTGCCATTTCAGCCCATGCCCACCGTTTTTTCCGCACCCCTGCCCACCGTCTTCTTCCCCAGCTCCGGCGCGGCGGCTAGGTTCCGGCCATCCCCTTCTTCCCTAACTCCGGCGGGCTTAGAAGGGGTCGAACGGGGGAGGCAAGCAGGTTAGGCAGTAGGGACGGTGGTTGGGCGGTTTGGAGCCCTAGTAGCGGTGGAGGCAGCCAGGCTAAGTCAGGGCGGGGGAGTCTCGGCCGTTCCCCGAAGTTGGAGAATAAAGCGGCGGAGGGAGGAAGGAAGGGGAAGAGGGAGGCCGCCGTGGGTGCGGCAGCCGCAGAGCTCCGGCGAGACCCTACCGCGGCGGGGCGGTGGGCTGCGGCGGAGCAGCGGGAGGAGGAAGAAGGCAGTGAAGAAGAAATCGAGTGTTGGTAGGCTCCCAAACACCCTGCTACTGTGTAGACGGTTCCTTTGTGAAATAAGATTGAAAGCTATGACCGTTTCTTAAATTATAGATCATTTTTGGCTTTAACTTTTGCTATGCATCTAAATATACAATATGTCTAGATTTTAGAAAAACTAAGACAACCTATAAATTAGAAAGGGGGAGTACTTATTACTAGGCTATTACATCCAGAAATTTAACATTCCTATTGCTCATGATTGTCCTGCTGTGGGCTGGTTCAGTGGCCCAGTTTCGCACCATCTTACATCACCGCTACATGCGCTTTCACATTCCAGGCGGGCAGACAACAGCTCCTAATGATCTATCCCCTCTTTTCTCTCTCTGTGACAAAACACCCGAACACCCGCCTGCGTAACTAAGCTGCATGTACTTGATTTGTCAAAAAAATAAAACAAAAATCCATCAGGGGCGCCGGGCTGGATCCACCGATATCAACAAGATCGTCGGCTCAATCTTTTTAAAGTCCCCATAGAGATTTGGGCCATGTTCATCTGCACTGCTTCAGCAGTGTTTTTCAGTGAACGAACAATATTTTTCTCTCACAACGAATCAGCATAAGTCAAATTTCAGCAAACGAAAAGCACCATGGTGTGTGTATGCATACACCAATGGTTAAAATTTGAAACCATTTTGGAAAATCATTTTCACCAATAGTTTATTACGGTGAAAACGTATGCCTCTCTCGGCCCGCATGTGTCTCCTAGCTCACACATGCACGTGTGGCCGCGCGAATGGTGTCCATGAGGGAGGTGTGGATTCATAGCCCACCAGTCTAACAACCCCATTTTCTCCCCACTAGATGCAGGTGGGGTGACCCCAACGTGTCGAGGCTACTCCCCCTCTCTAAGGGTGTGTTCACTTCCCATATAAACCCAAAATATTTCCTCTTCCATTCATCACATCGAATCTTTGACACATGTATGGAGCATTAAATGTAGGTAAAAAAGATAACTAATTAAATAGTTTGTCTGTAAATGTCGAGACGAATCTTTTGAGCCTAGTTAATCTATGGTCAGACAAATTTTACCAAATAACAACGAAAGATGCTACAGTAACTTTTCACCCACTTTTCACCAACTGAACACACCCTAAAGCAGATACATGGCGTGTGTGTTCGACGACCGGGTTGATGGTGGCACGTCGGCAGCCGCAACTCCACCACGTAGATTGAAGATTCTCGACGACGATGGCCAATGGGCAATGGGTTCATTGTAGCGGCCTATAATTTGAAAAACTATTATATCAATGGTTATCACCACCGGTTCGTAACCAGCAGACGACAGAAATCGGTGATGAAAATGACCGTGCAGTAAAGTATTCTAGTTTCGTGGGGACGATACTTGTACATAATTTCTTGGTGTATATGATCTTAATTAGATGTAAAATATAATGGAAACCACCAAAGTTAGTGATGAGATTCCTAAATCTTTTTTTCCTCACGAAAAGAAAGAGTGAAGGATAGGTCCATTCCGTGCGGAATGTTATTACGCTGAATATTTATATAATTCCTTCCATCTCTACTTTGACTGTGCTACCTGGTCAGTCAGTCAAGGACTCATGGTAATGATAAAATGCTTGAAATAGGGCGCATGTCCGCGCGGGACGTTCCTGTTGATGGGCCGCGACACCAGCCCAAACGACCTCCTCCTATCCGCTCGTTCGGCCCCTAACTGATTCTCTAGAAGGCTCTCCACTCACCGTAGTTTCTCAAAAAAAAACTCACCGCAGTGCCTCGACCATGCTCCGCGCGCTGTCTTGCGTTCTCCACGGCGTCCGGGATCTCCACCATGCCCGGGCGCGACCGTCCGTCGTCCTCCCTCTCCATCGGGCCTCCTGTCTCAACTGCGCCTCCCGCCCACGCGGCCTTCTCCACCGTAGCAGTCCGCCAAGTTCTTCACCACCGGACTTGCCACGCCCTTCTCCACCGGAGCGGCGAGCTCCGCGTTACCGGCAAGCTCTACACCAGTGAATTCCACAGGCCGACGAGCCTCCATTCTCCTAAGTAGCAAGGAGATATTGCGCTAAAAGCGCATATTGCAAAATGTATGTTTCATGTGTTTCAGAGGTACGTTGCAAGTGTTTTATTTGAATGTTGTAAAAGTAGATCCAGATGTTGCAAGTGTTTCAGAGGTATGTTGCAAACATTTGTTCAAAATGTTTCAGACGTATATTGCAAGCGTTTGATCTAGATGTTGCATGTCTCACTCATATGTTGTAAGAGTAATGTTCCAAATGTTTCAGCTGTTGCAGTCATGTTATAGCAAGTGTTTTTATATTGCAAGTTGCAAGCGTTTTGATTTAGATGTTACATATGTTTCACACGTATGTTGTAAGAGTATGTTCTAAATGTTTCACATGTTTCAGTCATATGTTGCAGCAAGTATTTTTTATGTTGCAAGTGTTCCCATTCATGTTTCAAGCGTATACACTTGGATAGGATGCCCGGAGTCTGCGGCGTGCATCCGCAAGTGGGGGTGAGAGCGCATGGGGCAGGCGCAGGAAGCGGATGCAGACGCAAGCAGTCTCCATGTGCATGAACGCGAGAGGCGAAGGAGGGCGTAGGCAGTCCTCGTGTGCATGAGGGCGCGTGAAACGGAGTGGGCCCGAGTGGTCCCTGAGGATACACGTGGGCATGTGCAACGTGAACATGCAACAGGCGCGGCGTCTAGACGCGCACATTCGTTCGGATGTCCGGACACATGATCCGTTTGGACCCTAGCCTGTCCATGAAACTAAGGGAGCTAAAGCTGGCATGCGAAAAAGTAAAACAATGCGGTTGGGGGTTTGGTATCATGGGTTGTGAGAAGAGATCGATGATGATAAGCAAGATGTGGCCCAGTTTTTGATGACTACTCCCTCTGTCATATTAAAAGAGTCGTTTTAGAGTTAAACATGCTAACTAAGGAGACATAAAAATGACTATTATACCCCTATATTCTCTCTCCTATAATCTTCTGTTCCCCGTCCATCCACATCAAGATCTGGCGCGGAGGCTTCACCTGCCGGAGTGGGGGCCGTGCCCGCCCTCGTCGTCGGCAGCCTCGCCTGGCGCGAGGGCCTCGTCCTTGCCGGAGGCCTCTCTCAGCATCGACGCCGCAGCTGCCGACGGAGTCTTGCAGATCCAGCGCGGCGTCCGCGCCCACCACGCAGAGCCCCACGCTTGCCTTGCCGGTGCAGTAGAAGAGGGAAAAGGGCGCCAGCGAAGGAGAAGAGGAGGGACGCCATCATCGGAGGAGAAGAGCAGTGGGGACGCGCCTCATTCTTGCCCGACGACCGTGCATCTAAGGTTGCACCGCTCTAGTCAGCGTTTGAGGTCGCGCCGCTCCAGCCTGCTCTGCCGCTCCTTGGTGGCGCATTAGGAGAGCAGCTGACATCGCCGAGGTCTGACTCTGCCTTGACGCCGAGCAAGATGCAACTGCGATGGCAATGGAGACAACGAGGTGGGTGGGAGGGAGCGGTGAATGGTGCTTTGCCGCAGGGAACATGGGCTAGTGGATGGCTACGGTAGGTGGACCCAAAATCTAAACGACACTTTCTACGGGACATGGAACAATTCCTAGAACGACACTCTTACTGTGACGGAGCGAGTATATATAAATCATGGTGCCGTACGAACGTGCTACGGCCAGCCTGAACGGTAGCAACAGACAGACGCTTCGTAATAATCGATCGCCCAGTATAATCAGCTGTCCTTTTGACTCCTTGTTGTCTTCTCTCGCGTCACAAGTGAGTTCTTTTCTTTCTTTTTTTTTTTGCAAAAAATAACAAATAAAATCTCATCTCCTCGCAAGTCCCAATTATCACCGATCTTCACTCTTCAGCATCTTACTTATTGGTGTGCTTTTGTACGAGGACAATGCTTAAGCATCTTACATTTGAAGGATTTTATTAAATATATACTCCTTCCTTTCTAAATTATAAGACGTTTTGGTATTTCTAGATATATAGGTTTTACTACTTATCTTAGAAGAAGTTAGTGGGAAAATATATACACAATAATGTGTGAAAAATACCATATTTTGGATGTAGTCATAACTCCAAAGATAATGTAATCACACTATGAAAATGAGCTTCAGTGAATTTTCTTAGGTCAAATAAATTTGTTGTGCTAGGATGCAAAGACGGATTGTGCCAAAAATATTAATGATAGCGATGTGTCGGGACTTGATTACAAAAATGTGGTTGTCTCTTTTACGTTAATGCTTCGAAGGACAAAAATGTCAATACGTAAAACGTCTTAGTTTAATCTGTAGCAGCAAAACTGGAACAATTAATGGCCAAATATGTGGATAGACCAAAAAAAAAGTTAGGTATTTGCCTCTTGAAGACGACCTAACTAGAGATATGATGGTTCCACATCTATAAAGATGTCATGGCTAATCGAATAATAAGCTCCGCACCATTCAGGATTTATTCGGTTAATCTCCAATTGGAGAGGATTGGAGGGATTAAAGAGGATTTGATTTTGTATGAATTCGAAACTCTCTTCAGTCTCCTTTCCTCTCGAATTGTTACGAAAACAGTTGCATCACTACAGCGATCTCTCGATCATCGATTTGCATCACTAAAACAGGAGTGTGACGACGTATCCAGCAAACAGTTTACTCCTGCTACTAGTACTAGTACTGGTATACTGTATATACTAGTAGCAGTACGAGTAGTAGATAGACACTGTATGTAAAATATAAATATAAATAGCCTACTGACTTTTCCGGCGGGTACGTATATTATAGTATTATTAACCACCGTCATATCTTATATTTGTTACTCCCTTCATTCATAATTATAATTCGTTTTGTTTATTCTAGGTATGGTGGACAGATATATACCTAACATATGGGCCAAATTAATAGCACGTACATAATAAAAACTATAGATATCTAAAATTTTTATAATTTAGAACAGAGGGAGTACTACCTTAGACGAAATTATTGTCATGCTTGTTCAGTTGTTCTTGATGTATGACCTAACTTAATTGTTGTTGTTGCACACCCAATCGAATTTATTAATACAATAATTAGACTTTCACTAATTGCTCTCTCTCTCTATATATCCTTGATGTCGACTAATTTCTTAATTTCTAGGAAAAACAAAGGATGTACATTTGATCTGCAGGCTTAAATTCTTTGGCCCTGTTCGGCTGTGCTGATAAACCGGCTGAAAAACACCGCTAGCTGATTTGTTGTGAGAAAAAATACTATTAAGCTAGATGTTTCTTTATTAGCTGTAGGTTGCAACTACAGCGATCTCTCGATTTGCACCCATATGAGTTAGTTTGTATTGTACTCGAACTGAGGTTCAACTCTCCAATTGAGGGAGCTGGCAAATTAAACCGTACCATCCACGTCGGACTGAGTCTCAAGGTTTTAATTTAAGGTTCTACGTGGAATGGCAGGGCCCAAAACTTACTCCTTGGCCTGCAACAATATAGCATTAAACATTTGAAAAAAAAATAGCATCAAACATAGCAGCATCTTCTAATCACTACAATTCCGTTGCTTCACTCTGTAGTTGGACTGGGAACCTATATATTATTATATTATATGCACCCATGCAATCATCAATCATGCCATTTTATATTTTTTGGTGCTACTGCGCTTAAACTGATAGTTATTTCATTTTTTATATTTTTGTTTCTCATGCAGTCTTGACATAAGGTTGGAGAGTTGGAACGACACCACTCCTTAATCAGAATTTACTGTCCATGATCTTTGAGCTGACGCGGCGTGGTTCACGGCGACTGCTCCAACACAGCGTTCTTCACCATGCCTAGCCGCTTGCCTGCCGCCATCCTCCCTCTTTATTGCACCCGAGCGCCGCTTGCTGGCTATCGCAGTTCCCCACTAGATTAGCCATGGCTGCCGGCGGTGCCATGTTTTTGTTTCAAGTGTGTTTCAGAAGTTGTTTTCAAGTGTTTCATCTGTATGTTGTGTATATTGCAATGGCTACATACGTATGTTGCAAGTATATGTTTCAAGTGTTTCAAACGTATGTTTCACGCATTTCATCTATATGTTTCATGTGTTTCATCTTGATGTTGCAAAAGGATCTGATGTTGCAAATGTTGTAATGACTACACACGTATGTTTCAAGTGTATGGTCCACATATCTCATTTGTTTTAGACGTATGTTCCAAATATTTCAACTGTTTCAAACGCATGTTTCATCTAAATGTTGCAATGACTGTACAAGTATGTTTTAATAGTATACTGCATATGTTGCAATGGTCGGACAGATGTTGTAGAGGAGACGAGACGTTAGGACTAGGGAAGGGGCACGGCCGAGATAGAGCGCGGCGAGGATGGCGTGGCGTCGAGGGGAGGAGCGCAACGCTACTGGGGAGGAGCACGGCGTGGCAGGAGAAGGAGTGCGCCGGCTTGATGCCGGGGGCGCAACTGGGATGAGGATCGAGTCACGGATGCCAAGGGCGCAATCAGGATGGGGATCACGTTGCGAATGGTCCAACGCGGTCACTGACGCAAGATTGATCGTTGGTGGCCCGACACGATTTCATTGCTGGCGTAGGATCTCATGAAAGCGCAGGGGAGGTGGGGGGGCTAGGGCCGAACGTCCGAGCACTAGCCTTCCCTAACTCTATGTATTGTTTGTGTGAATACAACACCATCACTGTACTAGTATTTGGTAGACTTCTAGCCACTGCTTTTTTTTTTAAGCCTCTTGTCTGGGTACAATTGTAGTATCATGTTCATACACGAACGCACACCCACACTACCTACATATACTATACACTCACACCATGCATGTACGACTAGACCTACAACGACTAGACCTACAACTACATACAGATCAAAAGACCGCGTCCTTCTTGAGATCACCGGAACCATCGAGATGGCGTAAATAATGGGCACATTACCATCCCTTTACGACTCCACGCGAGGGAGGCCGCAGACGAAAACAGGGAGAAAATCCCCGAGGTGAGGCTCTGGCCGATTCTGACGATCGAACCCAGGACCGGTCGTTCCGACCACAGGGATCGAGCCAACCCAGCTACTCTCGGTCCTCTCTAGCCACTACTTTTGGACAGCTAGCTTTCGGGAGGTCCAATATGTATATTGTAACTTTGTAAGTGCCGATGCACATACACGCAAATTAACCAACCTGTCCATCTTACCAAATATGCAAGTCGAGCATACACGATTTATGAAGCAAGATTGAAATCAAGTTGAGCATACACGATTGAAAGCTACTAGGCTATTACATTCAGAAATTTTCGCACCATCTTACTTTACCGCTACATGCACTTTCACATTCCAGGCGCGCACACAGCAGTTCCTAATGATCCCATCCTATGCACATTATTATCAGCTCCTAAGTTGGGAGCCCTCCGATTCAATGATAGATTTTACAGAGTACCCTGCAAACCAGGAGGAAAACAACCATCAGCTACCAAATGGTAATTATGATAGTTATTACACATGTATCCACGAGCTGCAAACAAGATATCAAACAGGACCAAAGCTCCTCTTATGTAGCGTTGAAAACGGACGGAAAAATTCCCGTTCCGTTTTCCACTTTTGTCCGTTCGTTTTCGTATTTGCAGGGTCCCGTTTCCGTATTTACGGAAATGGGAGAGGGGTTTTTCCGTCTGTTTCCGCGGGATCCCGTTTTCAGCCGAAATTGACCCGTATTTATTTCGTTTTTCATCCCGTTTTAATCTATATGAGATGTGTAGAAATTAATATGTTCATAAACCTATTAATTACCAATTATGCATGTTAACATAGGGCATGCTAGTGAATATTAGACCAATAACTTCGTATGTGTATATTAATTTGTGACTTTGCTCATGTATATTCATGAATATTTAATCATATTATTCTAACTTAATTTTCTGGCTCTCCATCCGTATTTGTTCGTTTCCGTACATCCGCATATCCCGATTCCGTTTCCAAACCCGCATTTTCCGAACCCGATCCCGTTTCCACCAAAAAATATAGAAACGGAAGTAGAAATATGGTTTTTCCGTCCGTTTTCATCGCTACTCCTATGGAGCAGAAGTCAAGTAGGTACTAGTAAATAAACTAGTAGTGCAGCTGCTGCATAACTAAGCGCATCGGAATCTCAAGATGCATAACATGCTTTCCATAATTTACCACTAACATAACTGACACAGGTCACATACGACAGTAACGGATCCAGAGGAAATAGCAAACACAGGGGGACAAACTCCACACGAGCAAAATATATATCTCAGCTATCGAAGGTAGATAGGCAGTGCTGTTTAGTCAGCCAAAAATATGGTAGGGATTGAACACGAGCCCTTATGTAGGCTCCATAATTTGGAACTTCAGATGCCCATCAAAGTGCAGCTTTGTGCAGAAAGTGATGAACAAACGAAAACACACTAGTCCAGCATAGCTGCAGTAGCAGCATACTAGTTTTAATAGGAAGCCAAAGGTGAATAAGCCCAGGGATCAGTGGAAACATAAAGCAGGGTGCCATTCTTTACGTATGGTGGAACATGTGCAAGGAGCAAAATGGACAGATGTTTTTCAAGAAGAGAGCCTTGATCAGCACCAGGTATCCTGGCGCACAAAGGGTGAGATCGACATACACTAGCTAATGCACTAAGAATATGTGTCGTGCTGTTCCTAGGTACCTTAAATCAGTCCCAACAACTGTATATTAAAATAACTTTCCAATAGGATACTCTACTCTACCAGAATATGTGTCTAGGTAATTATTATCCATGGTCTAATATGAAGGGCAGTGTTCCAGCCATTTCTGTCAAAATTCAAAAACGTATTGATACAGATATCTTCAGACTAACAAAAGCAGTCAGTCACAACACAATACAGGGCACATGAAAAATAATGTTACCAAAACAGAAGTGCAACTTGGAACTACTAATGAACATTTCAGGTCATTACAAATCTGCATGACACACTAAGAAAAGGTCTGATGAAACACCATAACTCAGTCAGGATGCATATATACCTTGCTAAGACCAAAAACACTTTGGTCCTACTCCATTCCCGCATATTTATACCTCAGCACCAGGTTCCGCTTCTCCTACAAAGAATAAGAATAAAGGATAAGGGAATTGACTTCAGAAAGCAATTGGAAAATGGACAGAAAGGACAGATATCAATAACTGATGAGCAGAAGTCCACTATTCAGTCAGTAATAACTGGGGAAGGGGGCCATAAAAAAAAATCTGATCGGAGGATAAGTGCTCCAATTTTTTTATGCAACAAGGATTGATCTTTTCAGTTTTCAGACCAAGTCATTTTACAAACAACGTATAACAGAGAGCAAGCACTTATGGTAGTTTAAGAATTTGGCACCTGACAGATAGGCCCTAAGAAGCCCCAGCTTATGGGGTAATTTTCACAGGGTCCCAAATGTAAACAGTGCTTCCCATATGTAACAAACCAACAAACCAACAAACCAACCAAATAGAAACAAGTACCAGTCTGAAACTACATAAATAGTCCTTTATCATTTTCATCGATCTCTCCTCAACTCACCATCTACTGCATTTGCTTGTCATGAAGAAAAGCAGCAAGCCTAAAACTTCACAAGAGTTGTTTTAGCAAATACCAATCGCCACAACTCACCAAACATTTTTATGGTGCTGCCCAGCATAAGCCACCATCCCATTTTCCAACATTGGAAGTCCCCATAGATGGTACAACCCTATCTGATGATCTCTATAACACAGTCCACAGGTGGACTGGCTTGCTGCTGCATTTTGGGTCATTCATGTTTAGCATGCTAGAATTCAGGTTTTTGTTTCCTTTTCTCCCTTCAATCAATAATACAGTAGTTACAAGCCCCCGGTGCCCATTTGATATGACTTAATAAACTACCAAGATTCCAAGAGTTATTCCTCGCCAAAAGGAAAAAAATTTACAAGAGTTGTCTAATGGTAGTGCTCCTTAGCTTGTTACCAGAAACTTCCAAACCAATGCACGTGGATGGTTTGAAACAAGTAATGCACGGGAGAGTTCAGGCAATCTGCCTTGACTATTCAGGCAACTGTTAAATGGAAGAAATCGGTATGACATGCCAGTTTAATGCTTTAGTCAACTGTAAATATGGATTATAGTCACAATCCAACTGTTGTAATAATTTTCAAGCAGACCTAAGCAACTTTGGAATTCGAGACACCATTTTGTGCCATCCATTTATGGCATGTTGGAACTGATACTCTTGGTTCCTCTCTCCTCCCTACCTCGCCAACTTTTAGAGCATGTTTAGTTGCCAAAAAGGCCCAAAAAAGTTTGCACAGTAACTGTCACATCGAATCTTTGGACGCATGCATGGAGCATTAAATGTCGGTAAAAAAATAACTAGACGAATCTTTTGAGCCTAGTTAGTCCATGATTAGATAAATTTTGCCAAATAACAACGAAAAGTGCTACAAGAACTTTACCCAAACTTTTTCACCATCTAAACAGGCCTGCGATGCCCATCTGATGTGGTTTTGTAGACCATCAAGATTCTAACAGTTTTTGCTTAAAAAATGAAGAGCTATCTAACAGATAGTGCAACTGTGCAATTGCCTCCTAGCCCGTTACCGGATAGTTCTACACTAATGCATTCAGCTGGTTCAAAACAAAGAGCGCATGGGAGAATTCAGGTAACCTATGGTGAATGCTGAGTGGAACCCATAGCTGCCTTCTGTTAAATGGCTGAAACGTTACAACCTACAAGACACTTTTGGCAACCAAAAACCTGAATTATAGTTACAATCAAACCCAGCTATCCAAGGCTTATCTAAGTTTCCCACATTCAGAAAAAAAATCCACAATGCAAGAAGGCAACCACTACAAATTTCTAGTCTCTCTATACAACAATGCACAATTCTAGCACATGGCAGTATAAGCAATTATTAAGCCAATCAATCACACAGAAGCACAGTTGTGTGATGAACATCAACAGTGCAGACAGGAATCACAGGATTGGAGAACCAGACCTGCTCGAGCACACGGAGATTGCTCTTCTCCACCTCCCTGGCGAGATTCTCCAGCTTTCTGAGCATCCCTGCGTACATCTCATCCATCTCGGCGGCCTGCCCCGCCGCAGCGCCAAGGACCCCCTGCAGCCTCGCGACCCCAAACCCGTCCACCATTTCATCCACCGCCTTCTGCTCCCCGATGGTGTGAGCGTGCCCAGGCGCCGGAGCCGACGGCAGCCAGGGCATGGGCGACTCGGCGGTGAAGGCATGGTACTGGTCCCGGAATCCGGGCCCGACGTTGACGACGGCAAGCGAGGCCGGGACGAGGCGGCCGCCGAGGAGGAGGAAGGCGCGGTAGTCGTAGGAGTGGGTGGAGTGGTTGGGGGAGGCGGAGGGGGAGACGAGGATGAGGAGGAGCGGGTGGGCGAGGGCTAGGGATTCGGAGAGGGAGTGGGCGAGCGCGGCCTCGCGCATGGAGGGACGGAGCGCGGTGCGGCGGCGGGAGGAGAAGAAGCCGATGGGGGCGGGGGAGGAGGAGGAGGGGGGTTGGAAGCGGCCGAGGGAGTCGGAGAGGGAGGAGGGGTGGGAGAGGGAGCAGTGGCCGGAGACGGAGATGGAGAGCGCGGGGGCGGGCGGGGCCGCCGCCGCGGCGTCGTCGTAGTCGGAGAGGGCGGCCGGCGGCGCAGGCAGGTGCGCGGCGCGGCCGAAGAGGAGGCCGTCGCAGTCGCCGGCGGCCGCCGCGCAGCGGAGCAGCAGCGCGGCCAGGGCCGCGCCGGAGATGGAGAGCTTGGCCACCGGCGGGGTGGCGGTGGCGCTGTCGCCGAGGGCCATCGGATTCAGAGATGGCTACTGCGCCGACGATCTGTTGTACTGTGCGGGCTGCTCGTCAGAGAAAAGGAAAAAACTTGTGCTGTCTCGGCTGTACATACGGCCCGGCTGTCACGATCCTTTTTTTTTTGTTTTTGAAATCGTCACAACCCATTTCTATCAAATGAAATTAAAAAAGCAAGGGACGTGCTATGAAAATATTACTAGCTTGTACAAGGGACTATGAAGAAACCAATCACATCCAAATTGACCATAAATTTACTTTGCAAAATAGGAATGCAATTTTTAATAAACTGACACAGCATGATGAGAAATCCCTCTTATCAAAATAAGTCGTGTGTCCAAGTTAAATTTCTAAAGGCATAGGAATTAGATGTCAAATGTAGAGAGACGTGCGAATTGAAGATTAAATATCGAAATTTCTCAGGTAGCAACGGTGGGGTGGGGATCTGGGAGCATAAAGAATTTTTTTTTCGTGGAACTGATGAAAAATCTTATCTTTGTTTCAAATTTGGTGTTTTGAGGCGAATTTTGGTTAATTCGCTACAAGGTTTAGGATGGTGGCAATTCGGGCTAGGAATTTGGGCACCGGCGTGGCTAGGAGCTGGTATATTCCTTGATTCCGCATCCTCGACACCTCACGCGAGAGCAACCGCAGCTCTACCGCGAATTAGCACTAGGTATTTGGTCGATTGGCAGAATGCTCCGGCGGCGTAGAACTACCTGCGTAGCCACCACTACAGGAAACGTATCCTCGCTGAGAGCTTCCGGCTTTGCCAAGGACTAAATATCGGGTACTCGACAAAGAGCGTCTTTGCCGAGGGCCGGCTCAAGGAGCCCTCGGCAAATACAAGCCCTCGGCAAAGAAACGGCCCTCGGCAAAAAAATCTTTGCTGAGGGCCTCCCTATTGGCCTTAGGCATAGAGTCTTTGTCGAGGGCCTACCTTATGGCCCTCGGCAAAGAGATTTTTCAAAATATACTTTGAGACACTAAATTAACTTAAATAAAAAAGTTTTCTACTACAAAATTATCTAACTTTTTAAGATCTACAAAGTATATATTGGTCATTTCTTCATTTAACAAATCAATAGTAATGTTGTTCACAAAATCTATATCTCTCTGATAAGTTTCATAAAACTACTAGAGAGGATATATAAGGATTGTGAAATATGTTAGAACTGGTATATATATTCCTTGATTCCGCATCCTCGACACCTCACGCGAGAGCAACCGCAGCTCTACCGCCAGTTAGCACTAGGTATTTGATCGATTGGCAGAATGCTCCGGCGGCGTAGAACTACCTGCGCAGTCACTGTATGCATCTAGTAATATGAGTTTAAATATTTGATCTCCTTTTGGGCATATGACAGCACCGATTTTAATACTTTTTCTAATTGGCAGCGCTAGCGTCCGGATGTCCGGACGGACGCCCGCGCCTGCACTCCGTCTCCCCCGCGCACCTGCATCCCGTGCCTGCCTACGTGGGGCCCGCACTGCTCGACCCGCCCGACTGCATATGGGGAGTCCCCGCTGCGCCCTCCGCTTCTCACGCACATGCACACTGCCAGTAAACTGCAGTAGGTGACTACAGCAGGTGGCTACGCCAGCATCCATAAGAGGGGGAGAGGCGGTGGATGCCCAGTCGGTGCCAGGAGGAGGAGGAAGAGACACCAAGGCGAAAGTGAGGCAGCAGAAAAGTGAAGATAGAGATGCAACAGTCAATCTACTTTTGAAACATCCGGATGTAACACTTTCAACATATGTTTGAAGACAGATAAACACACATGAAACATGCATCTAAAACACTAGCTGCAACACCAGATCTATTTTTGAAACATCCAGATGAAACACTTGCAACAAACGTACGAAACATGCGTATGAAACACTTGCAAAAACACATGAAAACACTTCATATGAGTGAAAACATATGCAACATCCTTATCAAAATGCTTGCAACATACGTTTCGAAACAGATAAAACAGTTTGAACAAACACTTGCTAACATGCCTTAGAAACACTTGCAACATATGCAATATGTTCAACATCCTCCGATCTACTTTTGCAATATTCATGAAACTATTGCAACATGCCTTTGAAACGTCTGAAGTAATTGAAATGTACATTTGCAACATAGGGTGAGAGAGGCTTGGGCCGGTCGATTCCAATCGATGGGGTGGGAGTCGGTGGTGAGCGGCTGCACTAGCGACGCACACGAGCACCACCACCACCAGCGCTAACAGCATCGGGCTTGTCTCGGGAGTGGGTGCCACGCCGGGTGGGGGAGAGCCGCCGACTCCCTGCAACACCGCCGCATCATCTCCATGGATCTCGCCGAGTGGGGGTGAGGGCCACTGATCCGCGGGCATTGGGCACTCCTGGTGGGTGAGTATGCTGGGGTGAGGGGAGGGGCATCGTCGGGGTGCGAGAAGGAGCAGCCGGGGTGGGGGAGGAGGACGCCAGGGTGGGAGAGCGCGCGCTGCCGGCTAGGGAGGCGGCCATGGCCACGTGTCAGGGTGGGGTAGGGCGTGAGCGTAGAATAGATAAGGATGGGGAGGAGGAAGCGAGGGATAATATTTTTTTCGCTACCGAGTGGCACGTGCGGGAGTGAGCGGTGGGAAGCGTCTGTCAGTCCGGACGTCTTAATTATATCATTATCATTTTCTAATCGATTAGTGGTCCTGCATTTTCATTTTGAACTGCTGCCTTGCCATCTATCCATGTGTCCTGCGTGTGCTTATCCCTATTTTGCTGTCAACAACTTAGAACAAATTGCCTCAGCAAGCAGGGGCAACTGCCCCCCAATAACATGGTATAAACATTTTCTTTTTATCATATCTGGTGAGGTGCACCTCGCATACATCTTGCAAATTATGTGTATGAGCTATGCTTCTTTGCGCATTATATTCTTCTCCATGTGATCAATGCATGTTCAGGTTGAAACACAAAGAACGCTCAGGATATATAATATAATTTCCTTAGATGATTGAGTTTAATTTCCATGGTCCTGAGGTCCAACTTTTTAGTTGGCAGATCTCGCTCTGTTTTAGTTTTTGTTGATTTATTCAGCCGAGACATTCTTTGACATGGGCGTTGTTATCTCTGTTTTTGTCTGAAAATGTAGGAAACCGACTGCTTATTGCTTCCTTGTTTTAGGCACATATTGCACAAGTGACTGTGACGCTGATGTATGCAGCAACCATTATGAATCCTTTTTACCGCTTTTTTTCTGATTCACCTTTTTTGGGCTGACATGCATGTTATTTATAGTTGATTGCAGCTAGCAGATGCAGTAATTAATTTGCTGAAGAATTAATTCCAATGCAGCAGTATGCTTCTAATTCATGGCACCATCTGGTACAATACCTCACTAACTTTATTGAAGCTTATAGGAATATTAGCGTGTGTTGATTTTGTTTTCTTTTGTATATTCCTTTCTTTTTTTAAAAATGCAATATGCATTACCTTTGCCATTGGACATCCTGTATCTCCTGTTTTCTATGATTGTGCCTTTGTCATTGGACATGCTGTATCTTCTACTTGCTATGATTATTAGGAGATATCGTCCAGTTTTTTGTTTTTCCATAAGAGCATCCGCAATGTAGAGCACTAGGGTCGGTTCGATCGTGGGCCAGAGAAACGACATGACACTACTTGCTACTCAACCCACAATGGATAGAACCAGACCCAACTTGTTTGTGGGACCCACACACAGAAAAGAAAGAGAGGGGGCGTTTTCTTCCCGCAATATCTTCGTTGGGCTTCTTTCCCCTTTCTTCCTCGGTTTCTCCGATCCACTGTGGCTCCTCCTCCGAGTTCGTCGATCCGCCAGATCCGGCCAATCGAAGCCATCCGCCACTGCCTCGTCTCCTTGAAAAGCTTCTGCATCACCCGCCGGCGCGCGACGGTGCCCATGGGAGGCGGCGGTGGCGGCGGGTGGTTCTCGTTGATGAAGGGCGTGGCCGCCCGCTGCAGTCCACGAGGCGACAGCGTCGGCGAGCGCGACCGTGTGGAGGAGGCCGTGGAGGCGTTGGAGAGGCGCGGGATCGAGGGGACGGGCGTCGAGAGGTACCGGGAGCTGACTTCCCTTCCACGGCGGCGCGGACGGGCCGCAGTCGCTACTCGCCAGCCGCAGCCGGCGGCCGCCTTCTGCTCGTCACGCGCCACCGCCTCATCGTCATGTGGCGCCCGATCTGCTCCGGCGTGATTCCCTCCCCGACCCTGCGACGTTGGCGTGCAACAAGGAGGACGAGACAGTGTGAAGGAGGACGTTGCGGCGTGGGCGTCCATGGTGTCGTGCATGGAAGTCGCATGCTGCATCACCTTCGGGATCTGCGGCATGGTTTGTCTCTCCCTGTCTAATACATTTGGTGCTGTGTGATAGTAGCTTTGGACATTGCATTATTATTTCTAGATTCTGCCGAAAAATGCATTGCGTGTTATGCTGCAATGCATGGGTGCTATGGTGGGAGAACTGCACAATCCGTTTATGATGCTAGCGATTATTTGTGCTCATCAAAATAGTATAATATAATGATTACAGAAGTAAACTGGGATTACAATGTGTAAAAGTTGAAATATTCTACAGGGATATACATGTAGTAACACCAATACAAATGTCTGATATGCAGCATGCTCTTACACTGCAGGGTGTATTACTGATTGATGTGTCAAATTAGGCATGGAATTGTAAAATTTGATGTCACGTCTTATTATTTAGTGCTTCTGAATTGAGTTCAGTTATATGCCGAATATAGTATCTTGACCGAATAGAATATGTTGATATGGAATATCAGTTTGTAAACTTTCTCCTGCTGAGGTGCCATGTTAAAATGTTGGCTTGCTTTGAACAACAGCAGTTCAAATATATCATGTACCTTTTTTTTGTCTCTGTTATGGTTCCGCTCTTATTCTTGCATTCATATGCCTGGCAAGCTGGAGATACATAAAATTTTCATCATTGAAAATAGGCCATTATCTGAATCTGTGATGACTACATCAGGAACAAATAGAATTTTTCATTGATTTAGGTTTACAACAACAATACAAAAAACTAAAAATAACAAAGATACATGCAAAGGACATCTACAGATTACATGTTCTAAGGTTGCCGACCACTAAACTTTTGCCATATATGTTCCACTAGATCTGCCCGCAAACGTTTATGAGTGTCTCTGTCATGAATCATATCATTGATCTCTAGAATTCTGGTAAATCCATTAATTGGTCCATGGTCAAGTCCTTCAATTGGTCTGGTAGCTCGACCCTCTTCATATGTGGTGTCCAGATGCAACTGATAGGAGTCCCTCTCATCCTCAACTATCATATTATGCAGAATAATACATGCCATCATAATATCTTCTAGCTCTTGCCTATCCCATAGACGTGCTGGATGACGTATAATGGCCCACGTTTCTGTAGAATCCCAAAAGAACACTCCACATCTTTTCTTGCTGCCTCTTGATGCTGAGCAAAGAGTGTATCCTTTTTAGTAAGAGGTAAAGTAATTATTTTTACAAATGTTGCCCACTCAGGATAAATTCTATCAGCTAAGTAGTAACCCATATTGTACTCTAAACCATTAATTGTAAATTTAACTTCTGTGGCTCTCCCTTGTAGCACTTGTGCGAACAATGGCAATTGGTTCAACACATTCATATCATTGTTGGAACCAGGTGTGCCAAAAAGGCATGCCAAATCCAGCGGTCATAGGAGGCAACAACTTCGAGCATGATAGTGGGTACCTTGTAGTCACCACGGGTAAATTGTCCCTTCCATGCAACTGGACAATTTCCCCATCGCCAATGCATGCAATCTAGACTTCCCAACATCCCTGAAAACCCTCGTGCCTCTCCAACTAGGAGTAACCATTGGATATCCTCATCATTAGGCCTTCTAAGATATTTCTCCTCATATATGTGTCTAATACCTTGAACAAACTTGATTAGACACTCCAAATCTGTGGTTTCTGCAATTCCAAATGCTTCATCCATAAGGTCTGCTGGTGATCCATATGCTAACATTCGGAGGGCAGCCGTGCATTTTTGCAGTGGTGAAAGACCCACCTTACCGAATGCATCTCTCCTTAACTGAAAATACGGGGACCAATTTCCTAATGCTTCCACAATTTGCAAAAATATGTGCTTTCTCATCCGAAACCTTCTACGAAATTGGTACTCACTGTACAAAGGATTCTCAGCAAAGTATTCAGCAACTAATTTTGCATGGCTACCTTCATGATCCCTATTAATGTACCTTCGCGAGTTGACGCTGCTGCCTGACCGAGCTTGAAGTTTAGCTTCAATCCGAGCTTGCATTTTTGCCTCAACACGAGCCACCATTGGGTCATTGATTTCCTCCAACATGAGTTTTTGGAGGTCCTCACTAGTGATGGGCTGGTTTTCAGAGTCTTCAGCCATTTGTTGGTAGAGGTTTAATTTGGTGGATAGAGTAGAAGGAATTGTAGCATATGAGAATGAATGAGTTGTGTGTTACCTGTCCTTCAGATTGTATTTATAGATGGCTTCTCCAGCAGCTAGCTTCTCCAACAGCTAGTTTTTCTAGCAGCTGGCTTCTCCAACAGCTAGTTTTTCCAACAGCTAGATTCTCTAACAGCTAGTTTTTCCAATAGCTAGATTCTCCAACAGCTAGTTGCTGCAACTTTCATATCAGTTGTGCATTAAATATTTGTCCAACATCTAGTTCTGAGTTTCATGTCTCATTTTTTTCAGATCCTGAGAACAAGGAGAGCAGGTGGCACATTGCATAAACAGGTACAAACCAATATTGATATTACCAATAATGAAAATAGGACATAATAGTAGTGCCACATACATTTAGTATAACACAAATTCCACACACTAATACATAAAGGTAATGCCACATACATTTAGTACAACACACATTCTACGCACTAATACATAATGGTAGTGCCACGTACATTTACTACAACACATACAATACACACTAATCCATAATGATGTGCTTAGTTGTCTGAAGATGGAAATAGTTCCTTGACTAGACCCTATAAGAGTTGTTCATGCAGCTTCAGTATTGCTGGACTCATGTTCGAAGTATCCTTATCCAACTGTTGCATGTAGTTTTTTATCTTGTCCATTCTAACATGCTCCTTTGATGCTTCTGTTGTTTTCTCTAGTGCACTTGCTCTCTTCAACATAGCATCGTGAAACAAAACCATGTCTTCATCTGGCTGCGAGCCTAGGGGAGATTGTGGTGTGGCCTTTCCCTTTCCCTTTCCTATCATCCTAGCTTTTGCTTTCTTCTGCCCCTCTGGCCGCACTTCTTTGAATGTCTCCTCCTCATCTGTGTCTTGGTTGGAAGATGAAGTGTATGCTCCAGATTCATCTACTTTTGTCCTTTTGTTCTTCTTTGAACAATCCATACCAGGTATACTTCTATATCATTTGGGTTTCTTTCTCAGAATCTTCCATACATATTCAAGTGTAAATGGCTTTTTCTTGTTTTCTCTTTTGAATGCTACACATGCTTTGTCCATCAGCAAGTCATCAGATTCCCCACTACAATAGGTCATTCGACCATAGACCCCATTAAACTTGGTAACAACTACATTAATTCTTACTCAATGGCTTTTGAGCTGTCCCTTTGACCTTCTTCTTGCATCTTCAGTCAGGCTTGAATTGAACGCTTCTGCTATCTTGCTCCAGTAGGCCTCTCTGCTCTGATCTATGCCACGAATTGGATCTACTGAACGCTTAATCCAAAGACTTACAAGGCATAGGTTATCGTCCTTAGTGTAATTAATTCTCACAGCCCTCCTTCCTTCATCCGAGCTGCTGGCGCTTGAATCTTCCTTTTCTTCATCTTGCTCTAGCTCTCTTATTTGCGATTGCGGGGTTGCGGAATCTGAGACATGAGAAGATGCACCACCAGCAACACCTACAAGCATTCCACCGGGGAAGCCAAAGTTGGGTAGTGGTTGAAAACCTTGATAACTTGGTGAAAATTGGGCATACTGTTGGAGGTTGCCTACACCACCAAAGGGATTCAAGTTGTACATGGCATGAGTAGGTTGACTATGTTGGGGATAATGAGAGTGATTGAATGGTGGTGGTGGGGGTGGGGAACTGAGTCTGGTTGAAAGTGTTGGGTGCGAAATTTGGCATGTGCTGGAAGCTTGTGTTATTTGGATTTCTAGGATCAGTGGCGAGCAACCTACCAAAACTTCCCTCTGAGGGATCCATGTGAACTAAGAAATATGAGTATTGAGTTGTTTTGATTTTGCTTCTCTGTTTTTGTGTAGGCTACTGGGAACAAGGAGGCAGGGAAAGATTGCTAGGAGCAGAGGAGGAGGCAGCTGGGAACAAGGAAGCAGCGGAGGATTGTTGGGAGCAAGGAAGCAAGCTGCTGGGGCTCCTTTTGAAGAAGCGTTGCGCTGTATGAAGCAACAAGGAACGCTATTTTTTTTTAAGGCAACGGTCAAGTAACCTGCATTTCACTTGACTGTGTATTTCACTTGATCGTTGAAATCTGAATGCTCAGCCGCTCATGGCAGTTGGAGCCGTTGGAGCAGTCATGTGTTAGAGTGATATTTTTTTATTGCACAAGGGGTGGGTTCTATGCCTGGGACCTGCTTCTCCATCGAAACAAGGTCATAGTGTATGGTACCGGGTACTATAGCTACATTGAATGTATAGAACCAGCTTCGACCCATACACTGTGGGTGCTCTAACGGTTAGGGGATCTTTATCTATTTACCCTCTGCTCAGTTAGTGTATATCAAATTGCAGCATACATTATGCCAAGTATACGCCATACGGTATGCCAGCTAGGAATATGCATGTACACCCTCATTTTTCATTGGAATAGCATGACATATAGTAGCAGCTACAACCATACTAGTAGATCGATGGTACAGCGCATGTGTAAATTATGAACTTTACTGTCATTTATTAGCTTGTTCATCTGTTGTAAGTTTGTAATAAGATGCCTTCAAATTCAACACTACTTATACCCTTCTGTGTTGTAATTAAATTATTAGTCAAGTGGATTATAAGTTTATGATTGCTGTTATCTCTTTCTATTGGCTAAGTTAATATTTCTATTAAATTGGTTGACAGTTTGTATGTCTACCCAAGATTTAGTTTTGCTCCAATAATTAGTGATTGTCTTGCATATAGTGAAAACTGGAATAAGAGTAGCTGCAGACTGAGGTGTTACTTAGTTGTTTTTCTAGAAATCATTTTTTACTTGAGCATTTACTTGTACTTGAGAAGTGGAACATTTGTAAGATCTCTAATGGCGTAATATTCCGCTACAGGTTTTCCTCAATGATGATGAAGAACCCCGTGGATTCAAGTCTTCAAAGATGAGTATCAGAAGATAGGCTAAATCTTTATAGAGCTTATGGAATTAAGCTGCTAGATTGTTTGCTAGGCTAGTAGGAGATAACAGTAAGGATCCTGTATTGATGGCAAATATTTAGAGAATATATGTACAAATTTTGTATTTAATGTTGATGGTTTGTGCCAATTATCATATATATGATATTTCTAACTGATGGTCTCATTTATGTACTTGTGACCTATATGTGTTATATGAATAATGTTATTGTATGAATGATTTAAACTAAAACTGAAATTGTTGGCTCATGTGTTTTTTTTACGTTGGCCGCAAATTTCCCCATCGGGTTACTCCAATAGAGCTAGAAATCTAAACCTAATGTGATCGAATTTTTCTATCGATGTCATTGAATTTTCCTGTCGATGCAGTACTGACAAGGAAATTTCCTTGGAAAATTCATGCACCAACAATGAAATTTGATTTTTTTGTCACTTTTGTTCCTGCGGGTATTTTTTTGTCGGTAAACCAACACAAAAATTAATTTTCTAATTTTTCTGTTAGTATTTCCAATTTCCCTATTAAACCGACAAGGGAATTGTGGTCTGCAGTGAATTTCATGACATTGTTTCCAAGATTGCCATATTATGTAGAATGAAATGAAACACCGTGCTCTCAATGCATAGTTTCATCTATTGTTTCGTAGACATTTAGTTTCTAAGACTCATATGCAGTTGGTGATTGCGCCAAGAGAGTTTTATCTCCATGAAACTCACTTCTCTCTCTTTGTAGAAACATTGTCATGTCATAAAATGTATATGTGGTAGGCTATTAAATACAAATGAAACTCTCATAAAACTTCAACTAGACTAGCCTTAATCCTAAACCCTCATGCGGATGTTGGTACAGACGAGGGTCTCTATATATGGACACCATGTTGTGCCGGTTTATTTAAAAAAATGCATTCCTATTTTGCAAAGAGAATTTATGGTCACTTTGGATGAGATTGTTCCTGCATAGTCCCTTATGCAAGCTAGTAATATTCTCAAAGCACCCACCATCTTGTATCCACTAAACTGGTCAAATCTATTGCACCTCATGTGTAGGGAATGGGACTATAAAATTACATGATTGTGGGGTTTTTCTTAGGGTTTCGGTGTCCTAGCATTCGGTCCTTCCTCCGGCTGTGCTGCATGCCCTCATTTGTCCTGTAGCAGGGGGCCGTAATGTCCCAAATGCCCCCTGAGTCCCTGACAGCTTCTGCCAATGCCTGCCAGTGCCCGTCAGATGTTGTCTACTTAGGGGCGAGCAAAATACCCGATACCCAATCACCAAACCTGAATTACCCAAACCCAGACCCAAAATACTCAAACCTGAAATACCTGATCACAATTTCGAATAGTAACTGTAAAAACCGGAATTTAATTCGAGTAGTTCAAGTAATGTTCCCCAGTATCCAAACTACCTGAATTACTCAAAATACATCAAATCTTTGCTCTTCTATTCTTAATATGAAGACATGGAGTGGTTCAGTGCGGTGTAAATCTATTATTTGGTATGGCTCAGTGTAGATCTATGTTAGCTTGATGATTGATTTGTTGTTAATTGATATGAAGACATATTTGATTTGAAGGACTGTAAGGATCCCTACTAGCCTAGAGGGGGTGAATAGGTGAAAAATCTTCAACAAAAACTCAACACATCAGTTCAGTAATTGTCGGTAGTACCGATGCTAAGCGTTGGTAGTACCGATCCCTACAGGAGAGCTACGAAAATTGATATAAATGAACTTCAAATTTAGATCTACGAATTACCCTACTTCCTTATGGATAGATGAAGCTGTCCATGTATCACCTTGACCTTGGAGTGCCACCAATTTGTATATCAAGACCAAAACCTAAGAAACAACTTGAGAGAGAGACAACGAAGAATAAGTGATTTCAAGTAATCACAACAACAAGCATGCAGAAACAATGTTTTATCCCAAGGTTTAGCTCGCCACTAAGGTTTGCCTACGTCCTCGTTGTTGAGGTGACCACTAAGGTAGAAGTCTCTTTCACCTCCTTGACTCTCTCAAGCAATCACAAAGGTAAACTTGACTTCTTCCCTAAAAAATCAAGGGTGATACAAACTTTCCAAGGTTCTCCCATAGATCGGGAGCTCTTGGGCAACACCTAGCCGGCTAGGGGCAAAGCCTCAAGAGTAACAAACGTAAATCCAACCGGCTTGATGAAGAAATCAAGTTCTCAAGCTTTGAATTGATGTTTCTCTCACCAAATCCCTTCTCTCAACTCAAATCCTTACAAGATTTGAAGCTAGAAGCAAAGGGGAGAAGAAGAGAGCTTTTGAGAGCAAGGACGAGCTTTGGTCTAAGTGTTGGGCGTGGAGAATGAGTGGGGTAACAGTTATAAAGGGTGGGGTTTGATATTTATACCCCAAGGAAAAATGACCGTTCAAAGCAACGTCTGTACTACCCGTTAGCTCCAGTACTACCGATGGTGGGCGAGCCAGAGAAACAAAGCTTGTCAGTACTACCGGTTAGCGTTGATACTAACGATGGTGGGCGATGTTGAGAAATAGGGCCCGTTGGTACTACCGGTAAGCATCGGTACTACCGATGCTAGGCACACCAATCAAAAGACAGTGCCAGCCACCAGTATTACCGACCCAAGTCGGTACTACCGACCGAGAGGAAACTAAGCCCTATTCCTAAGTGTCCGTGTGTGATTGAGTGTCTCTCAATTGATTTTAATTTTATACTTGAGCACTCTATCTTCTTCAGACCACCTAGATTTGCATCCCTCTTTATAGTGTGGCATATCCTAAATTCAATATAAAATATGAGAGAATTTATACGCCTTTGAGTCAGTTGCCATGTCCTTTTGTAATTAAGGGCTCCCCTATCATACATATTATCCTCCTTTGTATTTTACCTGCTTCTCAACTCGATAAAACTCATTAGTCCTCTAATCGTGTGGTTATTATCACCAAAAACCCATAATTAAGGCTTGATTACACTTACAAGGACCGTTGTTTATTGCTTTAAAATGCAGCTAGATTTTTTCTTCAAAATTGTTGGTTTTGACAATTTCGATATATCGGGTAATACCCGAACATGAATTATCGGGTAACCAAATTTTTGGTAGTGTTTTTTCATGGCCAAAATCAGGTAGCAATTTCTAACACCTGAATTTCTAACTACCTGAATTACTCGACCGAAATTATCAGGTAGCACGAATGCCACCCCTTCCCTGGGAAGCTGTCATGATGATGGAAATGACAGCTTGCATCAGTAAACTTGATTGGCACCATCATAACTATTTTCTTAACAATAAAAGTTGGTGAATACGACCACCAATTTCGATGTTAGTTCTTGTATACTACTCCCTCCATCCCAAATTATAAGACGTTTGACTTTTTTGATCCCAAGTTTGACCATTCGTCTTATTCAAAAAATTTGTGCAAACATAGTCAAATTTAAGTCATTCTTGAGGAACTTTTATTAATATACCAAGCCACGATAAAAAAAATTGATATTTTGCACAAATTTTTGAATAAGACGAGTGGTCAAACTTGGTGTCAAAAAAGTCAAACGTCTTATAATTTGGGATGGAGGGAGTAAATATTTATTTGAATTGTATATACTTTTTATTATGAATATGAGTACCTTTGAATGGATAGAGTAATATGACCATTTATTAAACGTCAGTTCAAGTATATGACATACTCCCTCCATCCCAAATTATAAGTCATTTTAAGAATCTTGGAGAGTCAAAACATCTCAAGTTTGACCAAAATTTATAAAAAGAATTACAAAGATTTATGACATCAAATAGATATACTATGAAAATATAATTAACGAAGAACCTAATGATACTTAGTTAGTATCATCAATGTTATTATTTTATCATATAAATTTGGTCAAACTTGAGATGCTTTGACTCTCCAAGATTCTTGAAATGGTTTATAATTTGGGATGGAGGGAGTAGAAATGACAACCCGTATGCACGTGTAGCAAGGTTGAGCATTAGGAAAGAAAAAACAAAAATAAAACACCAAAGAAATACATTGGTGCATGTGACCGACAGGGGTAGTCCTTTGTTTCTGTACAAAAAAAGTTCACCACAAAAGCCTTCTAGCTACAATAACACATTTGTAAAATTGAGATAGAAAAAACAAAGAAAAAGAATATAAACCACTATTATGTCTGCGTGTCTTCATGCAACAAAGGAACATGGAAGGCTGCATGATCTACGTGTATAGATAGGTTTGCATGTCTATTCTAGCGGTGATGCTGGTCTTTTTGGATCTAGATCTAACTTGTTCCAGGAGATGTGTCTTAACAAAATACATAGTTGCATGCACCTAATCCTAAACCATTCTCTGCCAAGCTTTAGTCTACTAGTAACTAACTATTAGTCAAGTTGAACGGTCCAACATCTACTAACACGCAGTGTCATGTTTTATTTCTATTTTTAGCGGTTGCACTCTCTATTTATACCAAATATACAGATGGAAATCATCATAGGTCCATCACTTCTAACAAAGTATATCCTAGACATCTCTAGTTCAAGTATGGATGCAAGATATGTTGCTATGTGCTTCATCCTAATAATTGGCTTAAATGGATATCCAACTTCGGCAGGTTTGTGTTCGTATCTTTGTCTTTTTCGCCACAATCATGTATATTTGATGACATAATGATGCATCGTAGATATCTGCCAATTCATTTCTTTCACCTAGTTTCTATTCATTCATTTATTTCTTTTGATTTGAGAAACTTATTAGTGTTGAATATTTATGGTAGTTTTATGGCTATTTTATTGTGATCAGAATCAAGCGACTTTATAATTTACTGATGTGTGTGGTTATTTTTGTAGAAACTTGCTGGGAATTTGTTAAAGTGCAACCATTTTGCTTTAAGGCTTTGTGCAACAGTAATTGTTTCTTGGAGGCCAAATCCCAGGGTGTCAATTTGGGGGGATACCATTGTGATGGACATGGAATTTGGGGCATGTGCCTTTGTAGTTTGTGTAAACATTAGTTCTTTCAATTCAGAAAATAAGATAGTCTCTTATGTTCATGTTCCAATCCATTATCAAGAAGCGTTGACCAAATAATTATCAGGTCACATAGTTAACTAGTTGTCTTTTTCCATATATAGTACTAGTTAACTAGCTGTCATTTTTCTAATTTTCTCACATTTGTTTGCTTTGATGGTTCTATGTCAAGAAACACCTGTGCTTTGAGTGGCTCGATGCTTTAATAACACATTGTGGTATTCATTATTTAGTGTTTTAAACCCTTTTTGGGTTCTTGTTTTTTGTTTCACTACCTCCTATACGATGACCTCGCATTGACCATAATTTATTTGAAATTAATGAGTATTCTCTCTTTTGCTCTAGAAGTACATCTATCTTTTGATATATGTTCCCCTATATTCCTGCCTTCTGACAACTTTCAATTTGGAATGGAACCATATAGGGACCGAACAATACTTCAAGCTACCAATTTGTATATAGTACATATCCACATCTTCTACAAAACAAAAAATCACAAAATAGCACACACATCCTGCTTACATGTTTGCATTTGACGAAAAAACGTATACTTGATCAGACCAACAAAATTCACAAGTTCTAAAGGTTTACAATAAGGAACTATATTGACGCTAGAACATGCCGTCATACAAGCACACCCTTGTGCACCCGCAGGGAAATCCTTGCAGCAAATCCTTGCTGCGAGAGCCTGTATGGTATCGAGAACCAACCAGGATGGTATTGACGGTCTGTCAAATAAACACTTTGTCCGGGAGAGACCGGGCATACGCACGTCGGTTTGTCTTAACATCGGCAGGCTAGCTAGACCTCCACTATCGCCATGGACATGATAGACGAACAACAAATGGTGTTGAAAAAGTATATAGAAAAAAGAGGTAAAGAAGACGAAAGTTTTATTGATTGATAGATTTGATTGAGTGTTGTTAATTGGCCATCACTCTTTATATTTATAGGGTGGCTGGTCTTTCCCGAGATTACTTTAGTCCATCTTATATTACAAAACGAATAGATTTCCTTCTCGAGCTTCTTTAGCATCGACAAAACAATCACGTTGCTTATGGACTCTAAGTAGCAGACGATGTTGATCTCCATGCGCATACTACGCCTGCGAATGAAGTCCCTGTGTGTATAACTCGGCCGACATGTCATCTGATCACATATTAGATGCTTGTTTCCTATTCGACCAATATAAGGGCACTCCCAACTTAGGAACTAGTTGGCTTCTATAGCTATTAATTTGTGTGCCAACTAAATAAAATGCTGATGTGTCACTGTAATATTATTGAAGAGAGAGAAGGAAATGGCTTTGTCCTGATCACACATACTCCGTACATGCAAAACCAATTAATGTGTGCGCAAGTCTTTTGTTTCCTTATTAATCATGCATACGCGCACACAGGTGCACAATTATCCACCGGCTATATTCACCTAATGCGGTTATTTCCAAATACCAGCAAATATGTATGGCAATGCACTGCACGCGAGAGAAAAGCTAGCATCAACATTTGTTTGTAAAGAGAATAGGAAAGATAATACCTATTTATATCGTACTCATATGTGATGGTATAATTAAATATCAAGGTTCATGAGACTTGCTTTGAGAATCCATAAAAATCTATAATTATAATATTTGAATAAAGTTAGCAAGGAGTTAGTTGGTGACTTGTCATACACCGGTTTTTCTGCTTATGATTTTTTTTTTGTGAATTACACGGTACAACGCAGACACTCACAATGCATGCAAATACCCCTTTCAATTTTCCACATAGCAGCTCTCATCAGGGATAGCATTGGTAGATACGTATAATTGGGAGACACATTTATTTAGATTGGACTGAAAAACAAACAGCTTAAGATTTTAGTTCATGATTTTGTTAGATTGTAAATGTGCCCCAGCCCGTGGGCCTGCCGTCCCCGGCTCCCCACCATGCCTATATGTACACGCTACTGGTCACTGAGTAATACATCGCGCATTTTCCAACTCTATTACGCTTTCATGGTGTCACTGATGGTTCGCTTCTGCATGTGGCTGTGCTTCCGCAAACCCTGGCCGCCGCGGACTCTGTCGTCGGCTACGGCAAACCCTAGCAGCCGCGTCGTCAGCCACTCTACAACTAATAAAAATATATGAAGGGGTATCGTCTGCGTTTTGCCCCACCCTGCTCGCCTCCATTCAAGTTTGTGCTCTCTGGCCTCTACGGTCCCGTGATCTTAGGTTCTTCTCAGGCCACGGAGGCCAGAGAGCACAATCATGAACGGGGCGAGCAGGGCGGGGCGAGATGTAGACGGTACGCCTTCATATATTTTTATTAGGTGTAGATAGATGTATAGAAGATATAGAAGAGGATGGGGGCGGGGTGAGTGGTCTTTCCGTTAGGTCAGAAAGAATTAATGGGCTGCACAAATAAATGGAGATGAAATTTTGGCAATATAAATATTAGTTTACTTTGTTTCCAAAAAATATATTAGTTTACAGATATAGATTAGATAGTATATATAATTATTATTTTTAATCACTGTAAAAATTATCTAGATGTACTTGTGTACTCATGAGACGACAACGACGTCGACCATGAACAAACGACGCCAGTCTCACATTATCTAGATGTACTTAAGAGTAACATCTTATGCTTTTATTATTCCAATTTATTATTTGCTCGCCTAGTTGTAATCTAGGGGGTGTTTGGTTTGAGGCGTTAAAGTTTAACAAACACCGTAGCACTTTCGTCTTATTTGATAAAAAGTTTTCAATTTTGGACTAATTAGGCTTAATAGATTCGTCTCGTAAATTACTCCTAATCTGTACCGACATGCATGCAATTAGTCTACATTTAGTACTCCATGCATTTGAAGGAACATTGATGTGATGGGAGTTAAACTTTAACACATTGAAACCAAACAGGCCCTAAGAATATAGATGTCGTCTGTTAGTACAAAGTTTGTAGCATGTTGTAGGTCTTGTACCCTACATTTATCCTGAGGCGATGGGGACAGGATTGGTTCATCGTATCCTCAGCATCGTATCCTACATTTATCCACGGCTTTTACTGTAACTGCTAGAGCAGAATATCTGCCTGATAGAAAACTGCAAATCTATTCTACTTTGGGTTTTGCTTCGGTACTCCCATTACTTACTAAGAGGTATAGCTCAAATAAATCATAGCTGTTGATTTTTTTAGAGATTTATAAAATAATTAAATAACTAAAATAACAAGGATAAGAAAAAAAAATCACATTCAATCCCTAGATATCCGGTAGATGGCATGCATCACCCAACAACCGTGCACCCTTTCCATTAATCCGCAACATGGAAAGTATAAGTCACTTATTGTACAAATACCAAAGTAATGCTCCAATTAAGACGTCTGGACGGACGGATGCCTCACTCTACTCACTCCCGCACCCAATCTCTCGCTTCCTCCTTCCGCACTCGCGCCCTGCCCCACCCCGACGTGTGGCCAATGGCTGCCTCCCTAGCCAGCGGCGGTGCCCTAACCCAACCTGGCATGCGCCCTCCACCAACCCGGCATCCTCCTCCCCGACCCTAGCAGCTCCTACCCCCATTCCGGCGGTGCCCCTCCTCCACCCCGGCGTCCTCACACACCCGAAGCCCCAACGCCCACAGATTTGGTGGCCCTCTCCCCCACCCCAACGAGATCTATGAAGCACGAGCGAGATCTAAGGAGGTGGCGAGACTATGTTGCAAGGGAGTGGGCGGCTCTCCTCCACCCTCGGCGGCGCCCTCTCCACCCTCGGCGGCGCCCTCTCTCACCCTGGCAACCGAGCTCTCCCCACCCCAGTGGTGCTGAGCCAAGCCCGGTACTGGTGGCGCCAGTGGTGGTGGCGCTCGCGCGCAGCCGCTCACCATCATCTCCGACCGTGATGACCGAAATCGACCAGCCCGGCCTTTCCCTCCCCTATTTTTCATATGTATGTTTCAAGTATTTCTGACGTTTTAGATGTATGTTGCAATTGTTTCATATGAATGTTGTAATAGTAGGTCGGGGGATGTTGCACATATTGTAATTGTTTTAGAGGCATGTTGCAAGCGTATGTTTCGAGTGTTTCCGATGTTTCAGAGGTATGTTTCATTTGTGTTTTTCGGACGCATATTGCAAGTGTGTTTATCTGGATGTTGCATATGTTTCACACATACGTTGCATGTGTTTTACTTGGATGTTGCGTATGGTTGCAATGATTTTCAAGTGTTTCAAAAGCATGTTTCAAGCGTTTTAATTGCATTCAGACGTATGTTGCAACTGTTGTATTTGGATATTTCAAAAGTAGATCGGGTATTGCATCTCTCCTCCCCACCTTCTACTACATCGTTTCGGTGTGTCCTCCTCTCGGCGCTGGCAGGGTATCCATATGATGCCGCAGCCGGGTCCTTTCGAATTGGAGGCGCCACGCCCCTCCCCCTCTTGTCGCTTGGGCGGCGTGTGGGCCCTCGTGGAGCACGCAAAACACAGTGCAGTGCACGGGCGTCCGGACGTCTGGGCGCTAGCACTACCATGTCATGTTACTTTTTCTTAAAACAACATGTAATGTAACACGCCACATATATTTTACATTACTAGATAAATGCCCGCGCGTTGCACCAGGACTATGACTTTTTTTTGTTGAACTCAGTAATCGAATGCGAACGTAGAAGCATGATCTCCGAGGATTTCATATCGAACACAGACACGTGGATCTGGTCTTCATATCGAAACAACTGTAGGCACTGAGTAGCAGCAACGAATCTTTACAATTTGTTAGTGCCGCATAATTTCAGATCATAGGACAGGTAACATCTAGGCATGAAATCCAATCTTCAAAAAAAACAAAGAGGAATAATAAATAGTTTTTGATTGAGAGATAGAAGGATAGAGAAATTAGGCTCACCTTTGATCCCCTGTGCGATAGCTGCCGTGATGCAGCTCGAGCATGTACAGAGATTGGGAGGAGGGGCACCAGGATGTTGCTGTGATGTGTTTTTTAAGCAACGGTTGTTGCTGTGATGATCCGTGGACCTGTATGCGCCTTTTGGAATTATATTAAATTGGTGAGCGTACGTGCTCTGTGGATTTATAAATAATAATGTGATGAGGCCACCGATCATCATCCCCAAAGCGACTTTGCAGAAGTTTTTCCCAACACGGACTCTGCAAAGGTGCAAAGGCGTGCGGACTTCGGACTTTTGCACGGGAACGCCGACCGGATAGTCTACGGATTTGATATCACCGGTAGATGATTACTTTAGAGTTTTTTTTAGGTATAGAGATTTTCTGGTATCATATTGCACATTACTATTTTTTGTCATGCATTATTGTACAAATATATTATGCATGTTTCTTTTTTCTATCATGTTGTCACGTTACAATAATAAAGTCATGCACATATCATGTCAAATTTCTTGTATTTGCATTCAAAATATAATGTGCATATGTCACGTTCGCTTTTATTTACCTTGCATCAGAAAAAACATACAACCAATTTTTTCTCCAGCTCTATTTAATCTAGCTAGCTAATATGTACCATGGGCGGATCCAGGGGTATTCCCCTGTATTCCCAGGAGTACCCAACAATTTTGATGCACATTTATGTATATTTGTGTATATACTCGTATGTATAATGTATATTGGTGTTAACTTTCTATTGTTTGAGTAGAAACTCAGCTCGCAGCTACTAATCGCGGCCTCCTTTCCTTTCCAGCTTTCTAGGCTGGCCCGCGAGGGGCAAGGGCGCAAGGTCCAGTGGCCCACTAAGCCACACGATCACACCCGTGCTCCTCTGTTCAGCACTTCGGCTTCGGCTGTTCGGCAAAATCCCCAATCCGGCGCCTCTCACCTTCTCTGTTTCCCCAGACTCCAGTCTCGACGAGCGGCGGCGGTGCTCCACTTCCGGCGAGCGGCGGCAGGACAGGTGCCGGGGACGCAGTCACGAGGGGTATTCAGGCTGCCGGCCTGAGGCTCCTGGCGGCAGCGACAGCTGCATCTCAGCATCTGGCCATCTGGGACACCAACACACCGACCAGCCCACAAGGCACCACCGCACCAGGCTTGCAAGCCACCATGACATCAAGACCACCGATGGTGAGGGATTTAGCGAATACCGATTTGGATTTACGGATATGAATATGTGCCAGTGCTAGTGATTTTTACTAGTTAATAGCGTGCACATATTTTTAGTTAATAATGAAGAGTTAGTGAATATGCTGCTATACATTAGGGTTTTTTTTAACGTGGGAATACCCAACGTCGAGATCCTGGCTCCGCCACTGATACGTACACGTACATTTGAACAAATTAGTAGGTTACATCAGGTTATACGAAATGCAATGATTGAATATCAAGACAGGCAAGGGATATTTGCCCCTTACCACTTTTGGTATGTACGTGTACCTTTACCTAGTGTTCTTAATAAATTCAAATAAAAGACTTCTGACTTTAAAACATGCTTTAATTTTGAAAATTTTGCAAAGGTAAGAGGAGTAATGCATGTTTACATGAATATTTCTATATTCACTATGATAATTTGAAATTGATCTTGTTATATAGTTCGATGAGCTCAGCAGGTCGTACACGTGGTACAAGTTCATAGGTGGACAGTACAAAATAGATAAGAGACAAAAGCAGATGAGGGTAAGGATCGCGGACAAACTAGCCAGCAATTTTAAAACAAATGTTGTACATTTATATCAAACATGGCCTATATGTAGCATGCAACTGTAACCCTTTCTTTCATCCTATAGTGCCACAAGCAACCACAAGGCAGCATCCTATGTGGGTACTACATGTGCGAGTTTGTTAGATAAAACAAGAGATATATATACACCACGAACCCCAGTAATATAAGTAATAGTGATATATGAACTCCTATGTTTGTGTTGCAAATGCATTGATCACTTTAAATAAATGATGATTACAATTATTCTTTGCAGGTTTATTGTTGCAACCCAACTTGCAACTTGCAGGACTAACACCGATGGAGACATTACAGCTGTATGTGTTGACATGTGTCGGTTCATCATGCGCGAAGTCATTCATCACAAAGGGAAGTTCTTTTGATGCATGAAACAAGTGAACTAGTAAAACCAGAATACATAGGGCTTCATGATTACGCTGTTGCCTTGAGTAGAAGAACAATTTTGTAGTTCTTTTGAAGACTTTGATGTATCATTTGAGTTGAAACTTTTGATGTGTACATATACTCGTTGTGCTGCTATAATTGCCTGTGATGTATTTAATAAACTTGATTTGAATGTGACCAGATCTGTTAGTAATAAATATCATTACCGGAAACCTGCTCTTTGCCGAGTGCCAGAAGGTTTGCGAGTGCAAACCATCGGGCACTCGGCAACGAACCTCTTTGCCGAGTGCCCCGTAGCCGACACTCGGCAATAATAAAACTCTCGGCAAAGTGACTCTTTGCCGTGTGCCAGGAACACAACACTCGGCAAAAACGTTTCTTTGCTGAGTGCTGCCAAAAAAACACTCGGCGTCAACCGATGTTTGTTAGCACCCAGCCACCGCCGTTAGAACTTTGCCGAGTGTCTGGTAATGACACTCGACAAAGAGCTATTTGCCGAGTCCCTAGTATTGCGGCACTCGGCAAACTGATCTTTGCCGAGTACCTAGACCAAGGCACTCGGCAAAGATGAATATCATATTTCTTTTCCTATCCTTCAAACTTTTTCTACTCTCCACATACAACATGTGGTACTCCATGTTAAAATTTGGTATATTTTTGTATTTGTTTGCTATATTTAATTAATTAATTGCATTTGAAGCAATTTTTTGAATCAAGTCAAATTTGAACTGCAATTGAGTCAAACAATAGAAAAAATTGAGTAGAAAAATGATATTCATGTTACTCAGCCCGGTTTGAGGCCGTACCTGTGAAATGAAAAGTAATTTCGAACATCTTGTTCAGGAAACACGACCACGAACATGTGGCCGAATGGTTTTTAAATTTTTTAAAAAACCAAACGAAGTCTGAAAATCGTGAGATTTGTCAAGATGTCATGATATCATACGTGGAGGTTGTGGTAAAAAATTAAGAAGGTTTCGCACAAGTTGTCACGTACGATGCTTACAAACCGAAGCATCTCCGAAGAAGATTCATAAAGTTGAGAAGGATCCGATAATATTTGGAATCAAATTCACTGTCGTGTTGGGGTTTGACTTCGAAACATTTTATATAGGTAATAGACAATAGAGATTGTTTCATGTCAAATTTTGGTAATTTTTCGGATCCGTTTGCTAATTTTAATTTATTAGCAGCAATTATAGAATTTTAATTGTGAAAAAATGAATTTGAGCTATAAACGCATGAAATAATGATCGAATATCCATAGAAGAATCAAATATGCATTGTTGAGAGAATTTGACAAGGAATTCTCAAAGTACATGCGAACAAATTAGTAAAACACGTTGTGGAAAAGAAAGAGAAGAAAGGAAATTAAAAAAAATTCAATCTTTTCCGAGTGTCAGCGGACAGCACGCGACAAACTTAATAGAAAAGAAAAAGAAGAAAGGAAATTAAAAAATATTTGCCGAGTGCCATATAGCGGGCACTCGACAAACTTCTGCTAAAACAATAGAAAAGAAAAATAAGAAAGGAAATAAAAACAACCTTTGCCAAGTGCCCTTCAGCCAGAAAAAAATAGAAAAGAAAAAAAGAAAGGGAATTTTTTAAATAAATTTAATCTTTGATGAGTGCCGGATCGCGGGCACTCGGCAAATGAGTCGTAAAAAGGCACCTTAGCCGTTTTCATTCTCCAGCTCACACACACACCCGCGCCGCGCCGCGCCTGCCGCCGCCGGCGCACGCCCGCCCCGGCCGCCCGGCGGAGCCCGCCCGCCCTGCCCGCCACTGTAGCCCGCCCCGCCGGCCTCCATAGCCCGACGCGGCCGCCCCACTCGGCAGAGCCCGCCTCACCGCCGGAGGCCGCCCGCGAGCGCCGCGCGGCCGGAGCCCACCCGCCGTGCCGCAGGATCTCGCCCCGCCCGTCGCCGGAGCCCGACACGGCCATCTCGGCCGCCGGAGGCCGCCCCGGCCACCCGCGAGCCCCTGCCGCCAGAGCCTGCCTGCCCCGGCCACCCGCGACCTCCCACTGCCGGAGGCCGCTGTGGCCGCCCTGCCACCAGAGGCCCCGCGGCCATCCCACACCAGAGCCTCTACCCCGCCCGCTGGAGACCGCCCCGGCGCCCCGTAAGGTATGCCCCGCTCCCTTCTCTCCCCTTCCTTCTATTGCTATTGATAGTGGCCATGCTGTTTTGCAACATTTGAAGACAGCAACTAAGAATATATGCATGTACAATTCATGACTAGTAGTTGTGGAATGGTTAACATTTGAAATGGTACTCCTTGAGTGCAATGTTACCGTTGCTTTTATTCCATTTGGCAATGAACACCGATGCGTCTATGAGTGCCGAGTTGAGACAGGTTGCCGATGGCTGTGCCTATAGGTTCAAGTCATTTACGGGTTATGAATTGAATGGATATCGCTTTCACACAACAAGACACAAGCAGAGTCGACCCAATCGAAGAACCACAAATACCGGAGTTTTTACGCCCGACCTTGATGGGGTCGAGTATTATGGAAGAATTGAAGAAATATACGAACTCATGTTTCATGGTTGCAAACCTTTTAATCCTGTCATATTCAAATGCCTTTGGTTTGATCCTAAAGTAACGAGACGGACCCCTAATCTTGGGCCAGTTGAAATTCGACAGGATTTCGTCTTACTAGGAGATGATGTCTATATTGTGGCTCAACAGGCCACACAAGTTTATTATCTCTCATATCCATGTCAAACCAATGAACGTCTTAAGGGTTGGGATGTTGTGTACAAGGTATCGCCACACGGTAAACTACCTGTCCCAAACAATGAAGATTACAACTTAGACCCAAACACATGACGGAGAATTCTTTCAAGAAGAGGGGCTAGAAGGCACTTTTGAGATAGACTTAACCGAAGCGATCAGAATGAAAGTAGACAATGAAAGGGTTGTTGACAAGGACGCTAGAGATGAGGTTCAAAATGTGAAGGACTTAGAATTACTTCAGCGATTACATTTAGACAGTGACAGTGATGACAACATTGCTCCTTCGGATAGTAATGATTATATCGACATGGTTGATAGTGATGATGAGACTTATGATTCAGCTAATCCCGATCATGGTGATTATTTTTAATACATGTAATATTATGTTATTTTGTAATTATGTTTTGTTTATGTTGCATCTCTTTCTAAGTACGTCTTGTTTATCTGTGCTTATTGGTTTACTATTTTTAATTGCAGGTGATTGAACAAAGGTGGTGGGCAGTATGAGGAACGTTAGGTCGCTTTACCAAAGACGGCCCAATGTAGCTGAGCAGTCGAGGAGCATGAGGACGAGGACCGTGAGTAGGAGGAGGAGCAGGAGCAAGAGCACTCTTGAGCAGGAGCAGGAGGACGAGGACCGAAAGGAGGAGCAGCATGAGGATGAGGAGGAGTAGGAGGAGGAGGAGGAGGAGCAGGAGGAGGATGAGGAGGAGGGGCAGGGGGAGGACGAGGAGGAGGCGGTGGCAGGGGGTTCCGCTTCCTCTGGTTCGGGGTCGGGTGTCTAGTTGCGAGGTCCCTCGACCCTCCCGAGGTGACTGATACCTCCTGAGCGTCACCTGCTGATTCGACCCATTGGGCAAAGGTAAGTACCTTTACATGTTATAACTACCTTTTCATTTGTTATGTTGAAAACCACAATAGAAACTAATAATTTTTCTTACTCACTTGGGCAGGAGTTGGCAGATTGTGGCCCCAGGTGCTCACAACTGCAAGGTCAATGGCATCCTGGGTCTTTTGTGCAGGGTGCACTTCCCTGGCCTAGTTGAGTATGCCAGAAAGAAGGAGCCAGCCTACACGTTTGACCACTACGTCACCTTCGGTGATTTACCAGATCAATTTTGCAGGCAATTCGCCAACAAGGGGGTGCGGGTGGTGGCCGAGCTGTGGGTAAGACTTCCTCGCACTACATTGCTCAATACATCACATTTGTTGGACATTCTTGAAATAATGACAACATACATCGCATCTATATGCAGTATTTCTTCAAATGCGAGCAGGGATTTGAACCGCAAGCAACTAGGGTGGCTCAGAAAGCCTGTCATAAACTCGTGAAGAACATACATTATGAGGCGCGCATCTAGGCCATCATAACATACAACGCTAACGTCCTTAGATTGAAGATCAACAAAGCTCAAGCAAGACAGATGAGCTTGACCAAAGAACAATACCTACAGGTAAATATAGAACATTAATACTAATTTTTTCTGAGATTAAGTATGCTTAATTTGATCTTCTTATATGTCATATACTTGATGACGTGTAGGTGCTTCCGTGGTGGTGCGCCCACGATGGACAGTTGAAAGCCTAAGTTTGGTTTTGGTAATTAATGACACCAAGTTGCTAATGTCATCGTGTCAAGTGAATTGAGTTAGGCGTAGCGACACATGTGATGAAGGAGCAAGGAGCATGATGGTGATGGCCATAAGATCACAAGTGCATGGAGATAAAGATGATGGTGAACATGCACATAGGTGATGGACGAGGAATGAGATGATCAAGGCAAATGTATAATCATAGGATTCTCTTTTGCCGGTCTAAAGATGAGTAGAGAAGTGATTGACCGGGTTTAGGATTGATAGCCGACTATCAAGAGGGGCAATCACGGTCATCTCATGAATCAAGTGCTACTAGGTCCATATTCTTGAGCATATGCATTTAGGATTTAGTGAGTTGATAACTCCTTGAGAAAATGATTGTGAAAATGCTAACACACATGCATATGGTGATGTACACTTAGTGGTGTTAGCACATTTATGAAGATGGTGGAGTTTGAGTGGTAGAGAGGGGATTCGGCGCTCTTGTGGAAGTGAAACGCCTATTTTCTACTGCGTCGGAGGCGAAGAAACGGAGGCGAAAGGAGGTCACTGGTGTGACCGGACACTGGACTAGACGCGGTCTTGGCACGACTGGCGTGTCCGGTCAATGGCAGCAGCTGTGCATGGCGTGGGGCGCTAGGGTCTGCTACCGGCGCGTCCGGTCCCTCACGGAACCGGAGCGTCCGGTCACGCACCCAGAGAATAGCGCGAGTCTCAAAGCTGATCAGACGCGGTGGCGCATCCGGTCACGTGTGACCGGACGCGTCTGGTCAACAAAGTCGCTCTTTGGAACCTCTCTGGACAGTGACCGGACGCTAGCACTGTCGCGTCCAGCTGTGGCGTGGTGCGCGTCCGGTCACACTTTACCCGAGAACGTAACGTTTCATGACCGTTGGAAATCTAACGAGCGAGATTCAAAAAGGGACACATGGCGAGCATCAATGAAGTCACGCTGGTGCGACTGGACGCTGGGCGCATCCGATCGATCAGACCAGTGCATTCGGTCAGCGTGCGCAGAGCGGCATCTCAAGCCTAACGGCTCTATTTTTGAGGGATGGCTATAAATACATGTTTGGCCGGCTTTGGGACCTCTCTCTTGACTCATTGAACACTTGAGACATACTTTGAGCTAGAGAACATCCCCTCCACTCATCTCCTTGCTTGGTTGCATACTCTAGTGAGATTAAGTGAGATTCAAGTGCATTGCTTAGTGGTTTGCATCTAGTAGCACTTGATCTTTGTGTTGGCTGCAGATTTCTTGTTACTTTTGGATGTTTTCTGACATCCTAGATGACTTGGAGTAGCGATGGTGTTGAGCTCGCGATTGGAGATTGTTTCGAGCCTCACCAAGTGATTGTGAGGAGTTCTTGATCCTTCCCCGCGGGAGTTCGCAAATTGGCTACTTTAGTGGAGCTCATGACTTGGAGGATCCCCACCTTGTGAGTGAATGTGTGGCACCCGCTGAGGGTTTGACTCTTGATAGTCAATTAGCTCACGATCCATCAAGTGGGTGCATCACCACAACGAGGACTAGCTTGCCGGGAAGCAAGTGAACCTCGGTAAAAAATCTTGTATCATCTCTTTGCCGAGGATTTCATCTTGTGTTTGTGATTGCATTGATTGATTGGTTCATTAGAAATATCTCTACTCATCAACGTCGGTATAACAATACATGCTCACTCCTTTACTTACTTGCCTATCTTGCTAGTTGCTTAGCTTGTTCTCTCTTGTAGATTCTAGCTCCTAGTTTGTGTAGTGTATTTCTTTCACCTAGGAGTAGAGTAAGTAGTGACTTAGCCTTGTTGGTATGGATTAGAGATTATAGCCTTCATATCTACTAGAATTGTTTAGGTGGCTTGCATAGTCTAATTGAGCTAGTCCTAGAATTAGCTTTGCCATCTTTTGTACTAACTTTGTTGTTGAGTAAAGTTTGTAGAATTTTGAAAAGGCTATTCACCCCCTCTAGCCATTTAGAACCTTACAACAATGCTGGGCACAGATGGTGGACAAGTGGTGCGCCACCGAGTGGGAGGAGACGCACAATGCTTGCTGGGAGCGACGTTTGATGATGCTAGGTGCACCACACCATCAAGGCAACCTTAGCCTCGAAGAATACGTGGCTAGATGGGTACGCGAATTCATTTATTTATTCTAACGCTCGATTCTGCATATTTTCTAATCATCTTGCTGTTCTTTTCGCAGTCAGCGGCACATGGTGGCCAGCCTTGCTCCTAGTTCAAGGCATGGGTTTTGGCCCACAAGGGCAAGATGACGTCCGACGTCGACTACAACCCGGAGGACCCGCCCTCGGCGTACAGCAATGCGACCGTCCACAACCACCTCAGTGAGTACACATCGATGGCAAGGCAGGTTCATGGGCCAGAGTACGATCCTGTCACCCAGGACCTTGATGGAGAAGTCGTCATGAGGGTGGGAGGAGGCAAGAAGCATGGGCGGTACTAGATTGGAGATAGCACACTCGACACAGCCACTACTCCCACTCTCCCAGATTCGAGCAAGGAGCACGAGCTCAAGCCCGGCCATACGCCCACGGCCGGGCACTGCATAGCACCAGATGGAGGCACTCTAGGTTATTTCTTTTTTATTCGTCGTTCAATGATTTACCGTAGCTTTGCATTGTAACAATGGGGTGAAATATTGTAGGCCCAACTGGAAGAAGAGACTCGGCGACATGAGGAGATGGAGGCGAGAATGGAGGCCGATCGGCAGAGGATGGAGACCGATCGGCAGAGGATGGAGCAGATGTTTCTGTACATGCAAAGTCTTGGTGCGAGTATGGGTCAACCTCCGCCACCTGGGCTATTCCCTCCTCCACCTGCTCCTACAACTACTCCTGTGAGTTTGCCTTCTCTACCCTGAGCTCTTTACTTACCATGTTTATTGCTTTGCTTGTATGATCTCTACCTTCCTAGATTAGCTATAGGCAAGTTGATAGGATTGTCTCTAAGTTGCAAAAATCTTTTGTGTTGAGGGCAAGTTAGAACACACTACAAAAACTTTAAGTCCATATATCTTGTCACACACATGCAATCTCTTCTCCTTTGTGCAGAATCAATCGGCGGCTTTGAATGATGTGCCTCATGACCCACAACAGTAGTCGGGGTGGGGAGCTTGGCAATGATACTTGTGGGTTTGTGCTTATTGTGAATGGTAGTTGGAGATACTTGGATTTGCATTTGTGGTTCACTTGTGGTTGCACTTGGATTACTTGGTTCACTTGTTGCACTTGGTTCACTTGGTGATGCAATTGTGGCTTATATGTGATATATGTGTGATATATGTGATATATGTGATATATTGTTGTCATATGTACTGTTTGTTTCATTGTAATGCAAAAAACAAAAAAAGAAGACAGTTTTTGGTCACTTGGCCGAGTGCAACACTCGGCAAAGGTGCGCCGAGTGTCAGGGCCACAGCACTCGGCAAATAGGCCACCTGGGAACATGCTTTGCTGAGTGCAGTGGCCATAGCACTCGGCAAAGATTTTTTTTAAAAAAAATCAACATCTTTGCCGAGTGTCTGCATGAAGGCTCACGGCAAAGAAACTTTTTAAAAAAGAAATAACAAAATCTTTGCCGAGTGTCGGCATGGTGGCACATGGCAAAGTATTTCCTTTTCATAGAAAATAGAAAACTTTGCCGAGTGCCTGCCCATCCTGGCACTCGGCAAACCCGCCGTCACCGTTTTCTTCCCGTCCAGTGACCTTTTTTTTGCCAAGGGTCGTGTGTGTGGGGCTCGGCAAAGCTTTGCCATGTGTCCGATAGAAAGCTCTCGGCAAAGGGCAGCTTTCCCGTCAGAAACTTTGCCATGCACGCTTTGCCGTGGGTGACCGTCGGCAAAGCATTTGCCGAGTGTTTATGGGGCTTTGCCGAGTGCCTGAGGCACTCGGCAAATAAGCTGAGTCCGGTAGTATATGGCAGGAAATTTAAATTTTAAAAAATGTTTTTACAGGTGGCTTATGTAACAAAGCTGCCTCTAGAAATGAAATACAACAACAGACGGCTATATATGTTAAGAAAGCCGTCTCTAGAAATTCATTTTCATTGGCCTATGTAGCTAGTAAATGCCAGTGGAAAGCGATTTACTACCGCCAGTACGAAGTGTTTATTTAGTAGTGACGTTTACTGCTGTCAGTTCAAGCTACGCAACAGGCCAAGAGAGAGGGCTAGTACGTGTGTTGTCTGCTGGATCATATATCAATGAGATACAGCACAATGCAATGCAACACCGGATCAGATCCATACGTGTGAGTGCGACTGAGTCATTTGTAGGAATCTCTCTCTCGTCCCATCAGAACTGCATGCACGACACCACGTTGTGAGTGTGACTGAGCCGTTGGATGGAATCTTGGGCCTTGTTTAGATCCTAAATTTGGGATGCAAACTTTGTATAGTAAATGTCCCGTCACACTGTAGCAATTTTGTTTTTATTTGGTAATAATTGTCCAAACATTGATTAATTAGGCTTAAAATATTCGTCTCGCAAAGTACAATAAAACTGTGCAATTAGTTTTTGATTTCATCTATATTTAGTACTCCATATATGTGCCGACATTTTGATGTGACGGGGAATCTTCTTTTTGCATAGTGAAATTTGGGGGTGAATTTGGGTATCTAAACAAGGCCTTGGCTTTGTGTCACCCGTCAGTTACAAGTTGTAACTTGCTCAGTCATGTGTCTGCTCGTCTGGTCCGCGGGTGCAGGATATTATTGCTATTGCAGTATATATTGGTGTACGTCGGCCCTGTGCCTCTGCAATGCATGCATGTTTAATTTCTTGGCAATGGAACAGCCCCGTCCCCCTGTACCAGCAGATAGGTAAGCCTATCCTAGAAGATTCTCTGTTACATCAGACATATCTAATTTATAACCTCTCCTGGCCTTAAGCCGTTTCTCATTTATATTACATGAGTAGCAGATAAGCACAATATATTTTACAGCTTCCCTCAATCATAACCGAGGTAGGTTAAGATTGTTCTTGAAATTCTCCAGAAGTCCTATTGATAACATATTAGTGAAGCCATATGCAACTTGACCTCCTGAACAATCAAATTAAATTTCCAAAATCTTCTTAGCGAAGGCAATGCAATTGCAACAGTTGGTGACGTGGAGTCCTCTTTGGTTTCTATCATATCTCAACCCGAAGTCACCACTTAGCTTGAAGAGCAACAAGAAAAAAGATGTACAATATATATGTTATAACCCTTAGAGTCTTCCATATATAGTACTATATATATGTCACTTCGTAACCATGAGACTTTGTGTAATGAGCTATGAAAGCGCGCGGTAGTAGCAGAAGCTGGGGTTGACGACAAGGGTGCAACAACACAAACTTTGCTTTGTGATGCCTTTCAAGGTGTGAAATCAACGACGTACACAAACCCAATTGACCTTTTCAGCTGCCGACAATGTGGGAAGGGAAACACGGCAAGAATATTGGCATCGCTCTCAGCATAAGCTGAAACAGTCACGCAGTAATGGTGCATGCATGGGCAACGTCACCTTTATCTTTCTGTTAGAGGCACACGTCTCGTGCATGCATGCTGTTGGCAGGCAGACGGAGGCAAGCCGGGCGTGTGTGTGACGCTTGCGTTGGTGCCCCTTTTTTGACTCCTGATCTGCTGCGCGAGCTGCGAGATTGCAGTGTTGTGGAATCTGTCGGTTTCGATTTCGCGACGTCAATATTGTTGTAGGCTGTTACTTAGCAATTATAGTGAGAGAACAACTAGACAACTAGTCCATCAACCCGTGCTCCCGCACGGGTTAGAATCAACATTAGTTAGTGTTTTCTTTGCTTATTCTCAAATACAATCGGTATTGTAGATACTCAATAGTCCCTATCCAATTGTGATAAACTTATCTTTAACTAAATGACTTTTATCTACATCCATGGTGTTTCCCTTTGCATGTCACGTCTGTGTAACTTTAATATGCATTTAGTTGAAACCGTAGCAGCTTAGCTTAAACTATACTGACTGTTGTTCAGCCCATATCTTATATGACATAATGAATCTAATTTTTTGTTTTTAAATTTTAATCTTATTAATTCCTAGAAACTTTTTATTCTCAAATAAAGTTGAAACTCTTGCGCTTATAATATATTATGAACTCTCCTTCTGTACTTTCTACAAATAAAAATTTAGGTCATAGATTACACTCTTAAGTACTATGATGGCATAAATAATCATTTATAACTTGCATCACATCGCATAAGATCAATGGTAGAGCTTGAATTGAGATATAGTATGGGGTAGCGGTACTAATGTCAAGAAGATATTAATATCTAAGCTTTACAATGATGGTATACTCTAAGAAATCTTAAAGGACAGAAGTGGCAATTGCTCATCCATTCCTCACCTCATCCCACCTCCATTTAGAAAATAGAATAGATTCAATGACTATTATTATTATAAGTCTAAAGAATAAATGGCCAGAACTTGTTGTTTTTGTGAGAGTTTCTAATATTTATCTTTTTTCCCTAGCGGGTCTCATGAAGATCACTGCAAAGACTCCATTAGGTACCGCTAGTTAGAATTTCTTAGATTTATCTTTTTAGTGTGACATGTATTTAGTTGAAACCTAAGATTTAGTTATATAGTTATATAACATCTTGTTGCATCCAATTTTTAACTTCATGAATCTATATTATTTTATCTTTCTATTTTTTATCTATTTGTTATAATTTTTTATCCACATGTTAAGTTGCAAATCTATTGCTTATTGTATCTTACAATAGTATGAATAGTCATCTCAGCTTGCAGCACAACACTCAAGATGTTATTTTGTTATATCAAATAATTATATGTGTAGTACTATTGTTTTACAAAATATATAGCACTTAAAATTAAATGCTAATATTGATATGAAACACTTTTGTCAAAGCATATAAAGTTATTTAAGATAACAACTTAAAAATATATTATCATGGAGTATTAATAGAACTTAAAGTGAAATTGTTGGTGCCATTGTTATATAGTTTGTTAAGGAATATTTTCCACTTGATTTATGTATTCTAATATATACATGTTTACTTGGTTTATGTGGTGGTACATATCATTATGTCTACTTTAAACTTTCAACAATGGTAGAGTGTGTAATTTAGAAATATATGTAGCATACTTTATGGATATTGAATTAGTTCTCCTAATAGTTTAATGCATTTACATGTAGAGTTGAGAAATATTTTTTTCTCTTTTTTATATAACAACTAAGATGGATCATCTAGTTAAAGATTAAATGGTTTTACATCATAACATATTTCATAATATTAAAGGCAGGTAATTTATTACTTTTAACTATCTTGCATAATATTAGAGTTGTGTGATTTAGATACAAAATTAGGAGCTTTCAGAAGTATCTTCATAATATGACATAGGTGCGGTAATTTAGATGCTAATGTAGGGGGGTATTTTGAATTTTCTTTCATAATGACAAAATGTGCGCAATTTAAATACATATTTAGGGGGTTATTTTGAATTATGTTTCATAATGGCACGGTGGGTAATTTAGATGCAAGATTAGGGGATTACTTTATTATATATTTATAATGGTTGAGGTGGGTAATTTTTTAATAAATCAAAATTGATCCAATGGTTATTATTTATGATGGTGATTAGAGCCTATCAAATTGAAGGCCAGATGTTTCTGATTATTGTGAGAATTTCTAGGATTTATCTTTTTTCTTAGCGCTTCTGGTGAGAATTAACGTGGAGCCTCCGTTAGGGCCTCTAATCTAATTAGTAATAGTAAGATTGCGGAAGCAGTTGCATCTCCTCCCAATTGACTTGAAACCAATAGTCACCCAACCATAGCCTTCCTTTTAATTAGATATAGCTTCGATCCACCTGTCAAATCACCAAAACCCCAATGCTTAACTGAATGTCATGACACTGATTTGACAATTGTACAATAAAAAACATAAATGACAAAAACACGTACTTATTAAGGAATCCAAGAATTCATGTTCAGATATAATGATATGATAACAAATGATATACGTATGTTGGAGACGTACAGTCAGACATGTGAATGCAAAATAACGAAAATAAGTGTTTGCATTGAGGAACCCAAGAATCCGTGTTAGTCTGAAATGCATACTTTCATGCAGAGCTGGTATATATGCGGTTGATGCTGATGTGCAGGCAAACCCCTCAAAAGTTACATGTATAGTATACCAGTTCCTGCTAAACACAACATTTTGTATGGATGATACTCAGTTCCAGTTTAGTTGAATTATTGATGAACTAACTATAGACATCCCTTGCCTAGTTGCCGTGTGTCACATTCCCCACTATCCTCGCTGCATGCAGCGAGCTGTGTCGTTGTCATCACACCACTCAGCACGTACCAGGGTCATGGACCAATACATCCTCCCCTCCATAACTGCCGCTAGTGTCCCTCGCGCGATTCACTCAATTTAGCGGTGTTATTTTACACAAGAAAGGATTCGGTTATAGAAAAATCATATTACAACTTGGTATGGATGGCCAGACAAAAAGCTCGACATAACTTCAATTCATAGAGGCAATCAAGGATATATGTCCACCTAACAAGTCTCCTCATTCCGTTGGCGAACCGACTCATCGATCCCAACCAGTGCACGCATTAGACATGTGCAAGTCTCAGTGCAACGCCAATACGCCATTATATATACTATATATAGCTCAAGCAATAAATTAAGGAAAGAGGAGCAGCGGTCCTAATAACAAGGTCGATAGATAGAGACAGTCGACACGCATTGAACCAAAGCTCAAGCAACAAATAAATTATGTTCTTAATGAAAGATAAATACTCATGATGACTCCATCAACAATTTCTCACTCACACAACATGACACCCCAAGGGATATGAATTATGTCTTCAACTCCCCTCCACCCCCACCCCCCCACCCCCCAACACCCCAACCTATATTTCCCTCCATGAACCAAACGACAGACTTGAACCCAAATTCATATTGCCATCTTAATTCCCTACTCAACTCCCACCACTAATTCCCGTAGCCCTTCATATATAGTTGCCAAGCGCACCCTCAACTTCATAAGAAACCTACAAAGTCTAGAGGTACCACAAGCCTCAATCTTTTGCATGTGTCCCGGTTCCAGTAGAAACATTTTCCATGGCAAAGAAATTACCGAAGATATGAGGCAAACATAACAATATTACTGTATTGTATGTATCGCTACCACTACTACAGAGAACTTAATGCAGGTGGTCAAATATGGCTTTCCCAGATCATCCTCCTGCGTCAAAAGGTCTGCATTAATCATCTTTTTCAGAGATTGACCTATTGCCCGCCTGCGAAAATCAACTAATGGAGACGGACCTATTGCCCCCCCCCCCCCCCCCCCCCGCAAAAATCAATTGGCAAAAAAGGGGCCGAGCCCACTACTAGGCCCGCCGTCGAGCCCGCTTGCACGCTGTCCTGCTCGCGACGCCAGTCGCCACTGGGCCACGAGATCTGTGCGGGCCTGTGCGCATGCCACGCTGGAGTAAGGGCTGGCCCCCGTGTCACCAGCTAAGGCTGCCTGCATAGCGTCGACAGCTAATCTGGCCCCACGCGCTGCTACGCCGCCGCCCGGATCAGCATCCTGGCTCGGTGCCACGCCCAAGTCACCACCTAGATCTGCCGCGAGCCTCGCTACCGATGAAGAGGTGCGGCTCCCGGTGCTGGGGTGCGTGGCCCCTGCCGTCGCGGAAGCGTGGTTCCCTCTGGGGCGCGCAAAGCGCACCGCCGAGGAGTGAGCCTGGCCGCTCCGCCACGCGTGCCATCGGAAGGGGGTGTTGGCCGCCTGTGCGTGTCGCCGGGAGGGGTCACTGGCCAGCGCGCGGTGCCTGCATGCATGAGAAGTGGCACCACGCTGGGAGAAGAGAGAGAAGTGGCAGCTGCAGAGAAGGGAAAAGAAAGTGAACGGGCTGGAGACTTATGGTTTGCTCTATTTTATACTCGAATATGATACGGGGCTGAGATCTGGGCCACAAAGACATACTAGGCTGGGCCTATTAACAGAGGTGGTAAGCCTCTTAAGAGGCCCGTGACCGAAAATGGCCTTTATTTGCCGCCTAGGGTCTGACATGAAAATGCCATCACCGCTCCTAGGTCCTCACGGTCGCCGCGCCTTCGCATATGGACCCTCTTCTTTTCCTCCCGAGTGCATCTTTTGGAGGTAGTAAGAAGGAGAGGGGACCCATCTCTCTTTTTCGTAGTTTTTGTATCCGGTTTGTTTATGGTTTAGCCAAATAAATCTACCGGCTAAATCAGATGATTTCTGATGGATATCTTTTTACCTACGATGACTTTGATGATTGCCACGACGAAATCACTGCTACAGGTGTCGATTTCATCGACAGGCGGCCAATTTGTGTGGCCATTATCTGCAAGGGGAGGTGTCATACATCTAATGGAGGGCCTAGGAGGGGGCCCAAGCCAGCTAGGTCTGGGCTGACCGCGCCACCAGGAGGGGGGCGCAACAAGCGGTGGGGCGGCCTCCCGCCGCGCCACCGACATCTAGATCTAGGACGATAGGATATGCTTGCTTGGTGGACAAGATTAGATTGCTTAGGGGCTAAGCCTTCCAGGACTATAAATATGGTGGCGATGTAACCTTTCAATCTGAACCAAGAATAGAATAGGCCAAGGGCCTCCTATCCCCTCCTCTCCCTTCTAAGCCTCGGTCCTCTTCCCCTGCGCCTCTCTCTCCCTCCCCTAGCCGACGCTTCCTCCTCCTCTAAACCCTAGCCGCCACCGCCTAGGAGCCCCCCTCCCTACCGGGCTCTGACACTGGTATCCGGAGACCAGATTGATCCGAAGGCCACCGCCACCAAGATCATGGACATACAGAAAGTCTAGAACAGCGCCCACAACATCATCGATCAATTGGCAAAACTGGGCGACAAGTTCTTCGTTGTCAACACCAACAGCAACCCACTGTTGCCCGAAGCCACCGCACCCTTGTTGCTTGCTGCACCCCGAAGCAACCATGCAACAAGCAGCATCGCCGCCAGCCTTCCCTACGGTGGCCTCGCCACCAAGCTGATGGACAACGACGCTCGCCTGAGCAACAACGAGCATGCACGTTCCAAGGAGGACCTCGACATCCACAACATGACCAATCGTTGGAAGACGATGTTTGATGAGTTCTTCGCTCGCCCTGACAATTCTCCACCAATAGTAGATCCACCTCAACCAGAGATCCCCACTCCGGAGATCACGTACAAAGGAGTTGGAGCAGCCATCTTCCTCAAGCCCTATCAACGATCAAGCAAAGCCGCAGCACGAGGACGCGCTGCCAGGAGAAGGGGGAAGAGATGTCATACGTCTAATGGAGGGCCCAGGAGGGGGGCCAGGCTGGCTAGGTCTGGGCTGATTGCGCCACCAGGAGGGGGGCGCGACAAGTGAAGGGCCTCCCGCCGCGCCGCCAACATCCAGATCCGGGAGGATAGGATATGCTTGCTTGGAAGATAAGATTAGATTACTTAGGGGCTAAGTCTCCCAGTACTATAAATACAGGGGCAATGTAACCTTTCAATCTAAAGCAAGAGTAGAATAGGCCAAGGGCCTTCTATCCCCTCCTCTCCCTTCTAAGCCTCGGTCCTCTTCCCCTGCGCCTTTCTCTCCCTCCCCTAGCCGACGCCTCCTCCTGCTCTAAACCCTAGCCGCCGCTGCCTAGGAGCGCCCCTCCCTGTCAGGCTCTGACAGGAGGGGTGTTCCTGGGCACTGCCAATGAGGAAAGTTTCTCCAGGTCATCTATCTTGTCGTTGATGGCCGCGGAGAGGAAATCAAGGATTGGAGGTAATGAATCTACATCCTATGCTATACCCAGCGATGCAACTGCCGATATTGGACTGGCTCCAGAATGTTGCATCTTAGGGCATGTCCAATGTTTTGGGGTTGATCGTTGGATCTAGCATAATGATCGGTTTTCAACAATGCTATGTTCATCTATAGCGTTGGTTGCATCATAAAAAGCCATCAGGGGTTGGAAGAATCTGGATAGACTACTGTACCTTATTTATTTTAGATTTTTACATATGTAATTTGGGGATGTACTGTACCGAGTTTTAATATAATTCCCCTTCCCTTCAAAAAAAAGGAAAATGGCCTTTACTTTCAAAGGCGAGGCCTCTGTAAATCGATTTTAGGAGGTGGTCAATTTTGACCGCCTCGGTAAATCCATTTTAGGAGGCGAGCAATTTTCAACCGCCTATGTAAATAAAATGTTTGCCTCAGTAAATCCATTTTACGAGACAAGCAACTGTAAATGCCTCCATAAATATAAAATGACCGTCTTCGAAAATCCTCACGTATTTTAGGAGACGCTTGAAATTTGTGACCACCTACGCTATTGTTTGGGTAGTGTCTCGTAAAATTATTTTTGTAGTATTGTACCTAGGTAGGCTTAGGAGGCATTGGGATTGTTTGTATCATGGATTGAATGCACCTTGCAGAGTACGTAAGTACTCCACTATGAGGTAGATCCAAACCATGCCCTATGATGGAGGAAGTCATAGCTGATAGTCTATTCGCTTCTACGTCCATGGCTAGGACCATTCTTCTAACCCAAATAGGGAGCATATTGGCTTATAGAACAACGCACTTCATTATATTTTTTTGCATGTCACTGACTTGCACAGTGAACGAGGCAACCTCCCGGCCCAGAAGCGTGCTTTGTGGATACTTTGTATATTAATGGCTTAGAACCAATTAATGGGTGGTACTACAATTACCCTGAAGAAGTAAGTCGATCGGTCCAACCATATCATAAGCATATCTTAAATGATTTGAATATAATTTTTTTCCCTTCTGTTTTGTACAGCATCGTCTGTTTCGCCTTTCATTGTAGTTGACCAAAAGGATATTCAAGAAGTTCAAAATGATTCCTGCAAGTTCCTAATGCAGGAGGTGCTCCGCAGGAGGGGTTATTTCTATGATAATACTTTGGACTATGCGACAGATCCTAAGTTTGAGGCTCTTCCCGTTGCAGCCGAAAAGTCCTTTAGTTCATTTTTTCATGAAGCACAATGTTAATTAGTAGTTTGTAATGTAAATTAAAGTTTGCTACAAATACTTTATAAATCAAGTTCGTATTAATTAACTAGTTCACTAGTATATATGAAATTAATTTGAATCAATTGCATTGGGCTCTGAAATTTGGTGGGAAAATGTGATTTAAAATATAGCGAGAAATTTCAAAAGTTTAAAATTGCCACAAATGTTTGTTTAAGCAAACAGCCCCTGAAAATGTGTTTTTAGTAGTGGTTGCATTGCCATAAGCATCGTTGAAAAACCTGATTTTAAGGAAAGTTGCAATACAACAAACACGACTGAAAATAAGTTTACAAGGATGGTTCTCTTATAGAAACCGCCCCTGAAAATCTTTTTACATGTGCGGTTGTCGTAAAGCAACCGCCCTTGAAAATAAGGTTTACGGGCAGATATCTTAACGGAACGGCCCATGCTTTTCCGGGACAGTTAAATGCCCGACACTACAAATGCCCAATCTTTACAAATTACAATCGATGGCATAGTGGTGGTTTTTTGAACCTACCCTGAAGATCGATTTTGACCTCTAGTAAAAAGAGATTTACTCAAATGCAGTTGCCTGATATTTTGTTTTCTTCTCAGTCAATTTTCACAGAACATCACATGTATACTGCCGGAACTTCACAAAATGCATAACAGAACATTATAAAATACATCACAGAATATCATATGTATTTTAGCAACCACCTGAGAACATCACGGAACGTTAAATACATCACAGAACATCACATGTGTATCACTTAAATATCATAAAAAACATTATAGAACATCACATATATATTACATGAACATCACAACATTATAGAACATTATGTACTACGTGAACATTACATGTATATTACGTGAACATCACAAAATACATCATAGACATGACTGATGGTTAAGCAAACCATATCAGTTACCTGCCACAGAGACTAGTGAGAGAGAGAGGATTCGTTTACATGAACATATAATTTACATTGGTAGTTAGACATAAGCTCGACTGCAGAACACGCCATGCTATGGATACAGCAGGTCATTAAGCGAGGAGAAAGCCGTGCGATTGATCTGCTTATTCTGCGATCCCACACTAAATATAATGTTCGTCGACTGTTCCATTAAGCAGATCACTCAGTACTGGGCAGCGTGCGTGGGTAGCACGCATTGGACGTGTGCATGTCTCAGTGTAACGCCATAGCTCCTGCATGTGCTCAGCAACAATGAAAGAAAAGTAGTCGTGATACTGATGACCTAGTCGGACATGCATGCAGCATGCATGAGCTATCAAGCACTCCATCTCGTCTCCATCTACTGTCTCAGTCTGATGCTCCTTCCTCCTTCCTATATATACACAGCTCCACAGCGATCGAGTCCTATTAAGCACTCCGGCTAGCTTCTCAGTCATCCATCGTTCTCGTTTCTTCTCCCACACAGCACACTTGTAGCGACTGCTCGACGAGGCAGTAGTGATACGTACACTGACGAAAGGTGTAGTGATAATTTGGTCTCATATTCCTTTATTTATACAAAGCTTATTCTAATGTGCTGCTTTTATTATGCCATTAGCTTATTCTAATTTGGTCTCATATTCGTTATTGCGGCAGGCCGGCCGTGTGCTGCTTGCGTTGGTGCTCATATATTCATCTCTCTTCTCTCCCGCACACACACAGCCCACTCCATTGGCGGCGGCGGCGGCAGCAGCAGCAAGACGCAGTTGCTTGTAGCGGCAGCTAGGCAAAGGCTGCAGACGTGCTACGTACGTACTCCTTGACTGATTCTTCTTCTTTAATATGTCGTTCCAACACTCAGCTCGTCAGTTAGTTTTTTCACGTGATTTGTTTACATATGTTTTTAGACTCATGTTCTAACTAGAAAGAACGTGCGGCGTTGCCGCGTGGTCACGTGAGGGTGTCGACGTTACTGAGCTAGTTGTGTAGACCAATCCTGTGTTTGCCTCTTTTTTATGTTTATTTCATTTGTTGAAATCAAAATGTGGCGAATTTTTGAAAAGGTCTATACCTGTGGAATGGACATAGCAATAACGAATAAATGAGCTGTATTTGCCTATATAAAAACCTCTGCTCCAAGCAAGCAAGATTTTATATCGGAGAGATGACTACTTCGCTATAATTGTAATAGCCATCAAAATGCATCCAAGAATATAAAATTGCAATGGACAAGCGTAAGCATAGAAGAGCTTAAATAATTCTGATAATGGAAGCATAGGAATGCTCTGATAGCCTAAGTTCTCATTGTTTTGAATCCCATAATATTGATCTGTTAATTAAATCCTCTGAAAAATCAAAGAGGGTCCACGCACTGTCACAATGGTTTACACCTGCCATTATGTCATAATAAAATCTTCACAGAGAGAACATTCTCCATCTGGTATTTTGAAGACTCTGAACTCTGAAGCAGCACATAACTAGTTGGCTTGACGCTAATAACTTGTTGGCTTGATGCTAAGGCTAGTAGCCTTGAATGCCTCAGAAAAGGCTAGTAGGCCTGTAAAAATGGGTGTTTCTTTATTGGTATTGCAATCGAGAATCAGGTACCTGAATTCAGAATTACCAAAGCACAGTTATGACGTTTTCTGTTCACGGTTTCTTAGAAAGTAGAACTGCTTCTCCATAGTTGTTTTCTGTACATGAAGTTATGATAGGGACCATCAAAACGTAGCAACACATAAGCTTGAGGAATGAGGATGCATGGTGTATAAAATTGCAATACCATAAGTTAGAAGTATTGCAAACCAAAACATCTTATTATCCAGCCTTGAAGGTAAGTGGGCCCAAAGCTTGGTACCTTTTGTTAATCAAAACTTAAGTTCCGATTGTCAATGTTTTATTCGAAAGGCTTAGACTCATATATAAAGAAAGTAATCCAATTTTGATTCTTGTGTTTGTTATAAGAAAGAAAAATAGGAAAAAAGAAATAGTTTTTTTATTTATTGCAACATGCTTGTTAATTCCTACCACTTAATCGTAATTTATTGTATATTACTTTTTTATCCTTTAATTAGCTTGCCTAGCATTGGAAGTGAGGTCCAAAAGCTTGGTATCTTTATCCTTATCGTTGCAAGGTTGCTTCAATATGCCTCTCCTTTGTTCTTTGACTGGATACACAAAATAGGATCATGTCGATATATAGTGGAAAGTAAGGAAAATAAAATGCAGGTAAGGGAACATAAGTTATTTGTGTCCCTAAAAGTAGTTAGGGAAACAGCTTAGTGCACAATGTATCAACAAAGGTTGAAAGTTTTTATGAGATGCCACAGTTCATAAATTTCCAATTTTGTGCAGTACTTTACCTTTAGAAGGTTCAGTCCCATATTCCCATGACGATAGTTATAGCAACTTCTGAGAGTCCATGTCCAACCTATATAAGGTTGTTGGCAGTCATAATATAGAAGCAATTGAATCTGACAACCTCATACATATGAGAAGCCATGTCAAATACCTGGAATTATATTCAAAGAAGTATCCAGTTGGAAATATTGACCTTTCAACAATATAGATATGCTTAATTTCCTAAAAGGCTAGAATAATGTTTTATTATAACCTGAATTTATAGTACAGGTCAGTCAGTATTTCAGAAACAATTCTTCTGAAATTGATGCTTACAAAACAAAAAATGGATTGGAGAGCTCTGACCCACTAAACCATATCATAAACTTCTTGTTAGCACAAAAAACATCATTTTGGATAGACGCTGCAAAGAGGTTGACGGCTTCTAGTATTACGCAGCTGTTTGCATATCCTGATATCAGTGCATTCTAAGGCCCGGATGTCCTTGTGTGGCAATGTTCTCGTCTCAAAAGCTGAACAACATCAAATACTGTCTTTAAAAAAATAGATTGCGAGCACCTGGATGCATGATGCCCTCGGTTGATAAATCATTTAAAATGACCGTTGCAACTTCAGATTTAAAAAATGTAATAGTGTATATTTAGAACTTCATTAACAAGTTAGTCAAAATATGACCTCTTGCATTGACTGATTTTTCAAGTTAGATGTACTTGGATAGGATTAACGACCTCCATTATCTTCATATCAAAAGTCTATGTATCCAAGAAATCACTCTTTTTCAGCTCTAAACTTGACAAGTCTCAATCTTAGCTGTCAGTGGCTGCACCGTAATGCTATTTTGTCAGTTTTTTCTGGTTCTATAATAGCTACAATTCAGTTTTTTTTGTGTAGTTAGAAACCGCAAGCAAGCAAGGCAAAAGTTAGAAATGTTAGATTAAATCAAAATTGCTTAGAGTAGTAGAAGGGAACCATACTGATTAAAAACTACGGAATGTGAATATGTACACTGAAATCAGGGAGGAGGAAAAACGCGGCAGTAGTGCTCTGCTTAGTGCTCACAACCTGAGCAGGATTGAGTACTGCTCCTCCTGCACCTCTTCACATCTCATCGTCGTTGCATCTTACAAGCGCCCAGATACCAATAATGGTCAAGTGAGATGCGATGGTGTGGGGAGACGGAGGTTGCACCGCTAGAGAGGGAGATGTTGTGCAGAGGAGCAGCCGGCGGGGAGAAATCAGTGGGCGCGGCGACCCGTCGCCGTGGGGGGTCGCGCTTGCCATCGCAGATGCGACTACGATGAACGAGGCGGCGACCATCGCGGCTGCAAGTAGCAGGGGCGAGCGGCGGGCTCCGGTGCTGCTACGAGTGGGGTGAGCTGCTGTGCGCCTGGCGCCGAAAAGGTGCCGTAAGAGGAGGAGGCAGTTGTGGCGTGTAGTGGCTCGGGTGTGGCAGCGGTGCCCGGGCTGCTGCTCGTGGCTCGGGTGCGGTGGTGGCGGCGACGGCTTCCGGTGCTGCTCATGGCTCAGCTGACGAGCGCCCTTCGCAGGTCCCAGGGAGCCGCCGGCGCGCCCTGTGACTGCTGACTGGTGGCCGAGGCCACCGTGCCGGTATGCGCCGCCGCGACTCGATCCCAGACCTGAAGCCGCCGCCGCACCTAGAGCCCGCTGCCGTGCCGGGAGCTCCCGCCGTGCTTGGAGCCTGCTGCCTGCTAAGCACACCGGTGGCATGGACCCGCGCCGGTGACCTACCGCGCGATGGGACTCGCTCTGGTGGCTTGTGCGCCGCCGCTCGTGCCGGGACCCGCTGCCGTGAGCCTGCCACGCCAAGGCAGAGCGGAGAGCCGAGGCGGCAGAGCAGGCGGAGAAGCGGAGGGGACGAGCGTTGGCTGTCGGCCCGCGAAGCTTCGTGACAGGATAGATGCAAAGCGGTTGAAGACCGGAACTGATCCACGTCGGACGGACCAAATCATGTGATCGTCCGATCGGGCTAACAGGTGACGTGGCCAGATCCACTGCCCATCTTTTGGATTTAGATTCGAAAGTTAGAGATTTGAGTTAGCAAAGTTCTGCACAAAGTAGAGGTATTAAAACAAAAGGGTCCACCTATATCAGATCAGCTAAGGGCAACATAGAAAAAGAAATGCATAACCATACCGCCGATTGTACTTTGGTTTTGCTGAAATAGCTCCCACTAATTGGTTCATTGTTGCTAAACAGTAGTTAATTTCAGTTGATATTTTGGTCATCTATCAGGTGTTATATTTAGTCGTAGAAAAACCATTTATTTTGAACTTCATCCTCCTCACATGTGTTTCTGTTCTCAGACTATGGACGCAGGCACGATGCAGGCTGAGAGGAATGGCGGTAGCTGCTGCGCAGGGGCATGGTCCTTGTGTCAGCAGCCAGGCACAATGGCTGCCCGTTATATCTATGCGGTGCTATTCTTTATTGCCAATGTGTCTGCTTGGTGGTTACGTTCAAACCCTAAAGAATTCTATCATAGACAGCGCATAAGTGGTTGTGAAGGCAATCGTGACTGTCTAGCAAGTGAGGCTGTCCTGATAATAAGCATGACTTTCTTCGTATCCTTAAAATCTTTCATTGACCCTAATAAACATTTTATTTTCATTGCTTTGTATTAACCTTAACAAAATGACTATCAGCTCTTTCATTCATTTATGTTCCTCACGACCGTGTGCACGAGGAACATACATGACTATAGAAATTCATGGCACTCCCAGTGGTGGCCGGCAAAGATCCTTCTTCTCATGGGTTGCCTCATTATCTCTTCAATGGCACCAGCCCACTTAATCCAACTATACGGTTAGTTGCGCTATTACCTGTCTTACAACTTGTGGGTTAAAAATGCCACCGCTTGTTGATGACATGCATTTTTGGTTGAAATATTTTCAGGAAAAGTTGCACATTTTGGAGCAGGGTACCTCACACAAGTTTTTCAAGTATTTGTTTTTGTTCTGCCTTTTCAGTCACTAACATGTAGTTATTGTATATCTTATTTTTGGATTTGAACAGGGCATTTCTTTTTATTCAGCTCATAAGTGTGATAAGGTACATCACACGGCTGAACTCGAGATGGTGCAGCCAAGAAAATTTTCAATATCAGTAAGTTTTCTTTTATATATCTTGCTCAGAATGCATGTTTTGTAACCTTTGTATGAATTTTTTTCCTTCTGATCACTTTGGATTGACTTGCAGCAAACGTAAGGTGGACACGGCATCTAAACTAGCCTATGTTTGCTCTATTGCGGGGATCATACTTATGATCTTATTCTACGTGGGCTGTTATGTGAACGCCGTGTTCATTGTCACCACGGTGATGCTGGTGTACCTTATGCCCATAATCTCACTATTGACCAAGGTAATTAAGTGAATACTTGCTTATTATCATCAAAGTTAAGAACCGAAGAAAGAACGAGCTAGTGACATATGGAACCCATTGTACACCTAAATTATAGGCCAACAAGGGATTTTACATGGAGCCAACACTGTTGGGGCTATACATTGTGTTCCTATGTTGGTCAGCAATTAAAAGGTAAAATATTCATATTTAGTTACGCATGGTTGATGTGTGGCGGCCTATTAGATTGCGTCATTTTTTTGTACTAACTTCGTTATTTTCTTTGGCTAATAATTTTGCCCCAACAGTGAGCCGGAGAAGAGTGGTTGCTACAAGAAAGAAAAAACCGATTCAGGAGCAAACTGGATAACAATTACTGTAAGTACACTCCTAATTATGTCATGGTTCTTATCTAGGGTGATATTTCATCAAATATTTCATTAATATTTCAATATCGGCAGAGTTTTGTTGTTGAACTGACCAGCGTAGCTGTAGCTGCCTTTTCAACTGGCACCGACTACAAATGTATACAGGTATGTTGTTCACTCCGACTAAACAAATCATCGAATCAAATTAATAAAAACGTGAAATGTTTTTGCACCATTTAAATAAAAAATATATGTCCCAATTGTTTGCAGTTCAGCAACGTAGTAGAGTCGGGAAATGACATACCCTATGGGTATGGTTTTTTCCATTTTGTCTTCGCTACGGGCTCCATGTATTTTGGCATGTTGTTTCTTGGCTGGGACACACATCATCCATCAGAAAAGTAAGTCAAGATGACACCAGCGATTAAATTGAAGTGACATGTTGTTTTTGTTCTTGGCTGCAAGTTTCATGTTTTGCATTTCACCTTAGGTGGAGCATGGATGTCGGTTGGACCAGCACGCTGGTACATCTCGTTAACGAGGGTCTAGTAGTAATATCTTTTGGTAAGTGAGATATGACGTGGCAAAGTGTCAACAAGTTGGCCACATCATACATGTCATTTTATTATAATTTTTTACTTTGTCTTTGGTACAAAGAAAAAAATATATATTATAGTATACTTACGATGGATGTTTGTGTCCGCAGGAGCAATAATCATTGCCAGAAGATATGGAGTAGGTTGGCTCCAGCAGCTTCTAGGGGAAATCTTTGGAATAGGTGGCCAGCAGCACGCCGATGAATCTCGTGCCACTGATCCCGAGAGACCTGGGACGGACAACGATGGGCCACCGCGAGAATCCCCTACAACAGAGCGCGAGGAAACTGAGACGGACAATAATGAGCCGTCACAAGAATCTCCTACCACAGAGCGCGAGGGAACTAAGACGGGCAATAATGGGCCAGCACAAGGACCTAGTGCCATAGAGCTCGTGGCAACTGAGAGGGACAATGCGCAGCCATCTTCATCGTCCTCGACGACAGGGCCCCTCCGTACATCAGAGCCCCAAGCGCCTGTATTGGGAAGGCAATGGGGCGAAATACAAGAAGAGTGGTGATTGTAATAAATACGAGAGACTGTTCGAATTCTCTCTCTGTTTTTCACTCAAATTGTCTTTTGCCCGTGGTTTTTAACCTCCCATACACGCATAACTACTCCAATTGAAGCAAACAGCTACGCGAGTCACACTTCGCTTCCTCTGATCCAAACTCGCTGCTAAGTCGTCGACACGCACGGGGGGACGGGCGGCGTCGTCACGCTGACAGCAGCTCGCCATGCATGGATGCATCCCCGCGGTGATCATGAGCACCTGGCCGTGTCACTCGACCTGAGAGTTGACCCAGCAATTGAGGGTACACATCATATCATGTGCGCACTGATCAGGCCACGGTTCGGCGGTTCGGCCATGCATGCATCGTGCACGTACGTTAGCTGTTAGTTTGACATGCATCAGCAATTATTTTATCATGTCACAAGTGATACTACTTGTCACCTCCGTCCATGCATCATATCCTCTTCATGTTCTAAAATTAACTTAGATATTTTCTAGAAAAAAAGAGGATTTAAATAAACTTCATCACTGGCAAGTATGTACGTCGTACCACCCTGTGACCACAGCTAGCTAGCATAATTACAAATGCTAAGTGCATGCATGCAACTCCATCATCGCCTCATCTCATCTCTCATGCATGCTGTCGTGGTGTGGTGCGGTGTGCTAGCTGTGCCTGTACGTGGTGAATAATCTCATGCATGTACGTCGTCCACACCCATCACCGTACCAGAAACCACCTGCAATAGTCCACATGCATGCATGCACGCACAACGTGAGCTCAAGCGCTTTTCTAGGAAGAACAAATGGCTTGGCATACGATTGCTCATAAGCGGACAATACGTAAAACATTTGCTGTTACTGTTAGAAGCCCCTCTTTCCCGAGCTAATCTGGAACCTATGGGCAAGATCGGTTTTGTCCAAATGTGTTTGATCGTTTCGTATTTTCTCAATTTTGGTCTTTGATCATCTAGAACCTCGCCTCCAAGCTCCTAGTGAATCTGGGAAGGCTTCAAACCTTGATCAAAATTCAAATCTCAGTCTTTACTCATGTGCCCACTGCCTTTCCATGAGCCATCCAAGAAAAGACTCCAAGAGTCTCGAATTTGATATATAGACAACTAAAAATACATGTCATACAATAGACTGCCTGTAAGCTATTTAATATTTTTTATGTAGCCAAGGTCAATCATGAATATCATTTTGAGATCTATATTGTGATATTGATTGGCTTCAAGGAAACTGGTACAAAGCCTCCTCTGATGAAAAATATTAAATAGCTAAAGATCATGGTGCACTGTTTATCTTCTGATGGCTAGTTTTTGTTGTATCTCATTTACCGTGTCATCAGTTACGGCACAACTCTGCAACCGGGCGGGCCAGTCCCGGCCGGAGTAGCAGTGGATTCATCTGTATCTCCGTTTGTCTCACATTCCATAACAGTATTCAGTAGATTATCAGTTAGTTCTAGCCGTGATCTTGACATGCTGCTTTAGTAAATAGCAGCATCCTGTGTTGCTGCATCATCGACCCAGACAACACAAGCAACTCAATGTTTTACAGTTCTCCGGTTGAGGAACAAAAGGGAGGAAGTGCTCCATCATGTCTACTGCTGTCAGGTTAGGCTAAGCAAGAGCCTTCTAAGTTTTATACCTACCTAATATCAGTTTCCTGCTCATTTGGTCGTCAGAAGTTATAATAACTTGTTTCAGACCTCCATCATGTCCACTCTCGTTGCTCAGTGTACACACGCCGGTTGATGAGTGCTGTTGTGACTGGCCCCAAACACAACAGCTTGCAGCAGCAGCAGCAGTGCTGCAGCTGTGTCGTGCTGAAACTGAATGGACTTGTGCAATGGAGGTGTTTTCTGAATGACAAGGCCGCAAGTTTTAAGAGCAAACGGGTATTCGATGTGTAGAGTTCATGGTACATTCGAAGGCTATTGTTTGTTGTATCTCATGTACCCTGTCAGTTAGGGTACGACTCTGCAACCGGGCAGGCCAGTCCCGGCCGGAGTAGCAGAGTATTCATCTGTAAATATCTCCGTTTATCCTGCATTCCACGCATTATTCAGTAGATTGCAAGTTCGTTCTAGTCGTGATCTTGACAAGCTGCTTTAGTAACTAGCTGGAACCAAAATAGCAAAGCTGCTTTGCCAAAGCTCAACATACGACTCATCAAAAAAAAAGCTCAACATACAGAGTCAAATGAAATGACCATCACAGGGCTCCTGGATATTCATCAACGGAGTCCCGTTCTACACTAGTTCGGTACTAACTCTGTCATGCATGATGATGAATGTATCCGGTGTTGCTGCATCTTTATCGACACAACAACACCAACAACTCAATGTTTTACAGTTCTCCGATTCAGAAACTAAGAGGAGCTAGGAAGACCTCAATCATGTTACTGCTGTCAGTTCAGGCTAAGCAAGACTGCAAGAGCCTTCTAAGTTTTACCTAATATAATATAATATCTCCAAATATCAATACTGTTCTAGGCAGCTACAACAATTGCTGAGCAGTAGCATCTCCTGCCAATCGACTTCAACCCCGTAATTTCCACCTCACAAATTGCCATGACACCAATGCTTAACTGTTGTCAGAAGTTGTATCATTTATAAACTGACTTCAATATAATTTGCAGCCACATCAGTCATGCATGGTTCGGTATAAATATTTATCTTCCAATAGCTGATCAGATTAGGAACACAATGTATACTCCAGTTAGTCCTGGCACCATGTAAAACCCCTCACCTAATTTAGATAACTGCCCGGGTCACAAATTCACAACCCAATTTCAGTATTTTGCTCGTTATTTTTTCCAATTCTTCTATACACAATTACCTTGGGCATTAGTGATATTAGAAGCATGAGGTAAGCACTCTAGCAGCATTGTGGTGCCAATGAATATGATTTTTTTTTTGGGGCCAGCAGCACACGTACCAAAAGCTCATAAATATGGTCGCTACAATAGAACCATGGTACATTAAGATGCAGACTATGATCACCTGAAGGTAACTTCGTATCAACCAAGCTTTGTCAGATGGAAACACCACTATTGTTATTGGGCCGGATAAAGCAAATATAATGTTCAATATTTGTCAAGCATCATCTATCTTTAGTTTAACTGGGTGATGTGTCTGATTACACTTATTAGCAGAACAAAAAATAAATACCCTGTTCAATTCGAAATACACGGAAACCATGTATTAGTAAATTGTTTTTTCAAATTGAACGGGTATTTATTTGTTTATTCAGCTCATAAGTGTAATCCAATACATTACCCAGTAAAACTAATAAAGATGATGCTTGGCAAATATATAGAAGAACAGTATATTTGCTTTATATCCTGCCCAATGCAAACCTGTTGCTGTACCTCAGGTGATTGCAGTCTCCATCTTGCATATCGATCTGGTGGCTACGACTTACAATGCAATGTGTGTACATGGAATGGCTGCCTGCAGGTTGCCCATATATATACACACATACTTGCCTGCCGCAGGTGAGAGTGTGAGTGGAGTGGGAGTGGGTGATGGGGCCGGCAAACGGCTTCTTCCATCCGCAAGATGCGCACGCACAAGACGTGTTCTTGCGTTGTAACTGCCGGGCGCCGTACGTGAAGATCGTCTGACAAAGATGAGATTGATCGAGACACGTTTGGTGCGTGCAGTGCTGTTGGGTCAGTCTGAAACTGAAGTCGTCTTTGCAATTTCAGCTTACTAAAGAAGGTGTGTTCTGAATGAGAATTGAGAAGGCCGCAAGTTTTCAGAGTGTGTCCAGTGCGCCGGGGGAAGCAGAAATCAAGCCCATGATATATGAACCCTATTTTGTTTTGGCTTTCTTCTTGTTTAGCCTTAGATTTATGTGTATTTCCACTTATCCTACATTTTATCACGATTATGCAGTAGATTGTATGTAGGTTATTAGTTCTAGTAGGAATCTTGACAAGCTGCTTTAGTAAATAGCTAGAAGCCTGGAACCAAAAAAAGCAAAGCACAACATGCAGAGTCAAATAACCATCACAGTGCTATTGGATGTTCATCAATCGAGTGCCGTTCTACACTAGTTCAGTACCAACTCTCACATCCTTCGGTGTTGCTGCATCATCGACACAGTCAACACAAACAACTCAATGTTTTACAGTTCTCCGAGATTCAGAAGCTACTATGAGGAAGACCTCCATCATGTCTACTGCTGTCAGTTCAGGCTAAGCAAGAGCCTTCTAAGTACTAAGTTTTTCCCTAATATCAGTTTCCTGCTCACTTGGTTGTCAGAAGTTACAATAACTCGCCATGCAATACTGTTGTAGGCAGTTACAGTCAGAGAACAATTGCTGAGCAGTAGCATCTCTTGCCGATTGACTTCAACCCTGTAGCCACCCAACCACACCCTTCCTTGTAGCGTTCCACCTGACAAATCGCCATCACAACAATGCTTAACTGTTAGACACGATGCATACTTGACAATTATTGTATACAGAAAAAAAAACGACATAGAACAAAACAGCCAACTTAAGGAAACCAAAGAATTCATGTTCACTTGTTCAGATAAAATGCACTAGCCACATGACAACAAAATGGTATATGTAGTAGGGACAGAAAAGCAAAATAATAAAAACAAGTGCTTAAGGACCCAAGAATATTTGCTCATCTCAAATGCAGTACACTCTCATGCCGAGACTGGTATGATAACAAACAATATATGCAGTTGATGTAGGCAGACCCTTGACAAAAACCAGTTCAGTGACTGCCTCACTAGCAAGCCCTGGCAGCTAAATGCAAGATTTTGGATGTATGATTTTGGTTCTAGCTCAGTTGAATTATTAACAGCCAAATGGACATGATAAGAAATTTGTCATTTGGCGTTGCTACTTACCACATCCAAGATTGTATCTGCTTCACCTTTCACCCCACCAAAGGTGAATATTGAGCCACCGAGCACAGCTGAAGAATGGTATCCTCTGGTGTAGTTCATGGGTTCAACCATCATCCATGACGGCATCCTTGGCTCGTACACCTCAACAGTAGCCACCATTGCTTTAGCCCCCGTGTCATATCCACCAATAGAGAATCTGGAAGGAAATACAAAGGCAAATTACGTCAACAAAGGATACACGCGCTATATAGCATATTTTAGAGAAGGAACATCCTACATATCTTCAATTCATTGTTTCAACATAAAAAAGAAAGAGTTACATGACTTACATCTTCTCATCAAGCACTGTAAGTGTATGACAGCCCCTTCCTGCACTCATCTTTGGCAGCATTTTCCAGTTAGGCTCCCGTGGATCAAGTCTTTCAGCAGAGCTGCCAATACACATCACAAAGTTAGAAGAATAGTTTTCTTGTTGTTCCTCTCACTTCAAATACCACTGCCATTATAGCAATAGAGAATAGGCTAATGAACATTTATGAAATAATTCAGTTTATTTAGATTTGCACTAAACCATAGGCCACCGCATGAGGTTTAACTAACTGTTTTGAGATGTTTGGAGGTTTTATGAGCTGTTGTATTTCCACTAGATCAAAACTAAACCAATCAAGTACTAAGTACAGGCAGGAAAAGTACAGCACCTCAGATATTCAACACCATTGAAGCCACCAACAGCATAAATCACACCATTTAATGCTACACCAGCTAGAGCAAAGCGCTGAAGAACAGTGTGACAAAGTCAGTAAAGCTAAAGAGTTTATCATATTATGTGGAGATTTGTGTCACAAGCAAATATTTTCCCAATAAGGACAGTACATCAAATTGAAATGGAACCAGGAACTGTTTTTCTTCACCGCAGAATTACACAGTTTTCCATGAGTAAATGGTTATTATTTCCCAAGCTGTTTGTGTCTTGGGCAAATTTATGCATGTTCTACTAAGTCTAAGTGTTTCAGTAATGTATGAGAAGAAAAGCTTCCACATTCTAGAACAAATGAATAGTAGAAACTGATACCTTTTCCAGCATAGGTTGATTTTTTATCCACTTTCCATGAGTAGGATCAAACATCTCAACATCAGAGAAACACTCAGTTCCATCTCCACCACCAAATGCATAGATTCTCCCATTGACACTAACCCCAGCAAGGCTCCCCTTGTCACGAGTCAACGATGGGCATGTGGACCAATCATCACGGCTTCGGTCATAACAGTCAACTTCAACCAAAAGATAAATGCAGAATCAGGACAGAGATTGAAATACGAGAGCTCAAGAGGGAACTAAACTTAGAAGCCAAGTAGTAACCTGTATCAAACCAGCAAGCACCATCTCCACCACCAAGAACAAATATCTTGCCCTCTAGTGCAACAGTTGAGGTATATGATTTGCCAACAGCCATTGGTTTGAGGGGTGTTACTACGTCCAATGAAGGGGAAAAAGAGTCTAGTGATGGCACAAATGAGAAGCCATCAAAACCACCAACTATATAAATGACATCTTCTGAACCCAAACATTGTTCTACAAACTGGTTAAGTGAATCGTCTAGGGTCAAAGGATCTATTTTAGAATTCAATGTCTTAACTGTTCCCTTTAGTTCAACAATTCTTTTCAGTAACCTCTCATTCACCCCTTGTAAATGTTTGACTTCCTTGTTGGACCAAGCCTGCATTTTGAACATAAATTAGATTTAACCACCAAAACTTTTTTGCCAGCAAATGAGATGTTTTTCCTATACTTTGGCCTTGCATCCTTTTTCTCTACTTCCATATTGAAAGAGTGTGGTTGAACAATTGATCATAGAGGATCCTAGCTGAAAGATTGATTAGAAACTAAGCAGATGCGAGACTGATTTAGAAGCATAATGGAAAAATCTTTTCATTTCATCCTGCCTTGCTTCTTCCATTTCTTTAGGTAGCCGTGAACCAAAAACACTACAAGCATCTTATGGATTCTCCCTATTAGTGCCACATAACAAATTTAGCCATTCTAGAGTGCAAAATTTAGCTATTCCAATCCTACACACATGAAGTCTAGTATCAGTATAATCATATACAAAAATTTACTCAACATAATATCGCTTGCTTTATTCTCTTGGTTCCTACATTGTCATGCTAAGTTATCAACACATCTATTAAAAGTGCAATTTCTGATTTTTTTGCATATAACATTTCCATAAATTTAAGATTGCATGGTTCAGTATAACAGATGCAAGGCTTCTCATGAGGTTATAGCATAAAGAAGAGACCTGCTTCTTCTCCATCACCTCTATTCGTCCAGATAACTCTTTAACTACATCAATCATCTGCAAACAAAATTAGTGTGAGAAATTTTGCAATAGATAGACAAGAACTAAGCTTGTTAGCTAGACTGAATGAACTGAAGCATGAAACAAGGATGATAAGATGGAATGCAGATATCAGTTGAGTTCAAAGTTACAACCTTGGCTTCTGTGCATGATTCAGAGTCCAATAACTGCACCAGCAAATTAGAATGCCCCAAGGACAGCTTATCAACTTCAGAATCTAAGGTTTCTGGCAAATTAAAGTTCCCATCCAGAATTGCACATTTGACCTCTTTGGCATACTTGCAGCTATATGCATCATTATCTTCAGTTTCAGTAGTATTGGCATAAAAATCAGAATGCCACTGCTGACCAGGAAAAGTCATGCGACCTTGTAACACCTGATCAAAGCTCGGCATTTTTCCCTGCTTATCAGGGTACTGTTGTTGTTGCACTGGAACCACCCTATTTGATAGTGCATAGTCCTCCCTCTCTGGTGATGTGTATTGACAATCCAGTTCATCGAACCCACCAGAAGATTCATTACCTGAGCTTGCATGTTCCACATCCACATCTCTTGTCCCAACTTCCTCAAATTTATTCTTCTTCACTATGTCAGCATATGACTTTACAACCTTTTCTGATTTGAGGTTATTGTTCCCCTCACACTCCGTTGCCCATCCAGGTGACAGCACTAATTCTCTCCCATGATCATCAGCTGGTGCTGCAGCAGGGGGCATCCAGAAATTGTTGGGGGGAGAAGGAGAAGGAGTAAACATATCCATCAAAACACGTGTTTGAGCATGATCCAATTCAAACTTGAAAAAATGGAGCTTCTGGCCAGGGACACCGGGTGTGTTCTGATAGTAATTGGCTATAATAGCATTTCTGAACTGATTCTCTGCTAGCGGGAAACACCACACCCTTACTCGCATTGCAACCTAAACAAATAAAAGGGCATGAATACAGAAGCCATTTTACTGAGAGTGAAAAAGAAGATGGCATTCAAAGTACAGACACCAGGGATTGTACCTGGGCAGGATAGCTTGTTTTGCCCTTGCTATCATGTGACCATGCATTTGATTCAGGACAGAACTTGCCATTCCCTGCAGCTTCGTAAATACCATACAATCTGCGATCATCATAATTGAAGAGGAAGAGAGGTAGTCCTTCCTTAATGTTTTGTACATATGAAATATGTGATTTTGGCAAGCCTGAAACATGACACAAATGGTAACTAAGTCAGTGAATCACTCAACAAGTTGATATGCTTTGGGAGGCATGGAATGACATACCCCCCTCATAGGAAAAGACACAAATGCATTAAAGGGGTAGCTCAGTTTTGTAAAAACAAAGCTTAGAGAGGAGTTGTGATCAAGAGAGATCAAGAGCATACCAAAAAGTTTCCGTGAGTGACACTCTTGAATGGTATTGTTTGTGCAACCAAATATCACAGCTCCAAGGTCTTGCGGTTGGAGGTTTCTTGCAGGAATGGACAGGTTTGTTGGCCTGGTGTTTTTTACAACTTGGCTCCACGAGGATTTGCTCGTCACCATTGTACTGATACTAGCAAGATGAGAAACAAAAGGAAAGGAATAAATATGCTGCACTGTCCAGTTGATGTATACCCAGTTGCATGTTTGATGCATGAGGCAAGAAAAGGTAATGTTCTTCAGAATCACAAGTACTTATTTTCTAAGCATGAAAGCAAAGATCAAATGACAGTAATGCAAATACTGAAATACACATAATACAATTTGGTATTGTCATATCATTTGATTTAGCTTATTGTACACTAAAGTTCAAGAAAAATCTCACGAGCAGCACAGTATATTTTCAGATTTGTTTTCTCTGATTCATCACAACAGAAAAGAAGGCAACATAATTAGGTATATCTCCGTATCAAAGTGAGCAGATGACCCTTACTGAGACTTTCTTTTTCATATCACGGTGCACAAATGATTTGGGAGTGGCCCATTTTGCACAATTTTCTAATGATGGTAATAATGCAAACTGAATTTCAATGATGAGTAGTATGCAGCTACATTACAAGGTCAGGGTCTCAGGTTAAGCTAGGTAACAAACTTCAACAGATGCGACTGCCCCTGGTTCCTGAGAGTTGATATGTACTAGCACATGGAGATGAAGCTCCAGTCACCGAACTCGTAGATGGAATGGAGTACCAAAATGATGTGCAACAGTTCAATCAATGTCTCATTACAATGCCCAGTCCTCCCACACACAAAAAAAAAACAATATAGTGGGACCACAGGGCAAATTAATGAAGGAACTGAGCAAGTTGTACATGAAGGCACCAGTAATTGGGTAAAGGTGACACATGCGAAATCAATGAAGTGGAATACGGGAGCAGCCTAGATGGCCACTTGATGTTCACTCTAGAAGCAACAACAATTTACTCAGGGGGGTTAAAGGAAAATCCTCCTAACCCACAAAACTCTGTTCTTTTGAGCAAAACAAAACCCTGTTCTGTTGACGAGTCCTTCAGAATCAATGCCCTTGCCCTGCATAGATGGATGAAGGCTACATTGCATTATCGGCTAGGAGCAGGAGCGAAATCCTACCCTCGACCGGATCATCAGCGCACGCACGCACACGAACCAATCCAATCATGAGTAACAAGCGCGGCGGGCGCATGATCGAGCGAGCGAGACCGCTACTTCGCTACTAAAGAGTGAAGTAGTTGAACCCAAATCCATCCAAGAAGCAGAATGAATACATCCAGAACAGAAAAGGATCCAACTCGGAGATTATCTCGTGCGGAGTATCCTAGACGAAAGGCATAAACTTTATGGTGTTGTGCTGGTCGGCGGATCAATCAAGCAAGCAAGCAAGAAAGTTGGGGGAGCAAAGGGAAAGGAAATGCTGCGGTTGGGGTTTCGTGGTACGGCCCGTACCTCGGAATCCCTTTGCTTTGCTTGGAGTGGAGCCGTGGAGGAGTGTCAAGCCCCACTGCCGCACTGTTGCAAGAAGGAAGAGGAGGAGGGGACGCCGCGATCGCACTCGCGCTGCAGCGAAATCCTCGGCCACGCCGATCGAAGTGGTTCTTGCTCGCACTCACAGGCCGGCGACGGAGCGAAGGCAGGGGCAGGGCGTGGATGGAGTGAACTGCTCTGCGCCTGCGCGGTGAGATGAGGAGGGAAGGGAGCAGTGATGGCTGATTGATGAGGAGGAAAGGTGAAAAAGGCAGTGGTGGGTAGAAAAAGCAAATGCTGTTTTTACTGCTCCGCCTCGTCCGTCCTCCCTGCGTTGCGCGTGTCAGTATCTTTGTACAGGATGTATGTACACGTACAGCAGGCAACGAACCAGTAGAACAGGAGGCCTGGCCCACTCGGCAGAGGCCAGATACCCCTGTTCGGCTGAGCTTATCAGCACGGCTTATCAGCCGTGGAACAGTATTTTTCTCTCACAGTAAATCAGCCACAGCCGGCTTATAAGCCAAAAAAACAGCCTGCCGAACAGGGCCTACATTGTAGGAGTAGTTTTTTTTTAATGGAGTAGGAGTAGTTTCTGTTATTACATGCAAAGATTAAGAAGGAAACGAAAAAAAAAAACCAGTCCACCAAAAAAAACATTGGTGGATGAATCAATGTCATGTCTCCTTGCGCGTGTGAGAAGGAAAGATGGCCCACCTGTCAGAGGCACAGATGCAATGTAGTTTCCGTTACAGGCAAGATTAGGAGGGAAGGAAGCAGTTTCCCGTTACGGGAAACGGGGGCCGTTCTGCTGTCTGTTCACGGGCCACTTCTGGCTAGTATTTGGCTATGGCCCGGCGTCGGCCCAACTAAGCCCACTCCCTCAGGCCGTACACTTCAGGTCAGTTCCTCATTTTCTTCTAGCTACTGTCTGGCTGTCTTTGCTTTGCGCTGGCCGCTGGGTACTTGGGTTCAACTGAATTCAGTGCTAATGCTCGGTTAGACACTTAACGAGCTGTTTGGTTCAACAGCAGGTAACGCAAACGAAAATAATTTAAGCCTGCGAATGTTACCGGCCACAAATACAAATGAACTAATTTTTATTACATTTGCGTCACCAACACCAAACCCCCCCCCCCCCCCCCCCCCCCCCCGGGGCGGTTCTCCACACCCAAATCCAAGTAACTGATGTCCACTCTATACAGCACTGTAGCAGTACGCATTCTCAATTTAAGTCACTGTACAGTAATCCATCTCGTAGTTTTTTTTCTGAACATTGATGCGATCGACCACTGTCTGTCGGTCAGCAACGTGGCTTTCATCTTGCCTTGCAACTTATCACCAGTGCTCAGTACGCAACCTGAACACAACCCAGTGCAGTGTGGCAGTTTTCACCTTGTCCAAAATTCAGTTCCAGACTAGACTAATCCAAGCAATGATCTGCGCCGCATGTACGTAGGATTCTAAAGTCGGATTTGGAGTTGATAATATTGTAGTTGAAATTGCATCAAAGAAATTTGGCATAGGATTAATTAGCATTTAACTCACACTGAGGAGATCGTAAGCTTCATAGGACTTCGGCAGAACAAAATGAGGACATGATGATGTTTAAGTGTACTGATGAGGCATAAATGTGCAGGGTGCAGTCAAGTCATGTTAATTTGTAGCTTCATAGGACTTTTTGGGTTCAACTGAATTCATTGCTCCTGCTCGGTTAGACACTTAACGAGTTATTTGCTTAGCTGAAAAGTCATGACTGAAAGTACTTTTCGCTAATTTGTTATGAGAGAAAAACATTGTTTGGCTGAAAAAATACGGCTTATAAGACAAGTGGCCAGGGTAGACTCCCGACCCGTGCTTCTCCACGCCCAAATCCAAGTAACTGATGTCCACTATACTCTCCGCGAAATTACCCAAATCCAGATCGGTTCCATAACTTAAAAAATATACACTGTACCTAAAAAATCACAAACTCACCATCTACTTCTTCCATTCCCAGGATCAACATTCAACGACAGCACTCTAGCACTACGCATTCTGACCATTCTCAACTTTAAGTCACTGTACAGTAATCCATCTCGTAGTTTTTTTTTTCGAACATTGATGCGATCGACCACTGTCTGTCGGTCAGCAACGTGGCTTTCATCTTGCGTTGCAACTTATCACCAGTGCTCAGTACGCAACCTGAACACAACCCAGTGCAGTGTGCAGTTTTCACCTTGTCCAAAATTCAGTTCCAGACTAGACTAATCCAAGCAATGATCTGCGCCGCATGTGCGTAGGATTCTAAAGTGGGATTTGGAGTTGATAATGTTGTAGTTGAAATTGCATCAAAGAAATTTGGCATAGGATTAATTAGCATTTAACTCACACTGAGGAGATCGTAAGCTTCATAGGACTTCGGCAGAACAAAATGAGGACATGATAATGTTTAAGTGTACTGATGAGGCATAAATGTGCAGGGTGCAGTCAAGTCATGTTAATTTGTAGCATATATATTATTTAAGATGAAACTAAAGAAAGAATGCAACCAAAGCGAGGACCAAAAGAGTGAGAAAGGCTTTATTAGCTTGATCCGCTTCTCCGGTGAACATAAATACCGTTTTCTTCAATATCGTTTTCTACACAAAGAAGGTTCTGTTACAGGTACGTCACCCGAAGCTAATCTCATGACCTAACCTGCAAGCTAAGTTATGCAGATAGAGCTAGAAACATGTACCCACCTTTGCAAGTATAGCAATTTAACCAAAGATGTTTGGTCGTAATGAAATGCTTGGTGTGGTCTCACCAAGAGCCCGGATCAAAGTGGGTTACATACAAATGATGGTGTAGATGTCCATCTCTAATTTACAAGGTGCAGAAAAGTTGGTTTGATGGAACAAGATATATTTGTCATGGCACATTTAGAAGGAACACGGAACAGGGAGAATATTTCATTTCAACCGAACACGGCATTTCAAAAGTGAGTCTTCAATTTTAGGAACGTCTCTCGGTCGCACATAGCCTATTTTTTACTTCTCAAAATTATCGCCATACTTTCAATTTTCTTCTCAAACTCCAAAACCATACTTCTTACTCCCTAAGTTAATGAAATCGTTCAAATTACCGGACTGCCCTGGTTTTAAAATGGTTGTCTTTGTTTTAGTTAAAAAATTCAGTAAATACTTGATAAGATTTTTATAAACCGTACAAGATGTCTCTAAGTTTCTAAAAATTCTTAAAACATAGAGATAGATTAGGATGCGAACAATCCTAATAAAATATTTACAACTTGTGAAAAGATTCCTTTAGAAGCACCAAAGAATTAAATTTATCTACAAAAATGTCAAAAAAATATATAAAGAATCTAGAAAATTCCCTAAACATTCAAATTGATGTCTAAACATGTCAAAAAAATTCATGGCAAAAATATGAGATGCAACACACATTAATGTCGAATGCATTAATGGCACACATTCGTGCTAGTATCATCTTTTGTTTTTTGTGATGGAATGTTTTCAAAACACATGTAGACAATAAATAGAATGTTTTGGAAATATTCTTGATTTTTTTGGATATTCTCTGAGTTTCCTAGATCTAATTCTAAATTTTAGAAGCTTCTAAATATATTTTCATGAGCTCTAAATATTTTATTTATATGATCATATCCTAATCTATCTCAACGACGTTTTTTTGGAATTTTTAGAAGCTTAGAGATATTTTATGTTGTTTAATAATCTTATCAAGTATGTACTAGATTTTTTAAGTAAAAAAGACAAAACCACCTTTAAACACTTCGAGAGAATTAATTTGATCTTTATTGAGATTTTAGAGGTCAAGATGCCTGATAGTCTGATTTTAGATAAGGAGAAAATGATAATGATTTAGGGAGCTAAAATAGACCCCCGTTTTTTTTTTAACTCAGACAAACCAATCCGATTCCGACCCAATAAGTTGGAGGGGAAGGCCCAACGATATATTGGCAGGAGGCCTCTTTGGTTCGGGAAACCCACGACTCTTTCTTCTTTATTTTTTTCCCTGCGATGACGACGACGACGAGGAGGAGGCCGCGCGGCGCTCGTTCGGGCCTCCGCCGCCTCATCTCCTTCCTCAGCCGGCACCGCCTCTACCGCACTGCCCACACGTACGTACGCCGCCGCCGCATGAGTTTCTCTTGATGCAATTTGTTAAACACCAATCGCAATCGCAGCGTGGAGCGGAAGACGTGCGTCTTGTTCGACGCGGCGCACCTCCGGCGGATGATGCTCCGCGACCGCTGGGCCGCCGCCTCGTGCTACGCCCTCAGCTTCGTCAATTACCGAGACTGCAGCCGCGAGGCCGGCGAGCTCAACTACCGCATCCTGGCTCTCCGCGTCCTCACCGCCTTTGCAGCTGGACAGGCCCGCTCCGTCGAGACTCTCTTCCGGCGCATGTACGCTTACCTCCGGTTCAAACCAGACCGGGACCGCATCGCAATACGGAGGCTCCTGCTCGCCATGCGCTCCGACGACACCAAGTATTGCAAATATGCATCAGTTGCTAAAATTGTGAGTGTGTCCACTGACCCTTGGTTTCTCTTGCAGGTCCTCCAGGCTATATGGGCGCTTCAAGCCCAGGGCAGTGCAGGGCATTATGGACTTGGCTGCCAAGTGCCCAGAGCTCAAAGCCAAGACACGGTTACCCCGCTATATGTCTCTTGGTCATCCTGAGTATGCATCACACATTCTCATATATACATATATGTTTCCAAGTCAGCTCGGCTAAGTTCGATCTCATCCAATGCCCACACAAGTAGCTCAATTGAGTCAGAAATATGTATCTTGTTATTGCAGGTCATGGCGGAATACTCCTAAGAATCATCAAAAACATAATACCAATCTTCCGGCACGGACCCTTGCCCGTTCCTTTCTGCCAAAAAGGTATTCTACCTAGTTTGCTTTCTTTGCTTGTTTTCCCTACTGCCACTCACACGCTTCTTGCTTGTTCAGGCCTCCTCAGATTAGTCACAAGAAGGTTAATCACGAGACGAATTGTTCAGGTATGGTGTGCCGTGTAGGTTTTACATACATTTGGCCTGCAGTGGTAATAACTCTCCTGTGAACATCATGATTCTTGTGCCTTGGTATAATTGTCGTATATTTGATTATGACATGAGTTTTACACCTCTAACAATCATGTGCATCAGTTTCATATTATTTTGGAAATCTATTTTCTTACCTTAATCAATAAGTCAAGCAATTGATTGCACTTTGTTTTTTGTTTTCTTTACCATCTATCTTGTATGATGAACTTGGCTTCATAGTGCCGTGGATCATGTGTGCCGAGGTGAAATTTAGGTGATGCAAAACTTAGATGCTCAATATGTTGCAAAAAATAACTTGATGCAATGATTCTTGTTTGATTCCTCATGATACTTTAGCATAGATCTCATATTATTTCTATCCTTCTTTACTTGCCTTTCACTGGTATTGCTTTCTTTAAGTTTATTAAACATTGGTTGTCCTCATGAGTCATGACCTCACCTCATGTCTTGCTCTTTTTTTTTGGTCTCATCTTTTCACTTGTACTTGTACGTGATGCATAATTTTCTCTTGGCATCATTGTTATATATGCACACACACACACACACTTGCACAATTCTTGTACTTTATAAGTATCACCTTTCACTTGAAACTCCTATGCCCTGCAGATGCTCCAAGTACTGCAGCCTTTGAGGGTATGCTGTCTACTCCACCAGCACCAGCTAAAATGTTTCCAGTTTCATCCACTAATGACACAGGTATGAGTACTCTCGTGTTAATGTATGTTTATTGTGTCATGGTCCTACCTGACATCGTGTCTTCACTCTTCAGTTACCCAGGCCGCAACCCAAAGAGAGGAAGCTGAAATCACCAAGGCGCCAGCGGTTGCCGGGCTTCGTGTCCCACGCCAGCGTCGTCCCAACCCACAATACATCGGCCCAGAGTGGATTGCGTGAGTGCCAGGTGCCTCTGGCGGCAAGCCGGCAACAGCTAAGAGGCGTCTGTGTTTGGCTTGGCGAGGAACTGGACTTACGAACCTACTGCATGACGGTGGTGGCAGTGGCAGCGAGTTGAACTTGATCTAACGCAATTTGTCACTATTGCATAGTCTATTCAGAGAAAAGTGTCCATGTGCATGTCGACCCCTAAAATAGCCTAATGTTCTACTGATTTTTTTGTGGGATGTCTGTATCTTGACCTTCGATTATAAGTTAATGCTGTCCTATATGGTCTGGTTCTGATTATATGTTAATTTTGGAGACAACCATTAACTTTGCTCCTCCAAAATAAACAATTGAAGACTCATCTGCATATACAGTAAGGAACAACTGAAGACTACCCTGATTTATACACCACAATCACAATGTCTGCCTATGGAACAGACGAGAACTGATCCGATCGAGTAATATACCATCGTATACAAAGACAACGAGTAATATACCATCATATACAAAAACAACTGATTAGGCGTACAACACTCACGGTCCCGGTGCGCCATCCTGAAGAGGAGGATGCGCAGCTGTTGCTGCCTCTTTTTTTGCGAGAGAATCACGAATCTTTTTTCGTATGTACTCGGTGGAAGCCAGACACAGCGCCTGCCTTCCTTCCGGATCACATAGCTGGTGATAGTATAGCTTTTTCTCGCTGAATTTCTTCTTCTTGAAGTCGTGGCAGACTAGGCAACGCACCTGGTTACCCTGCCTCTCACCAAATGGACCTACAGGTACCGCTCCATCTTGTATCTCCATATCCCTGCATGCATGTGATAGATATAGCTATCATATAGTTCAACTAAACAGAATTTTATTATTTGTGCTGATCAATTGGGACTACATCTTACCCGAATGCAGGGAAGTAGATCTTTAGGTAGTCGTTAACACACTGGCGAGTTTTGTTCTTGTCACTGAAACGACATTTCCTACATGAAAAGCAAACCATTAGATCACCTGTAAGCTAGCTTGTAAATCAGTTATGCATTCAAAGTGGTGTAATTAGTTTCAGTACAGACCTTGGCAGCGCCTCTCTGTGAACCATTGCATGTATTTCAACCAACAATTTGTCCACAAACTCAATGCCGGTGCTGAAACCATCAGGGTAGATCACACAAATATGATTGAGGTAGTATGCATGAGCCCGATTAGCATTACCCATTCCCCTTAAATCAAATAATGCCTGGCCTCGGAGCAGCATTACGAGCTCAGGGTGTGCTCTGGTGATATCTAGAGGATGTGCATCATTGCTCACGGCAGTTGCAGCAGCTCTTCCTTCTCCCACCATCTGAGTCAATATGTCGAGCGCACGGTTCCATTCCCCTTGGCGAAGGCAGGCTTGTAAGTCATTTGGACCAAGCTGATTCCCACCCTGCTCAACCTGCACTTCATCTCTGCAGCAACCAAACCATAATCTATTATTCACTGGCCTCTCACGCTGCTTTATTGGAAAAATAAAGTTTAAAACACTCCATCTTAAACAATGAAAAAGAAGAGCGCTCACGCTGCAGCAATAGGCCCGGCTCCCAGAAATTCTTGCAAAGAAGGTGGCTCCTCACGTACTGATAACAACCTGTACATGGAGTTTATACTCAATTTCACGGATCATATGTATGCTTGCTTATAACATGCATGTAAGCCTAAATGCAACTTACGCCTCCAAGTTGTCAAGCTCCTCGTTTTCGCCATCATAAGCCTCAATGCGTTTTTCAATAGGGAATACGGTCCTACAATAAAAGTAGATATATTCAGAACGTTTGTGACATAAGATGCAGTTAATTTGCTACATTGAACCTTAAACACAAGATGTGGAATTTACTTTTTCCATGGCAGTATAAACTTGTTTGAAAAATGAAGTCTCATACTCCACGGGCCTCAAAACCAAATAACTGAACTCCATAATTATTCCAGCAGCAAAGAATTCCTTGTTCCAGTTCCATAAAAATCATAGTTTCAAATATTTCCGATTCTATGCATATTCTTCCAGTTCCATAAAATCCATGGTTTCAAAGAATTCCGATGACTCTTGGACGACATCCATACCCTATTAAATCCAAATTCCTCCAACAAGAGCACGTATCCATGACAGCTGATCGATTAAATAAAACTTGTTTCAAGTGAATTCCATAACCCTAGCACATTCAGCCAGCATACTATATATCCAATAATAAATCCAAATTCCTCCAACAAGAGCACGTATCCATGACAGCCGATGAATTCGTCCTTGATGTCAATTTCAACGAACCCTTGATTTCAATTTCAACGAACCCAATTCAATCTCAAACACGAATCGAGCGATTAGTAGGGAGAAAGGTAGAAGCAAACTCTGTGTTTGCCGCCTGATGGCCAGGGTCGTCTCCGCCTCCACCTCCACCCCCAACTCCGCGTCCGCCCGCAGCTCCAACTCCGCTTCCGCTGCGCCCAATCCATGAACAAAGATTGATGACCAGCACAAAAATTTTGGTAGAGGAGAAATAGAAATGCGTACAGCGCGTGGCTTGTCGTCCCCTGAGCGGGATCGCGACGAAGGGAAGCACCTCCACCTCCGCCTCCCCCGCCTCCGTCACCGCCCCCGCTCCTTGTGATGGTCGGGGTCTGAGCGGCCTCTAGATTGCCGGAATCGTCTCCGCCTCCGCCTCCACCCCCGCCCCCGCTCGTGCTGATTGAAGACATCGGGCGAAGGAGAGATGGAGGGATGCGGAGGGCGGGAGGGAAATCCTTTCTCCGATTCGCTAGTAAATATCGATATTTACAAAGTCAACAAAGATGTGTTGCTGTCAATGTATTGTCTACCACTAAAAGAATAGCCATATTAAATTTTAAAAGACCATTTTAAAAATGAATTCAGAAAAATACCAATACAAGTGTCAACCCGTGGACTTAAACTTAATAAATGAATATATGTTTCATAACAAATGGAAACGAGCAAGCTGTTTGTTTGTCCAGCAACACGAGGCGCGTGCTCGGCCACCCGGTTTCAAAGCCCGGTGCCCACGTATTTCCACTCAAGGAGTGGGACTGGGGAGAAAAACTACTCTTTCGAAAAAAAATGTTTCGTAACAAAAAATCTAACTAGCTAAGCAATGCTTCGTTTACAATACAAAAGAGTTTCTTGAAAACAATTTAACCAGCACTGGGGAGTAACCGATGCATGTTTGGATACCTTTTTCATTACAAGAATACTCTGGCCGGCACACATCATATTAGTGTCAGCTCGTATGAGCATAGCTTTTACAATGATTTGTGTGAACAAAATACAAGTTGTTTAGGATTTACTCGCCAATCAAATTTTAACTTTCATCGTCAATCCAATCAACTTTTTAACTTCCACCACCAATTCATATACAAGTTACGTAGTAAGATAGGTTGATCTTGATATTTTTGCACAACATGCCTTGACACAGAGAAGGTTGACACGTTGGTCAGGTGAAAATCAAGCCATGCACACGAGCGAGATCTCAGTTCTCTTCCAACCAAGGCCGTCGAGGCGTACTAGCCACCTGGCGCCCAGGTGTTGCTGTGCCATCCATGTTGTGGCGGGGACTAAGGAGAAAGAGCATCGATAGGTCGTAGACTTAGATCATCCAAAGTCTAAATGGATTCTAGTCGCAAAAAAAAGTCTAAATGGATTCAACTCGCTTTAGGTTTAATTAGATGGACATTGTTTGGATGCGGATTTCTATCGCTACGAGAAATAAACACATCGGACTGATTTGGATACAAAGACGTCAATGTCCAAAAATTTGATGGACATCTCCCTCTCCCTCCCCTCACTTCCCCTCCCAAAGTCCCTTTGCGTCTCCTTGGCAGGCATCGCTACCATATACACCCGTTGCCACTCTAGCTTGCTTAGCCCTCGTCGTCGCTGCTTCTAGCCACATACTAATGATGTAACTAACTTGCTCCTTCGCCTATGCTACCACTATTGTCGGAGACGAGAGCGCGCCTATGTTTTCTCAACGTGGAGGCCAAGTATGAGGGGCACCCTCATGGCAGACCAAGCATTGTGCCTAGGTATTCATGGGCATACCCAATATTTTTAGAGTAAAAGAGTCATTTCGTGTACAAGTTAGCACCCGTAGACCATCAAACTAACTGAAGGGCAAGAAACTAAACAAATTTTTTAAGGCTAAATAGGCAAGTTCAAAAGAAAAAGGGCAAAAAAAACTAAGCACGAAATTCTTTTGGGCTGAGAAACTAATCTTTTCCTTAAAATAATTTGTCCTATATAAAGTTTGGCGTTTTTTTAATAATCTATCAAGTTCGGCGTTAAGAGAGAATAAATAACAGTGATAAATCTTGTTTTTATATTATAACAGTGATAAATCTTACTACAGAATATTCCTCCTTGAACTTTAGCCCAGTTCTCCGTGTCCACCGGCCGCCGCACTGCCTGGCTCTGCTCTGTTGGTGACCGGAGATGGATGGGGAAGAGGAGAACATCGGGCCGTTCCGCCAGACCAGCGCGCGCATGCGCCGCATGGCGTCCACGCCAAATTTGGTCCGCGCTCGCCAGCTCTGACAACCGCGCCCAGGTAACATGGGGATTGGACTGAGACTGACTGCTCCTGCTTTCCCCTTCTTCCTCCTACTCCAAGCTGTTTTTTCCCATACAGTTCATCAATGAAGACGTCAATTCCCTTTCCTTTCCGAGTATTAACTGTGCTGAAGTTAGAATTGCAGCTCTCGAGACATTTTGTCTGCTCAAGCGTTGAGGTCAATGTACTCGATCTCCAATTTTATCTAACCAGTATAACATAACCATTTCAAGTATTGGCCTTATTATTTTTTTTTCTAGAAGAAGGATTGGGCTTTGTAACACCCCAGATGTTTGTCCCTCATTAAGCAGTGGGTTTGAGCTCAAATATGATAGATTAAGTGGAGATGACGATGTCAAGGCCAACCTACGGAGATGAGCCTACCTAAAGTTGGATGTTGCACCATTGCTTTACATATAGGCTCTTTTCAAGATATATGCTTGGGTAGTGTTATTGTAATATTTTTATGTGTCTCACCTTAGTACCTATCTATATTGATCCCTGAAAAAGTTTCATGAAGTTTGGAATCAAAAAGTCACATGAAATGATAAGTTCTATTCCTATTGGAATTTGCCCCATTAAGTTAATGGAACTATAGATCATCAACCAAACCTTGCAAACTTGTCCAAATGACTCTAGATGAACTCTACAACAAAAGTCACGAAGGGTTCATGTTGAGCAAGTGTCAAGAAAATGCCCCGATTGGCCTAAAACCCTAGTTTCGGCTTTATCGAGTTGTTACTTTGACCAAAGAGAAAGTTTGACTTCTGTACCAGTTATGAGGTTTGACCTTAAACAAAATTTGAAGTTCATCTTGTGTAGAACAAACTTTGTTTAATGGTCAAGAGCCAGTTTGGCTTCTAGCTTGGTCAAATAAAGCTCACAAGATTGAATCGACTGCTGTTTTGGGGGAGAGTAGAAAATATTCTAAGTCCCTAATCGGCAGCATCAAGTCAACATGTTCGCGATAATTTATCTTCCAATTTCCTATGGTAGCTCAATTAGATTCCTTAATATGATTTGAAGCACCATTCATGATGGAAACAACGAATCAACTGTTGTCACATTTGGAGTATTTTTGGATCTCCAAAATTGGTTGCTAAAATGGCATGATTGTATTTTGTCGCGTAAACGACCTTGATGTTGGCATCTCGCGTTCTCCAAATTTTGCTATGCAACTTGAGTTGGTCCAAATACAAAAGATGGAGCTTATATCTTAGAGAAGGGCAGACAAGAAGATGGCACCAGTTGCATTTCATTTTGACCATCATTTGTTGGGGTTTGTTAATCATGGTCAACACACTAACGCAACCACTTTGGAGCCCAATTACTCGTTAATCTGTTCTTCTAATGACCATGGTCCTTAGATGGAAGTTGTAGAGCGTTACGTGGGCTACAACTTTGCTTTTGGGCCCAAGATCCAATTCGGCCCGGATTTGGCCCAAATCGGTGCCCACTTTCCTTACTCCGTCGCACGACACGTGCTCGTCTCGTCAAAATGTCGCCGTGGCGACCATGCACCGCGTCGCGCGTCCTTCCCCCTGCTGCGTGTCCCAGCGAGCCCACGTCGATGGGGAGACGCCCCAGCTCAATCCGCGCCTCTCTAGACACTCGCCCTCGCTCTTCCTCGCCTCAACGCCAGTGAACAGCCACGCCCACCATGGCCGCCTTGAGCTCCGGCCGCCGCCGCGTTCCCGCTATTCCGCGCCTCCTCACTCTCTATGAGCACCGCCATTAGCTTCGCCTCCATTTCCTGTGCACCGTGGTCATCCTCGCCGGAGTCCGCACCGCCTGGAACTGCCGGTCCCTCACCACCGCGCGGCCGGCGAACCGCCGCCGGCGCATGTGGTCAGGCCGCCTCGGGGCATCTCCGGCTGAGCCGAGTAGCCTCACTGGCACGCATGGTCCTCGGGATACCCCAGCGTCACCTTCCACCGCCAGGGGCACCGGCCACGGCTACCGCCGCCGGCATAGCCACCGCCGGGCTGCCGCGCATGTGGCCAAGAGGCCACGGGCCACCTTAGCTCACACCGCAAGCGTAGGCGGACGCGCTGTGCAACCGCGAAGCCAGCCAACCCGTCCACCGCCGTCGCCGGCCGCCGCTGGCCCGAGGCCGGGCCAGTCCTGTCCCCTCCCCTGTTCGGCATCGGGAGGTAGAAGATGAAGGCCGTTTCCCCTCTGTGTCTCTGTTGTGTGTCTGACGAGCGGGCCCGACTGGACAGCGGGTCCCACAGGTCGGGTTAAGTGGTGGCAGATCTGGGTGCGCGACCGGGTGGGTGTAGCAAATTAGGTTAGGGTCGAATTATTTTGGATTTGAATTACAATTTGGTGTTAATCTTTGAAAATCCATATCTCCTATTAGGAAAGTCCAAAATTAGCAAATATGGACTTTTTGGAAACCTTGAGAAAATCTCTATGCAGTAGAATCATAAAATGTTACATGTTTGTAGATGTTTTCTAATGTCTTTATTTAAGCTTTAAAAATGCTCTAAAAATGCTCACAACTTGACAAGAGTCATATTTAGAGTTTGGGAAGTCCAAAAATAGTGGTTCTTGTTTTGTTAATTTTATGATGACATGTACTTGCTAGGAAAAATATTAAACACACTAGTTTTTCACTGTTTTATTAAGATTTTGATTTGACCTTGATAAATAAGGAAATCTATATTATATTGCTTGTCATTTTTATATCTTAAGTTGTGTTGCTCCAAATGATGTGAACTTTTAATGGTAGTCTTGCCATGCTATGAATATACTGTGGTATAAATTTCATGGTCATTGCTTACTGTATGATCAAGTTATTGATTTAACTTGTTTACGGCTCAATAAATAACTTATAAATAATATATAAAGGATAAAATGGAAAATATTATTTCATTACCTTAGTATAATGTTTATATATCATATTGATTCATGCTATGGCCGTGTGTTCATAGAAAATATGGAGTTTTAGGTTTAACTTGCTCTCACATGATTTATTGTATTAGTCAATTGTCTTTTTCATAGAGGTTGATATACTTGTCCAAATGGTTTGAAAATTGGATAGTATACTTTTGGGGGCATGTTTATGCCACTGTAATTTTGGTAGAATTTATTATGAACTTTTGATAGGTGTTCATAATTCCACCTAATTATCTAAATAAATTAAGAAAATATATTAAAACAATTTATTTAGTAATTGACACTATGTTTTCTGGTGTTCATTAGTCATGTATGAAATTTTGGTAAAGTTGGTGTTGTCCAATTATATGTTTGCAACATATGTTAATAGTTATTTCTTGCGATTATTAGTTTCTGGACAGTTCTGGGGGCAATGTAGATTACCCCATGTTAATGATGTTTTCTGAGCACCTTGTCAATAGAAAAGTTATATATAATTCATGTATCTAGCTTGGGTTAAAATTTGGTGGCATTTGGTCAAGTAGTTTTTGAGTTATAGATGTTTAAAGTCAGGTTCCAGATTTGGTTGCTCTCTGTTTGGAGCAGATCAGAGTCTATAGTTTCATCTTTTTGACCTAGTAAACTTGGGAATCAGGCTTAGGTGATATTAAATCAATTATAGATAATTTTATAATCTTTCCAGATTATCCTCTTGCATGTCATTTGGAATTATGTAGCTCCTGGAATGATGTTATTTCTGGACTGTTCATGCTGATTGCAAATCTGAGCCTTTCTGTTAAGTATAGTTTGAGTTACATAAGTGTGTTGGTGTCGCTACTTGATACTTGGTTTGGTACCCTAGGATCCTATAAGACTTGTGTCTTGACTGATGTGCTTGCAATCTTCTATGTTATGTCTTAATGAGGATTAAGTTAATTAGCTCTAGGTGTTTATGAGAACTTGGTATGCTTGTTTGATTACTCTGTTTATTGCACTTCTATGCATTCATACATATGCATTGTTGCACCTCATTTAGGTACGCTAGCTGAAACACGTGAAGGACCTGATGTGGAGCTAACCAGAAGATGGTGTTGGTGGATCCATCCCGAAGATAGAAGGATCAGACAAGTGCTAGATTGAGGGAATGCTCGCCAAGCGAGTTTCTTCTGACAAACTCTGACTTGAGTTGGATCCCAGGCAAGCACTGGAGCATTATAAGCCTCCTACCTTCAAAGCTATTAATTCTATATGTGTTATAAGTATTGTTGCATTAAGTGGTAGGAGTTGGTTGGAAACCCTTGCTGCATTATATCATTCCTTGTCCAGATATATGAATCCTTGAATCCTACATAGACTAGGATCGAATAGATGCTTAGCCCTGCTTTAAGCGGTAGAAGTCAGGTGATTTCCTGTCACCTGCGAGATATAGGGATATTCATATATGGCACGGTTGGCTATATTTACTATCGTGGAATGAAACCATGTGTTAATAAAATGAAATGAGACCGGGCGGGATGACAATAGTGAAGCAACAAGGCATGGAGGTCTTGGGTGTGGATCTATCCCCGTCTAAGTCGTTTAAGGACCGATTCGCTGTACGTCCTTGAGTCATGTTGAACGCAGTCTAACACTTAGTTGGCCGGATAAGTCTGACCGCGAAGCCGAGTAATATAGTTCAGGACGGGAATCGAATGGTAGGTCGCATCTTGGAGGAGAGTAAGGATGTGCTTAGGGACATTGGCGTGAGACCAAGGGGGGTTAGAGTCCCTAGCACCTGGCAGAGTGTCGCCCTTGGGGACGCGGCATCAGTCGAACCCGCGGCTCCTGAACTGTACCAAAGGTGACCTGAGCAGTCCTCGTTAGGCGTGACTCGGTGAGTGTTAGAAATACCCCTCCAGCTGGATAGGAACTCGATTCGAATCGCTGTCGTTCCCGGTTAGTGAGCACTTGACTTGAGCAGCGGCAACATAGATTCAATTAAATTGAACGGATGGTTAATTGGATGACGATGTATATGTTGCCTCAATTTATACCTGCTATAGTTAATATTGTTTGCTCCTAATAAAGTGAGTGCTCTAGTACAGGTGCTAATATAGATGACAGGTTAATGATAATTAACTTGATGCTTAAGCATTAATGATTACTTATCCATAATAAGCTTTTATACAAAATGATGTTAAGATAGCCCACTTTATATCAGCTTTGCATGATCCTTGGTGTCACTTTATTTCTGGTTTCTGACGAGTAAGTCTAGCTGAGTACCTTCTCGTACTTAGGGTTTTATCACCACTTGTTGCAGGTTGTGATGTATCATGGTGACTGCAAGAGTTGGTTGGCTCCTGCCTTAGTGGCGGAGTGTGATCACGAGCATGATCCTTCTAAGTTATCTTCTCTCTAATGCTTTTGTTGGAAGTCGACCTTGGTACTGGCATGTATTGAAAATAAGATTAATGTTAGTTTCAAATTACTTTGCTTCCGCTACTTTTCAATTTAAGTTGTAATGACTATGTTGAACTCCGATGTATATTAGATTACTTGTGAAATGGATGTAACATGTGACTTGTTATGTTGAATCACTACGATCTTGGCTTGTATGTTGGTTGGTTTGAAATCTCTCGTGATTTCATTGGACTACCGGAGTTATATGGGCTCAAGTGCGAGAATTTGATCACTTCGGTGATTGTTTTTGTACTTGTGCTCTTATAATTTGGACGGTTCCGTTACAGGCTCATTGACAAGTTTTTTTTAGAAAGGACGGCAAAAGCTTTGCCGCGATTTCTATTAGACGAAGAAAGAAAAAAAAGGCAAGTGCCCGCCTAGTTTTTTAATGGAAACTGGGCCCAAAAACCATACAACTGAGAAGAGTGTTCTACTCATCTTACACAACTTTGGTACAACATCCAACTCAAGCTACTACTTGCTCCAACTTGGTCTAATATACCCAACTAAACAACTCAACTAACAACTACCCCAACTAAACAACTCAACCCAACTAACAACTGCAAGGAAAAGAAGAAATTCGATGACTTGTTGGGCGACACCAAACAGCACAGCTTGGGGCACCAGGCACCACCATGGCCAGATGACAAGGAGCAACCACAGAACTGGAAAGCCTAGCAATGCCTCCAAGGAGTAAACGACGCTAAAAGCGCCAACAAGGTAGTCCACAAGGGAAGGTTTTCACCTGCAATATCCAGTTCGGTAGGAGGATAGATAGGATTGGACGCCTTCAAGAAGGGAACGACATCCACAGACTTCGTCGTCCAAGCTTTCGCCCTGACCTCAAACAACATCCACACTGTCGCCGCCGGAGACTGAACCCTACCAAGGAGGCAGGGTGCAGCGAAGAATCAGCAGCAGCCCCGCCCGGCCAACATCCCTAAAGATGTTGGCCAGGAGAAACGCCGAGAGAAGCCCGTCGGAAAGTCTGCCCGCTGCCGGAACCGACAAAGCCGGCCAGCAGCAAGCAGATCCGGCCAGCTTCGCTACGGAAACCAACCCGAGCAAAGGCAAGGTAGATGATGGGGAGAAGAGGGCCGGGATCAGAAGAAGCCCCAGTCGCCCAGCCCACCACCATCCCAACCCCTGTCGAGTCGGGCCACATCAACCACACCGCGAGATCTCTAGCAACCTCCGCCAGCCCCATGCTGCACATCCGCCGGTAGTCACCGTCGCCGTCGCTGCCGCATCCGCTAGGGACGGCGCTGGCCACATCGCCCCTGCGCCATGGCCGGCGCTCCAGCACACGAATCCGGAGCCTAGCCCCACGCCGGCGGTCGGCCGCACTAGATCCGGCCCCACCACGTGCGGATCCGGCCACCCTGGCGCAGAATAGCCTGCCATGGAGGTCTGGTTGCCGCGTGCCCGCCGAGGAGAGGAGAGGGAGACCGAGGGGAGAGAAAGGGGATGGGGAAAGGGCCCCGCCGCCGCTGTCCTTGCGGCCGCACGGTCGCCGGGCAGCACGCTCGAGCGGCGGCGAGGCAGGCGGAAGGGCTGGCGGAGGTCTGCGGCGGGGGTGCGGGTTCCGCCCGAGCCGCTCCCAAGAGCGACGCTGGGGCGTGGGGAAGTAATATAATTTGGAACGAGCTCATTGACAAGTAGTTTTGGTAATACTAACTATATGCTCTAGAAAATATTTTAGGAAAATATTTCCATCCTGGGTTTGCACTGCTCGGTTTGTGGTAGTTCTGCAAACTACACATGTGTGAGGTATCAAGTCAGGTGTGGAACAAGGTTCTGTTCTTACCACGCTGTCTGAAATTTGTGGCTTGATCAACTGGATATACAAGCTGCATTTGTTGTGTCCATTGTCCACTCCCTAATGATTGCTAATCTATAGTTTGATCAGTAGGATATGATTGTTGTGTATGTTTTATACTTTGTAGGATAGAGTAGCTTAGTGCAGGAAACTGTTTTTCTTAGGTATGTACTGCAGTCTGCAGTTGAAATTGCTAGGTTAGATCTCTTGTACGCTAGCCATTTTTTCGTCAGAAATGTTACGTGAGTAGCTGCATTTACACTGTGGTAGGTTTCACTTTCTTCTGCACCATGTAATGCTTTGCTATTAATTTTGGAAAGCAAAACTTTTACTACAAGTAGGTTTCTGTTTCAGTTTACATAACAATGGAAATTCCTCTGTATGAGGCAAGGAAGTCTCATCATACACATTATACTTTGAAGAATCAGGATAAACCTTATGTCTCTGTTCACTGTTATTATTTGTTTCAAAAGTTCAATGATTGGCAGTGCATCTAATAACAAGAGAATATTTGGTATTCTCTGGCAACAAGTATGTCCAGTAACTCAGTTGTCAGCACCAAATGATGTGGCACCTGTTACTGCTGTAGAACGAGAATAATCCTTCTTTATCTTGTTCAGTGTCACAACCACATCACTCATCGTCACCCTTTCGTCAGGTATGTCACGCAAGCATAGTAAACCCAGTTCAAACATTGACTCAAGGAAGTTATCCATGCAACTAATTGAAGGGTCTTGAAGTAAACATTCATCCACAACATCGATAAGTTTTCTTGGAAATGCTTGATTGACCCACATCTTGAGGCTTAGTTGTCCACCAAACATTGGATCCGTTGGCTTCTTTCCTGTAAGTATTTCAAGAAGCATGATCCCATAGCTGAATACGTTACTCTTTCTTGATGCTTTTTCCACTGGATCCGTACTCTGGTAAAAAAAAATATTTACAAGCAGGAGTGTTAATTTACAATAATACATGTATTAGCATGATAAAGAACAAGACTAGTGTGACTGGGGGTACCTGGTGCCATATCCTGGCATGCTCACAGAAACTGCAGAGTTGTCATCACCAAATAATAGCTTTGCAATGCCGAAGTCTGCCACATGTGCGCTCATGTTTTCATCAAAGAGAACATTGCTTGGCTTTAAGTCATAGTGCAGAACTACCTCACAGTGCTGATAATGCAGATACTCCATTGCTTTTGACACATCCAACAGAATTTCCAACCTCTTTAGGATTCCTAAGCACGGCCTATTTACACTGTGTAAACATGTGTCCAAGCTACCATTAGGCATATACTGCAGAACCAATGCTTTGAAGTCCATGTTTGAACAAGTGTTTACTATCCTTATCAAATTACGATGTCGAGCCATGCGCAGCACATGACACTGCTTCAAAGCTTCTAGTGGCTTGTTCCAGCTGCATGTTTAAAACTTTTATTGCAACCACCATGCCATCAATTAGTTGTCCCATGTAAACTTTCCCAAAGCTTCCAGCACCTAGCAGGTTGCTTTCACAGAAATTCTCAGTGGCCCGAACAATTTCATGGTACGATACTAACCTATAGTTGTTCATGTCAACTATTCCAGCAGAAACCACCATCTCTTGCTTCTTCAATTTCTTCCTGATTAACACATATAGGTAGGAAACTAGAGCTCCAACTAATATGGTGCTAGCAAGGATTGATGATATTAGGATTCGTCGTCCATTATTACTTGAGTGATAGTTACTTTGGCATGGTAGAAATCCTAAACGGGAGACACCACAAAGAGCTGAGTTCCCTATCAAAGACTGAAGGGTAATGTTTGCAAAGACACCTCCTTCTGGTATCTGACCATGTAGCTTGTTGAAGGACAGATTCAAGATGGTGAGTTCTGTCAATTTGGCCAAGTACCTTGGGATTGTACCAGATAGATCATTGTATGACAGGTCCAATGACTTCAAGCTCCTAAGATTACCATAAGAGTCTGGAACTGAGTCGTTGAATGAGTTGTGTGACAGGTTTAAGTTGGTTAGTGTCTGCAGTTGTCCAAAGGAACCAGGAAGACTACCAACGAAGATGTTGCTAGAGAGATCAATGATAGCAATTTGTTTCAAGGAACCTATTTGAACTGGCAATGCACCATTTAGTGAATTCTGATACAGGTCAAGTTGCATAAGACTATCAAGGTGGAATAAGCTTGCTGGTATAGTTGATGATAACTGGTTTTGAGATAGATCCAAGTCTATTAACATGGAGAGGTTGCCTATCTGATCTAGTATGGAGCTAGAGGAAGGGGGGAGGCGGATCCGGGCTCCCGCTCGCCGGAGAGGAAGGGGGAGGCGGATCCGGGCCCCCGCTCGCCGGAGAGGAAGGGGGAGGCGGATCCGGGCCCCCGCTCGCCGGAGAGGAAAGGGGGAGGCGGATCCGGGCCCTCGCTCGCCGGAGAGGAAGGGGGGAGGCGGATCCAGGCCCCCGCTCGCCGGAGAGGAAGGGAGGAGACGGATCCGGGCACCCACTCGCCGGAGAGGAAGGGGGAGAACGGATCCGGTCACCCGCTCGCCGGAGCGGAAGGGGGAGGCTGGATCCGCCTCACCCGCGCCGCGCGTCGCAACCGCCTCGCCCACACCGTGCTGCGCCTTGCGCTGCCTCGCCTCACGCCGCCGGCACCGAACCGCCGCACCGCCCTCCATATGTCCGCCGGCGCGCTGCTCTGGGTCTAACCAGGGCATGGGGAGCTCGCCGCCGGTCTCCTCCATGCCGACGCCCATCTCTCCGCGCCTGGCCGCTGCTCTGGCTCGGTGTCGCTCAGAGAGAGAAAGGGAGAGAGTGGAGGAGGGATAGCGACGGGCTGAGCGGTGGGCTGAGCGAGTGAGAGAAAAGAGTGAGGGAGAGTGAAACCCTAGACTCCGTTTATATACTCGCAACCTATATTGGGCTGAGATGGGCTTTTGAGTGGACTTGGCCTTTTAACCGTGGCGGGCCTCTTATAAGCAACCATCACTGAAAATGAGCTTTTTTTACAGGCGGGCCTCTTATAAGCAACTGCCTCCGTAAATAGATTTTGCGTGCGGTTTTTTATAACCGTCTCGATTAATAAAAAATAATCGCCTCGATTAATGTCGGGATTAACCGCGGCGGTTTAAAGGTTTGCCCGCCTCGTAAAAGATTTTCAAAACGCCTCGCAAAAGTTTTCTTTTAGTAGTGAGCAATGTGTATACACATATATGAATTTTGCTTCATGTTATTTTATTATATCATGTCTGGTAAAAACCGGCAAGCTAATATAAGCTAACCCAATAAAATATATTATTAGTGATGAAACATATATATTTAAAGTATTTTACATGACTAGCAAATACGCCCGTGTGTTGCAACGGGAGAAAAAATACTAACATAGTCAAGTCCAATAAACAATCAAATATTTATTTGCAAGGAATAAACAATTAAACTTAGCTTAGACCTAATTCTTGGACTGGGCATTCAGTTTTATTCCTCACATTTAGGGGGTGTTTGGTTGGGGGTGTTAAAGTTTAACAAATACTGTAGCACTTTCGTCTTATTTGACAAAAAGTTTTCAATTTTGGACTAATTAGGCTTAATAGATTCGTCTCATAAATTACTCCTAATCTGTGCCGACATGCATGCAATTAGTCTACATTTAGTACTCCATACATTTGAGGGAACATTGATGTGATGGGAGTTAAACTTTAACCTCATGTAACCCAACAGGGCCTTAGAAACTTCAGTTTCCAACAATGAGTAACCGATCAGTTAATCATAGAACTTAAAACCGATAAGTACGTTTTTACTTTATTTTTTCAATTTAAGGTGAACAATGACCGTCGTTCTCTACTGCGCAACAGAACGGACGCAAGAAAACCATGTACTCACGTGCATGGGATTCGGATGCCTGCACTGCCCCTGACTGCCATCCATGCTGCCGATCCGCTACTCGAACGCATGGCAACACCTCGCCTCGCTTGCCTCGTTGCCTGTAGCCGCAACCTCGCATGGATCCCGTGCGCCCTTACTTCTTTGCAGTTGCCGAGTTGGAGGAGGGGACATGGAAGGAGCCACTTGGTTGATGTCGAGCCAATTAGCTAGGCCAAGGCCCAAGGTTGGCTGGGCTTTGCTTGGACGCCTATCGCCTAGATGGTCCATTGGGTTCGGGAGATCGTTGCTCCTTCGGTCGCCAACGCCCGCCACGTCTTCACCTCCAACTTCGCCAACTACCCCAAGGGCCCCGAGTTCGAGGAGATCTTCGACGTCCTCGACGGTGGAATCTTCAACGCGGATGGCGAGTCGGGGACGACGCCAGCGCGCCAAGGCGCAGCTGCTCATGTCCAGCGCCCCGTTCCGGTCCTTCATGTCCCGGTACAGCCGCACCAAGGTGGACACCGCGCTGCTCCCGCTGCTCTCCCACTTCGCTGGCACCCGGGAGGCGTTCAACCTCCAGCACGTGTTCCTCCGGCTGACGTTCGACACCACGACGATGCTGGTGTTCGGTGTCGTCCCCGGGTGCCTGTCCGTCGGCCTGCCGGAGCCCGGAGGTGCCGTTTGCACACGCCATGAACGTGCTCCTCCTCTGCCACGTTGTCCCGATGACGTGGTGGAAGCTGGCGAGGAGGCTCCGGATCGGGCACGAGCGCAAGATGGCGGAGGCGTGGCGCACCATCGACCAGTTCGTCGCCGACACGATCGCCAAGCGGCGCGCCGATAAGGCGAGGCATGGCAACAGGGACTCGGCGGACCTGCTCTCGTCCTACATCAATGACGACGAGGACACTGCAGTGGACGCGTTCCTGCGCGACACGACCGACACGAGCATCAACCTCATGCTGGCCGGCCGCGACACGACGGGCTCGGCGCTGTCCTGGTTCTTCAACCTCCTGACGCGAGCCCGCGCGTGGTGGCCAAGATACGGCAGGAGCTGGAGTTCAACGACCAACGGAGCGTTGTACACGTACACAGCACGACAATACGTGTTCTTGCACCTTTTAGTACATACATGATACATGTGAGCCATGAGCGAGTTTTGTTCGTATACGGCACGTAGGGCCTTAGTTTCCAAAACAGAATTCTATTGAAACTTCTTGTATTTAGATTAGGATTAGGTTTTCTAGTTATATTCTGATTATTTCGGGGAAACGACTAAACACAAACGTGAAGGGAAACGAATTCCACATTCACGAAGTTAGTTAGGAGAGAGCCGGACCAAACCAAAATCAGACAAATGGATGGACGAAAAAAAAGAGTATGAAATTTTGCCGTATAGATATAGATATAGATATAGATATAGATATAGATATAGATATAAATATAGATATAGATGATATAGATATTTTTTAATTAATAAGGGATGTCCTTTGAACCTTGAGAGACGATCCGTTTCGATGCCCCGGCACGCTGGGACCATGCTGTGCCCCACAGCCGCCAAGGCCACGATCGGCCACGATCGCCGTCGTCAGTGGCACCAGGTTCGACTTCGAGCGCTACCTGTCGACCAACGCCAGGACCGTGCACGACGCGCTGGACCTTCCGGTGTCCCGATCGAGGTCCTGACTCCTGAGCGAGTCCATGCGCGCGCTACTCCGTCCTCGCGGCCCCGCGCTAGCCATCGCCGCGTGCGAGCTCGTGGGCGGGCCCGCGGCCGCAGCTGTCCCGGTGGCCTGCACCGCGTCGCTCATCCACGACGACATGCCGTGCATGGACGACGGCGCGCTCCGCCGCGGCCGCCCCTCCAACCACATCGCGTTCGGCGAGCCCATGGCGCTGCTCGCGTGCGACGCGTTGCTGGCACTCGCGTTCGAGAACGTCACCCACGGCAGCCGCCGGCGCCCCCGCGGACCGCGCGCTCTGAGCAGTCCGATCCTAGAGCTCGGGAGCGCAGCTGGCATCGGTGGCACCACCGCGGGGCAGGCCGCCGACATGGCGAGCGAGGAAGACCCCTCCGGCTTCGTAAGCCTGGCCGCGCTGGAGTGCATCCACGTGCACAAGGCGGCGCGGCTCGATCGTGCACGAGACTGGCCTGAAGGAGGACTGAACGGGAGTGGGTGGTGATCAGTCGGCAGCCGAGCAGGTTTTCATGAAATGAGTTTCAGTTAGCAAATTATATATAAAAAAATAGTAGCTAGAGAAAACAGCCTCTATATAGTAAAACCATCCCTTATTGTATATCCCTTATTGTATCAGGTAGGCTTTGCAACGGGAATTTGGTGAATTTACTACTGATGTGGCCAATGTAAGATGATTTCCCTTCTGTGAATCTGTTTTTGAATAATTTGTTAACTCATGGAGGTTTTCTTGTTCAGGGCATTTGGTGGATTTACAACTGATGTGACCAGGTTGATGTCCCTTGTGTAAACAAACACTAATTAATTTCTCCTATATTTATGCTCCTGCAGTTCAGAACTGAGTGGTACAACAGCATATCTTCTGACTTTGCATTACCTGTAGACATTCTGAAGACATTGGGTTGGAGAAAGGGGTTGAGAAAGTAGCCACAACTCTCTGGTCTTACTTCTTGAGCAAGGTCTGGATATCTCCATTTTGCTTAACTGGACGGCAAAAAAGTTTATTAATAGAGTGGTTTTCTCATCCTCAGTGTGAGTCCCTGATGATCTTTCCTGTCCCTAGCTTAAAAAAAAACCTTTCATGCCCCAGAAGTATTTTTTAAAATTGGGATGTGATTTAATGATTCCTGCATGCATGTCAAAACTATTTTCGACTCTTACTTCTTGAGCAAGGTCTAGAGTCCCTTTTGCTTAACTGGACAACAATGACAAGTTTATGAATAGCGGTTCTCTCAGCTCCCTTGTGATTCCCTGATGAGCTTTCGTGTCCCTAAAGTATTTATTTGAAATTGATATGATTTATTGATTTCTGCATGCGCAAACTATTTATACATTTTGAGATGATTTAGTGATTCCCGCACCCCTGATCTTGGACAATGACCCATATGAACTGGAGCAAGAAATTATATTTTTTATATTGCACATTGTTCCTACCAAAAAAAAATCTCTACAACATCTACATGTGCAGGTTCCAGACCCAAAATTTGTGGCCAATAAGAGCCGAACCTGCCAAGAAGCAAGCACAAGTGGATCAAGCACATAAGCAGAGAGAAAATGAAACTCTGAGATCTTAGTGCTCTACATGGTAAGTTTCTTGAGAAAGATGAAACTCTGAGATCCGAGGAAAACTTTCTTGTCTGAATTACCGCTGAAAAACAATAGCTTATGGGAGGAGGAAACATCTCTTTTAGAAGGATTCCAGATTAATACAAAACTAAATATGCTCAGTGATATCAGGTAATAGTTTTTTTTGTGATTCAGGTAACAGTTTAGAAAAATGTAGTAATTTTTTTATAATTATTTATTTTAGATCATGCTAGCAGAGAAGCAGGCAGCACTAGAGAAGTAAGAGCATCAGGTGAATGTGTCGAATACAACGGTGGGAGAACTCTTCTTCTTTTTTTTTTTGAAAGAATGATGCAGCTTCTATTGATGCTCAAGTTTTTGCTCTCATGAAGGTCAGGAAAAACACAGAGAATGACTACACCCCTTCACCTAGGAATAGAAGTGACAATTTATCTTTGGAAAGTGATCCAAGTTAACTTGATGTAACTGTTGACACTAAAAAATGTCCGGGATTATTTTGGGCAAGTCAAACAAGTTTCAAAGGCTCTGGACATGGTCGAGGTTAAACGACATCGCAAACGGAGCAACGAGTCGCGCGGGGAAGATGGCGAGCCACAGCGAGCCACCCCTAGCCACCTTAGCTGGGTCCTAGTCGGCTAAGCCGACTCACCTGGACCAGCCGGCTAGGTTGGGTGGGCAGACGGCTCAGCCGCCTCCCCCTACTCCCTCTCTCACACTCGGCCTAGCTGGGTGTCCTAGACGGCTTAGCCGGCCTGGCTGCCCAGCCGGCCGAGGCACTTGCCCAGCCCATGGAAACCAGCTTAGCCGGGTCTCCTAGCTGGCTAAGCCGGCTCAACATGTATTCCGAACAGATTTTGCCTAAAATCGTGTTTTGGAAGGTTTTAAGCGTACGAAACATAGAGATCGTGATTTGGGATTGTTTCCTACTGGGATAAGACCGCCCCCTCTATATAAATGAGAGGATCACGGCTGATTGATCCCATCCAATCAATCGATCGAAAACACAACTATCTCTACTTTTGCCCTAATTTCTTCTCAACCCTCTACCCTGCTGTTTGGTAAGTCTCTCCACGAGATTTGTTGGCTTCTTAGGCGGCCTTGCTGGTTCTAGGAGATCCTCCACATGCTTGCTCCTGACGGATCCTTCCGGAGGTGGTTCAGAAGCTTTTTTCAGCCGAGAACAAGCTTCACATCGGCCCTACCAGTCTCAATCGGAGTGATTCGATGTCAACAGTAACTTATCTTTTCCTTAGCTCAACAGAGGTTCGCAAACATGCTCCTCTGCCAACAGATGTTCACAACTCCAAACTCCTCTTTGGCCCCTGAATGCCTAACGTCGGCGTCCTCGGTGGTAACAACCTATCACTTGTAGCCTCTTGAGATGGTTCTCTGCATCTATTTTTTTTCTTTTTGGATGGTTCAATCTTCTCTCCTTACTTTAGTAAAAATTTAAATGATAATACATATTGGTTGATTTTGTTGGTTATATGTAAAAAACATTTAACAAAAATAATGGGTCTTATAATTAAAAGATGTATAAAGTCCTTAGAAAATATCAATGAGTGTTGATATTTGATATTTCACCTACCTATAGGTCACTAGAGTTTTGAATTACAAAATGGTCTGAGCTTATTGTAGACATTCACTTAGATTTCAGTACTGATTTGAATTACGTGCATACCTGCCGGTTGTAAATTATGGTTCTCTTTCGACTATAGATTCATCCAATGAAAAGTAACCGTTCTCATGCACCATTAGGCAACAAGACTGCCAAAGAACGAAAGATAATACAATACCCAATATTACATGGTATGTGCTATGTATATGTTATAAACTTATATTATTTCAAAATTAACTATAGTTTTAGAGACGAAAGAATGCGAACAATAAGAGGCATGGTGAATCCCTATCATAAAAAAGCAACATGGTATTGAAACTACCAAAGTAATGCATCCTAACATGTTGAGATTGCCATGTACATATTACTTAACATGTCTTTTTAGACGATGATGCCGTACTAAGGAAAATGTAGATTCTGTTGAAACAGATGATTGGCCTTATAGGAATGATTCCTATCAGATACACAATTTTGATGATGAGAACATGTTGACTTTTATGTTGTAATCAATTTCACATCAAAACATGAGTTATATTTAATTGACCATGCTTTATGAAGATTCATTTACTTTCACAATATTGTTTTCTTATCGTGCGAACCTTGCGTTTTTAAGTACAAAAGTTTAGCTGTCCCGTAGCAACGCACGAGCATGAACCAGTAACAGAGAAAAAAGAAAAAAAAAGATAGAAACCTGAATTCGATCAAGCAACGGGAGCATATGAGCTGATTCGATTTCAAATTTGGTCCAATTTTGATCTGAATCCAACTCACTTAACCAAAATCGCGCCTTGTGCTGAACGTGGCGGACTGGATGATATTTCTATTCTACTTGTTAGCATGCAAGTGCGCGCTGAACGCGGTGGGCTGGACGATATTTCTATTCTACTCCCTCCATCCAAAATTGTAAGACGTTTGACTTTTTTGGCTTCAAGTTTGACCACTCGTCTTATTAAAAAAAAATTGTGCCCACCACGCAAACGCAAACGCAACAGCAATGATAGATAGTCAAATCAACTTGCTACGCTCCACCGCCCACCCCCGCCCCCGCCCCCACGGAGCGAGAGCCACATCCATCCGCCCGTCGCACGCGGAGCAGAGCCGCCAGCCAAATCTATCCCCACCGCCCCCAGCCACCACCCGCCCGCGCGCAATGGAGGACGCCACCGCCGCCCACCTCCAGGCCCAGCGCCCGCTGGGGCCTGCGGCGGCATCGCCGTCAACCCCACCGCCGCCGAGTACGCTCTACCTCCCTTCCCTTCCCCCGTGTTTCCGCTCCGCCGCCGCGAGCCGTTCGTCCCAACTTCCTCTCAACGATTCACAACGGAAAGTACAATACAACCGGCAGCTCGGGGATACTAGATAGATAGACAGGAGGTAGATGTCGCGGCTGATTCATGATTAACTTTTTTTTTTACTACTACTACTACTCCATCCAGGATGCCTGTCAGCGTCAGGATCCAGTCAACTCTTATTAGTAAGGCAATCTTGGCCTCTTTGGGGTGGAAGATTAGTTTCAGTTGTGTACTGCACTTGCACTACTGCTGCGCATCCAACATTAATTAAGGCAATCTTGGGGAGGGGAAATTTAGTTTCGGTTGTGCGTGTGCTCTCTACTGTGCTAGTTTCAGTTGTGCGCGTCCTCTCTACTACTGTGCTGCACTACTGCTGCGCATCCTCCTCCCACCCATCCATCCCTGTTCACTCACAATAATGGTGCACCCAACGACTATTATGTGTGAACACCTCTACACATTTAATCCTAGTGATGAGGAAGAGAAAACACGTTTGTTTTCTATGAAAATTCAACTGTTTATAAAACATTTTTTTTAAAAAAAACTGGTTACAAACCAGTAGAATACAAAAGCGCACATGCTTTTAGAAAGCAAGGCCACTAGTCTACAACATCATATCTCTCTAACATTCATGCCCACAAGGCCACTACAACCAGACTCGAAATACTAAGGATACATGGATATATATGATACTGCTGCTACTGCTAACTGTTCAATACACAGTACATTCGTTCCTTCCTTCCCAGTGCCCACTGCCACCCTATCTCTGCTCCATTTCAACTTGCGCCTTGTTTGGGTTCACGGTGCAGCAGTTAGCATTGTCCTCCCATCCCTGATAACAATGCACACCTCCAATTTCAACAACAGTGTCCACCTCAGAAACACATTACCATTACTGACCACTCTACATACCCTTTTCAGCGCAGGGCTACAGTGTCGCTCTCCCTGAGAAATTGCAAACCGGCAAGTGGAACGTGTTGTCATAAGCTATGTACAGTGTTGTTCTGTGGCTCCTGTGCTGGCTCATGGTTCCTGTTGCTGTCTCGCAGGTCCGCGCGTTCTCCTCTAAGGTTGATAAGTAGATATCCTGACACCCCAGACATTGGAACGCTGCATGATAATTTCACGTAAGAAGCGGGGACAACCTCTATTCAATCTGACTTCTTCTTAGTTTTGTGTAAAGTTCTGTTTTTACTGACACCGTGATCAATTTACTGTTGGCATTCATTTGCAAACCCATTTGTATAAAATGGTGCTGCAGGTACGCAGTTGAGACATTTACAGACTCTAGATACCTGGGGACAAGAATCAGAACAGATGGAACAATCGGAGAGTAAGGATTAGCATACACACCGTATTATTGCCTACAGCGTCCGTTTTATCCAGACTGATTCGTGCAAGTGACAAAATAATGTTGTAGCTACAAATGGATGACATACGGCGAAGCTAGTACCAGCAGGACAGCAATAGGTTCTGGTCTTATCTATCATGGAGTTCGTGAAGTGAGTCGTCATGATCTGAACAAGCACTTGGTCCTTTTGTTCTTAACAAAACAGATATGTTGCGAGTATATCTGAGCTGACGTCAAACACATTTCTATTTGGAATCAGGGTGCATGCATTGGTCTGTATTTTATAAACAGACCCGAGTGGATTATAGTTGACCATGCTTGTTCTGCATATTCATATGTATCTGTGCCACTTTATGACACTCTTGGTATGTTCACAACACAGAATGACTATACTATAGGTCTCTTGGTCGTTCATGATTTGTCTATTGACAGTTTTTGTTCATTTACATTTGTACTTTCAGGCCCTGATGCTGTTCAATTCATTGTGAACCATGCAGCGGTTGAAGCTATATTCTGTGTGCCTCAAACTCTAAGCATTGTGAGCTTTAATCACTTCTCTCTTTCAATCTTTGATAATTACTAGTGCCTATGATGAGGATGCATGTCAGAAGTCATATTAGTCCTAACTAGTGAGGCTGGAACTGCTCCAGGAATTCAGGCCATTCTTTTTTTGTACTAGTAAAACTCTGATAACAGGTTTCTCTAGAATATAAAAAACAATGTATAGTATGGTACAAGTGGGCAAGTGGTGCAGGCACATATGCATGAAATAGATGGTTAATCTTTTGGATATTGGGGCCTGATCTTAAATTAAGTTTTACATCCATAAAGAATTTTTTTTGTTCTTATTTCGAAAAGCTACATTGGTTTATTGATGCCATTTAGCTTTTTACTTTATATTATTATAGTATTATGTCATTCTAGATTTAAAAGACGTCGACGGAACTTACGACTATTATTTTACTCATGGTTATCTATTGATTGCAGCTGTTAAGTTTTATAGCTCAAATGCCATGTGTTCGGCTTATAGTGGTAAGTCTGGACTGCTTACTGTTGACAGACACAATGTAACAGTCATGATTATTCTTTTTTTTTTGCGAAGAACAGTCATGATTATTCAAGGACCTTTCCTCCTTAATTTCCTAGTTTCTTTTGTCTAGGTAGTTGGTGGAGACGATGCAAATATGCCATCAACGCCAGTTACTACCGGAGTGGAAATCATAACTTACTCCAGGCTGCTCATCCAGGTGCTCATGATTTTTTTTGCTCATCCTTGAGTTTTGCTCATGATGATTTTTTTCTTGTAACTATTTCAAACACTACATAAAGGCGACCATGGTATAAGTTCCTTCTCATAAACTGCTTGATTTTACTGTAGTGGATACCCTTATTTCTCAATGTACCTGAACTTAAGGAAATTTTGAAACAACCGCATGGCAGCCATTTTCATTGTCATTAATCTGGAATGGCCTAAGTCAGATTTGTAGATGCACTCAAATATAAGTATCCCATGTCCTTCTGGTTCCCTGTTTTCTTCTTATTCTTTTTCCTTGCCTACGTGCTTCAAGAGTTTGGCCCTTACAAAGTTGATGTGATTTAACACCTAAGCCACACATAGTACTTATGTTATATATTATGTCCCTAGATTTTATGCATGGGATGCCATGATTTCTTTTCCATCCTTTGTTGGGTGGAAGTTAGATCTATCTAGAATGCAAAACTGAATCTTCCAGTTCAGATTAACCTGACATGGGACGATGTTTGTATCTGCATAAATGTGTATGTGTTTCCATATTAATTATTTTATTTATAGAATTTGAATGTTTAAGTTGTTAATACATTGCCATTGGTGTTTTAATTTTGAATAAAGAAGGGCACATCACCTTCTGTTTTCCACTTGCTCCTAGATATTGTGCGCCCCTGTTTTCCTTAATCCTTCAATTCTTGAACTCAGGGAAAGGCTAGTCCTCAACATTTTCGTCCTCCGAAGCCTGAAGATGTTGCCACTATCTGTTACACTAGTGGCACTACGGGCACGCCAAAGGTAAATCAACCATCCTTCTGATTATTCTTTGCTTCATCAGCAAAGTTCTTTTACTTGTACACTTGTACATTTCAGATCTGTGATGCTCGATATTATTTTTTTTCTCTCAGGGTGTTGTTCTTTCTCATGAGAACTTAATTGCAAATGTAGCAGGATCAAGCCTGAACATTAAGTTTTACCCCTCCGATGTGTTAGTATTTTGAATATACACTCAAATAAAATTCTTTGTGCTTGAACAACTTATCCAATTCACATCAGCTCTTAACATTTGTGACAATAACTTTGTGCCAAAGGTATTTAACAAAATTAAAGCTAGGCTTGGTGGACGAGTGAGACTTATGAGTTCAGGTGCTTCTCCACTGTCAGCAGATGTTATGGAATTCCTTAGGATGTAAGTTGTCTTCTTCTGAGCTCTCCTGGATGATTTTTGGAACTTGGCTTAATTACAATTACTGTTTAAATTTCTATAGATGCTTTGGTGGTGAAATTCTTGAAGGCTATGGAATGACGGAGACATCTTGTATCATATCTGCAATGGATGTTGGTGACAAATCAATTGGGCATGTTGGATCCCCAATTGCATCTTGTGGTAAGCTCTTGTATTTCAATTTCAAGGATACAATAAATTCGCTTGGGTAGCACTTGCACTTGTTTTGAAAATATTGTCCATGAATTCAACTATACATAGAGAAGCCATGCTAAAGTTAGGATGCCTTTATTTGTTTTAATCTTTTTTGGATGTTACTTATATTGATGATGCCATGATGGTGGTACTTTCAAAATCCAATAAATGTCCACTGAAATTAGTTGCATTGGACAAACTTATCCTTGAATTATTGTTTCTATGCCTTACATCCAATATTTTTCAAGGGTTATTTTTAAGTCTAACGTGCTTGAGATCATCCATTTAGCAAGGTCCCTATGTGCGAGCAGGGCATGGGGTTCGGGTGTTTTCTCGAGATAAGAAGTCCTCTACCTTAAGCCAAAATAGCTCTTGTAACTGATAAGTTTATCACAATTGGGTAGACACCACATATCATTATGCCTATTGTGTTAGGAAATGAATAAAAAGAGGAAAAAAAAATATGATTTAATATAAGAGCACGGATTGATGGACTAGTATTACTAATTTCATTCCATGTCCTTGTTCCAATGGGCAGTCCATGGTCAGAAAAGATGTTTGACTCACACGGGACGGCTTGACGATGGTTTGACAATCCAAGTCTACGCTACTATTGATGAGTCAAAAGGAAAAAACCGAGTCAAAAAAAAGTCTACGCTGTCCCAGTCGTTGTCACAGACTCGCAATCAAACGAATTGGAGACTGCTTAGTAGCTTCGCTGTGACTGGTCTGTGACCCCCGTTGGTCTGTGAGACTGACTTATAAAACACCAGCCAAACGATATGGGGCTCTGTTTCTCGGTTTGGAACTAGTGCATCTCATATCATCAGACCATATATTGTCCCAAGATTTTGTATCCTTCTTCCTTCTCCAAACCACAGACCAAATGCTAGCTAGTAAGTAACAATGGCCGTAGTGAGAGTGAGCTGCCGTTCCTCCTCCGGCCTCAACGTCGTCTCCTGCAGCAGCCTCTGCTGCTGTTTATGGATGGTACTGTCCATCCATGTCCCGGGGGCTGGCTCGCTGTCCTTCCTCCCATCCACAAAGCCCTGCTAACCTCTGTGAATTGCTAAACTGCACCAGCGATGCGACCATCGAGGATACGGAAGGGCTTCACCTGACAAAAGACATCATGTGGAGCGTCGGCCGGGATCAATACGTGGAAGCAATGCGGCTATGGGACAGACCTAGTGGCGAGATGGCCAGCTTCACCACCACCTTCCACTTCAACATAATGGCGGTTGGCAGTGGTTTGAGTGGTGACGGGCTGACCTTCTTCCTCGTCCCTCCCGAGTCTGGTATGCCTGCCGGCGACAGCAGAGGGGGCGCCTTGGGCATCCTCCCTAGGGAATCCAAGTACTGGAATGATACCGCCGGTATCATCGCGGTGGAGTTTGACACCTTTCTGAATCCGGAATACGACGATATAAGCGACGGCCATATCGGAATCGACGTCAACTCCCTCAACTCCACGGCATCCACCAACATCACGTCGCAGAACAATAACCTCAAGTCCAATTTCACCAAGATGGCCATCGTCAGGTACAACAATATCACCAAGTTGCTAGTTGCTGATCTCAACATCAACAACACATGGTACAATGTCAACAAAGCTATCGATCTGCGCAAATACCTGCCAGAGTATGTCACCGTGGGCTTCTCAGCGGCGACTGGCAGCTACGCCGAGCTGCACCAGATACTATCATGGTCATTCACATCCATCCTGCAGGAACCACCAGCGCCGGCACCAGCGTTGCTGCCTCTGACACCTGACAGCATCCAGAATCCCAAGAAGAGATCAGTAGGAATCCTGATAATCGCGGTGCTAGTGCCTCTGCTATTTCTCTTGGCATGTGCAGCCGTTCTGGCCTTTCTAGTGACTAGTACGGCAGCAGAAATGCAAAAGAAGAAGATCGTTGGGAGGAAGAGGAGTACCACCAAATGGAAGCAGCGACGACGACAACGATTACCAAGAACAAGACGACAGCAGGGCCGAGCTCGAGAGAGGAGTGGCTGCCAGCGGCCCTAGGCAGTATACGTACCGCGAGCTGGCGGCCGCCACCAACAACTTTGCCGATGATGGCAAGCTCAGTCGCGGTGGCTTTGGAAGTGTCTATAGGGGTAAGCTCGCTGTTGCCGGCGAAGAGCGCCCGGTGGCCATCAAGATGTTATCATCGGAGTCGTCGGCGCAAGGGAGGAAGCAGTTTGAGGCGGAGGTGAGGATCATCAGCCGGCTCAAGCATCGCAACCTCGTGCAGCTCCTGGGCTGGTGCGAGTGCGACAGCCGCCACGGCCTCCTGCTTGTCTACGAGCTGGTGGCCCAAGGAAGCCTGGACAGGCATCTCCACCGCAGCGACAGCGAGAGCTTTTTGACGTGGCCAGAAAGGTAAACAACATCCTGCTGATGATTGTGAATTGTGATTGTTGTGAGAATATTTATGCTGTCTTTTATCTCTTTTTACCAAGCACTAATTGATTTTTAAGGTACATACACATAGGTACCAGATCATCCTCGGCTTGGGCTCAGCATTGCGGTATCTCCATCAGGAGTGGGAGCAGTGCGTGGTGCACGGCAATATCAAGCCCAGCAACATCATGCTGGACGACTCGCTCGGCACCAGGCTCGGCGACTTCGGCCTTGCCTGGTTCGGTGATCATGGCGCACGGTGGCACACCACTAGGGCCGTGATGGGCACGGCGGGGTACATCGATCCGGAGTTCGTCAACGCGCACCACCTGAGCACCTACTCTGACGTCTACAGCTTCGGCATCGTCCTCCTCGAGATTGTCTCCGGCCGGTGCCCCGTGATCCTGCTGGAAGGCGGTGCGCACTTCGTTCTGGTCAAGTGGATGTGGGGTCTGTATGGCCGGAACACGATCCTCAACGCGGCGGACAACGGCTGAGGGCCGCCGGCGACGAGGCCAACGATAGGTGCTCGTCGTCGGGCTGTGGTGCGCGCACCCTGACCAGAACGAACGGCCGTCCATCGCACAGGCCATGCACGTCCTGCAGTTAGAGGACGCCAGGCTTCCGGAGCTCACGCCTCAGATGTACAGGACGGTGTCGGAGTTTGCCGTCACTGGACGTGCTATCGGCGCCTTGTCCGTTCAGAGCTCCTTTTCCGCGACCACGGCGACAACCGGTGGCCACTCCAAGGTCTCTTCCGAGTCAGCAACCTCTGCCTTGCTTCGAGATTCAAAAGAGTTGGGTTGATTTACATTCATCACTGTTGTATGGGCTGCCTCTGGTCTATGGGCGTCTTTGTGTATTATATATTGACTGTAAAATTACTTTTTTTCACATTCGTTACCATCATACTTCTTCACTTAAAAACAATCATCCGTTGTGTAGTTCTTCAATTAAAGCAACCATCTTTGTAAATTGTCTTTTTACATTCTGAGCCCAGTCTGATGAGTAATGCTTAAAAAAAAAAGGATTCTCGCTCACAGCTGCCTGTATGACTGGTATCTGTAGTAATCAATTGGCTAGCGCAATATGAGCGAATGAAAAGTGATGTTTTTCGTTTCGCATCTTCGCTGCTATTTGTAATGTTGAATTAAGTCACCATTACAGTGTGATTAGTGAGGGGCCTTTTCCCAGCCCTGGTCAGAGGGTAATTTAATATAACTATATAAGTGATCGATCGTACTGAATCGACCTGAGACTTGTCTTTATCACTTCTGTGTATTTTGACACATACATAATAAAGTTAGCACTAAGGGAATACCAAAGGGGAAAGACTCAATTATACTCTATAAAATGAAAAAATTAAACAAATCCCAACCATTATATATATATATATATATATATATATATATATATATATATATATATATATATATATATATATATATATATATATATATATATATATGGAGAGTATACTCTATAGCTAGCTACAAAATAAGTTATTTTGTAGCCACCTCTATTTACGATAATTTTATATATTAATTTACGACAATGTCAGTATATATTTACGATAGTTGAATTACTATAACACGTGGGGATATTTACCATAATGTTATAGTAAATCACATAGTAATGAGTTACTATAATCTCGTTAATTAGCATAGCAATTATCGTAACTCAAAGTGGCTACAGAATAAGTTATTTTATAGCCAGCTGTAGGGTAATAGCTCTATATATATATATATATATATATATATATATATATATATATATATATATATATATATATATATATATATATATATATATATATATATATATATATATATATATATATAGATAATGGACTGCAGGCATGCTCTACTACTAGCTACTAGCACCGGCGTTTCTGATAACGCCGGCTTCAATCCGATGCTCTTGTCAAGGAAGCCCAAGTCAAGGTCACGTGTACATGAAACCTGGTCATACAATCGATCAAAAAACAAAAACCATGCAATTCTCTACTTCAGGTTAAGTAACAAGATGAGGTAGACAGTTGAGAGGCCTGTCGCCCATCCTATGCCCAGCCCAAGGTACAAGAACAATGCATCTTCGACGGGCGACTTACGACTTCGACGAAGATGGACGGACGCTGGCTGGTGGCCTTCTCCCCCCGAAAAAAAAATCCTATTTTTTCGTCGTTTCAAAATTTGCCAAGTGTCGGACACTCAGCAAACATTTTGCCGAGTGCTCGAAAGAAAACACTCGGCCTTCTTCTATTCTCGTTCTTCGAAGCTCAATCTGATGAGCCTTCAACGTCATGTATATCATTGCCAAATCCCTTGATCATTTTCAGTCATCAGCAGCAGTTTTATGAAATGCACCGTGTGCTACTTGAGAAGAGTGAAAGGAGGAATTGAACACTAATCTTCTACTGTTATCTACGTATTAAATACATTCACTTCCCTAGTGCGAAGTGGACTGCACAGAAAACTTTGTTTCTCGCATGACCAAGTCTCTGCTGGCTCACGTCGTCGCACACCGGTACGCAGCACACTGCCTTGACTCCTGATCCTGAAGTGAAAAAAAAACAGTGGGGACAATTGTCCTATAGGGCAGCCCCTCCATTCCCATCAATATGCTCGTCGTCTATGCTCCATTCCCATCAATATGCTCGTCTATGCCACCGATGCCGTTAGCGTATTGGAAGTGGCAGGTGGACGCAGCAGCTATCTTCGCTTTTTTCTATAATGTACTCTCTTCGTTCCTAAATATCCGTTGTTTGCGCTTTCTAAGAAATAACTTCAATAAAATATAGATTAAAAATATTAATATTTATAGTACATAATTAGTATTATTGAAAATATTTTTTGCATATAGTTTTTTTAACAAATTTACTAGGAGATATAAATATTACATGTATTTTTTTAAATCAAGTCAAACTCGTAGCACGCACACCAATGGTGACAGATAAAAAGAGACAGAGGGAGCCACGAACATGACCCTCTCTTATTAGAAGCTTCATGCAACTGCTTCAAGCCTTCAAGATATAATAACGCTGGTGATCAAATGAAAACGAAAAGGAAACAAAGCTAGCCGAGCGCTACCTTCTTCATCTTCCTGCTTGCCTGTTCTTTTCCATTTGCCCATATGTTGTAGCCATTCATGGTGATGTGGGTCCCATGTGTGTCTAGAAGCATCGATGTAAATAAATGCTGCAAGTTTGAATATTTCTTTGGTATGAGGTAGCGTATGTTTTTTTTTTCAATATGGTAACGTTGTGGGTAGTCTACTCTAATTTAGCACGTTATTAGTCGTTGCAGGAGAAACTTTCAAATTCAAACAATATATAAGGCTTGCCGGCGGGCTAGGTAGTTGGTAGTTGGTCTACATCTCATATGTAATATAGTGCTACGTACTTTCAAGAAGAGCTCTGGGACATGGGTTTCTGATCTTTCATCGCGTTCAAGATTTTCATACCCGTTTTTTAGACAAAACCAGATATAAAGATTACATATGTGCCCAGAGATCAATCACACACATGCAAGACAAATTACAAAAGTACCAAGCTCCAAGCTTTATTACATAGAGTTTAATAATCCATTACAATAAATAGATCAGTCTTAGCAAAAGCGTATAATATACTAAGCACTCCAGTGCTTCTCCATAAGCCACAGGGACACAGACTGGTTGACATCAAGTCTAACAGTCCTCGGGGAAATTAGCATACCCACCATTGGAAACAACCTGACCCAGAAAAGAGACTTTCTTCAGCCAGAATTCACACTTACTCCGCTTAGCATACAACTTATTCTCTTTAAACTTCTATAAAACCAACCTTAGGTGTTTAGCATGTTCATCTTTTGTCTTAGAGAATACTAGGATATCATCAATGAATACCACCATGAACTTATCTAGATACTCCATGAACACTTTATTCATCATGTACACGAAATAGGCAGGTGCATTGGTCAAACCAAAGGACATAACTGTATACTCATACAATCCATACCTTGTAGTGAACGTTGTCTTAGGTATGTCTGAATGTTGAATCTTCAATTGATGATAACCTGAACAAAGATCAAGCTTAGAGAACACACAAGCACCTCTCAACTAGTCAAACAAGTCATCAATCCTTGACAGTGGATACTTGTTCTTGATAGTGACCTCATTTAGAGAATAATAATCTACACACGTCCGTTGAGTACCATCATTCTATCAATAAAGATCATATATGCACCCCATGGAGATGAACTGGGATGTATGAAACCTTTCTCTCGCAACTCCTTTAATTGTTTCTTAAGCTCCTCTAATTCATTAACCCTCATTCTATATGGATACTTAGCTATAGGTGCAGTGCCAGGTAATAACTCAATAATAAACTCAATATCACAGTCACGAGCACAGAATAGGTGATAAATGGTCATGATACTAAATGATGATTGCTCACCCTTAATTATTGTTTTTGCTATACATTATTCATGTTTACTTGATCATGCGTTTCTATAGACTTATGATAACTTGTTGCTACTCAATTGTTTAAAACTATGACTCACTAAAAGCTAATCATAGTAAACCAGTGTCAACCTTTTGAGCCTCATGAACCCCATGTTATATTTGCTGAGTACGACATGTACTTACGCTTGCTTTACTTTTCAATACTTTGGAAAATCCCGGATGGGTAACAGAAGATGGAGCTTGGTTAAATTTTTGAGGAGTGCTAAGCGTATGTTACCCCCAGTCAATCGTCCCTTTGGCTTTGGAGGCTTTACTTGAAAATTAAAATATGTATTTCTGCTACTCTGATAAGTTTCTTGTATCTATGTAATATTGTTGTTTTTTTAATGAACTGTATGTAATATTGTTGTTCATTGCATAATAAAGCATTGTCTCTTGATACTATTGTAATTTGTCACTATATGTGTGATTTGACTTTCTAGGCACACATATAGATAGTACTCAGCTTTGGTCTTAAAACTAGTAGTGACAAAGATAACTATCGATTTGGTGAAGAGCAACACACCGGTCTGGTTTTAGATCGCAAAGACTTGGACTCTGCAACCTTAGCACCATGGCTCTTCTGTTATAAACCATATCACAATTTGGTTGACCTCGCTAATAAAAAGATTATTCCCTGCTGCGAATCAAAGAACACAAGCAAAACATGACAAAACACAACTCAAATAAAGTGACAATTGTAGATGTATGATTAAACTCAAATTTGTGAGTTTACAATGAATATTCAAAGATAGATTGATCTAAGCAAAACCCAAACTCTAATATGAGCTACAACTATTGATTATATAGTCCAAGGGGTGTCCAAAGGGATCCCTATTCATGTCCCTAACAAGTCCCGACACGATACAAGACTCAAATGGCCCAAAAGACAATGACACAACGCCCTCAATATAGCTCTGGGACAGTCACCTGTTGTTCCATATAGCTCCTGAGGCTATGCCTTCTTTTAGTCTCCATCAGGGTGTTGAAACTGGCGGTCTCAGACAGTGAAGTGGAGGTAGGGGCCTCCGCCCGCAAGGCGCTGCTCCTGGGCAGAGGCTCAGGAAACAGGCACAACAGGTGAGAGAGTAGGGAGATGACACGTAGAAACTAGGGTTTCATTAATTCATTCAGCCCCAACTTACTGTTACAAGTGCTCCCTATTTATAGGACTCAACTACCTCTCGATAGAGTATACTACAATGCCCCTCAACTGCTATGGTACATTCCTGGAATATTCCGCCACCAGTCTTTCGTTTGCGGGGCAACCTTGACACGATGTCTTCAAGTAATGGGCCTCCATGAACAGGTGGCCCACCGGATCTTAGTCTTCAGCCCAGAGGCTGGGTTCTCGACGCCGGCCTTCGTCGTGGGGTGCACAGCCACCTGCGCGCAGTCTCCGCCGATTCGGTTGGAGACCCCCCTGCGTGAGTCTCCGCCCAGCCCCACCGGACCTCAGTCTTCGGCCTGGAGGCCTGGGTTCTCAACGCCAGCCTCCGTCCTGGGGCGTGTAGCCACCTGCACGCAGTCTCCGCCGGTCTGGTCGGAGACCTCCTGCGTGACTCTCCGCCCGGCCGCGCGGACCATGGGCGCTTGCGCTTAGGTACCTGCACACACTAAGACAAGGTCGTTGTTCGATTAGTTTGGGGGCAGGGCGGCCTTCGCCTCTAGAGCCGGAGACGCCCGTCAAGTGAAGCGGGGCGGCGTCCGCCTAAGGGGCCGAAGATGCCTGTGTTCGGCTCAAGCGGAGTCCGCGACAAGCTTGCTAAGACATGTGCAGCGCCCTGCGAGCATAGCTAGGAAAGTTCTTCTAGTCAGTGCCAGACCTCCACCCTAAGACAGTCGAAGATGCCTTGGCGACACCTCATCGGCGGAGGCCTTCGCCATCGGCCGAGGCCATGTTACAACAGTTCCCTCCTTTTGAGACCACGGTTCGCTTGAGCATGCCGTGAGCTCAAAACGCCTTAACCAAGGGCGTCCGCGGGGCAGAGGCCACACGTTGTGGCATATCCGACCGAGGCCCCGCTACTTCCCCCCTAGCCCGCTCTGGCGCGGCCGCTGGTCTCATTGAGAGTAGCCGTTAGGCAGCAAATCTAGCCGTTGTCCTTTGTCACGACCGTTGGTACTGCAACGCTTCCCGTTGTGTTTCAGGCGACTTCTCCGGAAATGACCGTTGAGCGGTGGGCGTTTTCTCCGAAGATGACCGTTGGACGGCGGAAGCTGAACCGCCTGCCCGTGGCCTATAAAAGGGGCGGGGTCAGTGGAGGGGTCCCCCACCCTCCCCCCCACACAGTCTCATTCACCTCTCTTGCCATCCAAAAGTCATGCTACGCCTTCCTTGCTCTCATCAGTAGCGCCTTCGTGCCTTCCACCTCCCCTTTTTCGTCTTCTACTTAGCCTGCTGCCGCGGTGGCTTCTTCTGTCTCCGCCCAAACTCGCCGGCCCACCTTTTTCGGTCCCTATCGCCACCTTCTTAGGGTTAGGGCGACCGGCTAGGGTGCGTGCTTTGAGGAGTGCATGCTGGCCTCTACCTCCACGTTGGAGTTCGAGAAACTGCTAGTGGAGGACCTAGGGAGTATCTCCGCATTCGTCGGAGACCTGATGGCCGCGGATCCAGGAGCTATGGCGGTCAAGTCCTAGGATTTCAGTTCCTCCTCCATTATTGAGGAGACAGTCGCTGAGATGCTGAAGGAGTCTTACTTCCCTGCCGCGCGGGTGAAGATCCCTCTGCCCGGCCAGACCATCCCGGAGTCGGAGGAGGGCTATGCGTTGGTGTTTCAGGAATTCTTCACCTACAGCCTTCGCTTTCCCAACATCCCCTTTCTCTGCAGGGTGTTGGAGACGTTCAACGTTCAACTTCACCACTTGACCCCTACGGCCTTTCTCACGCTCAGCAAGTTCTGCTGGGCGTGCATCTCCTACGACGCCGAGCCAGACGTCGATACCTTCTGTGCCTATTATGAGCTGCAGAAGCAGCCCAAGAAGGGGAAGGAGATGAGGGAGGGCAAGGAGGTTGAGGTGACCTACCAGTACGGTAGCTTCACCTTCATGGCAAAGAGGAATCAGGGTGAAGGTTGCATGGAGATATCTTTTTGCCAGAAGGGCAAGTGGGACCGTGGCATGTTGGAGAAGTGGTTTTATGTGAAGACCTACGGGGTCCGCTGCACTGCCGATGATGGGTCGGAGGTTGTGGAATATCCTCTGACCACGACTATGGACGAGATGAAGCCGCACACGCGTGTGGACCCACCAGAGGTCATCTCTCCGGCGTGGGAGGCGTGTGATCATGCTTTCATGGCTGTGTGCCACTATTCTGGGGGCCGCGATTTGATGGAGGAGATCATGGGCTCCAACTACTGGCCCTTGGGCAGAGACAATCCGGCGTTCCAACTGGAAATTGTCAAGCTTCCCATTTTCGGGCCGAAGGCTGGTGTCCCGTTTCCTCGCTTTGGCTAGTCTTTGGTAGAAGGGGTGACCAAGGAGGGGTTTGTCTCCGATGTTGAGGAGGCCACGGTTGGGCTGGTCGGCAAGGTCTCCGAGCACGAATATACATCTCGGAAACTTGCAACGGGGACCATGCCGCGACTCAACCGTGTCTTTGAGGAGCTTGGGATCTCCTACAAGGAGCGCAAGGTTCCTGCGGAGGTCTTGGCTGCCATCGAGACCAAGAAGAAGAGGGCAGTGGCCAAGAACATGACGGCAGGGGTGGAGTCCAAGAAAAGGAGAGATGCGACCTCTACCTGGGCGCCGGCCAGGAAAAAGAAGAGGACTGGCGCCTTGTTGATTGCGCCGACTGCGTCTTCAGCTGCTAGCGTAGGTGTCGCCTCCGCCGAGACAGAGGGGGTTCAGAGCTCCTTCGCCCCTTCAAAAGAGATGCAGGCTACTGGTGGTGGAGACAGCGGGTCTCGTGGTGCTACGGCGCGCTCCGCGCTTGGTGCCGCGAGCGGTGCTGAGCAACCGGAAGCCAGCGTCGCCAACCCTATGCCCGATATTTTTGACGGGCCGTACTCGAGCTCCGAGGAGGGCATAGAGGTTATCTTGCGGCGTGATCCCACGTCTCCCGTGATCGCTGCCTCCACCTCTCCACCTTCGGCCAACGACGAGCAGCTGGAGACCGCGCTCTTTGAGCAGCTATCGATGTTTTACCACCGATAGCATGCCACGGGGGTACCCGGGACATTTGTTCGGGCTTCGGTGAATAGTGGAACTTGGCGGTTACGCAAAGAGACTCACGATTTATACTGGTTCGGGCCCTCAACTTGGTCGAGTAATAACCTTACGTCTAGTTTGGTGTTAGCCTGTTTGCGTCGTATTGCTTTGAGTATTGGGTATGCGTTGCGTTGTTTACAAGGGGTATCCTCACTTGCCCTTTATAGTCCAGGTGCTGAGAGGAGTTGTTTGTGTCCTACTCGGATACAAGGTCAGAGTCCTAAGCTATGCTTCGGGCGCCTTTCCTTGTATAGTCCGAGTTTGGAGTTTTTGGTCTTGCACGTTGCTTTGCTCCATGTTCTTCTTAGCGATTAGGCTGTGGGCCATGTTACCAAGGCCCACTTCCCAGTATGGTCTATGGGGGGCAGGGTTCCCCATCGACAAGCCCCCGAGCATTTCATGATTGAGCTTCAAGGGCCGAGTTGTTGTAGACTTGATCCGGGTTCTTCTTGAAGTGAAATCTTGAGATGGTCTTCTTTGATTGCTCTTTTGGCTAATGTGCACTTTTGCTGGAAAAAAGTCCACTCAGTGAGTGTAGCCCTCGAGCCTCTTGCTATTTGGCACAAAAAGCTAGAGGGTCTTTCTGTCTTGATGTCCTCTGAGTTCTTTTTCTTTGAGTGCAACGAGTATAATTTTGCAAAAATTGCACTCATTGAATGTAGCCCCGAGCCTCTTGTTCAAAAAATTAAAAATGTACTTTTCTATGGTGGGTACTTGCAGCCCCCGAGCCTTCTCTAGGTTCTTTTCTATTGAGAAGAAGCCGGTAGAAGGTTCTTGATTTGTACTCCTTTGGTCTTTGTCATTTGCTGGTCACGAATGGGTTCTGTATTCCCATGATTGATCATCTTCTTTTACTTTTTGTCAGGAATCTTGCTTTTGAGAACTATTCACCTTTGCTGCTTTGCTCTTTTGTTCTTTTCCTCTTTCTTTCTTGTGATCTTTAGCCTTGCTTGCCTCCGGCTTGCTATAAATATCTTCTTTGTTGGTTGTGGTTCTGCCTTGAGTTGGAAATTTCTTCTTCAATTCTTTCTTCATTCGTGGATATGCTGGTGTGTGAGGTTGAGCAGCCCCCGGGCTTTTGTATACTTGATAACTTTCACGTTGGCAGTTAGAAGAGTTCTTGTGAAAGGGGTTAGAAGCAGACTAATCCCTCGGGGAGATTTTCCTGAGAAGTTTGAGGGAGCAGGTAGAAGAGTTCTTGTGATGTGGCTTCCATGCTTGCTCTATCTGCCTTTCAATCTTCGGGTTGTCGCTGTTGCTGGTCTTGGGTTGGGAGATGTGGTGCGCTCCACTTTCTTGGCGGTCAATGCTTACACCTAACTCCTGCTGGCTGACTCAGAGTTGGAGGTGACCATATCGGCGTGCTCGTCTAAGACGTGGTTGTCTCCCTGTCCACAACCTAGGATTTGCTTCATCTTCTGTAGCTGTAGTGTATTTGGGTTGTTTTTGTTCTGCTAGGCATTAACCAGGGTTCTCCTGTTCTTTACCACGGTGATTCTATTGTGGCCTTGGTTTTATCTTTGTATTTTGTGACTTGTGGTCTTCTGTAGTGGTCGAATTCCACATGGTTCCTTATCAAGGTATTTAGAGACTCCTTCTTATTGTCATTCTGTAAACCGTGTAATCTTGTATCCTTGTAATTGAGAAGATGAATGTATTCTCCAGTTCCTTTTTGTCTTGATGCTTGCTTTTCTTGTGATGACGGGTTCTTTTCTGGGTTCCGGGTTGTTTCTTTGACTGATCCTTGCTGCTGTTAATTTGGCTGTTGAAGAATTCAATGCATGTCCTCACGGGTTATACTGTTGTTGTGGCATATTCTCTTGGATATGCTTTATCTTGTACTGTGACTGCTCTGGGTATGTACTGTTTCCTCGTGGTAGTTTGGTCATGCCTGACTTTTACTGTAGTCCTTGTGACTCATGAGGATTGTCCTTTTAGAATCTTATTTCTTCCTAGACTTGGTGTATGTGCACCTATTGTTGCTCTATAAATACTTGTCGGTCTAATGCTTCTTGTTCTTGTCCCGCTTGTAGTCTTCTCTCTATTTTCTTGTAACCATGTGTATTATAGTTTGTGAACTTGATGAGCCCCCGGGCTTGTTCTCTCTTTTCTATCCCTTCTGTTAGCAAATGGTGTAGGTCTTGTGATTGAGACTAGTAGCAGGCTAGTCTCGCGGTGGTATTTAGCTGTAAGGGGCATTGAGGCAAATGGTGTAGGACTTGTGATATAGGTGGTGCATGTTGCGCTGCCTGGTGTTCAAGTGCCTGCCCTCTATCCTTTTTGCTCTCCTTACAGTGATGATTGGCGCGTGGTTCGGCTTATTCTTCAACAGTCCGTTGTAGATCAGCCATTGTTCTGTCTTCTACTGTGCCATCGTGGCTCAGTCCAGTGCAGATCAGCACGTGTTGGGAGGAGGTGCCGAGTTCTTTTGTCAATCTTGGATGACTTGTGGGTGCCACCTCTGCCATCTATAGCAATCTGGATGTGCGTCTTTCCTTTGGAGAAAAGTACGTTCGGGTTGTTTTATCCTGCTTGGCAATATTGAATCTTGGTGCGGAGGGTTGCAACCTCGAATTCCACTGGGTTCTTTGCTGCCACTCTAGAATGATCTCCTTTGCTTTCTTTGTTGAATTTATCAGATCTTGTACTCTGTTGTAATCTCAATGTTCTTCCAGTCAAAGAAATAATGAATAAGATGGTTTCTGCTAGAGGCCGAGTTGTCTGCCACTGTGTCCGAGTTCTTTTCTGTATCTGTATTCTTTGGCTGTGGTATAGTGTTGTTACCGACTTGTTGTATCCTTTTTCTGAGTTGTTTCCTTGTGAACAGTTTTGGCATCTAACCGTTGAGATCTGAATGGACCGTTGCTTTCCTTTTCTGTTGTGCATGCCATTGATTGTGGAACGGTAATTTTTGGTAACCGTTTCACTTGGGTCATGTGGGCGTGTATTTTTCCCTTTATAAAAATGACTGCCCTATTACTGTTGCTCCACTTGCCTTTGCGGTGAAAAATTCCTCAATCCTCGTTGCTGAGAAAACCCTAGCATTGCATCCGCTGCCTCAAATCTCTTGCTGCTGCTGCTACTCCATCTAGCCCTTGCTTTCGATTGATGGTGAAGAAGAACAAGGGCAAGGGTGAGTTTGTTGATGAGGAGAAAACTCTCAAGCAAATTGACAATCCTGAGTTCATGGCCATGAGGCGGATGCAAAAGTAGTTCCCGAAATCGATGACGCAGGAGGCGGAGCTGGACTTGCTGGTTGCCCATGGGCTCATTCAAGAGAAATTTCTTTCTAATTTCTCTTCCCCTAGTGAGCATTTGATTCTGTCTCCTTCTCCTGATCAATCTGTTCTTTTTATTCCTTTTGTGTGGGTGGGACTCTGTTATCCCCCGTTTGATTTCTTGTTAGAATTTATTGAATCTTATTAGATTCAAGTTCACCATCTTACCCCAAATGGGGTTCTTTTTCTATCTGCCTTCACACATTTTTGTGAAGTTTTTCTTGGAATTCCTCCTTGTCTTCTTCTTTTCCGCTACTTCTTTCACATGCGGCTCTCTGATTCCAAGAATCCTCCTTTCTTTGGTTGCTACCTTATCCAAACCCGTCAAGGGGTGACTTTTCCTTCTCTTACTCTTTCTGATTCTGTTAAAGATTGGGCTGAAAAATGGTTTTATGTGCCAAAACCGGCTTTTTTTCTTCTGATCTTTCTGTGACTCTGAGTTCTCTTCCTCTTTGGAAGGATAAGCTTTCTGCTGCTGAACTGCTGCTCTCAAGCCTGTACTTGCCCGAGTTAAGGTTTTGCAGTAGTTGAGCTTAACTGGTAACTGCATAGTTGCTAGTTTTTTGCGTCACCGGGTGCAGCCTCTTATGCAGAGGGTGCACTATGGTTTTGAATATACTGGTCCCTCAGATCCTTCTCGGCTTGTTGCTGATGCTGAGTTGACTGAGGAGACGATTCTTGAACGTGTGGGGCGTATTCTGGGGGGTGTTTCTGTGATGCCTACCAGGTTGATGAATATGATGATGCTCATCCTCCTCCTACGGTATGTGTATGATCCACCGAGTTTTTTTTAATGTTTATAATTTGCATCTATTGTTGACTTTGCCTGATCTCTTATCGCAGGGTTTTGGCCGAGCTTTTAAGCTCGAGATAGCTGTTGCTGGTGGGGCTGCCGTTGAAGAGCCCACCAAAGAAGGAGATGAAGATGATGATGTTGTTGCCGGTCTTGCGGTAGTTGCTGCCAGGCCGGGTTCTTCTTCCGCCAGGTTGTCTACTGGCTTATTTGAAGGTCAACACTCCTATGTTGAGTATGTTTCTGATCCTCGGATTGCTCAATACATCTTGTTATCTAGGAAGCGGCGGACTGATGCTGCTTCTAAGCAGTCGTTGCCCAAGAGGTGACACTCAACTCGTCAACACCCTCCAACAGGTAATATTCTCGTAGGTGAGCTTGTGCTGAGCCTTTCCCGAGTTGTTTTATGCCTCTGTCTTGCTTTTGTGTATTCATTCGAGTTCTTCTTGTCTTCTGATAGATGGTCAGTCTGTCGCTGTTGATGAGGAGGTGACTGATGATGAAGTCCCCCTTAATCTTCATTCATAAGTTTTTACTTCTTGAGTGCCCTTGTATTTTGTAAGATTTGCTCTAACTGAGTTCTTTTTTCTGTAGTCGTGCACGGGCTCCTTGTGTCCCAAATGTAACAATTGCTTCTGCTTCTGTCCCGGAGGCCATCCCAATCCCTTCCTTTGAGGTGGTTGAGGATGATTTGTTTTCCGTGCCACTTCCTGACTTCATTTTCTCGGAGGTGGCTGGTGATTTTAAGAAGGTCATCAAGTAAGTTTTTCTCCTGGTTGTTCTCATTTTGATATCTTATTCTATTTTTGATAGACCCGAGTTCTTTTTTATTGTAGGCCTTCTGAGGATGCCTCGTCTTCTCTAGCCCTTGGGGATGAAAAAGCTTTACAAGAATCTGCTGTTGGTGAGCTTTTGTTCTGCCTTGCCTTTCTGTCTCTTGTATAATTTATGTATTCTATATCCTTGTAGACTTATAATTCTGCTTTTTGTAGCTTCTCCTCCTCGTGTTACTCCTCTTGAGCCACATGTTGAGGAGCAGAATGTTGAAGCCCTGGTGTCCTCTCAGGAGGAGCACCGGGTTGTGGATAATCCCTCGGGTGTTTTTGCTGCTGCTCGTTTGCCACTTGGGTCGTCTCTCACTACCTCAAAAGGACACAGTAAGAGCCAGGATCATTTTACTATAAGGGCAGCTGGTGATTGAGACGCCCTTACAGTGGGTTGGCCATGCACCGGATCACCAGCCGCCCTTACAATGACCACAATAAGGGCGGTTAGATCACCAGCCGCTCTTACAGTGCCCTTATACGGTGTTGATTAGTAAGGGCACTGTAAGAGCGGCTGGTGATTCAGCCGCCCGTACTGTGGTCACTGTAAGGGTGGCTTGATCCAGCCGCCCTTACTGTGGTCACTGTAAGGGCGGCTAGTGATTTGTCGCCCTTATAGTGGACGGCTGTATAAGTGGTTGCACCCTACCTTCTTCCTCCTCGAGCCACTCACTCCATCTTGAAAAAAAAGGTTGGGAGGCCTTGGGCTCCTCCCAAGAAAATTGCTCTACTAAGGGGAAGGTTTTGATCTCAATTCCTTTAGTGGAGAGCTTGTTGAAGGTAAGAAAATGCTATTCCAAACCCCAAATTTAAGTTCCAATGGTTAGTTAGTGAGTAAATTAGAGTTTTGTTTTCTCTCTCTTCAATGGTGCTTGAGCTTTGTATGGAGGTAATAGACCCTAGTTTTGAAGCTATTAGTGTGGATTAGCTAGAGAAACGAGCTCACAACCTTTATTTAGTGGCTCTTGCTTGATTTTAGTGGAGATTAAACCATAGTTTCATGTAGATCTATTTCAAGATCTAGGATTTTTTTTAATTTTTGTTTCATGAAATTGAAATGGGTTGGTATGAAAGGTAGTGGGTAAAATAATAATTGGTGGTAATTGTTCTCTTTGAAATATTTTTACCATTAGATATATATTGTCTTTATAAATATTAATATACGTATTAATAGGCAATTAATTAATTAATTAATTACCCCATACCATGGATTTTTATAATATATTGTTCTTAAGTTATTAATTATTAATTAGCTCTATTTCAAGCTTTTAATTGAAGTGTTAATGGTTTATTAGTAAGTAAATTAGAGCTTTACTTTCTCTCTCTTCCATGGTGCTATTAGTGTAGATTAGTTAGAGAAATGAGCTCACAACCTTTATATTTAGTCGCTCTTGCTTGATTATAGTGGAGATTACACCCTAGTTTTTCATGTGTGTTTCATGTAGATCAATTTCTACATCTAGGATTTTTTTCATTTTGTAATTAATTCTCAAGTAGTTATTTATCAATTTGATTTCTTTCATGTGTTTTCTTTTGTTGTTTTTTTAAAAGATGGAGTACATAAAGTCTTGGATGTATGGTTGGTCAAGGATCGATGAAGGTTTCTATGAAGAGGTGGACAAATTTATTAAATCCGCAAAGAAGCATGCATCAACGTTGAGATATAATAAGGATATAATTATTTGTCCCTGCAAAGATTGTAAGAACTATATTGCATTTGCAGATGTTGATACCATCAAATCACACCTGGTTATGCGAGGATTTGTTCCGGACTACACGGTGTGGATTCATCATGGTGAAACAGTGGTTGTTGATGACGATTACAATCAACAAGAAGAAGATGCGCTGTAAGGTCCTAGATGGCTAGAGGGGGGTGAATAGCCTATAAAAAACCTACACAAGCCACTAAGCAAACTTGTTAGAATAACAAATGGCGTAAAGCGAGTTTTGCTTAGCCTATGGTTGTGATGCAAGCCTCCTATCGACTAGTCTAGTAGATTATGATCTCTAGTTCACACAAGGGCTATGTCAATAATTTTACACTAGTGAGCAAGCTAACAACACTACTAGCAAAGCTACTACTAGAGCTACACAAGATAAACTAGTAAAAGTAAATGCAAGAGAGAGGATTGTGATTCTTATACCGACGGTGGAGTGAAGATGTTGCCAATCACCAAGATGATATACAATCAATCAATATTGACAATAATACAATATGAAGACCAATCACCGGGAGACAAGAGACAATATTTTGTTCACCCGGTGTTCACTTGTGCACCGACAAGCTACGTCATCGGTTGTGTCGACCAACACTTAGATGGTTCCTCGGTGTGACCCTCAAGTCACTTGCCCCTCAAGGCACGCCCTGTAAGGCACCGCAAGACACCACTCTCAAGTGAGGTAACTCAATGACACGCGCAATGTATTAGAGTTGCTTTTGGCACTCCGCCGAGGAAAGCACAAGAACCTCTTACAATCAACCAGAGGTGGCCAAGAACAATCTCCTTCCCTTGCCAATGCCTCAAACAATCTCCAAGCCGGCTAGGAGCGGTACTCTCCAAGAGTAACAAGAAATCCACCGGCTAAACAACCCACAAGTGCCACTAGATGCCCTCAAGCTATGCAATGCACTTTGGGATCACTCAATCTCACTTTTGATTTGCAATCAAGCAAGAGAGATGAGTGGGAGGGAGAAGCTCTAGCTCAAAGGATGCACAAGAGTGTTAGAAATGTCAAGAGACCTCCCCAAGGGCCGGCCAACAAGTATTTATAAGCACCCCAATCGAATAGAGTCGTTAGCAACTCACTAGGCGTTTTTCGGGACGCGTCCGATCGCCCTGCGCCGTCCACGTGTCCTCCCAGATTCAACCGCGACCGTCCGATCCTCCAACGGTCACTGTGCGCCAACGGTCAAACGCAACGCCATGATGCGCCGCTCAACCGACCGGACGCGCCGATCGCACAGCGCCTACGCATGCGACGCACCGACCGGACGTGCTCCATGCAACGACCGGACGCAACAGTGCCAGCGTCCGGTCGCGGTCCAGAGAGCTCCCATCATGACCGGACGCATCCGGTCGCACGTGACCGGACGCACCATCGCGTCCGATCGTGTCGCGCCACCAAGCCACAAAATTCATAGCTAACCGGACACTCTACACCGTTTTACCGGACGCGCTGCACCCGGCGTCCGGTCGGAGTCCAGAGAGCACCCATCGTGACCGGACGCGTCCGATCGCGTGTGACCGGACGCGCCGCGCGTCCGATCAGCTCTTCGCCGTGCTCTACTCCTCTGGGTGCCCGACCGGATGCTCCGGTTCTGCGAGGGACTGGACGCGCCGGTTGCAAACCCTAACACCCGCGCGCCTGACTGCCGCGTTGAACTGACCGGACGCGTCCGGTCAAACCGTGACCGCGTCCGGTTCAGCGTCCGGTCACCACGGTTACCTCTGTTCACCTCTGTTTCTTCTCTGACTTCCGGCGTAGTGAAAAATAGGCATTTCATTTCCCTAAAAATGCCTAAATCCTGCGCTCGCAAGCTCGGCGGGAGGGAGAGAGAACCCCAAACACCTCTCTACCCTTCAAACTTCATCGCCTTCGCAAAAGTGCCAACACCAATAAGTGATCACCACCTTGTGCACGTGTGTTAGCATTTTCATAATCATTTTCGAAGGTTTTCTAGTTAGCTCACTAGGCCCTACATGCAATGCACTTCATGAATTCACCTAGTGGCACCCGTGCGTCGAGTAGCCGATAAGACTTCCCCTCTTAATAGTTTGGCTATCGATCCTAAACCACTCACACCCTCTATGTTGTCTTGAGTGCAAAACAAAATGGCCCTATGGTTATACCTTTGCCTTGAGCCCATTTTGTTTCTCCAAAAGATATATGATCCACTTCATATCATCACATGACCGTCTCGATCCATCGACCCTGACTTTACTTGCTCTTTACCGTTGCATCGGTCCGTCGGCGCCAAGTCTTGCTCAAGCTTCACCATCGCATGGTCCTTCGCTTCGAAGCCTCGACTTGCCCTTCACCTTCACAACCGGTCCATCGAGCCAAGCCTCATCTTAGTCTTCACCATCTTGGTCACATGAGTCAATGTCATGTCTCATATTCAATGACCACCTTTATCTAAATCATCCACTTAGATACAAAGGTTAGTCCTAGGTTTTATCAATTAGCCAAAACCAAACTAGGGACTTTCACGCACTTCTGTACCAATACACAAATGAGTTTGATGAAGACATGGGCTATGACCCTGGCAATGAACAAGGTGCTGGCTTTGGCAATCAACAATGTGTTGATGATGCTAGTGGTGCCGACGCTGATGTCGGAGCACATGAGGGGAATAAAGATGATGGTGACCATTTGGAGGACATGCTTCGGGCCATTGGACCAGAGATATTACTACAAAAGAGAGGTCTACAAAATCTAGAGAGGGTGAAAATAGCGTCGAAGGAGACTGTGTATGGTGTTGACAAGGGTTGTCCGACACACTGGACACTACTCCACTTTGTGGTTGAGCTACTCATGCTGAAGGCTCAGTACGGTTGGTCCGACTGCAGTTTCGATGATCTATTGAGTCTCCTATCACAGGTGCTACCACTGCCAAACTTGGTACCCGCCAACACATACCATGCTAAGAAGGTTATAAATCCATTGACAATGGGTGTTGAAAAAATCCATGCATGCCCCAACCATTGTATCCTTTTTCATGGTGATACGTTCAAAGATCTAGACAAATGTCCTCGCTGTGGGGCTAGCCGATACAAGGACAATGACCTTTACAGTGGAGGAGAAGCCTCCACAGGGAACAAGAGGACTAAGAAGGGTACAAAAAAGGCGGTACAAGAATCTCAACCCCCAGAGGATACTCCATTAGGCAACGATGCAAGGAAGAGAAGAGTTCTGGCCTTGGTAATGTGGTACCTGCCAGTGACCGACCGCTTGAGGCATATCTTCCTAAACCCTAAGGAAGCCGCGCTCATGACATGGTGGGACGACGACTGCAAGGTAGATGGCGATGTGATTGCACACCCGGCCAATGGTAGTCAGTGGAAAGACTTCGATGACAACAACAAACTATTCAGCTCAAACCCAAGGAATGTACGGTTCGCCTTGAGCACCGATGGAATGAATCCCTTCAATGAGAGGATGAGTGACCATAGCACTTGGCCAGTGATCCTGACCATGTACAACATCCCGACGTGGTTGTGTCAGAAGAGAAAGTATCTTTTTCTCACTATTCTTATATCTGGCCCTCGACAACCGAGCATTGATATAGACGTGTTCCTCAAGCCTGTGATGCAAGAATTCGAGAGACTATGGAAGTTTGGGGAGCCGATGTATGATGCGTTCCGACAGGAGGACTTCACATTAAGAGCAATACTTTTTGTGACTATCAACGATCACCCCGCGCTGTTTGCCTTGTCTGGACAGATCAAAGGCAAGACAGGATGCTTAGTCTGTTTGGATGATACTAAATGGGTGTGGCTAGATGGATCCAAGAAGGTTGTTTACATAAGGAATCATCGCTTCTTAAAGAAGGGTCACAAGTACCGTGGCAAATTGTACTTAAGATTCTATGGCGACATCCCGGAGGATGACCCCCCTCCAGAGAGACGTCATAATGGACAACATGTGTTTAAAATGGTGAAAACCATAAAGATCGTCTATGGAAAAAAGAATCTAGATGGAACGATCAGAGATAGAAGCACACCTCCTATCGAAGGCGTACCTTTCAGGAAACAATCGATCTTCTTTTGATATCTGCCTTATTGGCCAGAATTGGCAGTCCCCCATGCCATTGATGCTATGCACGTGCAGAAGAATGTCTTCGAGAGTCTCATTGGTACCTTGATGGACACAGCCAAGTCAAAGGATGGTCTGAAAGCGTGAGGGACATGGAGCAGCTAAATGTGATGCTAGAGCTTCACCTAGTACTTCAGGAAAATGGAAAATACAATCTGCCTGTAGCTTGCTACAACCTAGAATTAGAAGAAAGGAGAGGTTTATGCACATTCGTGAAGAACCTCAAAGTCCCCACTAGGTTTTCGGCGAACCCAAAGAAGCTAGTGTCGATGAAGGACCTATCATTTCACTACTGCAAGGCTCACGATTGTCATATGATGCTGATAATGTACCTACCAATTGCAATCAGGGCTATCAAGCCAGAGTTCCTGAAGATGGCCATCACCCGCATGTGCTACTTCTTTTCAAAGATCTCACAGAAGTCATTTCGCAGGCAAGAGCTAAGTGACCTACATGATTTCATGGTGGAGACCCAGAACCTACTACTACTAGTAGTAGTAGTAGTAGTAGTAGTGCTACTACTACTGCTACTACTAGTAGTAGTACTGCTACTACTTCTACTGCTACTACTTTTTTCTGTGTCTCTCTACTACTCTCACTACTCTACTCTTTTCTCTCTATTGCACCTCTCTTCTCTCCACTCTCTCTACTCTACTACTCTACTAGTACTCTACTACTCTCCTAACACTCTACTTCTCCTCTCCTATCCTCTACACAGTGTCTCAAGCAGAGGCCTGGGAGTCTACACTGTGGATATTACGTATGTTGTATGATGAGTAACACTAGTGCCTACAGGAGACACCCCAATCTGGTTAGTTTGACACTTTTTCCGCTTGTAGTATGAAAGCTTAGCTTATCTTATGAAATCCTAGACCTAAACTTGGTCTCTTGTAGTGGAAGGAATAGAGAGATAGGACAAGGGATGTATACAAGGATGATGAACTCTTGGGGCTCGTCGGTGACCTTTGCGGCTTCATCATTGATGAGATTATTTCTTCCAGAGGCGCTTACTATGATCCAAGTTCCGACTTAGGTAGAAATCCAATGTACCAACACCTTCGTGAGACTCACAGGCTCGCTCTAGGCCATTGAATGGTTTGGACTTGTGGAACTATTTGAACTTGTAAATTCTGGCTATGTAATGATGGACTTTGTGAATTAGACTTGTGAAACTTTTGAATCACGGACTATAATGATGGTTTATATCATGCTGGTGTGTTTGTGGATGTATATTTATATATATATGGTGGTCAGATTTGAATTTGAATTTGAATTATATATTACATGATGTGGTCAGATTTAAATTTAAATTTGAATTTTTTCTAGAAATCCATAGTAGGGGCGGTTATAGATTGAACCGCCCTTACAGTGACCCGCTGTAAGGGCGGCTGCATCACCAGCCGCCCTTAGAGTGACCCACTGTAAGGGCGGCTGCACCACCAGCTGCCCTTACAGAGACCCGCTATAAGAGCGGTTTGCCCAGCCACCCTTATAGTGCCGAGCACTGTAAGAGCCAGCCTGGAAGAGCGGTTGGGCTAGCCGCCCTTACTGTGCCCAACTACAGTAGTGTCGGTTGGATTCCCTCGAGGCTGCTGCTCGAGTTGATGAGGTAGAGGGTGAGGTTTCTGATAACTACCCTCCCCCTACTCCTACTCCTGCTACTGATGCTGGTCAGCCATCAACATCTAGGCCGAGTACTCTTCTGCTATCTCAGGCAGGAGAGGAAATGGCTCAGCTTGGCTGAATTGAACGGTTGGCCGAGTTGGTTTCTTCATGGGAGAGGCTATCCGCACTCATGGACCTCTATATTCATCCTCTATACGTCCTAGTCAGCAAGATTCTCTCCTCTATACTCAATTCTCCCGCATCCATCCATCCTCTATATCATCATCTATCCACTCTATCCATTATGGGACCCACTTGTCACTTTATCTAAATATATCCATGTGTGATCTAGTTTTGAAGGATTTATTGAGACGAATTTAATGGTGCAATCAAAATTTAATTTGGATTTTTGGTTTGTGAGTTATAGTATTTTTTCCTTGGTTTAGCTAGTGGGGCCCGCCACTGCGCACTATAGAGTAAGCACTGTACTACTCTAAATATAGAGTGAGAAAAAGGATAGAGTATCATTTTAGAGTACCCAGTGCAGCAGTTTTTACTCTATATTCATACTCTAAAGCTTTAGAGTATCATTTAGAGTATCCCACTGCGGACAGTCTGGCGCCAAGCTCAAGGTAATGTACTAAATTTCCTTGCATCTTTGCTTTCATTCTTCCCTGTCTCTTATTTCTCATAAGATTTTTCCTTGCTGTAGTCTTTGGTTGAAGATCAGGATCTCTTGTTTGGTCCTCAAGAGGTGCGATCCGCTACTCTTATTGAGGCCAACTTGAAGAATGCTGACTTCGGGTTAGTTCGGGTTCGTGCCAAGCTGGCTCAGGAGAAGGAACAACGTAGAGTTATGGAGATTGCCCTCAATGCCAGGGTTGCTAATGCTGATGCTGTCCGAGATTCTTCTCTAAAGGTTGTAGTAGAGGCTCAAACTGAGAGCTCTAATTTGAAGAGGGAGAAAGCTGGTGAGCTCCCCTTTCATTGCTTTTTAATATATTTGCTTGGGCTCTTTCTCTTGTTTTCTGAGTTGTTTTCTTTTTCTTTCAGCTCTTGTTAGAGATAAAGAGGTCTGGATGAAGGAGAGGGAGGAGATGGTCAATACCCTCCGTACCTCTAAGAATAATGCTGAATCTATAAGTACCCTTGCTGATTCAAAACTACAAGAGGCTCAGGATTTATTTGCTTAGGCGAAATTGATGAGAGCTAGAACTGATCGTGATCTTGTTCAGGCCATAAAATCTATTCAAGATCTGCAGGCAAAGTTGAAGGCTGCCCATGAGCAATTCCGGGCTCTTTATGCTGCAGTCACTCCAATCATTGCTTCAGTCTGTCGGCGAGAAGACAGAGATCTGGGCCTTGGAGGCATAATATTGGTGCTTTCTTCCCGGTTTTATGATTTTGTAAAGGGTGGCTTTCACCGATGCATCAATAATGTGGTTTCATATGTCCGGGTTGTTGCCCTTGATGCCCTTCTTGAGCGGATTACTGAAGCTTTTGTAACGGCTGAGTTTTCAAGACAGTGGGAGGAGGCCAAAGTAGAGCTTAGTGGTCTATCAGACCAAATTCTTGATCAAATGAATGTACTTCCTCCTTCTCCATCTTCTTGAATAGATGTGAAAAGTCAACTTTCTTCTGATGTCCTTGTAATATACTTTGTCTCTGAGTTTTTAAGATGTGAGCAGGCTTCATCCTGTCTTTCTTTTCTTCAGATTTGTCTTTGAATGATATGGACAGGTCTCGCCCTATCTTTCCTTGTGCCTTTTTCGTGCTTTGCCATAGCTTGTTTCCTCTTGGCGATGTAATAGAGTTGAAGGAGTTGATTATACTTCTCTTGGGGTAATCAACCGATTTGTATTATAGATCTGCCCCATTCTTGGGGCGGAGTATTTCTTGGGGTAGGCACCCGAGTTGTAATTGTTGCTTGTGCTGCTCTTTGGGCGAAACGGTCAGTCGTACTGCTCTTTGAGTAGGCGGTCGAGTAGTTGCTTAATTGTCTCATTCTTGGGGTGAAGTAGTCGATTATTCTGCTCTTGGGGTAGGCGATTGAGTTGTTTTGTTGATTTCGCCACTCTTGGGGCGAAGTAGTTGATCATGTCGCTCTTAGGGTAGGCGACTGAGTTGTTGGAGTGATTGTGCTGCTCTTGGGGCAAAGTAGTCGATCGTTCCTCTCTTGGGGTAGGCGACCGAGTTGTTGATTGTGCTGCTCTTGGGGTGAAGTAGTTGATCGTTCCGCTCTTGGGGTAGGCGACCGAGTTGTTGGATTGATTGTGCCACTCTTGGGGTGAAGTATTCGATCATACCGCTCTTGGGGTAGGCGATTGAGTTGTATATTTGTAGATGCCTGCTTGTTGGGCGAAGTAGTCGATCGATTTGTTTTTGTAGATAGCGCCGCTTGTTGGGCGTAGTAAACGATCGTACCAGCTCTTGGGGTAAGCGATCGGACCCATATAGCACAACCGTTTCTAGGTTGGCTGTTTGCAGGGTAAATAAGCAATTGTACTAGCTCTTGGGGTAAGCGATTGCACCCATATAGCAACAACCATTTCCGGGTTGTGCTGTCTGCAGGGCTGCCCCTTTTTCCCCAACCTGATTACGGGTTGGTTCTGTCAGTTGGACAGGGTTGTCAGTCGTACCATCTCTTTTATGGTAGAGTGACAAATGCTAGCTTGGGTCTCCTTACCCAAGAAGCTATTTGGCCATTGGCCATCAGTCAAACCATCTCCATATGGTTGAGTGACAAAATTGCCCATGTAGCACAACTGTTTCTGGGTTGGCTGTTAACAGGGATGCCCCTTTTATCCCCAACCTGATTACGGGTTGGTTTGTCGGTTCGACAGGGCTTATATCTGAAGTCGTTCTTCTTGAAGAATTTCTGCTTTATTTCTCTTGAAGCTTGAGTACAATATGTTGTACTAATTGTAGAATCTTTTGAGTTGGCTGATATGCCAAGTATTCTTCACTGGTATTTCATCTGGAGTCATCAACTCGTATGTGTCGGGTCCTGTTGCGTTCTTCACGATGAAGGGTCCTTCCCATGGACTGAGTATTTTGTGTCGTCCATCTTTCTTTTGGATTAGTCGTAATACTGAGTCCCCTGGCTTTAGTGATCGAGGCTGAGTACTTTTGTCATAATGTCTTCGTAGTCCTTGCTGATATCTTGCATTTTGGATTATTGCACTGTCTCTTATTTCTTCTATTGAATCAATTTCTAACCGCCTTGTTTCTTCTACTTCTCCTTCTTCATATTGCTCGATTCTTGGAGATAGCCATATCAAGTTGGCTGGTAATATTGGCTTTGATCCATAGACCAAAAAGAAAGGTGAGTAGCCGTTGGCTCTGCTGATCTGGGTTCTTAAACCCCATACTACTTTTGGTAGCTTGTCAATCCATTTTCCACCATAATCTTTCAAATATTTGTATAATCTTGGTTTTAAGCCTTGTAATATGAGTCCGTTTGCTCTTTCAACTTGTCCATTGGCTTGTGGGTGTGCTACTGATGCATAATCTATTTCTATTCCACAATCTTTTGCCCAGTATTGGAATTCTCTTGCTATAAATGGTGAACCAAGATCTGTGATTACTCTGTTGGGCATGCCAAACCTATGCATGATGTCTTGTATGAATTCCACTGCTTTTTCTGCACTGTATTTGACCAGAGGTTTGTATTCAATCCACTTTGTAAATTTGTCGATTGCCACAAATATGTATTCGAAGCCTCCTTTTGCTTTTTTGAGTGGTCCGACTTGATCCAGCCCCCAGCATGAGAAGGGCCAAGCCCGCGGTATGCATATTAAGTTGTGAGCCGACACATGTGATTGCCTGGCAAACATTTGGCAATTCTTGCATGTTTTGACGAGCTCTTCTACATCTTTAAGTGTTGTTGGCCAATAGAATCCGGTTCTGAATGCTTTGCCGACTAGTGTCCTAGAGGCTGCATGATTTCCACAACATCCTGAGTGGATTTCATCCAAGATTTCCTTTCCTTTATCTGCTGGAACACATTTAAGTAGTACTCCTGATGATGCTGCTCTTTTGTATAGTTTGTCTCCCACTAGGACGTAGTTTTTGCTTCTTCGTATAATCCGGGTTGCTTCTGCTTTGTCTTCGGGTAGTTTCTTTTCTTTGATAAAATCAATGTATGTTTGTCTCCAATCATTTTGTATGACCATTATTTGTCTTGATTGGTCTGGTTCTTCTGCTTGATCTATTTCCATTGGATCTGTTGTTTCCTTCTCTTTTTCTATGTTCCCGAGTTATTTGATGGATGGAGCTATGAGTTCTTCTACAAATATACCAGGTGGTACTTTTGCTCTATCTGATCCCAATTTGGCTAGCACGTCTGCTGCAACGTTGGAATCCCTTAGTACATGATGGATTTCGAGCCCTTAGAATTTTTTCTCTAATTTTTTGACTTCTGTACAATATGTGTCCATATTATCTTTTGTACAATCCCAATCCTTGTTGACTTGATTGATTACTACAGCTGAATCACCGTAGACAAGTAGTCTTTTGATCCCAAGTGAGCTTGCAACTCTTAGACCATGTATTAATGCTTCATATTCTGCCTCATTGTTAGTTGCCTGCCAAAGTATTTGTAGCACATACTTTAACTATCTCCCTTTTGGTGATATGAATAGTACTCCTGCTCCGGCTCCTCCTAACTTTAAGGAACCGTCAAAATACATTTTCCAATGATCAAGTATTGGTTCGGGCTCTTTTTGACTGATTTCTATCCATTCAGCAATGAAGTCAGATAATGATTGAGATTTGATTGATGTTCTTGGTTTGAAGTCTAGGTTGAGAGCACCGAGTTCTACTGCCCATTTTGATATCCGTCCTGTTGCATCTTTGTTGCGTAGAATGTCTTGGAGTGGAAAATTGGTTACCACTGTAATCTTGTGTTCATGGAAATAATGTCTCAACTTTCTTGATGATATCAACACTGCATAAGTAGCTTTTGCACGTGTGGGTATCTCACTTTTGATTCTGTTAGTACTTCACTTAGGTAATAGACTGGTCTCTGCACTTTGTATGCGTGTCCGGGTTCTTCTCTTTCAACCACAATTGTTGTGCTGACAACGTTCTTGGTTGTTGCAATGTATAGCATCATGTCTTCTTTGCCTTTTGGTGGTGTCATTACTGGTGATGATGCCAAGTATTCTTTTAGCTTTTGGAATGCTTCCTCTGCCTCTTCTGTCCATTCAAAATTTCCTGCCTTTTTCAATAGTTTGAAAAAAGGTAGCCCTTCTTCTCTTAGAGATATTTGATGATAGCCTGAATAGCAATCTAGAAAGGATAATAGAGCTGATCCTGTTGTTGAGTCGATGATTTGATCAATCCTTGGTGGAACATATGGATCTTTTGAGCAATGTTTGTTGAGGTCTGTGTAGTCAATGCACATGCGTCATTCTTTTGAATTCTTCTTCTCTACTAGGACTGGGTTGGCAAGCCAATCCGGGTTGATTATTTCTCTGATGAACCCTGCTGCCATGAGCTTGGTGATCTCTTTTTTGATTGCTGCTTTTCTGTCTAGAGCGAATCTTTGTAGCTTCTGCTTAACGGGTTTGGACCCTTTGTTTACATCAATTATGTGCTCAGCCAACTCTCTTGGGACCCTTGGCATGTCGACCGGCTTCCATGCGAAGATATCTTTGTTGTTTCGAAGAAAGTTGGTGAGCGCGAGTTCCTATTTGGGGTCGAGGTTTGCACTGATGATTGCCGTCTTCTCTGGATCACCAGTCAATAAGTCAATTGTCTTCGTAGCGGCTTCTTTTGGTGGTGCAAAGTTGCTTGGCTTCTTAGCTGGTATCTGAATCTCATCCGGGTTCATTTCGTCGGCTAGCGTTGCAATCTCCTTTCCTTAGATCTACTTTCAATGATAATACGCCCTTTGTTGTTGGCATCTTGAGTAGTAGGTATGGATAGTGTGGTACTGCCATGTATTTTGTTAAAGCTGGTCTCCCAAATATTGCGTGGTAGCATGATTCAAAGTCTGCAACTTCAAATTTGATGAATTCCATCTGGTATTTGTCTGGTGTGCCAAAGGTGACTAGTAGGGTTATCTGTCCGAGGGGCATAGCTGCTCTACTAGGTACTATTCTGTAGAATGGTGTGCTTGTTGGTGTCATTAGACCTTCACAATCTAGATTCATGCTTTTGAGAGTATCTGCGAAAATTATGTTAAGCCCGGCTCCTCCGTCGATGAGTACTTTCGTTACTGCCACTCCTGCGATAGTTGGACCTAGTACCAGTGGGTAACATCCTGCATTTGCTGCACTGGTCCATTGGTATTCTCTTGTGAAGTGGATGGGGGTACTCTGACTAATCTAGATATCTTGGGGTGGCTAGTTCAGCTGCCATGATGGCTCTGTGAGCTAGTTTCTCTTGCCTTTTGCTTCGTGTGTTAGGAACACCTAAAAATATCACTGCTAATTGGCGTTGGGGTTCTTGATAATCTCCTTCAGCTTTCTTTTCCTCCTTCTTAGAATCTTCTTGCTTTTGCTCCAAGTTGTTTTGATTCTTGTTTTCTCTCTTCATGAATTGCACTGAAAAGTGCTGCATTCAACTAACTTGTGTCTGGCCCCTGGGTGTATGTGACACGGCATGCTCTCTATGTTTTCTGGTGCTCTTCCTCAGTAGTTGTTGCTTTGATAGTTGCCATTATTGTTGTAACCGTTGTTGCTACGGTTGTTGCTATTGTTATAGTTGCCATTGTAATTGCCACCGTTGCTATCATTGCTATTGCCATTGTATCTTCTCTTGTTATCTATGGTTGCCACCATGTTGTCCTGTCTTGGCCTTTTGTCTTGCTGTCTGTAATCGGGTCTTCCTCTATTCTCCGGGTTGTCTCTAGCAAATCTATGCCGGGTTCTTTCTTCTGACGAAATTAGCTTTTCAACAGCCCTTTTGAAGTCTTCATTTGTTCTTGGGTTCTCATTAAAATAGTCCTTGAATTGCCAATTTGCCAAGATTCCTTCCGCAAAAGCCTCTGTCACTTCTCTGTCGGTAATGTCATGGACTTGAGCTCTAAATTCTCTAAATCTTCTATAGTATTCCCTTATACTTTCTCCTCTCCTTTGCTTTACTCCTTTCAACTCAGCTGCGGTCATTGGATGGGTAATAATGCCTGCGAAGTTATTGCAGAAAGCTTCCTGCAAGTCTTCCCAATACCTGATTGATCTTGGCCTTAATTTGTCAAACCATTGTAGCGGCATTGCTTCGAGGGCCATTGGGAAAAATAGAGCCTTGATGTCGTCATCTCCTCCAGCTAATTCAATAGATTGGGAATAAACACTTAGCCAATGTCTTGGTTCTACTTTGCCATCATACTTGGAATGATTCGCTGGCTTAAATTTGTGTGGTAGCTTCAATGTTTGTAGCCTTCCTACGAAACAAGGGAATCTGTCATATGGTTCTATTCTTTTGTAATATGGTGATCTTGCCCTCCTGTAATAGGATCTGTCTTCTTTAAACTCGGATTCTCCATAGTCATCTTCTTTGTCAAATCTTCTTGATGCTTCCGGGTATCGTTGACTCAACTCTGGTTTGCCTTTTTCTTGTAGCTTTGGGTAATGTTCTTGCCTTCCATTAATGTCAGATTCTCTCCTAGCCTCTGAAAAATTGACTTTTTGGGTGGTTGTTCTCCTTGTGGCTCCTATGGAACTTCTTCGCCGGGTTGTTTTTCTGATCCCCCGACTTCTTTCTTCTAGTCTTCCTTTGTCTTTTCGTTATTTGTGAGGGTGTGTAACTCTTTTGTTAACTCTTCAATTCTTTCTCTTTTCGTATTTTTCGTGGCTTCTTTTTATGCCTTCTTTCTATTGTACTTGGTCAATTCCATCTTGTATTTATTCTAGATTTGCTTCCTCTGTTTAGCCTTGTTCCTCCTTCCAGCCTTCAATTTCTTCTTCTTTAGTCTTGCTAGTCTTTGCTCATCATTTTCGTTGTTGTCGCTTTTCTCATCTAGCGAGATGTTGCTTTCTGATTCGTCTGAAGATTTTATATCTGGTATCTGTGGTGGTTCGAAGGGTTGTTCTAACTGCTCCACCATGTATACAGTGTACCTCCTCTGAGCTCTTCTTGTACGGTATTTCATCCTTCGTTCGGTTGAGCTGTCGGTAGTTTCTGAGCTGTATCCGAGTTCTTTTCCCTCTTGATAAGGTAGTTCTTCAATGTTTGTGCTAGTCTAGGCTTTGCTTGAGGTGAAAGAACCCAACCAATGCACCACACAGTCTTGTGGGGTAACTGTCATGATCATCCCTTCTTGTGCTCCCTCCAGGAGTATTTTTCTTGGTGAGTTCATCTTGTCTTGGGTAAAGTGTTGGTAAATTGATGCCGTATTGTGCAATCCGTATGTTCCCGAGTTCTTCTTGGATTTGTACGGGTTGTATTCCTTCATGATCGTTGTTGTGTCTCCAAGTCCAATTAGGGTTGGCTCTTGTGCTGTGAAGACTGTTTTGGAGTCGGGTTGTATCTCTTTCTCAGAGTCAGTTTCGTATCCGCTTTCTTCCTCATTCCGAGTTGGATCCAAAGTTGAGAGTTTCATCATCTTCTCGGCGAGTTCGTATTCAACTTTGTCATCGAATTCTTTTTCTTCTCAGAGACGGGTACGTAGCTTGCCGTTGCCGTCAGCCTCGCAGATCCAGGATCCGAAGACGAAGGTTGTTCCCGCCGAAAAAGTCATCTTAAGGTCGAGGTCCGCCGAGCTCTCGAGAAAAAATTCGTCGACAGCCCCTACCTGGCGCGCTAGCTGTCAATGTTTTACCACCGATAGCCTACCACGGTGGTACCCGGGACAGTTGTTCGGGCTTCGGCGAATAGTGGAACTCGGCGGTTACGCAAAGAGACTCACGATTTATACTGGTTCGGGCCCTCGACTTGGTCGAGTAATAACCTTACGTCCAGTTTGGTGTTAGCCTGTTTGCGTCGTATTGCTTTGAGTATTGGGTATGCGTTGCGTTGTTTACAAGGGGTATCCTCACCAGCCCTTTATAGTCTAGGTGCTGAGAGGAGTTGTTTGTGTCCTACTCGGATACAAGGTCAGAGTCCTAAGCTATGCTTCGGGCACCTTTCCCTGTATAGTCTGAGTTTGGAGTTTTTGGTCTTGCACGTTGCTTTGCTCCATGTTCTTCTTGGCGATTGGGCTATGGGCCTTGTTACCAAGGCCCACTTCCCTATAGTATGGTCTATGGGGGGCCATAGGGTTCCCCATCGACAGCAGGCCCCGGTGGTTCATTCGACGTTGGGCTCTTGGCCCCTTGGCGCGCGAAATGGGGAGGGCCGGCCGCTTGGGCCTTAGCCGCATGATAGGGTGGAGACGTCTGCCCAAGGAGCTGCTCAAGTAGCCCGTTATGGGCTTTTTCTAAGTAAGTTTGCCCAACGCCTACCTATCTGTCCTCTGGCCTTGGACGGTTGATTTATTTTTGTATTTCCCAAGTGCTTATTTTGGTGTATTTTTGGTGTTGCAGCCGATACTATGGCTGGGCTTCTCACTCCGGAGGAGTGGGCAGCCGCTGCCGGCGCCAGGTTTGGCCTGGGGGCAGCTTGGGCCAACGGCGCTAGGGCTAAGTGAGTGTTGTGGTATTTTTGCTTGCATGTCTTTCAATCCTCTGTTGTTGTATGTTTCTGATTGGCCCTCTGACCCGAGTAAATTTTCTCTTTGCAGACTCCTAGTGCTTCCGTGGGGTTCTTAGTGACGTCGAAGGTGGTCTCCGGCCGTTGGCATTTTTTTGTTGTGCAATTCATTTTCTCTTACCTTATGGTTTTGTTTTCCTGTACAGATCGCTTCAAACAGCGCCGATTATTTCTAACTTCTCCGAGTGCACCTGGAGCATCAGTGCTTGGTAGGTCTCTGTTATTTACTTTTTATGGTATACGTTGACTTGTTCTTACTTGTTTTGTTTTCCCAACTGCTGATGGTCTCCGCTTCTTTTTTTGAGAGTAGGGGTACCACACGGCCGTTGCTATGGAAGAGCGCTACACTCGCGAGGTAGACACCATGATTGAAGCGCTGAAGGCGGAGAATGAGCGCCTGGAAGGCGAGAAAGGGGGGTTGGTCAACTCCCTTGTGGCTCTCCGGCGGAGAAGGAGAAGGAGAAGGAGGTGGAGGTTTTGAAGGTTGACCTTGCCAAGGCCCGGGACACGGAGGCCTCGTCTATCGAGCAGGCCCGCAAGGCGAACGAGTAGACCGAAGGTCTCCGACGAGAGCTGACGACCGAGAAGGAGTCCACGGCTGCGCTAGGGGAGGGAGCAGCTCTCCCTCACAACGAGACGCCTAGACTCCGTCCTTGCCGCGATCGTTGGGCAGTACAGGGTCACCACCGGCGCTTTGAAAGGACCTCTACTCATTTTTGTTCACCGAATATTGCGGCGCCAGAGCTGGCCGCTTTCGGTTTTAGACTTTTCGAGCATTCTTCTAGGGAATTACCTCTTTATACTTCTAGAGGAATTTTACATTGAGCCTGCCACGTTAAAAACCTCACCTTCGCTTGGAGTTCCCCTATGAGGAAAAGAGTACATGCTCTTTTATAGATTTTTAGTCTAAAATAAGAACTGAAAAGTAGAAAAGGAAAGGAGGGGCCTCCACTTATAATTTGTGGAGGTTGCCCTTTCGTACATTGCCCAGATGTAGAATCTATGGAGATTGTCAATATTCCAAGTGTGTGTTGTTGTGACACCTTCGCTGTCGGTCAGGTAGAATGATCCCGGGCGTCCTGCTGCCATTGCTCTGTATGGGCCTTCCCATTTTGACTGCAGTTTGGCTATATGTTGTGCGTTGGGTTTTCTTCTGAGTACGAGGTCTTCGTCTTTTATGTTTTTCCTTACCACCTGAGAGTCTCTCCACTTCTTGGTTTGGGATTGATACTTTGCGATATTTTCGACAGCTTATAGTCTTGTGGCTTCTATTGTTTCTTTTGCATATTCTTCATCTTGCAACATTAACTGTCTTGTTGTGTGGAGGCTTTCATGCTTGATTTCTTCTGGCATCATGGCCTCTTCGCCATAAAGTAGCTTGAACGGTGTGAATCCTGTGGTTCCTGAGATAGTTGTGTTGTGTGATCAAATAACTCTGGGTAATTCATCTACCCATTTTCCTTTACGGAGGCCTAGCAAAGTTTTTGATATTGCTGAAAACACTGCTCTGTTTGCTCTTTCCACAGCACCATTGGACTCTAGGAGATGGCATTGTGGGAGGGCTAATCACTGGCGGAGGTCCCTGTGGTATGGTTGCAGTTGGTGTTGTTGCGGAGGCCGGGATTGTGGAGGTTGACGCTGGTACTGCATGCTGCATACTCAGCATCTCCGCATGTAGGATTGCCAACTGCTGTCTGATTTCTGCTGCTTGTGCTGATGCTTGGGTTGCTTGTTGATTGGCTGCGAATGCTGCTGCCATTCTGTCCCTTTCTTGTTGCGCTCTCTGCAACTGTGCTAGCAGTTGCTGTAGCTCTTGCTCAGGTGTTGCACCTTGGGGTGGTTGGGCCTCCGGATCTTGAGCCTCTGTGCCTTCATGTTCTGGAGGTTGACCTTGGGGGTCTGCTCTGATGTCATCCTCCGCTTGCGGAGTTGCGTAGGTGCTACGTGTGTTGCGCCTGGGCCTCCCTCTTTGACCCGTGGTCACTAGAGCTCTCATGGTTGTTTTTCTTTTCCCTGCCATCGTTGGTTTGTCTTGGCCAAACCACTGTGGGCACCAATGTTGAAACTGACGGTCTTAGACAGTGAAGTGGAGGTAGGGGCCTCTGCCCGCAAGGCACTGCTCCTGGGCAGAGGCTCGGGAAATAGGCACGACATGTGGGAGAGTACGGAGATGACACGTAGAAACTAGGGTTTCATTAATTCATTCACCCCCCAACTTACTGTTACAAGTGCTCCCTATTTATAGGACTCAACTACCTCTCGACAGAGTTTACTACAATGCCCCTCAACTGCTACGGTACATTCCTGGAATATTCTGCCACCAGTCTCTCGTTTGCGGGGCAACCTCGACACGCTGTCTTCAAGTAATGGGCCTCCATGAATGGTGGCCCACCAGATCTCAGTCTTCGGCCCAGAGGCCTGGGTTCTCGACGCCGGCCTTCGTCCTGGGGCACATAGCCACCTGCGCGCAGTCTCTGTCGGTCCAGTTGGAGACCCCATGCGTGAGTCTCTGCCCGGGCCGACCGGACCTCAGTCTTCGGCCCAGAGGCCTGGGTTCTCGACGTCGGCCTCCGTCCTGGGGCGCGCAGCCACCTGTGCGTAGTCTTCGCCGGTCCGGTCGGAGACCTCCTGCGTGAGTCTCCGCCCGGCCGCGTGGACCATGGGCGCTTGCGCTTAGGTACTTGCACACACTAAGGCAAGGTCGTTGTTCGATTAGTTCGGGGGCAGGGCGGCCTTCGTCTCTAGATTCGGAGACGCCCGTCAGGTGAAGCAGGGCGGCCTCCGCCTAAGCGGCGGGAGATGCCCGTGTTCGGCTCGGGTGGAGTCCGCGACAAGCTTGCTAAGCCTCGTGCAGTGCCCTGCGAGCATACCCAGAAAAGTTCTTCTAGTCAGTGCTAGACCTCTGCCCTGAGACTATCGGAGACGCCTTGGCGACACCTCACCGGCGGAGGCCTTCGCCATTCGTCGAGGCCGTGTTACAACACAGGGTGTCATTTGCTACAAGAATATAAACTGTGGGATATGATACAAATTCATCTTTACTTGCCGAAATCGTCATGGCCTTTCATACACTACTATAGTAGTGATTAACAGTGACAGACGAAAATGATTAACCATGATGAGCAAACGGGCCCGTCGCGGTCAACCCGTCACGGTTAATCATTTTCACAAAATAAAAAAAATCCATGAGCCCGCCTCGAGCCCGTCTCCGAGCCCACGGGCGAGCCCACCATTCACAGAGCAAAACCCTAGTGCAGCGGGAGCAGGAACCGTCGCCGAATCTGGCCGCTGCAGACGTGAATCCGGCCACCGTCGCCTGATCTGGCCACCGCAGTCGCGGATCTGGCGGATCCGACCCGCGTGGAGGGCCCGCACCGCCGCACCTCGCCGTGGGCCGCTGCGCCTCGTCGAGCACCGCCAGGAGGGCTCGCGCCGCTGCGCCTTCCTGAGCGCCCGCCAGGAGGGCCTGCGCCGCCGCACGCTGCCGAGAGCCGCCTTGCCCCGCCGTGTGGGGAGGGAGGAGGGAGGAGAGAGGGAGTAGGGAGGAGTGGGGATGAGCCATGCCGCGCTGAGCCCCGCCGCCGCTGAGCGTTCTGAGAGAGGGAGTGTTCTGTGGAGAGAGAGAGAGGGAGTGGGGATGAGAAACCCTAGGTCCCCATTTTATACTAAGACGGCTATTGGGCTCGATCTGGGCCGGTTGGGCCCCGTTTTTTTTCCGTAACGGGCCTTCCAAAATGCCCGCCACAGTTAATATATATTTACCGTGACGGACCTTCTAAAATGCCCGTCATGGTTAATATGTTATTAACCGTGACGGGCACATTAAGATGCCCGTCACGGTAAATAAATTAACCGTGACGGGCATTTTTGCCTGTCTCGGTAAATAAAAAATGCCCGTCACGGTAAATCTGGGCATTAACCGTGATGGCCGCTACTTGTGCCCGTCACGGTTAATCATAGGCAGGTGTCACGCAAAATCATTTCTGTAGTAGCGATAGTTTTGCGATTGGTAGCCAGTCTGCTGGCTTTCCCGCCACTTTACAAACGTAGCAAAGAGTTGTTTGCTTGGATGGGGTTAAAATCAACGGTCAAGAAATTTGTTGTCGGCTGCCACATCTGCCAACAAGCCAAACCTGAGAGTGTCCTTTACCCTGGCTTATTTCAAACTATTCATATTCCTACCCAAGCATGACACATGGCGTCCCTCGATTTCGACGAGGGACTTCCTAGGCCTGGAGGAAAAGATTGCATTATTGTTGTGGTTGACAAATTCTCTAAGTATAGTCATTTTGTGCCACTCAGTCATCCTTATACTGCCTTCAGTGTTGCTAAGCTCTACGTGCAGCACATATACATAGTCCATAGTATGCCTCATTCCATTGTCTCTTATCATGATATTGAGCTTTTAGCAGTTAGTTGTGGACAAGTCCTTTATCAATTTTTCTGGTGTACTGTCCCTTGTTGGTATGTCTTCTCCTTAGCACCCCCAAACCGACTGGTAAACCGAATAGGTTACCAAATGCATGGAAATATTCTTTCAGTGTTTATTTTTTTGTCAGTGCATGTCCTTTTAATTAAGTGGATTGATTGAAATTATTTGGCTGAAGATTTTGGTACAACACGAGTTGGCACTTTGCTCTGGGATAGTCATTCTATATGGCCATATTAGCGTCGTCATTTTGGTTTTGATGGCTCTACTGCATGTGATCCTGTTGACTTGTCTGACTCGATCGCTACAGGAGAAGGCTTGGATCATTCCTGTTATTCACCAACATTTGGCTCGGGCTCATAGTGCTTATGAAACAACTTGACAAAGTTGTTTTTCGATCAGCTTCTCTACCAAACATGCTCGATCTTTGGAAACAGCTTCTCCGTAGAAGTTGTTTTCAGCTTCTCTCACATACGCGTGTCTCTAAAGCTGAAAATACTAGCTTCTCCTCCTAGCCTTCTCATGGCTATCTACCTTGAAAAATTATTTTACCAAACATTTATGAAAACACCTTTAGCTTCATTGGTGAAGCTAGCTACTTTATGGAACTAAAGCTATCTTACTATTACTAATTGGAGGCCTCAACGGAGGCTCCACGTTGATCCTCACCAGACGCGTTAGAAAAAAAATATAAAATACTAGAAATTTCCACATTAATTAGAAACATCTAACCATCAAATCCAAAGACTCAAGTGTCCACGACCATTGGATCTATTGTTTCTCTAGAAAATTACCCACCTTTACCACTATTATAAAAAAGTAGCCTAAAATATTATTGTTGGGGAGGAAAACACTTTCATTGTGCGGAAAGAGCTATATTTACTATTTCTATTTCTATTTCTCTATTAATATATAAAACATTAGATACGGCACTTTAATAGAATATATATCTAAAATATCTGCTGTTTCTATTAATATATAAAACATTCGGTACAGCCACACATCGTTCAAGGTTGGTTAATAGATTATCTAAAGAAGTTACATGATCATATTTTTTTTAACAAACAAATCCACATACCAAGAAAGAAAGAAAATAATAAATACATATTATTTTTTTTCTACCACCGTCCCATGGCTACAGGTCCTAGGGCCTAGGCCGTGGCACCGGCTGGCGGGTGCACCTCCCCTAATCCGGCACTGATGCCGGAATGCACCCGTCGGCATTGTTCCATGGAGAGGAACGGTGGCCTCACAGCTCAAATCAGCCGCATCAGGGCTAGGAGCCAGGACTAAGAAGGAAGATAGGAACCAGTAGCAAGGGATCAAGAAAAAAGGCGATGGCGTCACGTCGACATCCTTCTATGGTGAGAAATTAATAAAACTATCTGATTATTTTATCTTCTCTGATGATCTGGACTTGCATAGCACGCAGCATGCAAGTTGGCTGGTGTCACGGTTCTAGCCTAGAAGCGCTGGGCATAACAGCCAAACGATCGATCGAGATGGCGCCATACTGTGAGAGGCGTCACGATATTAACAAGCCACACATCACCGGAAGACTCCGGCTTGCCGGTGCTGGGAGAGCCCATCAGATGAAGATAGAAGGCAGGACGTCGGCCTGGTCATCGAAGCGCGCTTAGGACCCAAAGCCGGTTGAGCACTAGGCGGCGGCACATAAAGACATGTACCGTACGTACGTGAATGCATCATCCATGTGTGTTGTGTGATGCATGCATCTGCCTGACTTGCACCTGTATACGTCTAGCGAGCAAGCAGGTCATTCACGCATCGATCTGTAATCGGCAAGTATCTGCAAGAGGGGCGGCCATAAGCCCATAAGCACGGGACAAACACTAGCCCCCGGTGCATTCATGTGCAGCGTTCATGGCATCTACATCGACATTGGCACCAGCTGGATAGATCTACAGACTAAAGGTGTGGCCATCTTGCTAGATCCGATAATTACAATTTAATTTCTCTCCTAAGATGTACTGAATTTTGCCATCCCATAACTACTGTTTAGTTTGTCTTCTCCGAGTACTTATTCCATACTGCTTATAGGTGAGATTAGACCAGGGAAAGAATTGTGAAAAATGAAAGCAAGAGTCTTAGATTACTTTGAATCAATAAGTCTTCTTGATATAATAACCCTTATTGACCTTGACTTATAATATTTTTGTTCAATTTAATATAAATTCGTTAGCTTACTTCGAGTTTACATGTTAATGATGCTAGAAAATTAGGAGACCATGATTCATGGAGTTGAAAGCCTATATGAAAAAACTCAAACCCCCACAAATATTAAAGATAAATAACTAATCCCATAATAACTTATCCGGACCCTTTATGTTTGCATCCAAATTAACCATACGGGCTACCTATATAATTTACACCTAAATTATCCATCTCAACAATTGTAAAAAAAAACACAAACCTATCAAATCTATATGTAAATGCTAATATATGCTATTATGAAATAATTTAACATTCATACCAATATGAAGTTAAAACTATGCATAAAGCTATGTTCCACTATGTAGACTAAGGACACATATCATTAGCAAATGATATACCAATGACCCTTACGCTTCACTTTAAGTCATATTAATACTCATGATAATAAATTTTGCAAGTTGTTATCGTCTTGAAAAAAAGAATAAACAATTTGATTGGAACATTATATCATATGAATAAAAGTATTATAATTCCAAGTATTATTTGTTCACTAAATCAATATCAATGCAATATAAAAAATTCCACATCTTAAGTGCCATGGTGCAAGCTGAAACAACTATTATGGGTATTCTAAGAACTTAAGGGTAGCCTAGGACCTAAAATTTTTTAATAAAATAAAAAATGAAAAATTTGAATAAGCGATATAGTAAGATGATCATAAAATTCTTAAAAAGCATAAAACATTTTACCGTCAAATTGTCCAACTACAATCACCATCGTAAATAATAGTTGTTGTATATGAGAAATGAATCATCTCAAAACTTTGGAAAAAGAATCAAAATTCAGGTCCATGTCGTCAAAATATAGATTACAACTAAAGTCAACATAGTTTAAGCAAATGTTTCAACTAAATGTATATTGATAAACAGAGGTGCTTTCAAAAGAAAAAAAAACCAATAGATATGGACGGAAAGGACATAAAAATCAATAATTGATATATTATCAAAATTGAATGTAAACTATAGAGCACCTATTATTGCTATTATAGTGAAGAGAGAAAAAAATATTTGATATATGTATTTTTTATTAGTTAGTGTCTCTTAAGATTCTAACCCGTACGAGAGCATGGGTCGGTGAACTAGTATAACAAATGATCCACTAGTGAAAGTGAGATGTATCAAACTTGCCCGAAGACTCAGGCTCGCAAGACTCACGCCAAAATATTTTTCAAATGTCGGCGACTGGGTGTATCCGAAGGGCTCCAGGGTTATTTTATTTCCACAAGACATATATACTTGGCCGCCCCAAGCTCTAACCAGAAATTGCATTGGCCCTTCGATATTCTTTGGTCCTTTTCAGGTACGTACGTTCTTAGCAAGTTGTGCTGTAACGAGACCAAGCCATCAAATGGTAACTACCAGCTGGCTGATTTTGTGAGACGACGACAGCCGTGTAACTTCTGGTGCAAGGAATATAATAGCACTGTGTCGTCGAAGTCGTCTCAGAGAAACATATCCACACATCATGGGGTCGGTGTGCAGTGACGGAGCCAGGATTACAAACTTGGGTATTCCTACTTCCACGTCAACCCAAAAAAATCAGCTATTTTTTAACTACAATGGGTAAAAATACTATAAAATATGGTGGAGCCAGGCCGAAAAGCTGTTTTTTACCGTTTTGGGTTGCAATAAATAAAAATACTGCAAAATATAGCATTATACATATACATATATAAGTATATACATATATATATATATACATAAAGGTGTATCAAAATAGTTGGGTATTCCCGAGAATACGGGGAATACCCTTTGGATCCGCCCATGTCGGTGTGTGTACTAGTATAGTATGTAGCTAGCTTAGTATACGTGCATCCATTTCATATATGCTTACAGCACTTTTTTTTCCTCGAACGCACAAAGGGTTTGTGCATCTTTGTCATTAAGAAGAAAAATAGTACGGATTACAACGACACGCCACTGATGATACACTAGGGGAAAAACTGTTATACAATCGGTTCCGTCCACCCTATCAGAAGGCAATTATTAGTTATTACTCTCTAATCAACTACCTAGCCAACACCGTCGTTCAGACGCGGGGGCTCGCGCGGCTTGGGCGGCGACCCGATCGCCTCGGGCCCTCTCCCAGCATGAGCACCCGCAAAGCCCCTCTATGTGAGGGGTCGCCGTCCTCGTGAAAGACGCTGTCGTAGGCCTCCTTAGCATCATCCTCTACTTGAGAGATCATTATTATGTCCTTGGAAATAAACCTCAGCTCTCTTCTGAGATCGATCGATCGAGCAAACATTTCCAATAGAGTACACGTATACGATGTCGAGCTGCCGTGCCTCCCTCCTCGCCGTCCTGTGCATCATCCTCTACGACTGTACCCATGTCCCTCGCGCTGGCTGCCTCTCCTTCAACCTCAGCTTCTCTGAACCCCAAAGCCTAGGTGATCTCGATCGGTTGATATACTGCACCGGCGACGCATACCTCACTCTAGACAAGCTTGAGCTCACGCGGCGGAGCAGGAGGACCAACGACAGCACCGGCCGGGCCACGTACACGCAGCCAGTGCGGCTATGGGACGCAGCTACCGGCGAGATGGCCAGCTTCACCACTAGCTTCGACTTCCAGATCACTCTGGACGACGCGAGCACCATCGTCACTCCCGGCGACGGCGGGATGGCCTTCTTGCTCAGCCATCATATCGGGTCTGGTATACCCCCCGGGAGCTTCGGGGGCAGCTTGGGCCTCCTCCCGTACGCCACCAACGGCACCGGCGACACCACCATGGTCGCCGTCGAGTTCGACACCTATCGCAACCAGCAGCTATACGGCAACATCAGCGGCAACCACGTGGCCATCGACGTCAACTCCCTCAACTCCACGGCGGTCACCGACACCACCTCGCCGACCAGGAACCTCACGTCCGGTTACAAGATGATGGCAACCGTGAGGTACGAGAATGTTACCAAGTTCCTGGCCGTCGAGCTCACCATCAACGGCGACACGTCCTACTACGTCAACGCCACTGTTGATCTCAAGAGCTACCTTCCCGAGCATGTCGCTGTCGGCTTCTCGGCAGCGACTGCCGGTGGTGGCGAGCAGCACCAGATACTGTCATGGTCATTCATATCCACTCTGCAGGAGGAACAGGTAGCACAAGCACCGCCGCCACTGCCACCGCCACCGCCACCGCCGCCGCCGCCGCCGCCGCTTCATCAGTCACCTGAAATCGTCCAGCATCCCAAGACGAGGTCAGTAGGACGAACCCAGATAGTAATCTCCGTGCTAGCGGTTGTGCTAGGAGTATTTCTCTTGGCATGTGCAGCCGTGCTTGTATGGCGGCACAAACGACACAAGAAACCACCAAATGAAGAAACCAGTGACAGCGACTGTGAAGGAGAACAACGACACGGCAGGGCCGAGCTCGAGAGAGGGGTGGCTGCCAGCGGCCCTAGGCGATACGCGTACCGCGAGCTGGCGGCCGCCACCAACAACTTCGCCGAAGATGGCAAGCTCGGCTGCGGTGGCTTCGGAAGCGTCTACAGGGGTAAGCTCGCCGTTGCCGGCGAAGAGCGCCCGGTGGCCATCAAGATGTTGTCATCGGAGTCGTCGGCGCAGGGGAGGAAGGAGTTCGAGGCGGAAGTGAGGATCATCAGCCGTCTCAAGCATCGAAACCTTGTGAGGCTCTTGGGGTGGTGCGACAGTCGTCGCAATGGCCTCCTGCTCGTCTACGAGTTGGTTGCCAAAGGCAGCCTCGACACGCATCTCCACAGCAGCGACGACAGCGAGAGCTTTTTGGCGTGGTCAGAAAGGTAACGACACATTTAACCATCCTTAATAATTATCATGCATGCATAGACTAGTAATAATAACCAACATATATACTCTCTCCATCCTATTTAGATTGTCGTTTTGGACTTCATATACCATTTTGTTTGACCATTCGTCTTACTCAAAAAAATTTATACAAATATTATTTATTTTGTTATGATTTATTTTATTATTAGAGATACTTTAATAATGATTTATTTATTTTATGATTGGTAAAAAATTGAATAAAATAAATGGTCAAACACGATACTCTAAAGTCAAAAACGACAATCTCAAAGGAACGGATAGAGTAAGTGCTAGAAGATTCATGGATAAACTCAGCATATCATTCCGGGTCAGTGAGTTGCCATAGTGTTGGGGAGTGCAAGACAGTGGCCAGTAGACAGAGGTGTTCTGGGTGTCGAAAAAAAAGTTTGGAAGTCGGCTTAGGAAGTTAGAAGTTGCACATCGGTTGTTTTTTTGTGTGTGTGTGTGGGGGGGGTGTGGAGATTGTGAGTAGTCCGTTGAGTTGTTTTTATCTAGCTTGACAGTCTGTCAAACCTAAAAAGTTGTTTACAATGCTTGTGCATGTAATTCTTTTCTATTGCGCCATGTTCGGGATCTTTCCAAAAAAGAAAAAAAACTCAGCATATCTGGCCCCATGGTTATTGAAGTTGTTTATATTTGGTCCTTTAATTTGACAAGGTTTATACAAATACCGTACATCCTCCTTAAATTTTGTCTTGTTGTAATCATTTATAGTTACAAAATTACTCTATCCATATTTGTTCTCCTTGCATTGCATCTCCATGTTTACTTGATACGTTTTGATGGTCTGTTTACTTGATATGTGTTTAGTTGAAATTTTAGCTTAATTAAACTATGTGTGTTTGAAATTAAGAAATATATATGCATATATATGTGACGCAATGGTGACACTTAACACAGGTGCTATGTATTTGACTTGTAAATCGAAATGGTCATCACTTCATGCATATGTGTATATGATTTGCATAGTGACACGTATGCACGCATAACATATAGTTCATTTTTTCTATATTAGTAATAATGATAGAAGAGAGTAATTGAGAAGATTATAGGAGTATTTTTAAAAAAATATATAATAACAAGGGTTACTTTAGGTTATTTTTAGAGGTGGTTAATTTATTAGATAAAAAATTAGAATGTTTCTTATATTTTTTTTCATAATAGCATAAATGGTTACTTTGATAAATGGTTGGATGATTATGATTGTTGTGAGAATTTTAGGCTAGCTTATCTCTTTTTACCAACCACTGATTGATTTATAAGGTACATATACATAGGTACCAGATTATCCTTGGCTTGGGATCCGCGCTGCGGTATCTCCATCAGGACTGGGAGCAGTGTGTGGTGCACGGTGACATCAAACCAAGCAACATCATGCTGGACGAGTCCCTCGGCACCAGGCTCGGCGACTTTGGCCTGGCCCGGCTTGGCGATCACGGCGCACGGTGGCACACCACCAGGGCCGTGATGGGCACGGCGGGGTACATCGACCCAGAGTTCGTCAACACGCTCCACCCGAGCACCTACTCCGACGTCTACAGCTTCGGCATTGTCCTCCTCGAGATCGTTTCCGGGCGGTGCCCCGTCATCCTGCTGAAAGGCAGTGCGCACTTCGTCCTAGTCAAGTGGATGTGGGGCCTCTATTGCCGGAACGCGATCCTCGACGCGGCGGACGAGCGGCTGAGGTCCGGCAACCAGGCCGACGATAGGTGCATGGAGAGGGTGCTCGTCGTCGGGCTGTGGTGCGCGCACCCTGACCAGAACGAACGGCCGTCCATCGCACAGGCCATGCACGTCCTGCAGTCAGAGGACGCCAGGCTTCCGGAGCTCACGCCGCAGATGTACAGGACGGTGTCGGAGTTTGCCGTCACTAGACTTGCAATTGGCGCCTTGTCCGTTCAGAGCTCCTCTTCCACGACCACGGCGACAACCGGTGGCCACTCCAAGGTCTCTTCCGAGTCAGCATCCTCTCCCTTGCTCTAAGATTCAAAAGAGTTGGCTTGATTTACATTCATCACTGTTGTATGGGCTGCCTCTGGTCTATGGGCGTCTTTGTGTATTATATATTGACTGTAAAATTACTTTTTTGCACATTCATTACCGTTATACTTCTTCACTTTAAAACAATCATCTGTTGTGTAGTTCTTCACTTAAAGCAAGCATCTTTGTAAATTGTGTTTTTTACATTCTGAGCCTCTCCCCCGTCGTCGGTGGCCACTCCGGCCCCGGCGTCCATGCCCACTCCCCCCTCCCCCACCCCCACCGCAAAAAAAACGTCAGTGTCCGCTGTGGCCCTAGTGTCCACATCTCTGCTCCCCGTTTCCTTCACCTTGCTGCACGCCCATGGATGGCCTCCATGGTTCTCCGTCCTAGGGCTCTGGGCATCAACAAGCCCTTCCCCGAAGCACTACCGCTACTTGCAGCAACCATTGTCACCGCTCTGTCCCCCGCGTTGTTTGGGTGCTGTGTGGCCATATGCTCTACACATGAGTCACCTGCCACCGGCTCCTCCTCTTGGCCAAGGCAGGACAAGCTCTAGTTCTTGGATGCAGACATGTCCTCTTATGAGCCTCTGAGCCTCCCTCCCCTGCTCCGGTCAAGGGAAATGGAAAGGAACAAAGTAGCCGCTACATGCCTGCGCCGTCGTCGCACCTGCCACCGTCAGGATGAAGGAGCCATTTGCTTCATGGCGGATGTTCCCTCTTCATTTAATGTGTGAAACGTTTCCTACTATGCACAATTTTTTGCTTATGTTGCCACATAGTTTGGTTGCACTATTAAATCCATCCAGTATGACAATGGTCATGATTTCAACAATGCCACATCCTGATACTTCTTTCTCACTAAAGGTGTAGTTCTTCGTATGTTGTGCCCATACACGTATTCCCAAACTGGTAAGCTCTTGAGCATCTCATTCGGTCCACTAATAATATTACATGCTCATTACTTTTCCAGGCCAACCTCCCCCATCCTTTTGGGTTGAAGCTCTTCACACAATGACCTATCTCCTTAACCATCATCCCTCCAATATGTTGTCCTCCAACACACCCCACCATGCCCTTTATAACACCCCACCAGACTATTCGCACTTGCGTATATTAGCGTGCGCCTGCTATCTAATCTTTTCGCCACTACATCGCATAAACTCAGCCCTTGTTCCACCTTGTGAGTCTCTCTTGGATATCCATCAGACCACGAAGGTTATAATTAGTGCCTTGATCTCACGTCCAATTGTGTTATTATTTCTCGAGATGTCATCTTTGATGAAATATGGTTCCCCTACTCTGCGTTGCGACACCTCCTTCATACAACTTTGATTTCCTCTTCGCAGATGATTATGTTATTTCACCCATTGGTTTGTGAGCTTTGCCTGCAGGTACTCCCAGCATTCCAGGTCCCGTCCCTACTGCCCCCGCTACTTCGTCGGCACGAGTTGTTGCCAGCATGGATGTGGCCCTTAACCCACCTCCGGCGCCCACCATCTGGTCGGATCTGCTGCTCCGGTTGACGTCTCGTCTCCGGTTGCTGCCAACAGCACCACGGCCACCTCTCCACCAATCACCTCTATGAGGCTAATTGCTCCTAGCAACTCGCCTTGGCACTGTCGTCGCACGATCCTCTTCCTCCAATGGCTGCCCTAGTTAATCCGCATGTTAATGACCATGCCATGGACACTCGCGGCAAGCGGGGCTTTCATCTTCCAGTGCAGCGGCTCAACCTCCATTCCATGATGCTCTCTCCCATTCAGAAGATGTATCATGGTGCTCTTGCCGATCCTAAATGGCAGGATGCTATGATTGAGGAGTTCACTGCTCTGTAGCATAATGATACTTGGGATCTGGTTCTTCGCCATCATGATGCCAATGTGGTTATGGGCAAGTGGGTTTATCACCGCAAATTCACCTCTTATGGCTCTCTTGATTGGTACAAGAAATGTTGGGTTTGTTTTGGGGGTTTACTCAGCGCCTCAATATTGACAAGGGAATTGCTCCGGTACACCTCTTTTAGAAAATTGCACGCATCTTAAAGCAACCCTAATTAACCATTATCTTAATTTTTTCATTGAGGTCCCGTCTTAGCCCAGCCCCTACCATGCTCAGCCCGTGCCCGGCCCACACCCGAACTCCTGCTCCCTGACTATAATCTCGTCCAGCCTCTTTACCTGATCTGGCCGGTGGCCCTCAATGTCCGGACTGTCTACGGCAGCGGCACTCATGTGCGCAGCACCTCTTCGAATTGTGTCATGGCCGTGATTGATGTCCGCAGCCAGCTCCTGCCCCTCGAGGAGGTCCGCTTTGCCCGAGACCATGACCTAGACTGATGCTTGTCTTTAGGATCTTGTCTCTTGTATGTATGTATTGCATTTGGAGTCAGGGTGAACCGTCAATTTAGCAAGTATAATCTTTGTGCAGTAATTTTTTCGCACTGTACCCTAAGAGTATCCATGTACTATGATGCTGCAAGCCACTATAACTATATCAATTTTGAATGATCTGGAAAAGTATGGATGCTATGGTGATGAGCTATGGCGGAGGCGGACTGTTCTGCATTCCGTCAGGCGTCGAGTACCACCATGTTCGCTCGTTGAGAGGAATGAGATCTACTGCGATAATGTCAGTGCGGTCTACCTCTCCACCAACCACATCCAGCACCAGTGGACGAAGCATGTGGAGATCGACCTACACTTTGTCCGTGATCGGGTGGCCATGGGTGAGGTGCGGGTCCTTCACGTTCCGACTACCTCCCAGTTCGCGGACATCTTCACCAAAGGCCTCCCGACCTCGACCTTCACCGAGTTTTGCTCCAGCCTCAACATCACCAGTGGCTAGTTGCGTCTGTGGGGGGGCTGTGTATGTTCTTCTTCTTGTTTAGCCTGGAACTCCGCTGCGCCGGTAGTTCAGACTGCGGGGGGGTGTTGGATTGTGTGTATTAGGCCCATGAGGCTAAGGCCCATGTGGCCCATATATGGTTACCTATATAGCTACCCTTCTAGGGTTAGCCCAATAATAGAAAATCATTCCTCAAACACTAAATAGTAATTTGACATTGTTTCTTGGTGAATCAAATGTGCACACAACTGTACTCTGGTAGTAGATGTGAATTGGTATGTAAATATGCTAGTTAATTAGCATTAGGTAAACAAATGCCAAATACATATTACTGCAAATGCTATGCTAATTCTTGGACCCATCTAGCAGAGTGGCTGATATTAGTAGCACATGGTATGATCCGAATGGAATCTTTCCTACTATAAATTCTTTTTGAGCCTGCTTCAAATGTGAGCACATCTTAATAGCATAAAAAAGTAATTTGCTAAATCAAATATAGACAACTAGTCTGCTAACAAATGGAGGTTCTTAGATGACCTGAGTAGTCACCAGTCTCGCCAGAAATTCAACCAAAATTTTAGAACATTCTGAAAGGAAAAACATACACGTTCACAATAGTCTTTAGCTTCTTGTGCTGCACATAGCTAATTAGTGCCATAATATTATATTTAGTATGTATTGATCTCCTCAATGCTAGCTGAATAATCTCAAACGAAACTTGTTCATAGTAAGTCAACAACATCAAGAGATTCGATACATGCTCCAAATTCATTGAAACTCCACTAAAGAGCAGTACAACACATAAGCCGTGGTGCAGTACCAACACTAAGCAAGAGCACACTGTAGATAATTATCATCAAGTAGCACAGCAGTGTCACCTCCCTTTTCAAAGATCAGTAATAACAGTCGATGGACATGACATGGCATGCTGATCATGTATTTCATCCTGAACCAAACCAATCTTCAGCAAACTATTGGGCTCCAAGTCTGATGGGAGACGTGCATCCCTTTGCAGGTACTGCATGACAAGGCGCATGCAAGGTCTCTTGACTGGTGTTTTTAACTGAATGATGAAATACTAGGGTTTTGCCACACCAATCGCGGTGACAGATCGATGTGGAAGGCCATGGACAACATATTGCTAACAAAAAAAAGTCACATGACCATTTTCTGAATCGAGAGAGATGAGATAGCTGCCACCAGCATTATTTATTGGTGAATCCCAGAGGAGATGAATAGACTTTTTTTTTTCCTTTGGAACTAAAACAGCGGTTCGGACCAATGCTCTTCCCAGTTTGGTACTCGCTTCCTGAAGTTATGCTTTGATCATAGTATCTGCTCGTTATGTATATATTATCCACTGTGTTGGAGGTAACCATTTGGTCGGCTATGTACTGTTGTTGCTGTGGAGTCTAGACAGATGGATGGACCCATTGAGACAGTTGGATACTTCAATGTACTGTGGTGGCAGCTTTGACTTTATACTGCAGTTCAGTGAGCCACCCAGTTCCTCTGTTGAAGTTGAGGAAGCAGAAAATTTTTTTCCTGATGAATTTTATGTAGATCGAATGTGAATCAGTACATGTTATATGACACTTCAGCACAGTGGCAGATCAGGTGGAGGTTCCTCCAGGGACTGCAGCTCCCCAACGCCCTCCTACACAAGGAATGCCATGATGAGGCCTCAGGCAATGACCGCGATGTGCAGGCGGCACCCAGGTGAAGCCGTTTTTGGCTTGGTCGACTGGATGCTTACAAGCTACATTAATTTGATGTCTATCTAGTACTTAAGGATGCTTCACCAATGCTTATTATTAGTAGGATATGCATATGCTTTGTTGTCGATTGTCTAATCAGTGTATTGCATGCAATTCAGCAAGCAGAAGACAGAGACATGATAGTGCAATTGCTAAGGGTACTTGTTAGATGCTAATGCACAAGCCTCTAAGCAGAGTGGCAAATTAGCATTTAGAAAACTTTAATTGTCAACCAAATATCGACTACTAGACTGTGTTAATAATAGTTGGAAGCAGCCCTCCGAGTAATAATCAGAAAAGCATGAAAGTTGACCAAAACCTACTTACAGAATTCTGAAATGGCAGACCTTAGACATGAAACAATATGCTGCTCTGGAAAAACTTCAATATTTGCTGCATTTTTGCATGTACCTCGGTACCAGTTATATGTGATGCATCAACGGTACATAGACAATCTCAAATGAAAAATGTTGTACATAGTTGGTTCCATTCCATGCATATATTGCATATATGGTATGTCAACAAAATCGTAGGAGCTAACCCTCTGTTCATCTGTTGTATATATGCAGAGCATGCAGGGACACATCACGCAAGTTCTTTCGGTTGTAGATTCAGTATTGACAGTGCGTGTTTGTGCCGCAAGCTGTTGGACAGTCCCGAGGGACAGCGCGGAGTGTGTTGAGAGCGCTCCTGCTTCTGCTCCATCAGCCTTGAAGCTCCAACCCAAAATGTAATCTGCTGAGTCCTGAGTCCTGTCTGACACAAGTGCTCTATTCGCTCAAATTCAACGAAGAGTGTTCTTCAACAAACATGTACTTCTTGCTGGGGGCCAGTTCTTCCTCCTTCAGCCCTGCACCAACGTCAGGCCCATCGATCGTCAGTGCACTCCGCACTCTTGAACAGTTTACCAGGTTCAGTTCAGCGCGGTAGCGGTGAAATGCAGTGTCTGAGGCTGAATGCAGAGGAAAATTGGTTATCGCTTTGGCCTGGAAGGTTTCTTTTCGAGTTTCATTCATGCCGGTATATGGATATGATGCTGTTCACTAGCAATGGGACGGCTGCTGTTGGTTTTCACCGATGGGGAACCGCATTTACCTTTGGTTCAGCTATGCTGGGTGCTGGTTCGTGAAAGCCGCAAAGTAGCAGGGGTATTGAAATTACCTCTTAGGGGTTTCAAAAGCTCGTGTTTTCGTTTCAACCCAAACGGGATTTCAAAAGTGGGTCTCCAATGAAAGAACGTCTCTTTTTTTTTTGAAACTAATGAAAGAACATTTTGGTGGAGACCTACTTGGGAGCAGGCTAGCTCGGTGTGGGTCATCGTTGATGACGGCACGAGAGGTGACGACGGCGTTTTTGCCTTACGTCCATGTTGTCCGGGGTTTTGGCAGTGCAGTGTAGTGATCGGCTGGTAGGTTAGAGTTGGTGGTGGTTCTCTTTTTCTGAGTTGTGCTTCAGCTTTGTGCGGTTCGTGTCGATGTTCCAATCATCCGATCGACCAGAGTTGTTTTTTTTGTTGAGTTTGTTTTCTGACGTGACTGTTGGTCACTGTTGTATCGTTGTGCTCACTTTAGATTTTTTTTTAATATAATCAATAGCTCTCCGGCTCACGTCTTTGGTCGCTCAAGCTCGTGTTTTCGGACTCGCACAAACCAAACGGGCCCTTATCCAATCCGATTCCGACCCAACGTGATCGAGGGGAAGGCCCAATAAAACATTGGCAGGAGGCCTCTTCGGTTCGCTATAATAAACCCACGACTCCTCTCATACCCTTTTCCGGCAAGCAGGATGACGACGACGATGAAGACGAGGAGGGGCGGCGATCGTTCGGCATTGGAGGGGCTGCGGCTCCGCCGCCTTATCCCTTTGCTCAGGCGCCACCGCCTCTACCGCGCCGCCCACGTGTACGCCGCCTCACCCATCTCTTCAATTTCTCTTCTCCCCCGCCCCACTCCCTCTTCCTGATGGATCGAATCAGTTGATGCGATTTGGTTACCCACCAATGGCAATCGCAGCCTGAAGCGGAAGACGTGCGTCTTCTTCGACGCGGCGCGGCTCCGGCGGATGATGCTCCGCGACCGCTGGGCCGCCGCCTCGGCCTACGCCCTCAGCTTCGTCGATTACCGCGACTGCAGCCACGAGGCCGACGAGCTCAACTACCGCATCCTTCTCCTCCGCGTGCTCGCCGCCTTGGCAGCTGGCCAGGCCCGCTCCGTCGAGCCCCTCTTCCGGCGCATCTACGCTTGCATCCAGTTCTTCCCAGAGTACGACCGCATACGCGGGCTCCTACTCGCCATGCGCTCCGACGACACCAAGTACTACTCGCATTGCGTTGTTGATTGCCTTTCGAGCACTGCAAATATGCATCAGTTGCTGAACCCTGACCGTGACGTTGGTTTCTCTTGCAGGTCCTCCAGGCTATATGGGCGCTTCAAGCCCAGGGCAGTGCAGGGCATTATGGACTTGGTTGCCAAGTGCCCAGAGCTCAACAAAGCCAGTACACGTCATACTGAGTATGTATCTCATTCTGATAGTATATATATATATGTTTCAAAGTTTCGGATTGTTAAGCCTAATCCCATCCAATGCCTGTTTTGCATCCTGCCACTCAGGCACTCACATGCGCCTTGCTTTGTTCAGGTCTCCTCAGATCAGTCACAGGATGAATTCTTCAGGTTTGCCTGCATCCCCGTAACATTTGGCATGCAGTGGAAATAACTGTCCTGTGAACATCATCCATTAAGCATAATGCATGATTCTTGTGCCTTGGTATAATTGTTGTATATTTAATGCCATGAGTTACTTACACCTCTAACAAAGCACAACATCTTCCCTGTGCTACCGTTATAGTTTCACATCCATTGTACTACTAAACATCTGGGTACATATTCTGATTCAGTGATATGAGTCGCATTTGTTGCTAGTTGTACATTTGACATTTCCATTTGGTTTTCCATGCTATATATGTGCATGCTGGTTTATATATATTAAATAATGGACTAATCACTTCAACCCAAGACCAATTATAGGCCCAATACAGCATCCGTTTCATATTATTTTGGAAATGAAGATATAGCTTTCTATTTCTTACAATGCATAGCAAGGCGAGGTACCTAGCTCGGTGGCCTCCTTCAATCTCTCATGCTTAATCAATAACTCAAGCAGTTGATTGCTACTTTGTTTTCGTTTTCTTTACTCATGTATCTTGTATGATGAACTTGGCTTCATAGTGCTGTGGATCATGTGTGCCTAGGTCAAATTTAGGTGATGCAAAACTTGTCCTTGCTCAAGCAAGGACATACCTTTGAGCCATTATATTGCAAAAATTAACTTGATGCCACACATTCTATGATTCTTGTTTGATTCCTCATGATCTTATCTCTATGATACTTTAGCATAGATCTCATATTATTTCTATCATTCTTTACTTGCCTTTCACAGGTATTGCTTTCTTTAATTCTATTAAACATTGGTTGTCCTCATGACCTCACCTCATGTCTTGCTCTCTCTTTTTTTTTTCTGTCTCATATTTTCACTTGGAATTGTGATGCATATATACAATACAACATAACCTTTTTTGTGCTTGTGCGATACCAAATTTTCTCTTGGCATCATTGTTATATATGCATACACACTTGCACAATTTTTGTACTTTATAAGTACCACCTTTCACTTGAAACTCCTATGCCCTGCAGATGCTCCAAGTACTGCAGCCTTTGCGGGTATGCTGTCTACTTCACCAACACCAGCTAAAATGTTTCCAGTTTCATCAACTAATGACACAGGTACGAGTACTTGTGTTAATATTTATTGTGCGTGACGGTCCTACCTGACATCGCATCTTCAGCTACCCAGGCAGCAACCCAAAGAGAGGAAGCTGAAATCACCAAGGCGCCAGCGGCTGCCTCGAATCTTGTTGCTGGGCTTCGCGTCCCACGTCAGCGTCGGCCCAACCCACAATACATTGGCCCAGAGTGGATTGCGTGAGTGTCAGGTGCCTCTGGCCGCAAGCCAGCAACAGCTCTGAGCTCTGTATAAGGGGCGTGTGTGTTTGGCTTGGCGAGGAACTGGACTTACGAACCTACTGCACGACGGTGGTGGCAGATGGCGGCGAGTTGAACTTGATGCAGCGCAATTTGTAAACTATTATCGCATTAGATGACTAGTGGCACTATTACATGTCTATACAGAGAAAAGTGTCCATGTGCATGTCGACCCCTGAAATAGCCTAATGTTCTACTGCTCTTTTGTGGGATTTCTGTTTCTTGACCTATGATTATAAGTTAATTCTGTCATATATGGTCTGGTTCTGGTATTAAACACTAAGGCACTTGTCCCGGAAGTTGTAGAAGTTCTGAGCAAGCTTTGTAATAATTTAAGAAAGGGTACAACAGAGGCCACATACAGCTGAAGGGTTTGCTGAGTAAGACATACTGTGTTCCAGTGTATTCTTTTAGAAAATCTTGCGTAGCAAATGGATATACATACAAGTTGTGCTGTTCTTTTTCTATATATACTAGCAAAACATGCCTATGGGTTACAACGAGAGAAAACAATCAAACTTTTATAGAAAAGACGAGGAAATGAATGATACATATCTATTTCTATTTTACTTTTTCTATATAAAATCTAAAATTATAATTTTTTTAGGATAACCATGATATCTATAATATAATAAGCTAATGTTGGCAATAATACGACAACATCATATACACTAGCACACAGATGGGCTATAGTCTCGGTTGGGAAAGGGATTTAGTCCCAGTTTTCCAACCGGGACCGGGAATCCGAGACTAAAGGACCATGCTTTTAGTCCCAGTTGCATGAACCGTGACTAAAGGGCTTGTGCGAGGCTAAAAAAATAATTTACGATTCATGGGACTCGAACTCAAGACCTTATGCATTGTCTCGCACGTGGCTAACTACCCTGCCTGCATGCGGCGCCGTCGAGCGGCTCCCCACCGGCAACCTAGAGACGGCGTGTGCGGGCAAGTCATGGTCTTCCACAACGGTGGCGGCTTTAGCGCCGCTGTGACCATCTCGCGATGGTTGTGCCCTGATCCGCACGACGACGGCTGCGGCAGTAGTGCCCGGGTCCTCGTGACTGCGGCGGCGACACCCTAATACACACCTCAGCGACGATGTCCTTCATCCGCAGCCTCCACCATGGCGGCATGCACACTAGAGGACATCCCGACAACGACGTGGCGCCTCAGGCCTAGCCGGCGGCGTGGGTGCCCCTAGCCATGCGCACATGGGGAGTCGACGGCGCAAGCACGCTGGCCTGCACCGTGGAGGTAACAGGACGGGCGCCCCAAGCGGCCTGGAGGCGCGACCCCATCTAATGTCCTCGTCGATTCTTTCTCTGGTTTCCTCGTTCAATTCTTTCTCTGATTTCCTCTTCGATCGATTTGTGTATGGATGAAGAAGGAATCAATTTTTGTTGCTTGTTGTGGTCGTTGGCAAAAGAATCAACAAGTTTATTGATTTGACTTTATAAGTTGGTTTTGATTCAGCATCGGTTTGGTCCCTTGCACCTTGCTTGCTGATTTGGAAAATCCTCGGTATAGATTTGGGGGACCGAAGGAAATCTAGTTGATTTTGAATTCAGGATGGTTAGAGATGAATATGGAGGCCAGACGAAACTTTGGGTTGAAATTTTGTCCCTTTAATATTAGCTATCGATGGATATAGATAATGGACTATGCACAACAAACTGCTCGAGATTTCAGCTTCCGTTTAATTTGATTAGTGGGACCGAACCAAGTTATAGTAAAATAGATTTTGTTTCTAATCAAAGTTACGGCAAAAACTTGATGGTGAAAACCTATATTTCTTAAGAAATGACTCAAGGGCTCAAAGATCCATAATTATTATATTTATCATTTATTATGATATTTATAAAAAATATAAGTATTTAGAAAGGAAAGTGATGTACGTGGAGGGGAAAAAAACGAAACGGACGCCAACACCATCACCTATCCATGGTCCGTGCAGGGCCAAGCCATCGTTGTTTGCCGACGAAGACTCATCCATACACAGTTAAGGAACAACTAAAGACTCTGATCCATACAACCGATCCGATCGAGTAATATACCATCGCGTACAGAGACAACTAGTTAAGGAACAACTAAAGACTCCATACAACCGATCCGATCGAGTAATATACCATCGCGTACAGAGGCAACTAGTTAAGGAACAACTAAAGACTCTGATCCATACAACTGATCCGATCGAGTAATATAACATCTCGTACAGAGGCAACTAGATTAGGCGTACAACACTCCACTCATAATGTTCACCGTGTTCATCAAGATGTAGAAACACCGAGGTTCATGGTCTCTGTGCGCCATCCTGAAGAGGAGGATGCTACTCCACTCATAACGTTTCACCGTGTTCATCATCAAGTTGTAGAAACACCGAGGTTCATGGTCCCTGTGCGCCATCCTGAAGAGGAGGATGCTCTGTTGTTGCTGCCTCTTTTCTTGGGAGAAGATCACGAATCTTTTTTCGTATGTACTCAGTGGAAGCAGGACACCGCGCCTGTCTACCTTCAGGGTCATGTAGCTGATGATAGTAGAGCTTTTTCTCGCTGTATTTCTTCTTCTTGAAATCATGGCAGGCTAGGCAGCGCACCTCGTTACCCCGCCTCTCGCCGAACAGCCCTATGGGTACGACTCCATCTTCTATCTGCACATCTCTGCATGCGTCCGATAGATATAGCTATCACACAGTTCAACTAAACAAGATTGCTGATGCATTTGTGACTAAGTCTTACCCGAATGTAGGAAAGTAGATCTTTAGGTAGTCATTAACAGACCGGCGTGTTTTATTCTTGTCATTGAAGCGACATTTTCTATTATGAGAAGCAAACAATTAGATCACCCCTAGCAATTAGATCACCCCCTAGTGTGTCCCCTTAACAATGAGTTTGTAAATCATTTATGCATTCAAAGTGTAATTAGTTTCAGTATTTACCTCGGCAGCGCCTCACTCTGAACCATCGCTTGTATTTCAGCCATCAGCTTGTCCACGAACTCGATGCCGGTACTGGAACCATCAGGATAATCAGCACAGATATAGTTGCGGTGGTAAGCACCAGCTCGGATGGCATCACCCATTTTCCTCAGATCAAATAATGCTTGCCCCCGCAACAACAACAAAAGCTCGGGGTGTGTCCTCCTGATATCCAGCGGGTTTGCCTCAGCATTCACGGCGGTACCGGCAGCAGCTCCGTTTCGCACCATCTTTGTCAAGATATCAAGTGCACGGTTCCATTCGCCTTGACGAAGGCAGGCTTGCAAATCATTGGGTCCGAGCTGATTGTCATATTGCTCCACCTGCACTATCTCTCTGCAGCAACGAAACTAGAATATATCAAATCACTTCATTCATCAACCACTCACACTGCTTTATTAGCAAACTAAAGTTTAAAGCAATATAATCACTCCATCTTATAAACACTAAAAAAAGAAGATTGCTCACGCTCCAATAGTAAGCTCGTCTTTAAGAACACTGTCCATAGAAGGTGGCTCTTGCAGTACTGATGCCAACCTGTACATATGCAGACATAAGTTACATGCTCTGCCCATTGGAATGCTCTACCCATGTAAGATGGAATGCTCTACCCATGTAAGATTAAGTGTTACTTACGTCTCTAACATATCCAATTCTTCATTTTCACCATCATAAGCTTCAACACGTCCTTCCACAAAAAGAATCGGCCTACAATAATAGTATAGGTGTGTGAATGCAGAGCATCTGTAAATTAAGATGCAGTAAACATTAAACACAAGATGTAAATTATATGCAATGAGCATGCATGGGTAAACTAATATGCAATTAATTACAGTCTTTTTTTTATCAATATCCAGTAAATAATTAAAGCACAAGGATGTGATAAAACATGTCATAGTTACATAAACTATACTTACATTTTCTATTGTAGTAATAAACTTGTTTCAAAATGAAGTCCAATACTCCATGGGTCTCAAAAGTAAATAACTGATCCATTGTTTCAAAAGAACTCCAAGTAAATAACTGATCCATTGTTTCAAAAGAACTCCAATAATTCGCAGTTATCCTCCTATCTGTGCTCATTCTCGAAGAAAATCCGATAATCCAGTGTAGTTCCTAAGAATTCCGGCTGTGCTCGTTCTCGAAGAAAATCCATACTCCTATCATATTCCAAACTCCTCCCAAATTCCTCAACAGCAGGTTTAAGGCATATCCATGTCAGCCAATCAATTCTTTTGTGACTTAACAACGCAGAATTTAATCTCATGCCAAATAAACGACGACCATTAATCAAGCAATTGGTAAAGAGAAAATTAGAGGGAAACTCTGCAAGTTCTGGCTGATGAGGATGAGGACCGAGAACGTCTCCGCCTCCCCCTGGGCTCATTTTCTTACCCTTGGGCTCGAATGGCCTGGCCCAATATCCAGCGATGCGTTACGCACGCGTGGGAGTCCAACGGAGTTGCCCAGTTCTCCCTGTCCACCGGCCGCCGCACTTGCTCGACCGCCGCCGCCTGTCTCTGTTGGTGACCAGAGATGGACGGGAAGGAGGAGAACGTCGGGCCATTCCGCCAGACCAGCGCGCGCACGCGCCGCATGGCCACGCGCATGGCGTCCGCGCTCGCCAGCTCTGACAACCGCGCCCAGGTAACAAGGGGATTGGACTGACTGCTCCTGCTTCCCCTTTCTTCCTCCTACTCCAAGCTGTTTCCCTACAGTTTATCAACGAGGACGTCAATTCCCTTTCCTCTTCGAGTATTAACTGTGCTGAAGTTAGAACTGCAGATCTCGAGACATTTTCTCTGCTCAAGTGTTGAGGTCAAAGTACTCTCCAATTTTATCTAAGGAGTAGAACGTAACCATGTCAAGTATTGGCCTTATTATTTTTTTTTCTAGAAGAAGGATTGGGCACTAATATGTTGTTTGTTTTCCTTTTATAATGCCTCTCGCTCTGTGTAATGTTTTTTTCCCCCCTGATCCAAGCTGCATTGTAATATGACTATGTTTTAAATTTGAATGGGGCATCACCTATTTGCCAGTTTCCAGCTTTGCAGTAGTGCAGTGTTTTGCGAGCCTTTTACATGAGTGCCATTATAAAAGATCGTATTTGCACCGAGGCCATTAAAAAAGATGGCTGCACACAGGTGACACTGGTCCAAACTTCTTTGCCTGAGAAGCCATTCCGTCCGTGTGCCGTTCTTTTTCTGCCGTTTGGTAGGTCTGACACGCGGGACCGGGCATTGTAGTGGACAATCTTGCCCCTGGCGAACAGTGAAGAGCGAGCGAGGATACTGAAGCATTGCAGTTCATATCATAAACCAGAATAAACATTTCATATCATAAACCAGATCAACAGCTAACAGTTCAGCTAAATGCACACATCATTGTTCAACAGGTCATTGTTCAACATCATCCACACATCATTGTTCCAGAGCATTACCAGAAGTACATTACATAAACCGGATCTCAAAATATTACAGCCCCATTACTGAAGCATTGCAGTTCACAAAACATGGTTCTAAGTTGACTGCAGCACAAAAGGTCTCCAGGTTGACAACACTTCAAAAGATCTCCAGGACTCACTTCAATCCAGGTGAAGTTGCATCTTGCTCCTGGTGTTTGCAGCTGGGCTAGAAGGGTCAGGGCGAGCCTTGGTGGGTGTTAGCTTCTTCTTCATTCCAATCTTCCTCCTTGGAGTATGAACTGTAGCAGTAGAAGCTTCCTTTGGCTCCTCCTGATCAGGAAAGATAGTCTCAAAAGGGGCAAGGTGTACAACCTGGATAGGAACTGGTTCATGAGCTTCTGGTTCATTGGACCCAGTTGCAGACCTGTAAATGGACTGCTATATTAGACATGGTTCTTAGGCATTGCACACGAATAAGTATTAGAGACTGAAGTAGTGGCATACCTGCTAGAGAAAGGAGTAGTGGTAGAGAGTGAAGTACTTGATGGTGCTCCCCTAGATTTGGAGACAGAAGATGAAGAAGAGGATTTCCTCTTCCTTTTCTTCTGTACAGCCTTATCCACTGCCTCATTAGGAGGGAACACCATCCCTTGAGCCACCACAATGCTTGTTTCAGTGTTAGCACCAGCTGCTTTCTTTTGCGTCTTCTTTGGAAGACCCCTGCAAGTGAAAAATTACACAAGTTGGTTTAACTTAATGTAAATCATATCATATATGAATAAATGCTACTGAGACAAGCTCACCTATCAGCCTCCATTGCAGCTATGTCTGCTGGACTCCCATTCTTGCAGGTGTACCAGTGATGCCCTAGTTGATGGCATATTGGGCACTCATGCCTCTTTGATTTCTTCTTGCTACCACCTTCTGCTGCCCCTTTGTATCTATTCTTCCTTCTGCCAGCAGTGGACTTAAGCAAGGGGGGATGCATGAAGAACCCATGTGTTGCCTCAGGCCACATAGACTTGTCAGGAATGGATGGAATGGCACCTTCATAGACAGCTTTGAATTTAGCAACAGAATAGCATTCATCTACATGGTCTTCTAGATTCTCACCAGGTATTGAAGTTATGTATGCAATTGCATGCTTGCAAGGTATCCCACATCCATCCCAAACCCTACATGAACAAGTCCTAGCATTCAAGTCCACAACAAACCTGAACCCAGTCCCACCCTTAGCACACACTTCAGCCACTCCATCATGCTCTGTGATGACCTCAATGTCTAGGTTGAAGCTGTCTTCCCTCAGCTGCTGCATTACATGTGGTAGGATCTTGCCATCAAATTTCTTGGCCACTTTTTTCCTATTATTCCACTTTATCAGCAGCTTCTGCCTTATGGTATCCATCAAATCATCAATATGCTTGGCCTTCTCTGCCTTAATCCAGTTGTTGAAGGCCTCTGCCAAATTGTTAGTGACATAGTCCACCTTGGAAGCTGTGCCATACTGACTTCTTGTCCAGAGCTTTTTGTGATTGTCCTTCAGGTACTTCATGGCCTCTGGTTTTGCAGCAGCCATGGCATTGTAATGTTTGTCAAACATGTACTTGCTCCAAGAGTAGGAAGATGCCCATAAGTGATCATCAAAAATTTTACCACTAAACCTTTTCTTGAAATTCTGTACTAAATGCCACATGCACTCTCTATGTTCACACATAGGAAAAACCTCACTAACACCATGCATTACTGCCTGACCACAGTCTGTGCAGAAGGTCAGGCCAGGTGGTGTTCCTATGGCTTCCTTAAGCCTCTCCATAAACCAAACCCAATTCTCATTAGTTTCAGAATCAATTACCCCTATTGCCACTGGGTACATCCAGTTGTGACCATCAACTGCACAAGCTACACACAACTGGCCCCTGAACTTTCCACACAAGAATGTGCTATCTACTGCCAAATATGGCCTACAACCTCTAAGAAAGCCATCAACACATGGTTTCAGGGCTAAAAAGAATCTATTGAACCTAATCTTGTTGTTGATGGTGTGGTGATCAATCACAACAAATGAACCAGGACAGGTTTTATCTATCTGGGCCTTGAATCTATACAGGTTATCGAAACTCTTATTCCAAGGCCCATAAAGTTTATCCAGTGCAAGATTCTTACCATGCCAAACCCTCCTATAAGGTACCAGGATTTTGAACTCATCCTTCAGCCTTCTCTGGAGTTCAGAGGCACCAACAGTGGCATCTTCTTTCAACCAGTCAACCACTTGTTCACAAACCCAATGCATTGTCACCCCTTTGTTCACACCAGACCTCCTCTTGCTCTGACAGGTATGGGGATATGGGTTCCTCTTCACCTGCAAAAGACATAAGAAGCAACTGCTTATATCATGGTTGAGGCAGATTAAAAAAAGGAGCATATGAATTTGAAACTAACAGATTACCTTAATTGAGTCATCACCCTTCATGGTTGAGGCATGAAGTCTCCACAAGCATCCCTCATTACTCCCAGAGCAGTACACTCTGTACCTCCCTGTGTCACTCTTTTCAATGTCATAATGAAACTCATGTTTGACAGCATGTGAAGCTAAAGCCATCTTAAATGCATGCATGTCTCTATATACACTGCCTACTGTCATAGGAGGATCCTTCTTGTCATAGTCAGCATCAGGCATATGATCAGGCTCACTGTCTTTCACAATGTCATCTACATCCTCCATTTCATAGTCACCATCATCATCAGACTCATCATCACTGTCTGTTTCACAGTATGTATCCTCATCTGAGCATTCACCATCCCTTCCTGTGCTGCCACCACCTTGACTCTGTGGTTTTGGAGGTGGTGCTGGTGGTGGTGCTGGATGCTGAGGAGGGAGGTCTAGATACAACCCTTCCTCATCAACACCCAGATGTTCAAATGATGGATTTGGGTTAGCAAGGTAAGTATCATTTGTAGGCTCACTCTGGGTTTGGCTAGGTTGGGCAATGCTAGGACAAGGAATTGAAGGGGTCAAGGGATTCTCAATAGACTGCCAATAACTGCTAAAATCCCAAACAGAAATTTCAGGAGGCTCAGATTTAGGGCTGTGGTAAACAAATGTTAGGTAGCAGCACTTGGAGGCCTTATGTTTTGCAAACATGTCTAGCAAATCTTGGTCTATGCACAGTTGGATGTTCATCTGTCTCTCAATGCAGAAATAAAAGACTTTCACAACATCTCCATAATCACCAGGATACTTATCCTCCACATCAGAAACCAGATCTACGAAGTTGGTAAGATCAGCATCGACGACTTTGTTCAAGCTAAACCATCGAGCACAAGTTTGGCGAGCAATTATCCTGATTTCTAGGTTGTAGCTACTATCAACGTCCATCCTACAGATGAACAATAACGAGTTCACATCCATCTATCTAATAACACAGAGAGCTCAAAATCTGAACTGACACAATACGTTATCAACTACGACGGCTACACATAACCGACCACAATCATCACCATTGCTACAATCACAATGAACAAGCACCAAGGCAAAGGAAATGAGTAGACTCACCCGTCGGGAAGCCAGGGAGGTCGGTCACCCGAAGCAACCCCCTTGTTCGCGGCCATGCGCCGCCAACAGGGGGATTGGGGGGTTCTTCCCTCCGCGCCGCAGCCGCAACCAGCTCCTTCTCTTCTTGAGCTTCTTCTTCTCTCCCCTTCGACGGCGTGAACACGGGGACTGGGTGGATCTTCTCTCCGCGCCGCAGCCGCAAGTAGCGCCCTTGTCTTCTTCTCTCCCTGCCACCGCCGCTGCCTCCACGGGTGTTGCCTTCTTCGCCTCCACCACCGCCGCTAGGGTTAGGGTTTGGGTGGAGAAGAGTACAGATAGGTGGGGAGAGGGAGGGACGACTAAGAAACTGAGGTGGCGGTCAGTATCCTCGCTCGCTCTTCATTGTTCGCCAGGGGCAAGATTGTCCACTACAGTGCCCGGTCCCACGTGTCAGACCTACCAAACGGCAGAAAAAGAACGGCACACGGACGGAATGGCTTCTCAGGCAAAGAAGTTTGGACCAGTGTCACCTGTGTGCAGCCATCTTTTTTAATGGCCTCGGTGCAAATATGATCTTTTATAATGGCACTCATGTAAAAGGCTCGTGTTTTGCTTGATTTGATATCTAAATGCAACGTCCAGATGGCATCTCTGAACCTGCCTGATTCGTTTCACAAAAGATGGCATCTCTCAACACGTAAAAAGTTGCAGTTGCAACATCGTCAGGGCATCAGCGCTTTACACCCCCATCGGTAATCCGATCTTGGCCCGTTCAAGTCTGGCCGGAAGGAGGCTAGCCCAACCCATCAGACTGAAGGGTGTGAAATGGATCGTGGAAGCCTGGTAACCAGACGGCCTGGCCCAATATCCAGGAGTCCAGTACACACACATATGGACTCGGGAAGACAAGAGCCCACGAAGTAGCCATCCCGACCTTTCTCCCCACCGGCCGCCGCAGTTGCTCCACCGCCGACGCCGCCCGCTTAATCCCACGCCTGTCTCCTCTCATCCAGCCCAAAGCATCGCCCGCCGCTGCCTGCCTCTGTTGGTCACCGGAGATGGACGGGGAGGAGGAGAACGTCGGGCCGTTCCGCCGGACCAGCGCCCGCACGCGCCGGATGGCCTCGCGCATGGCGTCCGCGCTCGCCAGCTCTGACAACCGCGCCCAGGTAACGAGGGGATTGGAGTCAGTACTCCTGCTTCTCCCCTCTTCTATTCCGAGCTGTTTCCCTCCCGTTTACCAATGAGGATGACAGTTCCCATTCCTCTCCAAGTATTCACTGTGTTGACGTTAGAATTGCAGTTGCAGAGTTCCCTCGACATTTTGTCTCCTCATGTGTTGAGGTCAAAATACTCTCCAATTTTACCCAAGGAGTAAAAAATAACCATTTCAAACATTGGTCTTATTTTTTTTCCTATAATAAGGATTGGCCTCATTGACAAGTCGTTTTGGTAATACTAAGGAAATGCTCCAGAAAACATTTAGGAAAAGAGTTCTATCCTGGGTTTGCACTGCTTATTATGTGCCATGTGTATTTTGGTACCTGTGCCTTTCTCATGGCTCCTTACCAAAGGATTTGACTTTGAGGTGTTAACTAATTCACCTTCCATACATATTCAGATCGGGACCATTTTGTGCTTATAGGTTTCTCTGATCAATCATTGTGTCTGAAATTATTCTCCTTGATGTTCTGCTTTCCCATTATGGATACCTTCATACTCCGCATCTGTAATGCCATGCAGGCTGCATTAGCTCGCCTTGAAGCTCTTGAGAGCGATAATGCTGGGATTGAGGTGGTAGATCTTAATGATGATGAGTACGGATCCACAGATGAGGAAGACCCTGGTCAGTTTCTTTCTCATTAATTATCCTCAAATTGATGCCATGATGCGGAAAATGATAAGGTAGATACATCATGTAGAAACCCAATGCAAAAATGTTACAACAACAACAACAACAACAACATAGCCTTTTGTCCCAAGCAAGTTGGGGTAGGCTAGAGATGAAACCCAAAAGAGACGATAAATAGGGAGACACATAGAGGGACATAAATGGCACAAGACAGAAAGAGGTCACGGTTCAGGCACGTTGATTGCCAGTCTCCAAGCGCTCCTGTCCATAGCTAAATCCTTAGAGATATTCCACTCCTTAAGGTCTCTCTTAACGGACTCGTCCCAAGTTAGTTTAGGTCGACCTCTACCGCTCTTTATATTATCGGCCCGCTTTAGAACCCCACTACGCACCGGCGCCTCAGGAGACCTCCGTTGAACATGTCTAAACCATCTCAACCGATGTTGAATCAATTTCTCCTCAATTTTGCAAATGGTGAGTACTGAAACACAGAATACATGTCCATGACATATTTTTCATATTGCTTCTAGTATCAATTTTGCAGAGGTATAAACAACATTCTCTATTTCTTGCTTTTGCAAAGGATTCAATAAAGAAGATTAAAACTATCCTGAAAGGCAATATTGAAAGATACTTTCATTTCTTGCATGAATAATACAACAAGTTATTCACAATGTGGCTGTGGTTATTAGCATATAGAAGAGGGCTAACTTTATAATGTGGTTGTGGATGGATCTGTTGATGTCCATTCAACTCAAATGCTAAAGTTTGATGATGTAAGTCATCTTTTGTTTTCTGCTTTCCTGTCTACAGTTCTCATGCAAAAGAAGCAGTCCAAGATCATGAAACGCAAGACAAGGCAAGGGAAAGCTTTGGAGAAGAGGGCAGCAAGATCATTCATGGATGTGCTACAAGAAGTAAGTAGTCTTGTGCTGTAAGTTTTTTCCTTCCATGTTTATTTTATAAGTAGGATACTTAAAATTCTTTTCACTCTTGAACTATAACAGACAAATTTGGAATCCATTCCTCCTCACGTCCCTACATATTTAAGGGCTGCTGTGGGTCCACCGAGCACTTCATCTCGACGGCACTACTGCTCAGTTTGCGGTAGCTCTGCAAACTACACATGCGTGAGGTGTGGGACACGGTTCTGTTCATGCCGCTGTCAAGTCATACACAATGATACACGCTGCCTGAAATTTGTGGCTTGATCAGCTGGATATGTACAAGCTACGTTTGATGTATGTCCACTAGTCCGCTCCCTAATGATTGTTCATATGTGCTTTGATCAGTAGGATATACTTGCTGACTATGTATCCTACTCTGTAGGTGGGGGTAGGTAAGTGGTAGAAAACCATTTTCTCAGTAGTGTACTGCAGTTGCACCAACCACTCTTTTTTTCAGAAATGTTATGTGAGTTTACAGTTATGCAGTAGAGCTGAAAGTAGCTCTTGGTTTCATTATATCTGAATAGTAATTTGACAATGTTTCTTGATGAATCAATTTTTTTTAAAGCAATTGATGAATCAAATGTAGGAGACTGTACTCTGGTATTAGATATGAACTGGTATGTAAATATCACAATTAACCAGCTTATTGTAAACAAATGTCAATGAAATATTACTGCAAATGCTATGATAATACTCGGACCCTTTCAGTAGTAGCAGGTCTGAATAGCACATGATATAATCTGAATAATATTAATATTGAAATAACATATTATATATTTCATTTTGAGGGTTGATACAAGGTCCTGTTTGGATGGGCTAAAATAAGCTGCTAGATGCAAAATATGAGAGCACCTTAATATCATTCAACAGGTAATATGCTAAATCGGATATAGATAACTTACTGCTACAATTGGAAGCACTTAAATGTCCTCAATGCTAGATGAAATTACAAATTGTCCTTGTTCGTTGCATAGTACTATAGTAGTAAGCCAACAACATCATGGGATTTCACAAATACTCCAAATAAATTGAAACGTTGCCACAGAGGAGTACCAACACTAAGCAAGATCACATTGTAGTAGATGTCTATCACCAAGTGGCACAGCCATGTCACCTCCCTTTGGAAAGATCAGTTATAGCGGTCACCGGACATGACATGGCAACCTGATAGTGCTTTTCATCCTGACAATCCTGCTGACCCAGATCACTATTCAACAGAGTACCAGGTTGCAAGTCTGCTGGAAGGGATGCATCCCTCTCTAGGAACTGCATGACAAGGCGCATGCGAGGCCTAGCATTAGGCAAGGAGTGTGAACAGAGCAAGCCAAGCTTCAGTACCAGCTCCATCTCCTCCTCTATGTAACTATCCAATCTTGGGTCGGTGGCTCCGGTGATGGAACCACCTCGCCATGCGGCAAACACCCAGTCTGGCAGAGCGAGAGGCTCCCCATTGTCTGTGTTCACCAAGATTGGCCGTCTTCCACAGGCAATCTCCATCATCAGCACACCGAAGGCAAACACGTCAGTTGCTTTGGTTGCCTTGCCAAGCCTGGCCAGCTCAGGGGCAATGTAACCCCAGGTACCTGCCACATGCGTGGTGTGAGCATCAGCTCCATGATCATGGGACCTTGCGAGGCCGAAATCACCCAGCCTTGCATTCATCTCACTGTCAAGTAGAACATTGCTTGTTTTGATGTCCCGATGGATGACAACCTGCTCACACTCCTCATGGAGGTACAAGAGACCAGACGCAATACCTTTGATGATGCAGAATCTTTGAGCCCAGCATAGACCGGTTGTGTTCTGATGATTTGGAGTGTGTAAGTAACAATCAAGGCTTCCATTCGGCATATACTCATACACCAAAAGGAGTTGTTGCTTGTGGTGACAGTACCCATGCAGCTGAACGAGATTGCGGTGACGAAGACGACCAAGGATGATGATCTCGGCCATGAACTCCTTCATCCCTTGCTTTGACTCTGGTGATACACGCTTTATAGCAACTGTCTGCTTGGAATGGGGAAGCAGCCCTTTGAAGACGCTCCCAAAGCCTCCTTTACCAAGGAGCATATGGTCCTTAAACCCAGTGGTGGCAGCAAACAGATCTTTGTAGGTGAAGGACGGAGTTCCATACTCCTCCCACTCTAATTCAGTTTTTCTTGCTTGTATCCGCCTCTTCATATGTACCTTCACAAGGGTAGCAGAAACCAATATGATGATTCCAAGAGCTGGTAAAATAGTCGCTAATAATACTGTCTTGTTGCTTTTTCGGCGAGAGTGAATTCCCACGAAAGGTTCGTCCGGCGCTCGCCGCACAAACTTTTGGAGAGTACTCAAAGATAGGGCAGAGTAGTTGAGCGGTGCAGCTTGTCCGTGGAGCTTGAAGCTCCAACCCAGAATGTAATGTTGGCTGTCAAGTGCGCCAGTTGCGGAGGAAAATCCGACAAACATTGGCGTGGTTGGCAAAACTGGAGATAAATCATATACGATTGATAGCAGTGGCATGCTAGGTTTGGACGACGGGCAGCAAGGCGCTATTGTGACATTTAGCAAGGTTTGCTTGCTGTCATAGTCCACCCACACCTGCATCGGCTTCCTACTGATGAGGCTCAACGGATGGAACTCTCGATCATAGGTGTAGTAACCTGCAGTTCTGGAGGCAACTGAAATCAGGCTGTTTACGTCGATCCCTATGTGGTTGTCGTCAATGTCATTAAACTCCTTGTTCAAAATGGTATCAATCTCGATAGCAAGGAGATGATTCGTTGTGTTGCCATTATTTTTGATATTGAGAAGGCCAAGAAACTGACCAGGCAAGGCAGCGGAGAAATTTTTGTTGGAACAAAGCACAAATGCAAGACCGTGGGCACTCAAGTCAGTGTAAGGCCCCACGATGGAGAAGATAAACGTTGTGGAGAAAGATGCCAGTGAGGAGCCATTTGGAACATCTGTGAAATTGAGAGGGTAGGGGTAGAAACCGTGACCTTTAACTTGCAGAAAATTGGTTAGGCTTAAGAGGCCGTCGAGGATTAGAACTTCACCATCAAAGGTCAGGTTGCTATCGGAGAAACCATCGTAGATGAACTCGCCGTGATCAACTGCGGTAGCGTCTCCAGCCTCAGCAGAGACAGATAGGAGGAGAAGCACGAGGATGAGGAGGTGCAGAAACTGAACAAAGCAGGGAAGATGCATGCCCAGTGCTAGACGAGGCAAAGGCTGCTGCTTCTTGCTTTTGCATGCTATAGATAGATGGGGATTTATCGAATCACACGTACTTGGGAACAATGAGACTTAGAGAACTTGGTTCAATACTCTACTAGCTAGGAGTAGTAGCAACCGGGTCAAGCTGTAGTCAGTTTATTCCAACACAGGCGGGATGAAACAAGAATAGTCCTAAACAAGAATAGTCCCTGTAAAAGCAGACCAAACGATATTTCCACGCTTAGTCAAAAACGAAACGTGTCGTGTACGTGCAGGCACCACTGCACACCAACGCAAAACATCTGACACCCTTGCATGACAGGCACTTAGAGACATAGAGTCTTCTACTCCTATTTTCTCAAATCTCTCTCTACTCATTCAGACCATGTTAACCAGTGCACTTATCACTGGCGCTTCAATCTGTAACCATTGACTTTGTAATGGTTCTCACAACTAGATGCTGTTGAAATGAGATTGTTTTGTTGTAAAAAAAACGCAAAACTTACACCACATACTTGTTTTTCAATGTCAGAACCGATGTTTGTTGCAATAATACTAGCATTGATTATGGAGTTTTTGTTTAACGCGTCTTTGAGTTAATACGCGTTACAAACAAATATGCTATAGAAATCTACTAGGTGGACTTAGACCCTGTTTGGATCCATTTGGCATGGCAAACTTTTGCCACTAAACTTTAGTCCTTCCTTGGGTGTTTAGATTCATGGCAAAAAAAAAGGACCAAAAGTGCAAAATAAGGTGTCCTTCACACCCCCAATGCTTTTAGCTCAGTTTTGCAAATGGACTAAACTTTAGCCTCTTCTTTTGCTCACTTTTAGCCTACCTATTTGGATCCATTGGCTAAAAAAATAGGCTAAAAGTGCAGGGCAAAAGTTTTGCCATGGAAACAAATAGAGCCTTAAACACGATTCTTAACAATAGCCTTTATTTTTGTGGAACATAATAATCTATCAAATTGGTGACCAGACCTTTCTAATTTCTCATCTTTGTGAGAAGTTATATGATTTATCTTTTTTTTAACCTAGCGAATTACGACGATTAATGTGCAGGCTCCATATATATAGGGACCTTATATTCATTTATTGCAACAGGATATATAGCTTGTTGCTGACTTGCGCTCAGATCATCATGCATTCCAATTTATCTTAGAATTGGAGTCTATATCATGTCTGGACACGTGCTTCTCTAACTCATATAGACACCTAAAACTAAAAGATTTATCCAACGATCTTGTCGTGTATTTCAATTCCTTTTAGGATTGGGTTGCACACCATGCCTAGACACACTGCTCTAACTCATACGAGCATGCGGAGAGTGATAGAAACACAACATCGTCCCAAACTCCGCATATACACACACTGCTCTAAATCCTATAGGCACAGAAACACTCCCTACTTTAACATTACATATAAATTAAGATATATTTGTTGCAATCCTTTGTGTTGCACTATGGTGGGGCTTTAGTGTATATTTTATTCAAACTTAAGGTTAAATTATGTAAACTATTATTGCATTTGTGTTTCTATGGCATCATAAATTCATATTTGGTTAATCTTTTAAATTGTTGCTATTTTTTCTGCATGTTATTCTAGACATATTCCAAATGAATTGAAGCCTACCATAGAGGAGAACCAACACTAAGCAAGAGCACATTCTAGATGACTATCACCAAGTGGTATAGCTATGCCACCTCCCTTTAGAAATATCAGTTATAACGGCCACTGGACATAACGTGGCAACTTGATAGCTTTTCATACTGACAATCCAAACCAAAATCACTACTCAACAAAGTATCCGGTTCAAAGTTTGCTGGTAGCGAAAATAATTGATGTATTGTGACTAATTAAACCCTAATTACTATGGCTGACTGGATAAAGAAGGATTCCCACTTCTGCTCACCACCGACAAGGCCGGCACAATATGCAACACCATCGCACGGAGACGACGTGCGACACCGCATGACTACGTGACATGTGTCCCTATTTCTCTAGAAAATGCGGACTGGTTCATTGGCTTGACCATGCGGAACGTCTGATCGTCTTGCCTGGTGGGCCCTGTACACTCGTGTCTGTGAGACGGTGTCACACAGAATTTCTTTCCGGCATAGAAAGGAGGGCCCGGGGAGGGGGGCAATGGTGGTGCAGAGGGGTCTAGGGCTAGGGAGGAGGCAACGCCTCTGCCGGGCACATCAAGTCCTGACTGACCTGTGGTTGTTCCGTAATTCGGTGATTTATCACTTTTTTTTTGTGATGGTTGGTGTGGAGATGAAACCAGAGCTGGCTCTGGGTCAAATAGTACCACCACGAGTGCAACCACAACTCCAACTCCTCTGAGCAAGAAAGGTTATAAGAAACTAGGTATTGCCATTAAGCAAGCCATTGTAAATTTATGGTTTGATTACTTGGTAGTCAATTAAATTTTAGTTATATATCTTGTTAAATTCTAAAATGTTTGACTCCTCGAAAAAGCGAGATGTATATTTATTCGGAGCAATTAGTGCTCGGATGTCCGGTGCCAGGACGCGTCCGGACACCCACGTAGCCTGCCCCCGTGCGTTGATTTTATTCCCATCCCACACAGCACCATCCTGTCGCCACGCCCACGCGTCCACACGATTCGCCTCGCACACACAGCACGCCTTGTCCGCCTCGATTCGAGGGCGTTTGCCCCATCTCGCACACGCACCTAGCCTCCGTCGCGCACCGACCGGCGGTCCCCAGGTCACCGCGCCCCATCATTACCCAGCACCCGTGCCGTGCCACCATTACTCCCGTACCCCTTGTCTCTCCGAACAACATGAAACACTTGAATGCAACATCCGTATGAAAAACAGATGAAACATCTAGAACATATACTTGCAAGTTGCAACATATGTGAAACATATGCTACATCAGATAAAAACACTTGCAACTTGCAACATAAAAACACTTACTGCAACATAAGACTGAAACAACTGAAACATTTTAAACATATTATTGCAACATATGTGTGAAACATATGCAACATCTAGATCGGATCGCTTGCAACATACGTCTGAAACAGATGAAATATTTTGAACAACACCTTTGAAATATTTGCAACATGCCTCTGAAACACTTGCAACATCCACGATCTACTTTTACAGCATCCATATGAAACACTTGCAACATACGCTTATAACATGCGCTTTCATTGCAACATATCCTTGGTAAGATCGTGCATCATGGAGGCCACGGCGTCGATAGCGGCCACGACCTTCTGGTGGGGAATGGCGGTGGCAGCAGTACCGCAATGCGCGTGGGGGACGGGACACAGAGCGTAGCAGCAAGGCGCGGCGTGCAGCGGGGGATGGAGCGGGATGCGGCCACGGAGGGGGCACGGCGTGGGATGGGAGCGTGGTGCTGGATGGGGGATCCACACGGCATGAGATGGGGTGCGCGGCGGGGAAGACGGCAGCAGCCGAGCAGCAAGCGCAGCGCAGCCGCACGCGATGGGCGGGAGTGGGAGATATTTTGAGAAAGAGAAGGGGAGACGCAAGGAAGCAGGCCCGAAAAGCAGCCTCGGACACCCGCTCGTAAGCATTATCGATATATTTGTTTTGAGACATACAGAAATTGGGATTAGAGTGTTTTTTTTTGTAGGGAGTTTAACTGACTTATAAACTTGCCTGCTAACCAGACGGCCTGGCCCAATATACAACAATCCGCTAGACATACATGGCAAAGCCCATGGAGTAGCCCAGTAGCCATCCCCACTTCTCCCTGTCCGGCCAAACGGACGCCGCACTTGGTCGACCGCCGGCGCCCGCGCCGCCCGCTTAATCCACGCGCCCTCTACCTCTCCACTCTCCACACCTGCCTGTCTCCTCATCCAGCGCAAGGGCTGCCCGCCGCTATTGGTGACCGGAGATGGATGGGGAGGAGGAGAATGTCGGGCCGTTCTGCCGGACCGCGCACGCGCCGCATGGCCACGCGTATGGCGTCCGCACTCGCCAGCTCGGACAACCGTGCCCAGGCAACGATGTGATTGGACTGACTGCGCCTGCGTTTCAACCCAACCCCCGCACCCCCCCTCCCCCCCACCAATATTCCAAGAGGATGTCAATTCCCTTTCTCTTCGAGTCTCCACTGCGTTGAAGTTAGAATTGCAGTTGCAGAGCCCTCTCTATATTTTGTCTCCTCATGTATTGGGGTCAGAATACTCTCCAACTTTCATTTCTGGCATGAATAATACCACAAATTATTCATAAGGTGATTGTGTTGTTACCATCTAGAATATAATGCTCCTAAAGTCAGTCATTTAGATATCTTTGAATCTTTGAGGTCCACATGCTACAGCATGTCAACCATGTTATTAGCATCTGGAATGCCCCTAACGTCAGTAATTTATATATCTTTGTTCTTTGAACTCCACATGCTACAGCTTGTAAAATGCAATGGTCATTTCAAGTTTTTTTTTTCTATAAGAAGGATTGACCTCATTGACGAGTAGTTTTGGTAATTAATACTAAGTATATGCTCTAGAAAGTATTTTAGGGAAATATTTCCATCCTGGGTCTGCACTGCTTATTATGTGCTCTTTAGCATTTCTCATGACTCCTTACCAAAGGATTTGACTGGGTTGTTAACTCAGCTTTCATTTATATTGGACCATTTCGTGCTTATATAGTCGCTGATGATCAATCATTGCGTCTGAAATTATTCCCCTTTTATGTTTTGCTGCCCAGTTATTATGAGTATACCTCCATATCTGTAATGCCATGCAGGCTGCTTTAGCTCGCCTTGAAGCTTTTGAGAGCGACAATGCCGGGGTTGAGGTGGTAGATCTTAATGATGAGTACAGATCCACGGATGAGGAAGACCCTGGTCAGTTTCTTTCTCATTTATCTTCATACTAATTATGCCATGATGTGGGAAAGGATAAGGTAGATACAGTATTAGAAACTCAATGACAAAATGTTATTCCTTGCAAACAAGTATTGAACACAGATATCTTGTGTACGGTATATTTTGACATTGCTTGTAGTATCAATTTTGAAAAGAAAAACTTTTATTTCTTGTCTTTGCAAAGGATTCAATAAATAATAAGAGTACAACTATCCTTGAAAGGCAATAATTGGAAGATACTTTCATTTCTAGCATGAATAATACCACAAATTATTCATAAGGTGATTGTGTTGTTACCATCTAGAATATAATGCTCCTAAAGTCAGTCATTTAGATATCTTTGAATCTTTGAGGTCCACATGCTACAGCTTGTCAACCGTGTTATTAGCATCTAGAATGCCCCTAACGTCAGTAATTTATATATCTTTGTTCTTTGAACTCCACATGCTACAGCTTGTAAAATGCAATGGTTCCTGGGTTCACAATTTCTGTAAATGCTGCTTTTGTGTTATATATTTATATAAGCTTATTGGATTGTCGATCTATGGATGCCCCATTCAACTCAAATGCTCTACCCACTAATAACTTAAGTTCGATGATGGATGCCATCTTTTTTTTCTGATTTCCTTTCTACAGTTATCATGCAGAAGAAGCAATCTAAGATTATGAAACGCAAGACAAGGCAAGGGAAAGCTTTGGAGAAAAAATCGGCAAGATCCGCGAGTCGACCGCACACTGGAGGCGCAGCGACTGCGGGAGGAAGCGGCGCGGCTGGAGGCAGAGTAGGCCTTCGGTGAACGGGAAGCACGGGCACGGCACGGACGCGGCTTCGACTATCGCGAGCCAGGTGGACGGGACACTGACGCACACAACCCTTGTAGGCGGCGCGCCTTCCCTTCCCCGGACCGGCGCCATGGTTGCCATGGCCGCCTCGGCTCTCCTCCCACCATGCAGACCGTCTTCAAGGACGCTGGCACCGGCGGCGGATGGCCCATGCTCACCAAGACCAACTATGCCATGTGGTCCATGGTGATGAAGGTGAAGATGCAGGCGCGGTGCATGTGGGACGCGGTACGGTACGACGACGCCGACTTCGACGAGGATCAGCGGGCGCTGGAGGCGCTCCTCGCTGCTGTTCCAACGGAAATGCACTCCTCCCTCGCGAACGAGCGAGCCGCCAGGGACGCCAGGGACGCCATCGCCGCGGCGCGCATCGGCAACGACCGCGCCCGTAGATCCACACTTCAGAAGCTGCGTCAGGAGTGGGAGAACCTGGCTTTCAAGTCGGATGAGGACATCGACAACTTCGCTCTCCGCCTCAACACCCTGATGCAGCAGTTGGCACGGTACAGCGACGATGACATCGACGAAGAGAGAGCTGTTGAGAAGTTCCTCCACGTCGTCCCCAAGAAGTACTCGTAGGTCGCCATCGCCATAGAGATGTTGCTGGACTTCTCTGAGCTGTCGATCGAGGAGGTGACGGGTCGCCTCAAGGCCATCAACAACCGCGAGCAGCTACCTCCCTCAGAGCCGGTCACTATCGGTGGCAAGCTTCTCTTCACCGAGGAGCAGTGGCTCGCCCGCCAGCGAGGGCAAAAGAAGGGGGAGGCCTTGGGCTCTTCGGCTTCGGGTTCATCGAGCAGCTGCAAGCGTCGACCGTGCAAGCGGGACAAGGCGCATGGTGGCGCTCCTAGCGGCGCTGACGGTGAGCGCAAGGCTACCCGCGATGACACCTGCAACAGCTGCGGGAGGACCGGCCACTGGGCCAAGGACTACCGGCAGGTGAAGCACGGCGGTCAGGCACACGTCGCGCAAGCGCAGGAGGATGATGAGGCGGCTCTGTTCTTTGTACATGGGAGCATTGAGCCGCACTCCCCTCCCGCACCGACCGCCACCGCACTCCACCTTGACGGCAATGGGTCCAGCGACGACAAGATCGACAGGTGGTGCCTCGACACCGGTGCCACTCAACACATGACTGGGCGGCGGGAGTTCTTCTCCGAGCTCGACTCCAGCGTTCGAGGCTCCGTCAAGTTTGGGGACGCCTCCGTCGTGGAGATCAAGGGCGTCGGCTCCGTTATCTTCACCGCCAAGACCGGCGAGCACCGGCTGCTCACTAGCGTCTACTACATCCCCGCGCTGAGGAACTCCATCATCAGCTAGGGACAGCTGGATGAGAACGGCTCACGCGTGGAGATCAAGCACGGGGTCCTGCGGATCTAGGATTGCCATCGTCGCCTTCTCACCAAGGTGAACAGAGGCGCCAACCACCTCTACATCCTCCACGTACAGGTGGCGCAGCCCATGTGCCTTGTAGCCTGTCGCGACGACGACGCCTGGCGGTGGCACAAGTACTTTGGGCACCTCAACTTTGAGGCCCTGAAGCAGCTCGGCAACAAGGAGGTGGCGCAGGGCATGCCGCGAGTTGAGCACATGGAGCAGTTTTGGGACACCTGCGTCCTCACCAAGCAGCGGCGGCTCCCCTTTCCTCGCCAGGCGAGCTTCCGCGCCAAGGAGAAGCTGGAGCTCATGCACGGTGACCTTTACGGCCCCGTGACACCGGCTACACCTGGAGGCCGGTGCTTCTTCCTCCTGCTCGTCGACGACGTGTCCCGCTACATGTGGGCAGTCTTGCTCGACACCAAGGCAGCGGTTGCGGACGCCATCAAGCGCCATCAAGCTGCTGCAGAGAAGGAGTGTGGCTGCAAGCTTCGGGTGCTACACACCGACAATGGCGGTGAGTTCACGGTGGTTGAGTTCGTGACGTACTGTGCCGACGAGGGAATCCAGTGCCACTTCTCCGCGCCGTACACCCCACAGCAGAACAGCGTCGTTGAGCGCCGCAACCAGACAGTGGTGGCTACCGTCCGCGCCCTCCTCAAGCAGAGAGGGATGCCGACAATCTACTGAGGGAGGCGGTGATGACTGTCGTCCATCTCAACCACTCGCGCACCAAGGCCCTTGACGATAAGACGTCGTACGAGGCCTGGCATGGGCGCAAGCCGGTGGTGAGCCAGCTCCGCATCTTTGGCTATCTCACCTTCGCCAAGGAACTCAACCATGTTGGCAAGCTCGACGATCGGAGAACACCGGGGGTCTTCATCGGCTACGCGGAGGGCGTCAAGGCCTACCGCATCCTTGACCCTGCGACACAGCGCGTCCGCATCTCCCAGGACGTCGTGTTCGATGAAGGGCGCGGCTAGGCTTGGGACAAGGCGGTGGACGACGGCTCGACTTTGACTCTCAGAGACTTCGTTGTCAACTGCGTTCACTTCGAGGGAGCCGGGGGAGCTAGCAGCTCGTCTTCACCGAGCTCGTCCACCTCGGCACCCAGCTCGCCATCAGCTCCGGTGAGTCCTCCACCGTCTACACCACCAGCTACGCCCCGCTCTCCTACACCGGCGGTGCCCCACTCTGCTACACCGGCTCCCCACTCTCCTGCACATGCGCCAATACCTCTAGGATCGGCACCAGCAGCTTCGGCCCGTCAGCGCACGGTGGAGCTCTCCACTCCGCTGTCCAATGACGAGGACCGCGTCGACGCCTACCACGACAGCGAGCCTCTACGGTACTGCACCGTGGACAACATCCTCGGCGATCAGCCTATCCCTGAGATGGCGGTGCATGACTTCGAGGCGGAGCAGCACCTAGCGCATGAGGACGGCGAGCCCCGCTCCTTCACTGAGACGGAGGGAGACACGGCATGGCGCGTCGCGATGCAGCAGGAGATGGATGCGGTCGAGCGGAACCGGACATGGGAGCTGGCGGATCTTCCTACCGGCCACCGCGCCATCACCCTTAAGTGGGTCTACAAGCTCAAGAAGGATGAGGCCGGGGCGGTGATCAAGCCCAAGGCACGTCTGGTGGCTCGCGGGTTCGTCCAGTAGGAGGGTGTCGACTTCAATGACGCCTTCGTGCCCGTCACACGGATGGAGTCCGTTCGTCTCCTCGCGCTGGCAGCCCAGGAGGGATGGCGTATGCACCACATGGACATCAAGTCCGCCTTCCTCAACGGTGACCTGAAGGAGGTCTACGTCCACCAGCCATCGAGATTCGTCATCCCCGGCAAGGAGAACAAGGTTCTCCGCCTGTGCAAGGCCCTCTACGGCTTGCGGCAGGCGCCACGAGCATGGAACGCCAAGTTAGACTCCACTCTCAAGCAAATGGGGTTCAAGCAGAGTCATCAGGAGGTTGTTGTCTACCGGCGGGGCAAGGATGACAATGCCCTATTGGTAGGCGTCTACATCGACGATTTGGTGATCACCGGCACCAAGGAGACCGAGGTGGAGGCATTCAAGGAGGGGATGAAGGCCACCTTCCAGATGAGTTACTTGGGTCTCCTCTCCTTCTACCTGGGGATCGAGGTCCATCAGGACAGCTTCGGCATCTCCCTTCGCTAGACTGCCTACGCCAAGCGTATCGTCGAGTTGGGCGGGCTCACCGGCTGCAACCTAGCCTACACTCCCATGGTGGAGAGGCTGAAGCTGAGCCGCGACAGCACGGCTAAGGAGGTCGACGCCATGGAGTACCGGCGTATTGTGGGCAGTCTTCGCTACCTCGTCCACACGCGGCCGGACCTGGCGTTCGCTGTTGGCTACGTCAATCGGTTCATGCAGCGACCGATGACGGAGCATCAGCAGGCTGTCAAGAGGATTCTCCGCTACGTCAAGGGCACTGTCGACTACGGCTTGCACTACCCGAGGTGTCCCGGTGCGGAGCACTTCATCGGGTATAGCGACAATGACCTCGCCGGCGACATCGACACAAGCAAGAGCACCAGTGGGACGCTATTCTTCCTCGGCAAGTGCCTGATTAGCTGGCAGTCGGTCAAGCAGCAAGTGGTGGCTCTGTCCAATTGCGAGGCGGAGTACATCGTTGCCACAACTGCTTCGACTCAAGCTCTCTGGTTGGCTCGGCTGCTAGGCAATCTCCTGGGAAGAGACGCAGAAGCAGTGGAGCTTAGGGTGGACAACAAGTCCGCCTTGGCCTTGGCGAAGAACCCCGTCTTCCATGAGCGCAGCAAGCACATCCGCATCAAGTACCACTTTATCAGGTGCTGCTTGGATGAGCGGAGCATCAAGGACGGCTACACCAACACCCAGGATCAGCTCACCGACCTTCTCACCAAGTCCCTTGGGTGGGTGAAGTTCCAGGAGCTTTGCGCCAGGATTGGAATGGTTCAAATTCCCCAGAAGGCGCCACACAAGACTTAGGGGGAGAATGACAACATAAGTCTTGTTGTATCTAGAGTGGTTGGTGGCTATGTCCCCACCTTATCTCCATTAGCATCTACTTTAGCATCTTTACTTTATACTATATGCTTTAGCATCTTTAGGATATGCTGAAAACATTCCTTGAGAACCAAGTAAGCAGTCCTATATGTATCTCCAACCTGTCATGTTTTGGCAAGGCTAATGGAATAGAAATTTCAGCTCCAAACCTGTGATTTATCTCCAACAATCAGCTGGATATGTCCAAGCTACGTTTGATGTATGTCCACTACCAAATGATTGTTCATATGTGCTTTGGCCAGTAGGATATACTTGCTGACAATGTATCCTACTCTGTATATGGTGGTAGGTAAGTGGTAGGAAACAATTTTCTCAGTAGTGTACTGCAGGGCATCGACCACTCTTTTTTTTCAGAAATGTTATGCGAGTTTACAGTAATGCAGTGGAGCTGAAAGTAGCTCTTGGTTTCACTATATCTGAATAGTAATTTGACAATGTTTCTGGATGAATCAAATGTAGGAGACTGTACTCTGGTATTAGATATGAGCTGGTATGTAAATATCACAATTAACCAGCTTATGGTAAACAAATGTCAATGAAATATTACTGCAAATGCTATGATCATACTCGGACCCTTTCAGCAGTAGCAGGTCTGAATCACATGATATAATCTGAATAGTATAATATTGAAATAATATATTATATATTTCATTTTGAGGGCTGATACATTGGCCCTGTTTGGATGGGCTAAAATGAGCTGCTAGATGCTTAAAAAGCCAAATATGAGAACACCTTAATAGCATTCAACAGGTAATATGCTAAATTGGATACAGATAACTTACTGCTACAATTGGAAGCACTTAAATGTCCTCAATGCTAGATGAAATTACAAATTGTCCATGTTCGTTGCATAGTAGTAGTAAGCCAACAACATCATGGGATTTCAAAAATACTCCAAATAAATTGAAACGCTGCCACAGAGGACTACCAACACTAAGCAAGAGCACATTGTAGATGTCTATCACCAAGTGGCACAGCCATGTCACCTCCCTTTGGAAAGATCAGTTATAGCGGTCACCGGACATGACATGGCAGCCTGATAGTGCTTTTCATCCTGACAATCCTGCTCACCCAGATCACTACTTAACAAAGTACCAGGTTGCAAGTCCGCTGGAAGGGATGCATCCCTCTCTAGGAACTGCATGACAAGGCGCATGCGAGGCCGAGCATTAGGCAAGGGGTGTGAGCAAAGCAAGCCAAGCTTCAGTACCAGCTCCATCTCCTCCTCTATGTAACTATCCAATCTTGGGTCGGCAGCTTCTGTGATGGAACCACCTCGCCATGCGGCAAGCACCCAGTCTGCCAGAGCAAGAGGCTCCCCATTGTCTGTGTTCACCCAGATTGGCCGTCTTCCACAGGCAACCTCCATCATTAGCACGCCGAAGGCAAACACATCAGTTGCTTTGGTTGCCTTGCCAAGCCTGGCCAGCTCAGGAGCAATATAGCCCCATGTACCTGCCACATGCGTGGTGTGAGCATCAGCTCCATGATCATGGGACCTTGCGAGGCCGAAATCGCCCAGCCTCCCATTCATCTCGTCGTCGAGAAGGACATTGCTGGTCTTGATGTCTCGATGGATGACAACCTGTTCACACTCCTCATGAAGGTACAAGAGACCAGATGCGATGCCTTTGATGATGTGGAAACTTTGAGCCCAACATAGACTGGTTGTGTTGTGATGATTTTGAGTATGCAAGTAGGAATCAAGGCTTCCATTAGGCATGTAGTCGTAGACTAAAAGGAGTTGTTGCTTATGGCGACAGTACCCAAGCAGCTGCACAAGATTGCGGTGACGAAGACGACCAAGGATGATGATCTCGGCCATGAACTCCTTCATCCCTTGCTTTGACTCTGGCGATACGCGCTTAATAGCAACTGTCTGCTTCGAATGGGGAAGCAGTCCTTTGAAGACACTTCCAAAGCCTCCTTTGCCCAGAAGCATCTTGTCCTTGAATCCATTGGTGGCAGCAAACAGATCTTTGTAGGTGAAGGATGGAGAACCATACTGCTTCTCCCACTGTTGTTCAGTTTTTCTTGCTTGTAGCCGCCTCTTCATAAGGACCATGAAAAGAGTAGCAGAAACCACTATGGCAATCCCAAGAGCTGGTAAGATAGTCGCTAATAATATTGTCTTGTTGCTGCGTGGGTGAGAGCGAATTTGCGAAGCAGGTTCTTCAGGTGCTAGCTGCACAAGTAGTTCGAGACTCTTCAAAGATAGGGCAGAGTAGTTGAGTGGTGCAGCTTGTCCGTGGAGCTTGAAGCTCCAACCCGTAATGTAATGGTTGCTGTCAAGTGCGCCTTCTGCGGACGAAAATCCAGCAAACACTGGCGTGGTTGGCAAAACGCGTGATAAATCATATACGGTTGATATCAGCGGCGTGCTGGGTTTGGACGATGGGCAGCAAGGCGCTATTGTGACATTTAGCATGGTCTGCTTGCTATCATAGTCCACCCACACTTGCATCGGTTTCCTACTGCTGAGGTTCAAGGGAAGGTACGTACCATTAGGGGTATAGTAACCTGCTGAACTAGAGGCAACTGAATGTAGGCTGTTTATGTCAATCCCTATGTGGTTGGAGTCAATGTCATTGAACTCCATGTTCAGTATGGTATCAAGCTCGATAGCAAGGAGGTGATTCGTTCTGTTACCATCATTATTCTTGTCACTGAGAAGGCCAAGATACTGGTCAGGCAAGCCGCTAGACAGATTCTTGGTTGAACAAAGCACAAATGCAAGACCGGGGCTACTCAAGCCAGTGTAAGGCCCTACGATTGAGAAAATAAATGTTGTGGAGAAAGATGCCAGGGAGGAGCCGTTTGAGATATCTGTGAAATTGAGAGGGTAGGGGTAGAAAGCGTGATGACTTCCAAATTCGTAATTGTAATAATAATCATGGCCGCTACGACTGGTTAGCTTTAACAGGCCGGTCTCCAAGACTACAGCTTTACCATCCATGGTCAGGTTGTCAGCAGAGAAACCATCATAGATGAACTCACCGTGATCAGCGGTGGCGGCAGCCCCAGCAGAGTGAGATAGGAGGAGAAGCATGAGGCGACCGATGAGGAGGAGGTGGAGCAGAAACTGAAAGAAGCAGGGAAGATGCATGATGTCCATCAGTGCAGTGAACTCGGTTTGGCTCTATCAATGACGCTTACTCCACTCTGTACTCTGTAGTAGGGACCTGCAAGCTGTATGTACTCAATTTATTCCACCATGGCCTGGATGAGCGGGGCTGCCCGCTGCCCAACTTTGCTGGAACTTTTGCCCGAAACAAGAATAGTCCTTGTACAAGTAGACGAAACGGCAGTGATTCCACGCTTAGTCAAAACGAACGCGTCGTGTACCAGCGCCAAACTTACACCACAAACTTGTTTTTCAATATCAAAACCGATACTAGTATCATCATGGAGCCTTGTTATTTTGCGTCTTTAAGTTAATCTTCGCATTACGACGCATTGGGAAAAAAAAGATATATGTTATATAAATCTAACAAGGATTACGCGGAGTTAAATTGTTAACAATAGCCTTTATTGCGCGAGACATAATCTATACTATAAAGGAGCGAAGGAATGGTAAAATAGCCATCACCTGAGACCCTCCTACCCACCTACACTCTCCACCCTCGGATCTGTGTCCATTTGTAGATCTAACGCCTAATATACAACTGACAGCCGGACGCTAGACAGGAAGAACGATACTTTGTGACAAAACACGCGTGTGTCTCTGCGGCCGCAGGTTCGCGCGTCATTTTTTTTCACCGAACAATTCTGTACCCGCCCTCCTTACCCGCTCGTCTACTCGCACTCGTGCGCCGACAAGTGGGACCCGGGTGCCTTCTCTTGGCTGTCTCTCCTCGGCCTCGCCCTCTAATCCGCTTGTATCGACTATCCCTCCTCGCTCATCCCGTGCGGCCGCGCCGCCACCGCTTGGGACGGTTATCTCCTCCTCCCCCAATCGGCACCTCCCCTCCCCTCCCCCGACCCCTCCAACGACGGCGGCAACGTCAATGAATGGGCTCAGGCGCTCAGCACCACTCGAGTCCCGTCGGCAACAAACCCCGCCGCCTCTGCGCCAACACCAAGCCCCGCTGTCATCTTGTGTTTCCAAGGTTGCTTCTCCCAGTTTGATTGAATCCGCCCGTCGGCAACAAACCCCGCCGCCTCTGCGCCAACATCGAGCCCCGCTGTCATCTTGTGTTTCCAAGGTTGCTTCTCCCAGTTTGATCGAATCCGAGTAGGCCTAATACAGTTCGATTCGGCGGGAGGCATGGCATCGGAAAAAGCACTCCAAGTACGTCATCCTCGGCGGCGGTGGCATGGCGGGTGTGCCCGTGTTACTCCCTGCGTTACGCCTCCCTAATTTTCTATTAGTTTCCTTCCTTGCTTGCTCCTCTTCCCCTTTCGAATTTTATTTTTTTGGTTTTATTTGCTCGCACTTGAAATTGACTAAGCTTTTTTTCAGGCGTGTCTGATGTCATGCTTGCCCGTAACCAACGATTTCACCAAACCTTGTATTTTTTTTTCCGGGATCTGATTTTTGAAACAATATGTTCTGGGGCATGAATTATTCCTGTTGTTGTACTACTGTATACATTTTTATCTTGCTTCCAGACAATATGTCCTTTGCATAAATTTTAGTCGCTCAAAACAATTAGCAAACTAAACATTTAACTACACATTCAGTATTTATTTTGGCTATGGAAAGCAATGTTCGCTATATATTATTACTTGCAGACCTCCCGGATTGTAAGATAGCACCATGGTCTGTATTATATTACGTTGTGAATTTCTAACACAATATTATTGGTCTCAAACAGGTCCAAGGAATGCACCTGCTGTTAATGCCATAGCCTCAGGAGAAGTTTCCTAATTCCATTTTGTTTTTAGATTTGATTTCAAACACCGGAAGGTATAATATCTTATTATTAAATTTATATTTTATCAGCAAAACTTTCTTATATATATTTAATCTGGGTATTTGCCGGATGGTATAATATCTTATTATTAAATTTATATTTTATCAGCAAAGCTTTCTCATATATTTAATATAGATATCTGGCTATACTGGCTGCACATATTTTCATGATCTGTTTGAGGGATTAAAAACTCAGAGCAAGTGCTCTGTTGACAGTACGAGAATGAAAAATAGGTATGGATTCGCTTTTCACAGTGCGGACCTGATTGATTTGCCTCTCCCCTTTATCCAATGCCTGATACACATGGGCATAGGAGGAGGTGGTCAGATCAAAGCCTAGCACAGTGTCACAGGTGTTTGACCCCTTGACAATTCAACAGATTTGCGTTTCAGGCTGCACCTTTGATTTCCATGTTGACTAAAGAAAAAAAACTTCGCAATTCAACAGACTAATAGACCTAGACAGGAACCTGTAAGTAAAAACATTGCATTTTACCTTCCTATTCTTATGCTCCACAGCTTCATACTGCGAGGTAGTATAGAACTTGTGTAGAATGACCCACCTTTTAGAGGTGTTAGTATTTTTTTGTTTTCTCAACAATAAAAAGTGTCACAATTTTTTTTGTAGAGGTAGTCCAGCAATTGAACCGTCAAACCAGCACGGCCTGTATTCTACAACTAAAGTGGTATTTCTATAGTGACTTCATCCATTCCAAGAGAGACATATGTCCTAGAAGAAACCCAGTGTTAAAAAAAGACTGCATGGAAAACTCACTGGATGATAAAAGTTTCTAAAATTGTCTGATATTTTGTTTATTTCTTGTAAGTTGCACTAGCTTTGTATTCAGAGTTTCAGACAATAGGTAGTAGCATTGCCTGTTATTTTCCTGTCCTATGTGAGTATTAATCAGACAACTTTGTGCACTGCCAAAATGATTTTTGATATGGAAAATCTGATACTATTACCTCTTCTCTTTGGTACTTGAGGGGTCTAACTAGATGCAATTTGATAGCACTAAGTTGTACTACTCTGCCACTTGATATCAAGAGCGACGTCAATGCTTTTTTCTGGTATGTCCTTGACCACCATTTGTTGGGTGTGTTTGTGCTGCCTGAATCCTGACGCTTCAGTGCATATTTTCGAAATTGTTACTTGATAGATTGAGTTTGTGGTGCTCTCCTGATGATTCACGTCGGGAAAGAATGGTGTTCCATATGTTCCTTGTTGTTCAGCATTTGAGTGATTAATATAAATACATTACTCTGGTTAAAACCATTTGCTTTTGTAACTACAATAAATGATTGAGGATGGTATTGTGAGAGAACAATGGTTGGGGTAGACTTTGTCTGAACTTAGATTAATTTTCCAAATAAATAGATCTTTTGTTATAGTTATTCAGCAATAGCTTGAAAAAAATTAAGATCAGACCATTCGTAATTGTGTTCAATGTCAGCACCAAGTTGTTGAACTATTCCCAATGGGGAACATTTTCTCTGTCGTGGCGCTTATTCTTCAGGTCTGAGACATCTCTTATATTCACTTTGGAATGACTAATGTTGCACAATTAATTATGAGCCAGTGGACTTGATCTGATACCGATTGGTGGTTCTACAGAATGCCATAGCTCCCTGCTGAACCTGTAGTCGTGCGCCCCGTCCTGAAGCCAGCTAGGAAAGCTCCTAGGAACAATGTCACTCATCCTGAGCAGGCTGTCAATGCCGCCAGCTAACTGAAAAGCAAAAGCTTCTTGAGCTTTTATATTACTGTGTAATTTTTTTTGCCACTATCATCAGTTGCTTTTTCTTTTTTCTTTGTTTAGGTGGGTGGTCCAAGGAAGACTATATGCTAATGTCTGAGGTGAAACCTAGATGTATAAAGGGTCGTTATTCTTTCAGTGTGGCTGCAACTCTGAAAGAAACAAACTGAACAAGTTGACTTGGTACTGCTAAGTCATTTATCTTGTTCTGGTCAAGTCTACTGGGCTATAATTGAAATACGAAGACACATTTTGCCGTAATATATACATCTGCACTCAATAGAATTATCGAAACATGTAACTGAACTCAGAAAGAAATGCTTGCATCACAGTTTTGGTTTTCTAGATACATTGTTTTGCTAGGTATCTGGACATAATGTATATCTAAATGCATAACAAAAGCTTTGTACGTAGAAAGGCAAAGCGTCTTATAATTTGGTAAATGGAGTACTATTTTAACCTTTGGCCATAATAGCCAAACCTGTTATCTCTTGAATCTTCATTTTCTGTTTCTTAAATACTATATGATGAGTAATCAAGTGGCCTGGTGCAATATCCAATCCGTGTTTCAAGGATAACTAAAGTATTTATTTGGTGTGTATTATGGTCAAAAATATATTTCCTTTTATTACAAGATAAGATTGGGATTAGAATTTAAGTAAAAATGGAAAATATTTAAATCTAAGACGATTGGTTACAAAATACTTTTATAGCCAAGGTACCCGTCATTAACTCATTATACATCTGTTCACCGTAGCATATTCAAAGTTAAGTTCTTACAGTAGCGGTAGTAAGTAATTAGCTGAATGTGAAAGGTAAAACTCTACCTGTGTTGGCCTGTTGCATGGGATTCGTCATCTACAAATTCAGGCTAACAGTATTGATTCTGTTGATAACGCAGCTCACTTTCCGCGGTGTTAAGTACGATCATCGGTGTTCACTACGGGCATGTGCTTGTCCATATGAAGGTGACATCTCTCTCTTTTTCAGCTGTATTATTGTGTCATGTCAGAAAAGCAGAGACCGCAACACACTTACTGACATGTGTTGTTGTTTTTGAAATTCCAGAGTCATACAGACAGGCTGAGGCAGTGGGTTACCATGGGCATAGCTCTTCTTGTCCTCGGAATCATTCTACACTTTTCACATGGTATAGATAAAAGCATACAGATGACTGAAGTGTCATATTCCATTTGAGTTAGCATTTTTTTTTGAGGGACATATGAGTTAGCATTAGCACATCTGAATTTCGCTTAACAAGCAGCCTTTTACACGTTTCCTTGCAGCAATCCCACTTAAGAAGCAGCTCTACACATTTAGTTACATCTGCGTCACTGCCGGCGCTGCTGGAGTCGTCTTCTCCGTGCTCTACTTCCTGGTAAATGCCCGTGTCCACGATTGACGGTTTTGTCAAAACTGATATATGGGGAAGGAATTGCATATGCCAACAAAGTAGTATGCTACTAACAGCTGTGTTGTTTACGATCCAGTGACATGAAAGGTCATCGTCTCGCTAAATTGATGATAACATACACCATTTAGTTATTCTTATTATCAAATCAATACGTTGTATTGCTCCTTGAAAATATATTATTGTTAAATACTACCATGTTAAGAATTTTTTTAACCTACTCCGCTTGAAAGCCACTATGGAAAAGTGAACTATACCTGTACTATTGCTATCATGACCTGTATATAATTATGATCCATTAATTTTACTTGCTTGTTAGGACATCGATAGTCATTGGGACTTTACATTAACTGTGATTCTATGAAATACCTTGAGTTCTCGGGAGCAGCAGATCTATTAGAGCTAATGGCTCTTCAAGAGCACCACAAATAGGTGTAATTTACGGCTGGTTTGTGAAGTAGAGGCCATTGGAGAGAGTGTTTCTGCATTCAAGGCTTATGTACCTGAGATGGTTGAAGTGCTCATTGAGAGTGTGAGGAACCCAATATTTTCCGACTGGGAGGTTAAAGATCAGGTAGATGTTATTTGAAGGTTCCCTGATAGGATGTTTTATGTACATGAGATGGTTGAAGCGCTCATTGATAGTGTGAGGAACCCAACATTTTTCGACTGGGAGGTTAAAGAACAGGCAGATGTTATTTGAAGGTTCCCTGACAGGACGTTTTATGTACCTGAGATGGTTGAAGCACTCATTGATAGTGTGAGGAACTCAACATTTTTCCGACTGGGAGGTTAAAGAACACGTATTTGTTATTTGAAGGTTCCCTAACAGGATGTTAATGATGTCTTGTTATGGCTACAGCTGCTGACCGACATAGTTGGAGTTCTTAGTGATCCTCGAAGCTTATTTTCCAAATAGCTTTTTATATGTATAATGGTATATATTATAGATAGAAAACTACAAAGAGCCTACATATAATCTCTCCCAGGCACACAAACTCTACCATTACAATAAGTGAAATACAAGAGGTATTTTACTCTCTATGATCACATCATCTGCCACTATAAAAACAACTACACAAAGACCTTTTACCCTTTGTTTGCACCATATATTGTAAAAAGGAGTTTGTAATCAAGTCTGGATTACAAAAAGCTAGATTGTAGATTAGGAATATTTTGTATATGACATACTTTGATTTTTATACTCATCTATCTTGACTTTTTTCATACGCACGTGCGTGTCGCACGTGCATATCTACTAGTCTACCAAATTAGTGGAAGAATCAACTGTTTCAGCCTGCACCACAGAACTAAAGGTGTTAAATTTGCTATGTCAAAAAATTATATGTGTGCTAGTATTTTGTTTTATAGTGAAGGGACCGTGACATCTAAGAAGGAGGGGATGAATTACGCTTTCTAAAACTTCTATCAAGATGTGCACCTATGCAAGAAAGTAATCTATGTAGATGTGCACCTAAGGAATGTGATTGTTAGAGACACACTGGCCTGCCCATCTTGAGCCTGACAAATTGGACTGGATGCCCCTGTCACCAGTACCCTCGCTTGTTATTCAGTTTCATATGGCTATGTTTGCATCGATTCTTGTTCTGCAGCTTCATCAAACATGCAGCAGTTGAAGAATGGTATATCTGTTTGACGGCGGTTAGCACGTCAAGCGAAGAAGAGTGGGACGCAGGACATCACAAAAGGCTGGCCGGTAACTGCTGACCAACCATGGACATGGAGCAGATGAAGAGTGGAGGTATCTATTTGAAGTCAGTCAAGCCTGCTGAACAATGGTGTTCGGCTGAACATGGCTGCTACTTCAGATGGAGAACCTTTGACGGCTTGACCCCCACCACGCCGAGGATGGTCTAGTGTAGCTGATGATAAAGTTCCTGCTGAAACTGCTCGTGTTTACTTGTGTTTGAACTTGGTGTGCCTCTGCGAGTGTGGACAGCGTATGTCAGTATGTGTTTCCCTAGTGCTGTTTCTTTTTTTTTTCAATTCATTTTTAGCTGTAACGCTGGACCTGGATGCTGTAAACTACTTTAATCGTCCGACTAGGTTAATGCAATGCAATTCAATGGACAGGGGGATGAGATCCCTCCAACTATACTTGATAGCTCTCCTCTGAGGGTGAATCGGGCGGCGCCGCCACCCGCCGCGCCAATTCCCCGCTCCCCGGCTCCCTTCGGCCGCCGTGGCCGCCCTTGCTCGCGGCGGCGGTGGCCAGCGGTGGCGCGCCCAAAAAGGATCCCCCTGCGGCCCCTCGCTCACCCCTCTCGCCCCCCCACCCCTCTTCCGGCGAACTCCGGGAACGGCGACCTCCGGCGACCTGGGCGGGTGGGAACGGCCGGATCCGGACCTGTGGGCACCGGATCTGCCTCCGGCCCGGCCTTCCCTCTCCCCGCCGCCCAACGATGGCGGCTCTAGCGAGCTCGCCCCTCTGGCGGCCTGGGCGGACGGGGGTCCGCCGAATCTGGGCCCGCCGGCCCCGGATCTAGCCTCCCCCCCTCCGACTGTGGCTTGCCGACCATGGGATCCGGTGACCCGGGCGGGTATGGGTCGGCCGGGTCTGGCCCCCCTCCCCCCCTCTGTCTGCAGCGGCCAGTCACATGGGTGGGGCGCCGCCGGCCATGCGGGGCCAATGGGTCTCGCGCGGTTCCAGGCGCTGCCTGCCTCTCCCCCCCAACGCCAATCTGCTGGGGCCCGTGCGCTGCGGTGTGCGCGGACAGCGGGCCCCCGTCCCCTTCTCCGACTGCGCCTACACCTCGCTCCTTCGGGCGAATGGAGGTGTGGGCACCGAGGCCACTAATGTGCGCCGCCTTACATCGTGGTGATGTGGGCGGCGGCTCCGGCGGTGCGTCATCGATGCCATGGTGGCGTGGATGGCATGGCCTCGCCCATCCTCGCATCTGTAGCGTCATGGTGGTGAGGCTGATGTCGGTCGGGCGGGCACTCGTGCCCCTGATGGTTCGTCGGCAACAGGGTTGGCATCGACGGGCACGACAACGTCTGGCGTAGCCTGTGCTGGGATGGGTGGCGCTAGGCGAAAGCCTTGTTATCTGGCCGACGATGGCGACGCCCTCGTGGCGCCGTTTTCTTCCTTGGAGGTATCTATCATTGTGCCCCCCTCTCCGGCTGGCGTGGAACTTCGAGGTGAAAACCTAGCCCATTCTGGGCAGGTAGCGGCGACGCTCTGCATCACAGTCCTTCTTGAAGGCATTGCCTTTGAAGTTCCATGCCATGGCACGTGTGGGGCTGCCTCCTCGGCGTTGCGCTTGTTCGTCGTCGTTGTTTCAATTGTGCCTACTCGGGCTTTAGGTTTCTCCTCACCTTGGTTTGTCTAGTTAGTGAGTGTTGTAGCCGTAGCTGTCGTCATTTCCGGCGGATGCTTTGCCGCCGGCGTATCTTCAGGTAAGTCCTCCTCGCCTGTGGTCCTGAGGGTAATGGCCCTTAGTGACTCGGAGGAGCTATCGGAGTTCGAGGTCGCGGTCGTTTCCGGCGGATGCTTTGCCGCCGATGTGGTTCCGGTGGATGCTTTGCCACCGAGGAGTTCTAGCGGATGCTTTGCCGCTGTTTCATCTACGGCTCCTATCACTACGGGCTACCAAGGTGTTGAGATGTATTTTGTATTAGGCTCAGTTGCTGGGATTGTCAAGTGGAGGGTCCCCCACCTCTCGTGTTCTTGCTTTTTGTGTTGTGTTGTGGACTTTGTTGGTAATCCATGGATTACCCACGGATCTTTTTGTATCAACTATGTGTAGGTCTATCGGCCACTCTCTTCTGCTTAATGAAATACAGGCATATAATCTGGTCTCGAAAAAGATCCCTCCAACTCTTATATCCCCTCTGAACTCTCGCTTTGCTCCTCGACTTGAAAGAAACAGAAAACTACAAGGAGGTGGGCCTCCTAACCAGATGACCTGGCCCAACATTCGGCTAGCCCAGTAGCCCAAACATCTGGAAGCCCATGGAAAACAAGGAAGAAGAGCCGACGCCGCCAGAGTTTGCAGGCCAGTAGCGATAATCACCCGCCACTAAGGATGAAAACGATACGGAAATATCCCGAACCGAACCGCAGTCGTTTTCTACATTTAACCCGATCGAATTCGTTTTTTGCGGACAAAAACGGATACTAAATTCGAAAACGAAATACGGAATACATAATTCGGAATTCGGTACGAAATCGGTTTGGGCATTTGTTCGTTCGATTTCTACATTTCTACATTATATTCGGTTTAGAACCGAATTTAAATTCGGTTTAGAACCGAATTTGGTCCAGCAGGGGAACTCTGATCTTACATTTCTACATTATATTCGGTTTAGAACCAAATTTAAATTCGGTTTGGTCCAGCAGGGGAACTCTGATCCTGACATCATGGATGATGCTGATGAGCTCTAGATGTTCATGTTCTGTTAATTGTGTGTCGTACTACTTAAGACCATGGGTCACGCACTTGTTAATTTGAACTAGATCATGCACTTGTTAGTCGCGAACTTGTTATGTATTTGGCCATGAACTTGTTTAATGTTATGCACTGTGGGTCGGTTCGTATTGAATTCTCGTATACCGACCGTGTTCGATATAATTCCGCTCGAATTGTTTCGTTTTCGAAATTCTCGATATTCCGTAAGTTCGTGTTCGTTTTCGTGTTCGGTTTGTCCGCTTTCGTTTTCGTTTTCGTATTCAAATGTAAAAGTAGAAAACGGTTGAGGAGTTCTCCGTTCGATTCCGTCCGTTTTCATCCTTACCCGCCACTCGCCGCCTGCCGCTCACCAGTCACCGCCACTGCCCGCTCAATCCCACGTGCCCACGCCTCTGTCGCTCATCCACTCTAGGGCCACCCGCCGCTGCCTCCTGCTGTTGGCGATAGTAGATGGATGGGGAGGAGGAGAATGTCGGGCCGTTCCGCTGGACCAGCGCGCGCATGCGCCGCATGGCCACACGTATGGTGTCCGCGCTTGCTAGCTCTGACAACCGCGCTCAGGTAACGTGGGGATTGGATTGACTGCTCCTGCTTCCCCCTCTTCCTCCTATTCCAAGCTGTTCCCCTCTCGTTCATGAAATTGTTCCATATCTGTAATGCCATGCAAGTTGCTTTAGCTCGCCTTGAAGCTCGAGAGCAATAATGCCGGGGTTGAGGTGGTAGATCTTAATGATGATGAGTATGGATCCAGTGATGAGGAAGACTCTGGTCAGTTTCTTTCTCATTTATCTTCATAGTAGTAATGCCATGATGTGAGAAAGGATAAGGTAGATACAGTATTAGAGACTCAATGGCAAAATGTTACTCTTTGCAAACGACAAGTACTGAATACAGATAACTCGTGTACGGTATATTTTGATATTGCTTGTAGTATCAATTTTGAAAAAAAAGCTTTATTTCTTGTCTTTGCAAAGAATTAAATAAATAATAAGATTAAAACTATCCTTGAAAGACAATAGTTGGAAGATACTTTCGTTTCTGGCATGAATAATACCACAAATTATTCATAAGGTGATTGTGTTGTTTTACCATCTGGAATGCTCCTAAAGTCAGTCATTTAAATATCAAATATCTTTGAATCTTTGAGGTCCACATGCTACAGCTTGTCAACCGCGTTATTAACACCCAGAATGCCCCTAAAGTCTGTAATTTATATATTTTTGAACTCCACATCAATGTTTACAAGTCGCCATGGGGCCGACCAGGTGATTAATCGCGATTAATCGTCGACCAGGCCGATTAGTCATCCATATAGTCGTCCTATATATTTCAAGATATATACATACTATATATATCTATAGTATGTATTTCAACAGCAGTAAAACATCCAAGGATGGCGAATTAGCAAGCAAGCAAACTAGCAAAAGGAGTTGCAGAGCGAGGGATGGGGTAAGAGGGAAGAAGATGCAGGAGGGAAAGAGGACTCGCGAGCAGGAGAAATTGCGGCGGCGCGGGGGAAGGATTCCAGTGCGTCTCCTGTGCATTTTGGTGGGGACGAGGCTCTTCTATGCTAACCTAAACGGGCTAATTTGGCAGCCCAATGCCCAAATCTGAGCCCAATTAACCTGCGAAAAACACAGCTCCCAGCCTGGTCGTCCCCCTCCTAGTCGGACTACTAATCGTGATTAAGCGAAGATTAGTCGAGCTAATCGTGTCGGTGTCCCTAGATGACCTCCAGGGACCGATTAGGATAATTAATCGTGATTAGTCGGACGACTTGTAAACACTGCTCCACATCCACATGTTACAGCTTGTAAAATGCAAAGGTTCCTGGGTTCACAGTTTCTGTAAATGCTGCATTTGTGTTATATACTTATATAGGCTTATTGGGTTGTCAATCATGGATGTCCATTCAACTCAAATGCTCTACCCACTGATAACTTAAGTTCGATGATGGATGTCATCTTTTGTTTTCTGATTTCCTATCTGCAGTTCTCATGCAGAAGAAGCAGTTCAAGATTATGAATCAGGCTCAAAATCAAGGACGCCGTGGACACAGTTCGTTACAACGAAGAGAAGTGCCAGGAGATCAAGAGGCGCGTGCTCAAATTCAGTGCCATCCTGTCACAGCTGCAGCAGACAGGGATGATGAACAACAGCCCTGCGATGAGTGGCGCCCTGGAGGATCTTGAGGAAAGCCTAGAACACGCTCTCGAGCTCGTAACGGCGTGCCAGGAGACGAGAACCATCCAGCGCCTCATCACCACTGGGGATCTGTCGAAGCAGCTGCACCGAGTCAAGGAAGACATCTTGAATAAAGTGATGCTGGCGTCCTTCGCCATCAACACCCACACAGCTATTGTATTGCTTACTATCCAGGCTGGTGGTCTTCCTTGTCCTCCTCCACCCCGGCAGCCAGAGGTGCCATTGTTTTCTACACTGACAAATTTAAAAATTTTTTGAAGGAAGACAAATTTAAAAATTGTACTCCCTTTGCTCTAATTTATAAGTTGTTTTCAGTTTTTCTTAAATAAATAACTTTTATTATCTATCTAGACGTATCATATGTTTATTTAGGTGGATAGCAAATGTTATGTATCTCGATCACCAAGACGACTGAAAATTTGGGATAGAGGGTGTACCAAAGAATCATATTTTGTTGTGTTTGATCTAGTTGTGGCACAAGTTCATTATACTCGATATAAAAGCTTCATCGCAATATGGTAACTAACTATTTTGAAGTTTCAGGATAAGCAGTGGGGATATCACATAGTAGTCAATCAACTGATGATGCTAGGTCAGATATCTAGCTACAACTCCGTATCCAAATTATTGGCCACTTTGGCTTTGACCCGTGTCAATTACTCGAGCTTTGTCCTCACTAATAAAATAATTAATACTTCTGCTGGGTACCATTGGCAGATCTGAATTGAATGACGTGGAAACCAAGTTATTAGCAGGAAATGAGGGGTCCATTGCTGTTGATAAGACCAGTCTCAATGGGGTTTTATCAGAGTTTTATGGGCATTAATTATGCTGATATGACACCATATTAATGAAGAGAGATGATAAGAGTTTCATGGGACTAGAGAGAGTTCTGCACTGTTTATAAAATCTAGATGTGTTAGAAACAGTGACATAAAATCCCCAATGACACTAGCCTAAGACTACACCCTGTAGTGGATTATTTATTGCAGCATAGTGTGGGCCAGAGTTATTTGGACCAGACAACACCGGTCCAACCAGAAAAAACTGAAACCGAACCGTAGCCAATTTTGGTTCACTTAAAAAGATGGATTAGATTGGCAATCAAACTGAAAAAAAACCGTTGAACCAGTAGTATTTAGCAAATAACTTGCGCATGAAAACCGGTGCAAATAGTTCCAACAATTGTCCGGTTCTAACAATTGGAATGTGTCTGTTACCTTTATTTATCCATACAACTGCTATGATATAGTTTTAAATTTTGTGCCCTGATGGACCTAATAATACCAGTCTCTTTACTTGTAATTATAAATCCACCATTCAATTTCTTTGTTAATTTGGGTATTCAACAATTTTAAAATGGCTTAGCTAGACAAATTAGGCATCTCATGCTTTTCTATCATTCTCTATTTCTCTCTTCCCGTGCACACAAGGCCCTAGAGAACAATAAGCCTAACAACTATTGGCAAATAATCCTATATCTACAATAAGCCTAACAGTTATCATTTAATATAACTGTTAATTAACAAACTAAAGTGTCAAGTGCATATCGCATCTGGTAGACATAGGGGCATAGGTATATATTAAGGTTTTATATGTTTCTTCATAATAATTGATGTCCAGACATACACATTCTTCGGAGGTTTAGCTATTCGTATACCACTATATTTTTGGAGGGTTATATTGACGTTTCCTGTTTCTTACGTTTGAAAAGAATAACCTCCAAAGTTCTATTTGTATGGACAAGATACTAAACTTGTATCATGTTGTTTGCACATCAGCCATAAGAAAGTTCAGGTGGTCTGAGTTGAAGGCTGCTACAAATGGCATTTCAAATGGCATTTCAAATGGCAACCGCATTATTGGCTATGCTGGCTTTACCACCAATACAAGGTACGTCAGGTTTATAATTTGCTATGGATAATTTAGAGGATGAATTGCATGATAAAACACTACTTTTGAGAACCCTAGTGTATCAATTTGTGACAGGTTTAAGCATTTGTTATATTCCCTCCATTCCAAATAAATTGTAAGTTATTCTACCTTTTCTAAATACAAGCTTTTGTTATGTACATAGATATACACTATGTGTATATACATAGACTAAAAGCCAGAACGACTTACAATTTGAAACCAAGGGAGTACCTTGCACCATACTACAGTTCAACAATTATCACTTTGCATCACCTTTTAGTTTTGAGTATAAGTGAACCTAGATGGAAGGCACATAGATAACTTGAGTGTGCCATATAAGGGTTGCCGAACTAGTGTAACAATAACTGTGGGTGTGATGGACCATTAGCATGCAAAAATGGTATCCCCGATGGTATATTATGACAAAAAAAAAGTTCACAAAGCATAGGTATATATATGATAAAAAAATTGAAACAAGATAAACATACAGAATATCTTGTTTGACACTTGTAATGGAATTTATGGACCTCATCACCACTGATTATTTAGAAAACACTGTGCCTTCTTTGATCTGTGCTTTTCAAAATATTGTAGGATTGTCCATTTTTAACAGTGGGCCAGCACTTGAGGTGCACTTTTCACCTATAAAATTAGTGTCGGTGTTTTGAGAACCGAAGAGTAAATTTAGCGCCGCGCAACTCAGGAAAATCGATTGTAGCACACTATACGCAAGGAAATATACTGGTTCCTTATTGCCATGTGTTGTCTATGCATGATTTTGTATATATCCTGCATGCCAACTCATGCTTTTGCTCTAGAAGAGCTTTCATCAAATGCTCTGGCTCCATTATCTGTTGTTTCAACAATCTTTCTGTATCAACCGCACCAACAATCAACCGCACCAATAATCCCCTCCCAGACCATCCCAGTGTATTCTCGTAGTGTTATTGGTTTGATCAAATAAAATTAATTTTAAGAAAAAATATAGAGAATACAACTCAAGGCAACATTACTTTGCCAACCATAGCAAATGCTGCATATTCACATCCAACTGCTAGAACAGAGATATTTGGGTATCCTATTTTCGAGGAAACCATTATGTTGGCTGTTTAGACTATTTAGTGTCATCGAAACAGTGTATTGGAAGATGCAGTACCATCACTTGGCAGATGAAAGCAAGACTTCAAGTATGTATTTGCTCTACTATTGCTTAGGACAGAATAAAATGTTAAGAGTTTGTTGTCTGATTGGTTGAGCAATTTTACCATGATTTTAGTCTGCTTTCTTGTCTTTTGACTTGTGGTTCTTGTGACTGTTTCTCTTACATTATTTTCCTTTTTATAGTACATTGGTACCTCCAGGTTCTTTCGTCTTTTCTATATTCTAAGTAATTAATTGAGAAATATATTGCAGGGTATTTTAGTAATACGGTCTGCCAACACCTGCGTCGGTGCGTGCTCACAGCAGGGAGCAGCGGGGTGCTGTTTAGTGAGAAGTATCAGATCACAATTATACCTTTTGAACTCCAAAAGTGAATGAGCGACGTCGCAGACTCGCAGATCGCCGAGCTACTGCACGCCATCGTCTCCGAGCCCCAGGCTGCACCAGCAATGGTGGGTTACTAATCTGTAGGATTCATGTTTGTCGCAAAGGGGGAGGCAGCGAGGTCGACGTTCCTAAACCGATGCACGGACTGACGGACATGGTGTGGCCGGACGTCTTGTCCAGCGCCAGCAGCCCAACGCTTATGACCTCTGGCGTGGGCAGCCCACGGGCGACTATGGCTCCGGCGTGGCAGCGCCGGCAACTGCCGAGATCTCCGATGGTGGAGATCCAGTAGGCTGGCGATCGTGCGTGGCCCGGGTGCGAAGTGGAGGAGCATGACGGGCAGCAGCGTGCAGGCGAAGGCGAGCAAGTGCGAGGAAGAAGACTTTCTTGGACCCTCCGTTGTTTGACCACATCTACAAACAGATCAGCTGATTCTATACGTTTTTTTTTAAACTACTTAGCCACTTAATTAGGAACAACGACTCTGCAATCACCACAAGATGCAGATGGAATGGAGCTACAGCAAGCACCAGTTCAACAATATCAACACAGAAAAACGCCTAAAATCATCACCTCACTCTCAGTTCTGAAGTTTGCATTGTGGAATTATATAAAATCTATCACCCCAACATCCAAAACTGCTGAAGATCAAACGATAAAATCAGTGCATTAATACTCATACTACGCGATCATACCACACATATCATTCAAAGTGATCGTGGACACCACGAGTCCCACGAATTTGTAGCAGAAGTGCAGAACTATCAACTATGAGCGTTCAACTTACCAGAGATTTGGTTAGCCACTCCTCTACCACACTGACCAAAATGTAATCGCCACAACTGGCAGCATATCGGCGCAAAAGAACATGCACATGACAGGGGTGCAGTTAGACACAGACCTGAGAGCAAGACCGAGGTGCCGGTGGCCCTGTACTGATGAACCGGCGTCGTCGAGTGGAACAGCTGGTGCGGCGGCACCAGGAGCCCAGCTCTGCCCGCCTCGATGGGAAATGACGCAACAACGAGCACCACCGCAGAGATGAGTAGGAGCCGGCCACGGATCCTCAGCCTAGGACCCTAACCATGTCTTGTCACCGTGCCGCGTGATACAGGATCTTCAACGGACTGCAAGACCTAGACGCCGAGGCTGAGCCCGCCGCCATCTGGCTCGTTCCTGGACCTGCACACCGAGCTGGAGGCTGAGCGCGGGGCCATAGCGAACGCCGCCAGCAAGGCCATGTTGCTTGGCAGTGATACGCTCCTCCACCTCCTCCACTGCAACACCCGGCCCCGGCAGCGACCCAACCACCGAGCTCTGGATCGCCAAGGCACTCCCTGAGGTGTCGTAACCTGCACTCCCTGAGGCAACAAAACATAGGCTGTTGATATCGATCCCAATGTGATTGTCGTCCATGTCTTTGAAATCCGTATCTAGTGTTATGCATGACCGTTGCTGGACGGTGGTCAGGCGTTGGCGTCACAGGCTGCAGGCCTCAGATTCCTGCATCTTCTGCAATAAGGTTCGGAGAGTATTCATCACCTGCTACTTGGTTGCGTGTTCCGGCGCCAAATCTGGGCGGTTGTTCTCACTTCTCAGAAAGCTGCACCTAGACGGGACCATCCTGGTTCGGGAGGAGAATGTCCTACGCTGGTGGCTCAGGGTAGAAATGGGGTTCCCAAGCCAGCGTGCGCTGGGTTGATTCTTTGGTGTTTCTCATCAGTTGGAGGATTTGGAAGCAGCGGAACTCCAGGACCTTCGGTGGAGCCTGCACCTCGCCCACGGACCTGCTGCGCCAACTTCTTGAGGAGGCGCACGAGTGGTCCTCGGCTGGTTTCAGAAAAATCAGGTCGCTTCTACTTCTCCTATGAACAGGCGGTTGCTTCTGCTGTTGTTTTTTCCTTCCTCCCTGAGCCGTTTCTCGGCTTTCGCAGCCCCATTGTAGGTAATCAAGCGAATACCGGCCGGAAACTGCTTGTAAACTTTGCTGTTAGTGTTTTTTCTACTCCCGCTCATAATGAAAAACGTGCCTAGACACAGTCGCGAAAAAAAAAATCCTTGTTGAGTATAGTATCAAGCTCTATAGCAATTAGCAAAAGGATGATTTGACACGTGGCCATAATTCCATCCATTTAGAAGGCCCAGGAGCTGGCCAGGCCCGCTCTACAGCCCATGGGTGGGGACCATCCAGATGTGGCCCGACCCATGTCCCTGAGCCCGCTTCTCAGCAGCAGGCTCACTTTGCATCATCTTTGGACGTTCCCTCTACGGCTCCTACTTGGTCATCTTAGGACTCTGGTAGTTATAATTACTCTTTAGGTGTGTACTGGGCAAGCAAATGGTTTCCCGGCAAGATCTTTTAACAAACATGAATTCCTACAGAGATGGCTAACCATGCAGCTTTATCTTTAGAAAAGAAAAGGAGCTCGGAGATTCAAACAACGCGTGTTTCTTTGGTAAAGAGACAATGGGGCTGAGAAGCAAAGCATAAGGAAAGCAAAAGCATAAGTAGCGATGACCCAGCTGGTATGCTCCTTGAGTCTTTAGGCGACAAGAAGCAAGGAATCGTGACTGCTGCATTGATCTGGTGAAGATAGCTACAACGAAAGGAAAAACATAGTAGTACATCATATCTCTTGGCTACGGCCGTGCCTTCTCTACACTGTTCAACCTCAACCATTGAGCTCGGATCATGGGTTAGCTAGGCAGATTGGTTTGTTCGGGCCATTGGCTCGTCGGCCTCGAGTCTAGCTAGCTTAATTATTAGGTACGCGGCTCGGTGCTCCTCCCTTCCCTACTGCTTTTAATCATTATATTTTACTAGAGTATGTTTTCTAATTAGATAATAATAGTTATTATTAGCTACGAGTAATATATCAGTAGCTAGCTAGTGTGCTTCTCGACCTGTATATATAATGCATTTGCATCGACGGTGTGTAACTGTGTGTGTACACAGGTCAGGCGTGCAGGTGTGACGTTTGGTTGGCGATCCGAGGTCTTCATTCCTTAACCAGTGGATGTAGCTAGCTGTTTTGCCGTTTCTGTCGCCTGTTGGCCTTGTACGTCCTGCAGAGAAAATTCGTCATGGAAGTGAAAGCGGAGGTCCTTGTACGTACTGCTACCTGTGCTCAAATATTTTATTACCTACCTCACAAGCAAGTGGTAGACATGCATGTTGTTTCTATGTTTCCCAACGATGATTATGATGTTAGACTACCCGCACTCGTCTTACTCTAAATTCATCCTCTAAAAGGAATATTCTGTCCTGGTCATCGAGATTTCATCCTCTATATCAATTTCTCCCGCACCCATCCATACTCTATATCCTCTATCCACTGTGGAGCCCACTTATCAGATATTTTTTTCCTTTTTTCTTTTTTTCCTTTTTCTCTTTTCTTTTCTTTTCTTTTCTTTTTCCCCTCTCCTCCTTTATCCATTCCACCGCACTGCCCTCCCTCCCCATTCTCTCTCTCTCTCTCTCTCGGGCGCGACGGAGGCGGAGGCCCGCGTGGCGGTGCCCCCCTTCTCCCTCTCCCCTCCCGGCTCCCTCCACCGGCTCCCTCCACCACCGGCCCCCTTCTTCTCCCTCTCCCCTCCCGGCTCCCTCCACCGGCGCGGCGTCCATCTCTGAGGGGCTCCGAGGGTGGCGGATCTACCTCCGGCGGGCGGCGCGCCGGCGGGCCTCCAGCACCAGCGCGCCCGCGTCCGACGGAGATGGCGAGGCGGGCCTCCGGCGGTGGGCGAGCCGCGCGCGGGCACGGGGACGACCTCCTCCTCCAGCTCTGGGCGCGAGGCGAGGGCGAGGCAGAGCTTCCTCAGCGGGCTCGGCGGAGCTTCCTTGGCGGCGCGTCGAGGCTGTGGTGGGGCGTGGTGGGGCCAGGGCAGGCGTAGCGGACGCACGCTACTCCGCCAAAGATAGCGGACGGAGGCCCCGATGCCGGATGAGCTAGCGACATAGTGGACGCCGCTGCAGCAGTTTCGTCCGCTATCCGCGCGTAGCGGACGCGGTGCGAATCGTCTAACTGCGTTCATATATGGCACCACGCACACGCAACAACGCCTCATCAATCATCCGGATATGTATATGATATGATGTTCTATTCTACTACTACATGCAGTTGGGTCTCCCTGACGTTTCAACTTTGAAATAATCTTAATTACTTTTACCCAGACCCACTATAATACTATATGTATATAGAGATTATATAGCTAGTGGCAACAAAACTTAGTCTATGTTTTTTTGTTGCACTATTAACAGATTAATAATATACAAATCCTAACAGTTGATGAACTGCATGCATTTCCTAGTTCTTGTTTTTAATTTGGTGCCTTAATAATGCATATATGTATGGTGGCTTTGGTGTTCTTTCCATCCGGCCTACAGTCAAATAAATCATGCATGCATTATCCGTAATTTAATTTTTCCCTCAATCCTGCTTACTCCTCCAGGTTGTCGCCGCAACAAGTGTCCACGACGCCAGAGACGAGATCCTTGACTATGTCGTTGGCCGTAACAAGGACAAACGGGTCTTCTATTTTGGGGGTTGGGATGGTTTTGGGGCAACCTCAGTCCTTAGATCCATAGCACAATATGCAGTTTCATCTATGACGGACAATAAGTCTCCTCCAGAATTAAAATTTGGCAGAACAATCTATCTAGATTGCTCAAGGTGGAAAAGTAAAAGGGTTGTGCAGAGAAGAATCGCAGAGGAGCTAAAGCTTGACCACATGATCATGGCCATGTTTGACAAGCAGGACGAGATGGATGACTTCCATGGAGTGGACCCTGGCTCTAGGGACGTGATACGAAGTGTTGCGGCAGAGATTGACCAGACCCTGCGGAAGAGTAGATATCTGATGATCTTTCTTAACGGGAGCAATGCTGAGATTCCCTTCAGTAGATTTGGTATTCCAGAATATCATGACGGCGTAGTCATATGGACCTTCAATGAAAGGTTCCCGAAGATGTATGGTTCCACCGCAAAACTGATCTAAGATACGCAGATGTTTGGTTTTACTGCACATGGAGTTATAGCAACTTCACAAGCTCACAGTTCAGTGCAGTGTTTCGGGAAGAGGCTGCCAGCGTGGCTGCTCGGTGCCCAAGTATACAAGGCATCGACCTAACAACACTGGTCATAGACTGTTGTCTCTACGGGTTATTCCTGAATCGCAGTTTTCAAAGCACCACAACTGGGTTTTGCTGGGCACCTCATGCTTCCAATTATTGGATCTGCGATGGCATCATCAATATTGGAGGGGATCGAGCAAGGGAGATTGCCGCCGCATTGCATACAGAAATAAGTTTTGATTGTGAAGACTTTGTGGTTGATGAAGTCTTAAAAAATAAAATCAAGCTGCATCCGGAGACTCCCTATCTGGCAGTTAAACATGATGATTTTGGTGATGTCGTTTATGAGAAGAGGCCTTACCGTTGGGTTTCTATCACCCCCAGCGACGGCTGGAACAAGAGTAAAATGCAGTACTGGCAGCAGAGCACACCAAAGAATAATAAGACCACTTGGAAGGATAAGAAAGTACAGGAGGATATGCAAATTATACTGGCCGGAGCAACGACAATCTTCATTATATTTGAAAGTACGAGTACCCCACAAGAATTACCAAATGGCCTTTTTGAACCTTGCAGCAACCTTGCCGTGCTGATTCTCTATTGTTGTGCCTTCAGTTTTGTATCACCTCCTTTCCTTCAGTGCCACACACTAAGATTCCTCGGATTGGACCACTGCATAGATGACAATAGTAGTACATCTCAACTTGAAGGAGGAGAAGACTGTACCAGCAAATGGATATTTCTGCATAGCTTGTGGGTGCTTGACTTACGTTACACTGATTGGGACGACATCTTGTCTGAGGAAAAGTTAAATCTTATGGTTAAGCTAACAGAGCTAAATATGGAGGGAGTTAGGTGTTGGCAGTACACGGACCGGTTACAGGAAATGCTACCTTACCTTCAGAGGCTTCGAATAATGAAGACTACACGTCAGGAAGAGAAGAATACAGCAAGTCATCAGGAAGAGACACCATCAATGAACATGAGCACCTCATTAGTGGACACGTCAAAGCTACAGTTACTAGATTTGTCCGGTAACAGCAACATGGATAAACTACCTGCAGGCCTATCAAAGGCAAGCTGCAGTCTTGAGGTTCTTGTCCTCGATGGTTGTGCTGGGCTACAAGATGTTGTGCTGCCTAACTTCTTGCTGCTAAGGACATTCAGTTTTGATGGCTATGGACCTGCTGCATCCAATTGGACATCAACTACTGAGTTACCTAGAGAAAGTTGCCGTCCGAACTGTCCACCTGATGCTAACAGGGAACATCATGTTAAAACCTCCACGATATCCTTGGAAGGCTGCAAGCAGTTGGAGAATTTGTTCCTGCGTGGGCTTGTCAATCTTGTCGAGCTGGACCTTTCAGGTTGTGCAATAAAGATACTTGACTTTACAAGGATGGTGGTGAATGTCCCAAGGTTAAAGCGGCTCTTTCTCCTCGGTTGTGAACACCTTCGTGCCATAATATTTGGTTCAGATATAACAGAATTCAAACCATGGGAACAAGGACAACGACCACCACCACAGCCAGAGTTGCTATGTATAGACACACGACCAGCCGGGATGGTGCTTGGGAGGCCATCCCTTGCCCAGCATAAATCCTTCCAGTTGCAGTTGTTTGCTATTATAGCAGATGCTAGGCTCACTTGGTCCTTGTATCCTCTGCTAAGTACGCTGGGTTTTAATAGTGATGAAATTTATCTTGACATCAGCATCTCCTCTTCAACTACCGTGTACGGTGGGGTGGTCAAAGTTGAAGAAGCAACGGGTAGCAAAGAGAGGATCCACGAAGGAGAACCCAATGGTAATGAGGAGCGCCAAATGTATGATGATGTCTTTGTCAAGATAGCTGAGGCTCCAATCCCAATGCAGATCTTCCCAGAAGCTCCGACACAAAAGTTGGATCGCCATATCCATGGAGAGTCAGATAGATATTCGTCATCAAATGGTTTTAGGAGATTATGCGCAATCCTTGCATGTGCATGATGTATTGACCAATGCTTGCCTGTCTTTGAATACTTGGTGTTCCCTTAAATGGTGCCGTGTGGAGAGGTGCCCTAGCATTAGTGCCGTGTTTCCTCTGGGCTCTTATGAGAAACATGAATTGGAGACCATCTGGACATCGGATCTCCTGATGGCCCGCTGTATTTGGAGCAAAGGAAAATATGCCCTTAGCGCAAACTATTATGGCTTCGGAAGACTGCAACACCTGCATCTGCGCTCGTGCCCAAGCCTCCGTTTCGCACTTCCACTATGGAACCACTTCAACAGCTTGAAGACACTCCACGTCATCCACTGTGGCGACCTCAGGCATGTGTTCGAAGAAGATGAGAAGTGCACACGCCAGAAGGGTATGGCTTTCCATGGTGCAAAGTTCCCATGTCTGACCACCATTTACCTGCACGACCTGCCGAATCTACGGGAGATATGTGACGTCAAGATGTTAGCGCCCGCGCTGGAGACCATTAGGATGAGGGGGTGCTGGGGCCTGCGGCGCATGCCGTGCCTTGGGGACAGAACTGGCCGGAGGAAGCCGACCGTGGAGGTGGAGAAGGATGTGTGGGATGCGCTGGAGTGGGATGGGGTGAACGCCGGCCACCACCCTTCTCTGTATGAGGCACCAATGTACAAGAGGTGCATGCTCAGGGGCACAGTCCTCAGGTACGCACACGTGCACATACATTATTTTAATTATTATAAGTCGGTGATCCTCTATCTCCACAGTTGTTAGTGACTATGGATAAGATATGTAATTATGCACGCTTACCTCAGCCTGCTACTAACAAATGTTCAACTCTTGTAATTTATTAATCTGCATGTGCAGGTGAAATTAATCCCGAATTGTTGTGCTTCACGGGAGACGAAAGATGTGTGGCTTGCGCTGGATGCTGCCACACTTCCCACTGGTACGATGCATGTGTGTGCCTGTACATGTGTCTGGCTGCTGGCTGATTAGCTAGGTAGCATCTTCGTTGATGCACAGGCATGATGTATTGACCAATGCTTGCTTGTCTGTGAATGACTGGTATTCCCTTAGATGGTGCCGTGTGGAGAGGTGCCCCAACATTAGTGCCGTGTTTCCTCCGGGCTCTTCTGATAAGAGACATGAATTAGAGACCATCTGGACATCGGATCTCCTGATGGCCCGCTGTATTTGGAGCAAAGGGAAATTATCCCTTAACAACTACTATTATGGCTTCGGAAGACTGCAATACCTGCATGTGCGCTCGTGCCCAAGCCTCCGTTTTGCACTTCCACTATGGCACCGCTTCAATAGCTTGAAGACACTCCACATCATCCACTGTGGCGACCTCAGGCATGTGTTCGAAGAAGACGAGAAGTGCACATCCGAGAAGGGCATGGCTTTCCACGGTGCAGAATTCCCATGTCTGACCACCATCTACCTGCACGACCTGCCGAATCTACGGCAGATATGTGACGTCAAGATGTTAGCGCCCGCGTTGGAGACCATCAAGATGAGGGGGTGCTGGGGCCTGCGGCGCATGCCGTGCCTCGGGGACAGAGCTGGCCGGAGGAAGCCGACCGTGGAGGTGGAGAAGGATGTGTGGGATGTGCTGGAGTGGGATGGGGTGGACGCCGGCCACCACCCTTCTCTGTACGAGGTGCCAGTGCACTCGCGCCACTACAAGAGGCGCATGCTCAGGGGCACAGTCCTTAGGTACGCACACGCGCACTTACATTATTTTTAATTATTATAAGTTGGTGATCTTCCATTTCCACGGTAGTTAGTGACTATGGATAAGATATGTAATTCGTGCCCCACCCAGCCATGCATGCATCCATCTCTATTATGACGCACGCTTATCTCAGCCTGCTACTAATTAACAATGTTCATCTCTTGTAATTTATCAATCTGCTTGCATGTGCAGGTGAAATTAATCCCGAATTCTTGTGCTTCACGGGAGGGAGATGGGAGATGCGTGGCTTGGCGCTGGATGCTGCCACACTTCCCACTGGTACGATGCATGTGTGTGCCTGTGTGTCTGGCTGCTGGCTGATTAGCTAGGTAGCATCTTCGTTGATGCACAGGCTACCATGGCGGCTACAACAGTTAATGTACTTGCTGCAGGCGTGCTTCTTGTTGTTGTTGTTGTTGTTGTTGTTGTGTGTGGTTTGAGCTTGACAACTCCGAGAAACTGTGGCATATATCATCATTTGTGTGGTCAGTTTGAGCTTTGACTACCTGTCGTTTCGACGGTGTAGCTAGCTAATAAGCAGGTAGCCAGCGGCTAGCTGCTCCGAGTCCGAGACACTGCATCTGTATGCTGGGTCAAAGAGCAGAGCGCTAGCTGAGAGTGTGCTTGCTTGCTCCCTGTGTGTGTGTGACTTGTGTGTGGTTTTCAGTTCAGCTTGCATTGGCTACCGTACCCCTGTTGGGACGGAGTAGCAAATAAGCAGCGGCTGCCCGAGTCCAGTGTGTGTGTGTGTGTGACTCATTGGGGTGGCTTTGGCTGTATTTGTGTGTGATATGCTTTCATTCGTGATGATTGATGAACCAAAAAGCAGCCTACTTATGGCGCCTCTGTTATACATATGTGTACGGGTGAACCATGAAGCTTTCTCTTCTTTATATGGATGCTGAGAATTTGAAAAGTTTGGGATTTTTTATTATGTATACACTAGTCTATTAACACGTGCTAGATTCAGAATGGTCTTTTTCTTTATTTTTATTTTTATTTTTATTTTTATAGCCCTGTTTCTTTTAAATTCTAATGCTGTCACGTGGGTTAATATATATCCATCTGTATGTTTCAATGCTGTCTGCAAATGAGACTGTACTGTAACTCGTTGTGGCTCGTGCGTGTGTAAACTCTTGTGGTTAGTATTTACCCTCCATCTTAAGTTATAAGTCATTTTCAAAAATCTTGGAGAGTCAAATCATCTTAAGTTTGACCAAATTTATATGATAAGATAAAACATTTATGATGTCAACTAAGTATCATTGAATCCTTCATCAATTATATTTTTACAGTATACCTATTTGTTGTTATAGATCTTTATAATTCTCTTTAAAATTTTGGTCAAAATTGAGATGTTTTGACTCTTCAAGATTCTTAGAATGACTTATAATTTGGAATGGAGGGAGTACTACAAAACTGTTGTGGAATTATATATATTGAGTGTTTGGGCTGCACGAGATGTTGCGATGGGTTTTCCATCTCTGCGCATCATGCAGTTCTGGTCTTTCATTTTCCTCTTTGATTGATTCAGTTGTATATATGCTGATTAAAATTGAGACAGTTCTCAAACTGCAATGTTGACATCAAGCCCAGCCCACCAGTAACTTACCCTCTTGAAGGAGTTCCAGCCTATAGAGCCCAGCCCACCAGTAACTTACCATCAAGCCCAGTAGCCAGACAGAAGACAGGCCTCCACTATGCAAACATCACTGTTGTAAGCCTGTCACTAAACCAAGCCAATGGGTCTCAGCTACTAGTACTACAGTCAATCCCTGGCTCCCTTAAGACAAGTTGCTGTTACAAATTCTATGTGACTGGTAGCAGTTAGAATGTTGGATACTTCAATGAGCTGTGGCGTCAGCTTCACTTCAGTGAACCACCCATCATCCCTCTGTTCAAGCTGAGGAAGAAGCAGGACATCACTGTAATTGAGTGTAGTACTAATACTTTGTTTCAGTGGTATTATATTATTGAATTAAATTGACAACAATGTTTCTCGATAAATTTTGACGTAGACAGCTAGGTTGTGCTGTGATGATAAAAAAATGTGAACTGGTACATGGGTGTTGTTCCAAATAATCAGTATCAGGTAATTAAACTATTAGATATGAATGGCCAAAACTAGAATCCGTAAGTGTTAACAATGCTTTGAGCCTGCCTTTCAGCAGACTGGAAGGTCAGGCGGCGGCGCCTCCAGAGACTCCAGCTCCCCAACGCCGTCCTCCACCAGGAACGCCATGGCGAGGCCCCAGGTGATGTGCACGTCGAGATGGCAGTGCATCAGCCACACCCCCGGATTATCCGCCACGAACCGGATGACCGCCCACCCGTTCACCGGCACGCCCACCGTGTTCCTCATCGGCGGATCATCCAAGTTGAACTTAGCAGCGTCCGTGGCGGCGTCAAAGTTGCCGAACCCCTCGGCGAGGATGTAGAAGTCGTAGCCATGGAGGTGGATGGGGTGGTTCTCGGCCGCGAACACGTTGGTGCCCTGGAGCACCAGCTGCACGGCGGCGCCGTACTTGAGCCTGTACACCTTGGTGCCCGGCACGGGCTGCCACAGCGCGCGGCTCACGTTCTGTGCCGTGTAGTCGAACTGCACCGGCGGGTTGGCCGGGAAGTCGGCGGTGAACACGCCAGGCGCCGACACCGCCCCGCCGCTGGAGTAGTGCGCCTGCAGGATGGAGGTGGTGGACGGGAGCACGAAGGAGACGTTGTTCATGCTGGCCGCGAACCGCGTGTTGTTGGGACCGCCGCAGGTCTGTCCGCTCGAGCAGTTGAAGAGGCCGACGCCGACGGTGAAGAAGAGGCTCTCGTCGACGCGCGTCGGCAGCTCCGCCTTGCGCAGGCCGCGCAGGCTCGTCGTAAACGTCGTCACTGTCGTGGTGTCGTTGTACGCCGGGAGGGTCGGCATCGCAGGGCTGCTGGTGGCACCGGTGCCGTAGTCGAAGATGGCGGTGGTCGTGGTGTTGTCGAAGGGGACGCCCTGGGCGCTGGCGTAGGCGCGCGCGGCGAGGTAGTAGCGGCCGGGGGACTGGTCGAAGGTGACGAGCACGTCGGTGGTCTGGCCCGGCGCGATCATGAGCACCGACGTGGCGTACGGCTTGGTGTAGGAGGCATCGGCGCCCACCACCGTCATGGTGTGGCCGGCCAGGGAGACGAAGAGCTCCGTGTTGAGTGCGGCGTTGATGAAGCGCAGCAGGTTCGTCTCGCCGGACTTCACCGCGAACGTCGTCGTGCCTGCATCCCACCAGCGTTCAGTTCCATTTCCGATCGATCACCGCTGGGCACTGGAGCAGCGAATGGGGAGTAGCTAGCTAGGTGTTGCGTTGTTTACCGTTGGAGGAGCACTTGTAGAGGTCGCCGGGCTGGCCGTTGACGGTGAGGGCGTCGGAGATGTTGGGCGCAGCGCCGGTGCGGGTGGCGGTGCGGACCACGTCGATGGGGTTCATGTTCCACCACTCCCCTGTTTCCATCCATCCGGTTGTTCCGACAACACATCACACACGTTTAGTCACTTGGAAAAACACGTACACTACAATTATCTGTCGACGTATCTGCAATAATGAAATAATCTCAACCTCTGGAATTTTGCTGCACCAATTTTTATTAAGGATTTGTATTTAGTTTCATTATTGTATATCTTTTTAATATTTTTGCAATCATGGTTTTGATTGACAAGAGGTAGTAGATGCTTAGCTTTTCATTTTGGTTGTAAAGAAAACGACTAGTCCATTTATTCAACACCTAAGATGGTAGAAGTGCTTTTTTTTTGTGAGAATCTGTAGAAGGGTACATGCATGTTAGGCCTATTGTGGAATGTCGGCCACAATAGCAGCCCAAAACAAAATAGAAAAGCAGCAGACTAATGATGCCATTTTGATTAGCCATCTTGAGAAGTGTTACACTACAGAAAAAATTAATGCTCTCTTTACATAGATTGATTTATTTAGTTTATCAGTTCTTTCTGAAGGAAATTATTTCATCCAACTGAACCTGCTCTGATCAAAGCCAGTTGCTTGGCTTTCAGGATGCTTCAGATGCAAGTATAACTTTTTCTAGCAAAACCAATTGTTCATCTTTTTGTAACAGGTGGTACACTAACATTAGCAGAGACAATATGATCACACGAGTTGCCCATATATATTCCTTAGACCCACAATGCTATTCCTTTTGCTATCAAACGGCAACCTTTGAGGACAAATATACCACAAAATTTACAGATTGATTCAGATTCAGTCTGAAAAATGAAACAAAACGAGAGAGAATGGTATTGGTGTCTGGGTGGTGTTGGCCCCACAAGTCGGTGCCACATGATCGACTAATGCTAAAGAAGAATCTCACATGGATAACGTCATAGAAAGAAGAACTTTTCTGTGCCATCAATGACGAATTTTCCTTTTTGGGGCTGTTTAGATGGTGAAGAAGTTTGGGTTCGGCTACTGTAGCACTTTTCGTTGTTATTTGACAAAATTTATCCAATCATAGCCTAACTAGACTCAAAAGATTCGTCTCGACATTTACAGACAAACTGTGTAATTAGTTTTTTCTTTCGTCTACATTTAGTACTCCATGCATGTGTCGCAAGATTTGATATGACAGATACTGTAGCACTTTTTGGGTTTGCTTTTTGGGTGGAGAAGGCAACTAAACAGGCTCTTTGTAGGAAGATGTGTCCATGACGTTTGGTGTGTAAAGGTGCATATGTTTAGGCCCCGTTTAGTTGTGAAAATTTTTGGGGAAAAATTCATGTAACACTTTTCGTTGTTATTTGGCAAAATTTGTTTAACCATAGACTAACTAGATTCAAAAGATTCATCTCGACATTTACAGACAAACTGTGTAATTAGTTATTTTTTTATCTATATTTAATGCTCCATGCATACGTCCCAAGATTCGATGTGACGGGTACTGCGCAAAAATTTTTGGATCTTCTGCTCATCTAACAAGGCCTTACTTTGTGAATGGATTCCGACATGATGACGATGCATGTGTGTTTGACTCCGGTGCAGCAGCAGCAGCAGCCGCCGTTGCTCTGCTATAGCCTACAGGTACGCAAACCAGAGCTACAAAGAAAGCTGGCGCCAACTACTAACTAACAGAATCAGGGGCGGATCCAGAACGGGGCTACGCCCCGGGCTGAGCTGCTGATTCACGTTCAAAACAGTCTAATCTTGCTTCCTAGACCTCCTTTTGTCTAATTAAGATCATAGTTTTTTAGGCTAAACACCACATATGTTACAGGGGCTACATGGACTCGCCCCGGGCTACAGCCCGGGCAGCCCGGGCCCTGGATCCGCCCCTGAACAGAATGATAACACTGATTGACATGCGGAAAAAGCAAAAAAAAAAAAAAGAAATGCTAATTATATGTATATTCGTGTGGGCACCACACTAGCTACTCGCTAAACCTGGCCAATCATGAGCAGTTGGTGCCTTGGTGAGAGCTTACTTTTTTTAAAAAAAGAACAGGAGGGGCTTGGAGCCCCTAATGAAAATTAATTAAAATAAAGGCAAAGTATTCAGTACAGAGTGGGAGCTTACTGTGGGTGTACACTCTCAGTCTTACTATCATGTAGCTAGAGTTGAAGCCAAATTAATTATTTATATAATTACCCTAAATTGGGGTCTATGTTCCTGTTACTACACCCTTCGTCTCAAAAAAATCGACTAGGTATTTAGAAAATATTTATAACATTTATATTTCTTAATAAGTTTATTAAAAAATATATTCAATTATTAATCTAATGATACTTAGGTCCTATTTGGATTTGCGTTCTACGACTGCATAGTGTGACAACGGAGCAGTGGCCAGAGAGTTGCGGGACACGAAATCAGTGTTCAATCTTGTGGTGGGTAAGTCATAGGTAGCCGCAAGAACAATAGAAAACACAGGACGTTTGGTACGATTATTTTTATTTCTCGATCATGCAAAAGATTTACGCGTATTTGTATTAAGAAACGGAGAATTGTTAACATCACGCCCTTTAGGCACTCCAGGGGGCAAGATTGAAATAAGCCTCGACCCTCCCTAGATTACAATGATGTTCTAGGGTACTACTCGCTGATGAAGAAGACAACCTAAGTTCTTCGCACCTGCTTGCGCCCACATCTCCTTTGGTATGATTATTTGTGATTCTTACAGCTAGAGATTCATAATCCGATTGTAAGGGACGTTATTATGCACCATAAATAGTAATAATTGGTTGTATATTACTATATATTTAGTCAAAGTTGATATTATTTGACTTGTCAAAAAATGAGAATGACACTCATTACATAATGGAGAGAGTACTTGTTAGTTGCTAGTTTTTTTTATTGCCTCGGGAGCGTGAAGGATATATTTGTGCAAGAAAAAAATTTGACCAGCAGCGGCAGCAGGCGATTATATATTGGACACGTCGAAATGAATAGTGCTAGTGCCGCGAGTATGTTAAGACTGAGACGTACATACAGATATACATATAGAGATCTAGTGGCACGTACGTACGTACCTAGGATGATGGGCATCTCTCTGGCGGGCGTCTTGCCGCCGTTGAACGGGTACGGCACGCCGGCGCGTGGCCTGATGAGGAGCGCGCCGTGGACGGTGGCTCGGAGCCAGGAGCTGTGCGCGTGCCACCACAGCGTGCCTTCCTGCCCGGCGACGGTGAAGCGGTAGGTGTAGGAGTTGCCGGGGCGGATGGGGCACTGCGTCACGAACTCCGGCCCGTCGGACCACCCCGTCCGCATCTGCCGCACGCCGTGCCAGTGCACCGTCAAGTTGTAGCTGCCCCGGTTGAGGACCCGGACGATGAGGGCGTCGCCCTCGGCCACCTCCACCGTCGGCCCCGGGAACTCCCCGTTCACCGTCATGATCCGCTGCGTCCCGCATAGCCGCGTCACCGTCGCCTCCTTCACCTGCAGACAGACAGGCATTAGTCATGGAACGAACATGCATTGATCCTGCTTGGCATGCCTGCATGCAGTTGGATCGATCAGTGCAGTAGTCAGTCAGTTGGTTTGGTTAGTTACATTACCACGAACTCATGGTACTGATCCTTGGCCATGGTGAGCTGCTGGGAGCAGAGGAGAAGAGCAAGTGTGGTCAAGAGCAGGGAGGAGTACGGCGAGCTGCTGCTTGAGCTTGACATGCCGAGTGATGCTTGCATTCTGCTAGCTGTGGTTGCCTGCCTAGTAGCTAGCGAGCTGCCTAACTCTTGCAAGGCCTTAGAATTGCTTGTATGCAAGAGGCCAAGGCTGAAGACTCTGTTTATATAGGTGCAGGTGCAGGGCAGGGACCAGCATACAGATCTCGCACAGGGGAAACAGATCGTGCTTATAGTTGCTGCAAAGTCATAGACAGCGGTGGTCTTGTGGTTGGCGTGATTAGCTCCTGAATTGATTCTGTTGGTGATGAACCAAAATCCATGCATATTTCCACTCACATTCTGCTTTCTGCTTTATTTCCTCTTGAAATTTGCTTTTACAACCTTCCTTGCTTGACTAGTCACTTGACTTGATCCATGCCATTGCCATGCATGGCCGCTATTCAACGTGCATGCCAATGACAGTAACAAGCACTCCAGTTGGTACACCCACTGCACATCTTCTCAAACTAACAGATCAGAGTTCCAAACTAGTAATTTGAGCCAACTCGTCCTTTTGCCTTTTGGTCAGCTAGCTAGCTAACCATGTAACTTCTGTGATCATGCTTCCATCACAAGTTTAGTTTTCCTAATGAATCAATCTGACTACTAAAACACCATCATACCGTAGGTCATAGCTAGGATAGAGCCTTCCTTACAAGATGGCAAGATTATGAGTGTGGCATTGGCTACGAGATCTTATCCTAAAAGGAAGCTAAGGACATACTCAACCATTTATTGTCTGCTGCATCATGGCTTGGCCTCAATGGGCTCATTGTGTACTACATGCACATTTATAATATTTTATTTACACACATTGCCTTGTCATGATCGATGGAGATCACTGCTTGTTTAGTAGCCATCTGAATCAACTGAAAATCAACACGCATCAACTACACTACGTACGTACTGCATTTTGGAGATCTTTTTCTCATATCAAATCAACACGTTATCCGCTTTCCCTTATGACTGATAGCAAATAGTAATAGCCTAGGTACTTCAGTAAATAATTTTCTCAACAACAGAGAAGGAAAGGAGTTCAATCCATGCTAATTGGTTTTACATGTATATATACATATAGCCATCTCATGTTCATTTCAGTTCATCAACAAGTATGTTTTAACTATTTCAGTCCACCAAAAAAATATATATCCTAGCTGAAACTGAGTATCGTAGATCTCTCTGCAACGAACGGCGTCTTAGCATATGACGATCATCTTGCACCACATGATTCATTATCTTATTAAATTATGCTCCGTATGTTTCCATTAGGAGAATCATTGTGCACAAATTAAGGAATCATAGCCTGTGGAGCCCAAATGCTTCCACTTACCACAAAGGATCCTTAGCTTTTGTTTCATTTTGTTTTGACCCAAAGACTTGGTTCCTAATTCTGCTCCTGTAGTAGAAACCTCTTTTTCACATCTAATATATAATGAGAATGGAGCCCAAAATGTGATTTCATCTTTTTTTTCCCGTGGGTTTCGGGGGTGGGGTGTGTTGGGGTGGGCAGCAGTATAAGTTTTGGTCAAATTTGACTGTACTGATTGGTTGGTGGGGGGTCTTGGCCCCTCCCTCTGCCACTGATGGTTACTACAACTTTCTTTCCTCCTTTTGACTATGACATCAAACGTTGCATGAATCTCTTTATCCATGCTTTATAACTGATTCTTTGCTTTAGTTTTTGTAGTTCATATCGCACTGCCAAATTTTATATGGCATTATAACTCGCTATTTGACTGTAACAACATTTTTGACTTCCTCTGTGTCAAAGATCAAAAGCACTTCAGTACGGCTACATTGTCTCCTTTTTCTTGCTTGCACCACTAACAAAGTAACGAAGATGTGATATTATGATGTATGTGGTATAGGGATCCAATGTACTGAGAATAGTAAATTTAATTAAGTCCTGGCTTATACCTGTACTATATTTTATCTATAAAAGAATTTTCAGTACAGGTTTAATTTGCACCTGTGGATGATCAGAGATTCAGAATCATGTTAAGTCTTAACAGTTTAATGGTCACAAAAGTTTAAACGCTCTTATGTACAATAAAACAAATTATTGGTTAGACATATATTTTTAACAGATTTTGGAAATGAAATTAAAGTTTGTCAGATGCATGTTCCATCAAATGATTCATGTCCACGGGCTGTGGTGGTTGGCAAAAGTACAGCAACATGCGTGGTGTGTGCTACGTGCTAACCACCACATATGCAAAGGGAAGGACTGTTCATCGATTCAGTAGGCAAGTATCCAATCTGTTTAGCTCAGATTGTTTCTTACAATTCAAGGCAACCAAAAGTCAAAATGGAAAGAACAGCAAGAATCTTGACAAGAAAGAAAGATGCTATTCAGCACAAAATGGTGATGTTTGCCTGGTGGCGAAAGACTAAAAGAAATATCCTAACTAAACCAAGCCTGAGATGTAGCTTGAAGCCAATTTGGATTTTGGAAGCAGCTAACAACTCTTGTGCTCCACTACTTGTCCTTCAAAACACGAAATGATATATTTCAAGTGTTGGCACAACTTTTTCTTCAACTTGCATCAATGTTAAGTAACAAAAATTCAGAACCGAGTACAATCATGAGGTGGGATGGTTACTTTTTCAATAAAGAATAATCAAAATACAATTTCGCATGTTTTAGCACTGATTGACTGACCAATCTTAAATCTGAATTTTCTTGGCGATGTAATGAAGGTGTGACACATCAGATAAATCTTAAACGATAAAATTATATTGGTGCAGGTACTCACTGACAAAACGAAATTCTGCTAGTGATTAGTTGAAACACCTGAAATTAAACCTAGTGATGGTTAGCTGCACGGTTTGTTTCAAAAAAAAAGATGGTTAGCTGCACGGTTACCATGAAGTTGGAGCCAAGAAATTGTGCAGTTGTGCTGTGCAACCAAAAATCATACTACAACTGAATGGCCAACACCAATTGTCTTCCACCCAAATAATTAAGCTTAAAGCACCTTTACTAACCATTTTGTAACCAGAAATAATTGAAGCAAAATAATCATCAAACAATATTCAGATAGCACGTACAGTTTTTGTCACAAATAAGTTAGACGCAATGATCTTCCCATGCTTCTTTGGGCCTGTGATGGACTAGCATGTCTTGATGAAATGTTTCGCCCAGTACTCTAGACTTGTATTCAAAGCCAGAAATGGTTCTCAGCAGTGCATATTTGTATCTGGTTGGGCATGCATGCCATCATTTATCTTGGCTAGGCCTTTTAATTTGTGGCTCTAAAGCTTGTACTTGATGGAATTTTTCTTCTAGTTTTTTTGAAGTGATAAACAAGTTTCCATGACAGTATAGTTGCCAGAGAAACCTGATTGGTGTAATGAACCACTGATGTAAACATGGAGATATCGAACGCAAGGTATTACCCTTGTTGATCAGTCTAAGAATTAAGAACTGATTTTGCATGGAGAAATAATGCGACAGAATATCTACCACTGGAGGGTTAGCAGGAGAAGGTGAGCCAAAAAGAACAATAATAGCTAGCTAGGGAATAGAATTAACCAACATTCGCACTAGAGAGAAATGAATAGTTATTGAAAAGGTTGGTATGTGAAGGAGAATATAATTGGTGGAATAAATAGATGTATTGCATTGGGCCTCATGGGCTGATTATATAGGGACATATGACTAACACCTCACGTGGGTACACAATGTGGTAATATTCCTATTTACTCTAACATCCCCCGCAGTCACAGCGGGAGCGCTGCAGACGGTGAGACTGGAGAAGAAGCTGACAAAGCTAACATCCCCCGCAGTCATAACAGTCGATGCGTCGCGCATGCTGTGGCTGGAGAAGAAGCCGATGACTCCTCATGCAAGGCGGTAGCCCTTTATGGCAATGTCGAGGTAGCCGAGTGTGAGGGCGCAGTAGCCGTGGTCGAAGAAGCCGTGCTAAAGATGGCCGAGGTCGACGTAGTTGTGGTCAGGTTGCCGTGTCGATGGAGCTGCAGGCGCACAAGGGGCACCATGGTGATGACGGAGACGCGTTGAGGCAATCGTCGTGGGAGGAGGCGATGCCGAAGTCGACGCAGTCAGGGCCGTCGTGGACGTAGAAGAAAGGCAACGATGCAATCGAGGCAGACGGGGTGGGAACGAGAGGGCCGATGCCGAAGTCGATGCAGTCAAGCCGCCTGAGCGCCGAGGCGAGGCTGGATTTGCCAGATCCAGCAACGTGTCGGGGACGAAAGCACGCGACGGTGTTGCCAATACCAGGCGTACAAGAGAGAGGGCCCCAACCGCGAGGTTGTGCTGGACGAAGAAAAAGCAATGCGGGAGAGGACGCATCGGCGAGTAGGACTCAGCGACGACGCGATGCGGCGGCCGGACCGGCGAGAAGGGCTCAGCAACGGTGCGGGTAGGGGCAGCTCGATGACGAAGACCCAATCAGCAAGACGAAGACCTTGTGCAGATGGATAGCGCAGCAGGGATTGCGCATCACAGTCATCGATGCACAGGTGACGGCGATGTAGATGCAACGGCGAAGCAGACACACGGGCGGCGGTGCTGCGGCCCGATGAGGCGACACAGCAGCAGCCCTGTTGCTCGGAGAAGATGCACGTAGTACTTGGCGTGCCGGGGCAGCCGACGTGTCGGGGCAGCCGATGCCGATGCCGGAGTAGTACGCGCGAGGTTGACGGGCAGTGGGCGACTCAATCCCGATCAGTGATCGAATAAACCAAAAAGATACAGCAGCAGAAGATCGAATGTACCCAGCGAGATGGCATGACAGCGGCGGTGCGACCCGATCGGGTGACGCGCGGGGTCGAAGGCGCCGACGCGGATCGACGTGGTGAAGATGGGCAGATCCGCCCAACAGCAGCGACACGCCAGATTCGGCTGCCTCCATGGCAGCGCAAGGTCGGGCGTGTGGCCGGGCCTGGCCGCCACCACGGCGGCACGGGACGGGGCGAGATCCATCTACCTCTATGCGACGAAGATCAGGAAGGTGTTGACGGCGACAGCCAACGATGAGCCCGGGGACGAGGCGGCGGCGGTCCGGCGATGACGCAGGGGAGGTCCCGATCTACTGCGCGACGACGACGATGGCAACCGGATCAATTAGGATCGGGCGCCTAAACGGGGCGCTGCCCCCGGCGGAGATCGACCTCTCCCCGGGGGCGCGCGGAGCAGAAGCGGTGGCTAGGATCTAAACCTAGGCGAATGATACCATGAAGGAGAATATAATTGGTGGAATAAATAGATGTATTGCATTGGGCCTCATGGGCTGATTATATAGGGTACATAGGACTAACACCTCACGTGGGTACACAATGTGGTACTATTCCTATTTACTCTAACAGTATGTAAACATGGTCAGATCCGGTCATATGCTTGTTTCCAGTTGCAGCAAAGGGAAGGGTATTTAGGTAAGATGCTCGACACACTGATTAATAGTACAATCTGTTGACATTCTGTCTAGAGGCTGAAAGCCGTTCATCATCAGTGAGAGCTTAAGCTGAAAGTCTGAACACCTCACACCAAATGAAAACTGATTGCAGTAAAGAGGACAATTGCGCTTGTGCAAGCAAACCACAGATTGATCTATTAGTTGCATGGATAGGCTAGGTAGGTTGTTTGGGTTGCCGGCGTGCACAGAACAGCTCTAACTACTAATCTGTGTGATTTGATGAAACTGATGTAGATGCTGACATGCTGCAGTGTTTTTCTGCCATCCGAACACGGCAGCTGCAAAGGAAAGAGGTTCGGCGTTGATATATAAGTATACCGTTAGATCTCGAGCGACTGAAATAGCCATTAGTCAATGCCTCGTCTTTACCTGAAGGGATTGCACAACAACTATATGCATGCTTATAATGGTCCAGACACACAGTGGTTAGGCTGTTTGGTAGTCATGCTATTTTCAGGCATGCAGTCTTGTATAGTAACCGGTCATGAAAAAGGTTAGTTAGAAAAGTTCCTTTGCATGCATTGCCTAACCAATTACAAGCTTCTTTAGTTGACTAGTATACTAGGTGCCTTTGCCACTCCAATTACATTACAGCAGTATGTTTATTAGTATAGGGATTAACCTTGATGGTTTCATCTTAGTACTGCAAGAGAAAGAGATGTTTTCATCTTAGTACAAGTGCTCCTCATGCTGGGCAACTGCAACTGCAACCCAGAGTCCCACACATAGGAAGTCCAACTGTTGGACGGCTTGAACCACTATGCGAAATTCATGAACTATTCATGATACCACACCATCCTGAATTCCTCATCATGGATACGTAAATCAAACAGAAGAAAAGCATAATTACTATAAGCAGTATGTATTCTCCTCTTTCAATTTTCACCGGTGTCTGAACATCTAACAATATGTGCTTGTTGTTGCCCTCACAAAATGTTGTTTGCAGAGTCCTGCAAAGTCTGGCATAACTGAACTGTTTCAATCCCCACCCAATGCGTCAATCTGTAACCTTTTCTGCAGAATCTGTATGTTGACACATACAATTGCATTCTTCAGAAGAACTGTTGGTGTTGTTTGCATCTGACTGAACCGGACCTGGTTGCAGTGAAATGTTTACGTGCATATTACCCATATCTTCGGTTGACTAGTACTAGTAGCTAGTAGGTGCCTTTTGCCTTGTTGTTCATGTGATCTCACAGTTCACAAAACACAAACTCCGTACTATTGCAACCTGAAAGCATCTAGGTTCCGAGAGTTGGTTTCGGCAATCGATGACAACGCTTTATTACCATGACTAACGTGTGTTTTGCAGAAACTTTGGTAAGTTAGATCATGGGGTTGATAACTGCTTTGAGCACTATGGTATTCATGCCCCTTGATGGAAATCGTTTCGGTTTTCAAAGGATTGACGTCAAGATTAAGGACGGTTAGTTCCGGATGTCAAGGTGTTGAGTTACATTCGGAATAGTCGTTAGGATCTTCGTTTTCTCTTTTTGCCGTACTATAAAGGGGGGCATGAGCGAGTAGCTTGACCTAGGTGAGTCTTATGTTTAGGTGTGGTGCACACTTGTCAAACTTAGCACTAGGTAGCTCTAGAATAGCTCAAAGTTCAGTTGAAAGCAACTTGGTTCAAGTTGTGTCGCGTTTTGAAGTTTTTAAAGATGTTTTCCCTTGACCGGATGCGGTGTCTGGCTTGACCGGACGCGTCTAGTCAGTTCTAAACCGCTACTGTGTCTCAGCGCTGTTGACCGGACGTGGTCCTTGCGAGGACCGGACGCGGTGTTCAGGCTAACACGTGTCACTTAAGGGAAATCACCTAATCGGACGCGACTGGGGTGTGATCGGCGCGTCCGGTCACGTTCCAGTAAGGTACTCTGACGACCGAACGCGTCCGGTCATCACTGATCAGACGCGGTCGCGCGTCAGGTCAGAGTACAGTAAGCTCCCTGCACGATCGGACGCGTCCGGTCACCCCTGATCGGCGCGTCCGGTCATTCAGCCGTTATTTCAGGTTTTCGACCGTTACGAGCGACCGGCGCGTCCGGTCACCTTGTATTTTGCTGAGTTGGCAGATAACGGTTGATTTTGACTGTGGGGTGTATAAATACATCCCCACCACCTCTTTTAGGGGTCTCTTGCTCTTTTGTTCAGCTGAGAAACACTTTTGGAGTGCAAGGGAGTGCAAGAGCTCTAGTGAAGATTGTGATTTGAGAATCAAAGCTTGAGAGTCCCTCACTAGTGACTAGAGAGTAGCAAATGTGCATTCATCTTCTCATTAGGCTCGTTGTGGTCAAGTGAGAGTTCTAGCTTGTTACTCTTGGTGATCGCCATCACCTAGACGGCTTGGTGGTGATTGGGAGTTTGGTGATCATCCGGCGGAGCTTGTGGATGACCCAACTCATCTTGTGAGCGGTTTTGGGCGATTCACCGTGACAGAGTGTCGAAGAATCAACCCGTAGAGAGCACTTGATCCTTGCGCGGATCAAGGTAGAGCTACACCCTTGCGCGGGTGCTCCAACGAGGACTAGTGGGGAGTGGCGACTCTCCGATACCTCAGGAAAACATCGTCTTATTTCTTACCCCTTACTTTTAAGCATTTACATTCTTGTATTACTTTCTTTGCTTGGTTTACTTTCCTAGAATTGCCATGCTAGACTAGGATTGGAACTTAGGGTGCAAAACTTTTACCGGTAGAATTTCTAGGAACACAAGTAGGCGCTAGGGGTGAATTCCGGCTTGTAGGATTTAATTCTTGCAATTAATTTTTAGAAAAGTTCAATTCACCCCCTCTTAGACATCTTGATCCTTTCACAACCTGTAACTATCAATCTGTGAATTCAGGTTATGTGTACAATAACCAGTAGCAAGTTCAGAAGCTAGTCATGCTGAATTGCTGATCCACCACCGCCCTCACCCATGGCCAGACAAGTAAATCAAATAGAAAAAACTGCATTATTAATACTAGTAGTATTCTCCTCTTTTCCATCCTTGTTCGTAGGCTGCTACAGCCAGGGCCGTCTCAACAATTTGTAGGTCCGGCAAGCAAAACACTAAGAACCCTGCAATAATATTTTAATATAACGGTTGAACTGTGTAGTAATATATTAATAAGAGTTAACTTGTAAATTGTATTTAGTTCTTTAAAAAACGACAGTACATCAAAGAAGCTAAAATAACGGTGAAATCGCAGTAATATGAAATACCTTTAATTTAAAACAAATTACCTGTAGCCTATGGCATGTCCCTATGTGCCTTAATGAATTAACAAATAATTAAATTAATGGATCAACTATTCGCTTCATTATTGCTTGATGCCTGATTGGATTGCAAGGTTACAAAAAAAAACTAAAGTTATCAGATCAAATAAACATTGAATAATACTGATGAACGGGAACCATAATCACTTACCACAGGGAAGGGACAGGGACGGAGGGACTGCAGTGCCGCTGGGGTTGTGGCCACCTGCTGGGATCACGGGAAGCTTACAGGCATTAGGATTTCAGGACTTCCGGCTGAACAACCGCCGTGGCGCAACAGCATGCACGCGATGATGAGGAGTCGCGAATACGAAGGGTTTGCCCCGTAGAGCCGCAGACTGAATTGGACGTGACCGTATGGGCCCTAGCGTCATGGCCCCCCGGCCGTCGCACTACCTGCCCTCCCCCTTAAGACGGGCCTGGCTACAGCGATGATTCTAGCGCAAATAATATTTGCCTATACAAACTGAAAATTACCAGTAACGCAAGAAATGATGAAAGAGGTGGGTAATCCAATCCCTCCAGTCGAACAAACAAATCAAAGAATTTCCTAAATATCTCTCTTTCTAGCTAAACCATTGCTTCTTTTCTCACAATTGACCTGGCGCTGCTCGCTTACTCGTCATCTCCTGCAGAAGCAGAAGCCGCCGGCACATGCGCGGCGCCACCTTCCTCACTGGGCCCAGCGCCGCCGTCCGGGCCAGGCCTGATCTGCTCGAGCTGCCGCAGCACCTCGCGTGCCTCGGGCCTGACCGCCGGCGCCGGGTCGACGCAGTGCAGCGCGAGCTTGAGCGTGTCCATGAGCTCGTCCCCGGCGGTGGCCGCAGCGGCGGTGTCGCGCATCAGCTCCAGGTCGAACACCTCGCTGGTCCACTCCTCTTTCACAATGGACGCGACCCACTGCGGCAGGTCCATGCCGTTGGTGCTGTCCGCGGGGGACTTGCCCGTCAGCAGCTCCAGGATGATGACGCCCAGGCTGTACACGTCTGTCTTGGTGCTGGCTTTCTTCAGCTTCGACAGCTCCGGCGCGCGGTACCCCAGCGCGCCCGCGGCCGCCAGCACGTTCGAGTTCGCCGCCGTCGTCATCAGCCGCGACAGCCCGAAGTCGGAGATCTTGGGGCTGTGCTGCTCGTCCAGAAGCACGTTGCTGGCCGTCAGGTTGCCGTGCACGATGCTCATGTCGTCGTGGAGGTACGCCAGGCCACGCGCCGTGCCCTTGGCGATCGTCATCCGCGTCGCCCAGTCCACAGGCGTGTTCGGAGCGCGAGCTGAATAGATTAGCAAACATCAAAGTTCAGAGTGTCAGTTTCAGTGTCGAAGTGCAGAGTTTCAGTTCGCATGGATACTAAGAAATTACATGAATAAACTGGGAACAAATTTATCAGCAGATTTCGTAATGAAAACTGAATGATGCTCATTGCTGATGAGGTACTGTCCAAACAATAACTTGACCTTTACTTGGACAACGAATAACTAATTTATCAATTGTTAGGCCCAATTCACAGGAAACACAGTGTCAGTTTAACTTCAGAGCTTCAGTTCACAATTGTTACAAAGTTTCAGTTCAAAAGGTTCTGATTTCTGAATACCGAAAAATGTCTAGCTGTGGACAAATTGTCAACAAGTTTTATGTTGAGGCAATCAGTTCTTAACTACAAATCCGAATCCATCCCTTCTTTGGCCCAAAACTGCCCCCAACAGTCCGTGCATGTGCATACTACTGAACGATTCTGCTGATGCTCTGAACCTCTGACTGACAGGATTTTTGACATGTCTAAACCCAGTTCTGTCAGTCTTACAACTCCTGAAGCAAGAGCATTTGCTGAAACTATGCAAGTCAAAGTTCAACCGGCTAACAGAACTACATCAGTGTCCCAATAACAGAACTATGCAAGATCATTAGCTAACATCTAAGTTCAGAGTGTCAGTTTAAGTGTCAAAGTTCCAGAAATGAAAGGAATGTCGATTGAGAAATCATAGAAGAAAGTTGAATGCTGCCGATGTAGCACTTCTGTAACTTCTGTTCAAACAAGAATTGAATACTGAATACTGAAACTTTTCATCAATTGTCAGGCGCAATTGTCGGGAGATGTGGTTTCAGCACAACTTCAGAGTTGAATACTGAATGCCGAAAATTTTCTAGCTGGGGAAATGATTATAAACATATTTCAAGTAACAAGGCAGTAGAACAATGTTGAGACGATGAATTTTAGCTCTTTACTTCATTACTTGGACAGCAAATCATAAAATATCCTTAGTTTGTTTGGCCCATAACTGCACAAGTGATGTGTTTGTTTTCACTTAACCTAGTAGCACCAGCAGTCGGTGCATACTACTGAACTTTTCTGCTGATGCTCGAAACCTCTGACTGAGAGGATTTTTAGGACGTTAAGGTCTAAACTCACTTCATTCTTTTAGCTTAATCAAAAGAAAACGCAATGCTAGCATAATCACAGTTGTATCAGTCTTCCAATGACTGAGTCTGTAGATGTTCAGACTCAGACCAAGCATTTGCTGAAACATACTAGCAGACAGCAGTTAGCAAAGCTAGAACTGTTGACATAAAAATTCCCCAATACATAGCGAAATTCCATGTCAACTGGCAGTGTGCCAAGCATTTCTCATACGAATTACTTAACATTAGCTGAAAAAGTTAGTTATGAACTACGATTTGTGAACCACACTGTATATTTAACTTCAGAGCTTCAGTTCACAATTGTTACAAAGTTTCAGTTCAAAAGGTTCTGATTTCTGAATACCGAAAAATGTCTAGCTGTGGACAAATTGTCAACAAGTTTTATGTTGAGGCAATCAGTTCTTAACTACAAATCCGAATCCATCCCTTCTTTGGCCCAAAACTGCCCCCAACAGTCCGTGCATGTGCATACTACTGAACGATTCTGCTGATGCTCTGAACCTCTGACTGACAGGATTTTTGACATGTCTAAACCCAGTTCTGTCAGTCTTACAACTCCTGAAGCAAGAGCATTTGCTGAAACTATGCAAGTCAAAGTTCAACCGGCTAACAGAACTACATCAGTGTCCCAATAACAGAACTATGCAAGATCATTAGCTAACATCTAAGTTCAGAGTGTCAGTTTAAGTGTCAAAGTTCCAGAAATGAAAGGAATGTCGATTGAGAAATCATAGAAGAAAGTTGAATGCTGCCGATGTAGCACTTCTGTAACTTCTGTTCAAACAAGAATTGAATACTGAATACTGAAACTTTTCATCAATTGTCAGGCGCAATTGTCGGGAGATGTGGTTTCAGCACAACTTCAGAGTTGAATACTGAATGCCGAAAATTTTCTAGCTGGGGAAATGATTATAAACATATTTCAAGTAACAAGGCAGTAGAACAATGTTGAGACGATGAATTTTAGCTCTTTACTTCATTACTTGGACAGCAAATCATAAAATATCCTTAGTTTGTTTGGCCCATAACTGCACAAGTGATGTGTTTGTTTTCACTTAACCTAGTAGCACCAGCAGTCGGTGCATACTACTGAACTTTTCTGCTGATGCTCGAAACCTCTGACTGAGAGGATTTTTAGGACGTTAAGGTCTAAACTCACTTCATTCTTTTAGCTTAATCAAAAGAAAACGCAATGCTAGCATAATCACAGTTGTATCAGTCTTCCAATGACTGAGTCTGTAGATGTTCAGACTCAGACCAAGCATTTGCTGAAACATACTAGCAGACAGCAGTTAGCAAAGCTAGAACTGTTGACATAAAAATTCCCCAATACATAGCGAAATTCCATGTCAACTGGCAGTGTGCCAAGCATTTCTCATACGAATTACTTAACATTAGCTGAAAAAGTTAGTTATGAACTACGATTTGTGAACCACACTGTATATCAGAATTCAGAAATGAATAGTACTCCTTAACAATGAACAGAGTAGAAGAGTAGAAATCTGACCGTGCAAGAATGAGTGGAGGCTGCCATTGGGCATGTAATCGAAGACGAGCAGCTTCTCCCCCTTTGGTCCCAGGTAGTATGCCCTGAGCGCCAGCAGGTTGGGGTGGCGGATCCGTCCCAGCACCGCCGCCTCGGCCTCAAACTCCTTGTGTCCCTTGGTAATCTTCTCCCGGAGACGCTTGACGGCCACCAGGCTGCCGTCCTCCAGCGTGGCCTTGTACACCGTGCCGTAGGTGCTCTTCCCCATGATCTCCGCTGTGGCGCACAGCAGGTCGTCGGCCGTGAACGCCAGCGGCCCATCAAAGTGCACGAGCTTGCCGCCGACGTCCCCACCGGACTCCACCTCCGCCGCGCCAGACCCGGGCTTCTCGCCGCGCCCGGCCGCCGCGGCACCGGCGCCGCCAGCACCAGCCTCCTTGGCCGCCGCCTGCTTCCCGCTCCTTGTTCCAGCAGTGCCGCCGGAAGACCTCTTGTTCCTGCTGAGGAAACAGAGCAGGAGGCAGCAGAGGAGCAGCAGGACGAGGACGCCGACGACGATGCCGGCGATGATGAGCACGAGCTCCCTCCTGCTGAACTTCCGGCCTCCGCGCGACGGTGGCTCCTCCGCGGGCGACGGGGGCGCCGGGCAGGGCGTGGAAGCGGAGTACCCGCAGAGGAGGACGTTCCCCGTGAACGCGGGCTCCCCGAACTTGCGCGCCAGCGAGGCCGGCGCCGCGCCGGAGAGGTTGTTGTAGGAGACGTTGAAGGACTGGAGCGTGGCGTTGAGGTTGTCCAGCCCCGGCGGGATCTCGCCGGCCAGAGCGTTCCCGGAGAGGTCGAGCGCCTTGAGGTCGGACAACGCGGCGAGCTGCGCCGGGATGGTGCCGTTGAGCCTGTTGCCGGCGAGGTCGAGCTGCTGCAGCTTGGTTAGCTTGGTGAGGGACTCCGGGATGGGCCCGTCGAGGGAGTTGTGCGCGAGGCTGAGGAACACGAGCTGGTAGCTCCCGGTGATGGCCTCCTTGTCGTCGCTGCTGCTGTCGTCGTCGTCGTGGAGGGTGAGCTTGGAGACGGTGGAAGACGGCGACTTGTCGGAGCCGGCGAACGCGTCGGGGATGGGTCCGGAGAGGTTGTTGTAGGAGAGGTCAAGGAACACGAGCGACGCGGAAGCGACGACCTCGACGGGGACGGCGTCAGAGAGCGCGTTCCGACTGAGGTTAAGCCGGATGAGCCTGGTGGAGTTGGCGACGGCGGGCGGGATGGCACCGTTGAGGCGGTTGTTACTGGCATCGAACGCCTGCAGCGCGACGCAGCCGCCGATGGAGGCGGGGATGGCGCCCGAGAAGCGGTTGTTGAAGAGGTAGACGCCGCGGAGGTCCGGGAGGAAGCCGAGCGAGGCCGGGACGGGCCCCGCGATGGCGTTGTCGTGGAGGCTGAGCCGGCGGAGGCGGACGAGCTGGCCGAGCCCGCGCGCGGACAGCGTGCCCCCGAGCCCGCGCCAGGGGAGCGTGATGGCCACCACGCTGCCGAGCACGCACTTGATCCCCGCCCACGCGCCGGAGCAGGCGGTGACGCCGGTGTCGTTCCAGGAGCGCAGGAAGCCGTAGGGGTCGGAGAGGTCGTGCTTGATGGCTTGTAGGCCTTGGTAGTCCGCTTGGGAGATGACGACGCCGTCGCCTGTCGGGTGGTGGCGGTGGTGCTGCGCGGCGGTGGCGGCTGGTGGTGGGGAGAGGAGGAGAAGGAGGAGGAGGAGGAGGAGCGTGGGTGCGGCGGTGGTGATGCGGGCGGGGAGGCGCGGTGGTGGCCTCCGCGCCGGCGGCGGCATGGTGGTGGTGGGTGATGGTTTGCTGGGGGATTATGAATCAAAGCTAATGAGCTAGGATGGCGACGGAGAGGAAAGGAGAGGAGGAGGGAGAGCAGTCGAGATTGCTGCCTGCGGTGAATGGAGAAGAGAGGGTTTCGAAGCTGTGTGAAGAAGAAAGATGAGGGGATGAGAGGAATGGGCGCCAACGGCTAGTAGGGACTATAGGTGGCCTGCACGGCGGGGAGTGAGGGAATCAGTCAGTCAGCCACTCACGAGGATTTGGAGGGCGGTTTCATTATTAGTTTCTTGTTCTTCAACGGCTAGTTCGTTCCGAAGCAGGCCAACAGCGGTCTTGGACTGGCCCAATCGGCCACTCTCAGGTTGGACTGGGTCGGGGAGAACATCTCGATGGGCAGGCCCACCAGGCCGCCTCCCTGCTCCTTTCTCGGGAGCCGCAACGGTTGGTAGACTAGATGTATTGGGCCCACGGCTCCACGCCAATCCCCCCAGCGTCCAACAAATAGAACCTGATGCTCCGTTCCGTTATGCAAATTTTGGCTTTGGCGCACACGACACCGAGCATGAAATGAAATACCACACTTAAAAGGTGACAACGGTAACTCTATTAGCTAATATGCTAAGCTATCATTCTTTCTACTAACAAGGTCGACATGATGCAAAACGACTCCAGCAACTGCAAGCGCACCATTTTCCGATTACCGGATTTACTACCAGCACTACCAGGGAAACCCAGTTACCCTAACAACAAGCTATTCGAAGGCTATAACAAAATTACAGCAAGCATCTAACAAAGATCAGGAAGCCACCGTAAAAACTTTAGAGCTCGAGCTATCCTAGATTTGCCACAAAATTTTCCTACAGAAGGTTGCATTAATATTCACCACTTTACGCAAAGATTTAATCGACCGAGCATCACTACAGCTACATGCGAAATAATTACATCAACTGCTAGAGGATGAAATTACCGATCTAACAAAACTGGTCTCGCAATTTTTGGACGCTTAACTAATTTATTATGATTTTCCAAAGTATAGTCATTTACATGAAATCATGAGTTAATTTTATTCACTTAAAAGAAAAGAAAATTCAACTGACCACGCGGCCCAACCAACTTGGCCCACCCGAGCCCAAGCGCCTACCCAAGGCGGAGGCACAAGAGCAGCGGAGCTCGCGGGACCGGTGGCCACGACGAGCGGCCAAAGGCGGCGATGGCGCGACCGTTCCGCCACCCAAATCCACCGCGAAGCCAAATGGCGAGCGCTAGAGCATCTAAAGCATACCTAGGACCTAGCCGCAGCGCTTGTCGAAGCTGTAGAGCGATGGAGGAGGCTGGCCACGTGCGGCCCGAGTAATGCGGCGGCGCACCGAGGCGGCGCAAACGCGTCAGCCGCGCTTCGGTGGCGGCAGCGATCCGATAAAGGTGCGCGGGGTGGGGTGGAGGTGGTGGCGAAGCAATATGCGCGATCAATCGGGAATGCGAGGGGAGGGAAATGGGTTGCCATGAACATGGCCGAGCTCGGCCTTAAAGCTAGGCGGAGCTGAGAAACTCCAATTGGAGCACAGTGAGGCCAAGCTTGAAGCACAGAGGGGCCGGTCGGATGGCAGGCCAGGAGACGAAGCCGTGGCCGAGAAGAATTGAAAATTGATGGCCGCTTGAGGACGGAAATGGGGACAGTGAGTTTGCGGCATGGCGATAGCGCGCGGAGGCGAGGTCAGCGGCTGCGTCACTTCCGAGCGGTAGCAAGACGACGCGCACACAGGGGGACAGCGCCTGGGTGGAACACCGAGGCAAGGGGGGAAGATGTGCACGGCAGACCGGTCGGCCGGCCAGGACGCGAACACGACGCCGCGCTGACCACCGGCGTGCCACGACAGGCAGCCGTGGCGTGCAGCGGGATAAGCGGCCAAGGGGCGGCAGCGGCTGCAGGTGGACGCGACGTCGAGAGGACGGCGGCCGCAGCTTCGCGACACGAGAGGGAGACGCGGGTCAGCGCGCGGCGAGGCGACCAGCAAACGGCCAACGCGGCCAGGCGTCGACACGGAGCGGCCTGCGGTGGTGACCGCGCCCACAGAGAGGCAGCAGGCCCGACGGTACGCGCGCACGAAACTTAAAGCGCAAACGACCACTAACCTAGCTCGACTTCGGCTTAACCAACTGGACTACGGCCTAGAGGGCACCACGAGCTATCCCTAGAAGCCGAAACACGACTAAGTCACTAACACGGTTAATCAAGGAAAATTCCGTGAACACGAGTTCGCCAACTGCTCGACAGCTTACGGTTAAGAACAATTTCCGGTTTTCCAAATCGATTTCCAAGCTACCCGAAAAACTAGCTAGCCAATTTACTTCACCACCGCAAGGGGTGCATTACACTCCTCGAAAACATTACTTCAAAACTCGTTAAAGCGTTATATACAAGTTCTATAACAGTTTGGTTAAATAAAATTCGTTTTTAAACCTTAATCGCTACAACACGGCTATTGCAGCAACTTTCAATTAATATTTTCATTAGCTAATTCGATTTACTAAAATGATCCCTCGAACTTGGCACAAGCTAAAACACATAAATAAAATGCTCATGACATGTTTTAGTACAAGGTTACACGCGGTAACACCGAGGGTGTTACAGCTCTACCCCCTAAAAGAAAATCTCGACCCGAGATTTCTCGTGCCTAGTGTGGGAAAAGAGGATAGGGAAAACTTTTAACTTAACGAATTACCTTCAGGAGCTAGATAAGAGATGGGGATAATGCTTCAATATATAGCTCTCTAGTTCCCATGTTGCTTCATCTTCCGAATGATGTTGCCACTGGACCTTGTAAAATTTCACCACATTGTTCCTGGTTACTCTTTCTTTTTCATCCAGGATTTTTACTGGATGTTCCTCATAAGAAAGGTCCGGTTGAAGGGAAAGTCCTTCAATTTCTACTGCCTCTGTGGGAACCCGCAAACACTTTTTCAACTGAGACACATGGAAAACATTGTGGACAGCTGACAAAATATCAGGGAGTTGGATACGATAGGCTACTGGACCACGTCGGGCCAAAACCTTATAGAGCCCAACATAGCGTGGAGCTAGCTTCCCATGAACACCAAAACGGTGCACACCTTTCATGGGAGACACCTTGAGATACACATAATCCCCAACTTCAAATTCCAAGGGCCTCCTTCTTTTGTCTGCATAGGTTTTCTGTCGGTTTTGTGCTGCCTTTAAATGACTTCGGAGCACTCCAACCTTCTCTCTTGCTTCAAGTACAAAGTCAGGCCCGAAATAACCACGGTCTCCCACCTCAACCCAGTTGAGTGGGGTTCTGCATTTCTTGCCATACAGAGCCTCAAAAGGTGTCATCTGGATGCTCTCTTGATAGCTGTTATTATAAGAAAACTCGGCCAACTTCAAACACTCATCCCACTTTTCAGGGAAAGAGATGACACAAGCTCTTAACATATCTTCAAGCACTTGATTCACCCTCTCAGTCTGACCGTCAGTCTGAGGATGATAGGCTGAACTTATGAGAAGGCGAGTACCAAGACATTGTTGGAGTTGCGTCCAAAACCGTGACATGAAAACTGCTCCGCGGTCCGAAACGATGGTAAGCGGAACTCCATGAAGGGTCACAATGCGGTCAAAATACAGCTTGGCATGCTGCGAGGCTGTATACCTAGTACCCACTGGAAGAAAATGAGCAGTCTTAGTGAGGCGATCCACAATGACTCAAATAGAATCATGGCCCTTGGCAGTGCGAGGTAATCCGGTAATAAAATCTATGGAAATATCTTCCCACTTCTAGACCGGGATAGGCAAAGGCTACAGAAAACCCAGCCTCCACAGATGGTCTGCCTTAACTCTTCCATAAATATCACACTCAGCAATATACTTGGTGATATCCTGCTTCATGTATGACCACCAATACAGCTGACGCAGATCATGGTACATTTTGTTACTCCCCGGGTGAATAGATAACTTGGATTGGTGGGCTTCCTCCAGAATCTTCCTTCTAAGCTCCTCATTACCGGAACCACTAACTGGTTCTTGTACTTCACCACACCTTGCTCGTCAACGCTAAAGTGCGGACCACGCCCTTCGGACATCAATTTCTTGATGTGGGGAATCTCCAAGTCATCATACCTTTGCTCCGCAATGATTTGCTCAAGTAACTCAGAGACTAAAGCAATCTGTGCTAACACTGCAGAGTGAGAGAGAGGCACAGACTCTTCCTCAGGCACATGTGACTTACGGCTCAAAGCATCAGCCACCACATTAGCTTTTCCCGGATGATAATGAACCTCTAAGTTGTAATCTTTAATCAACTCAAGCCATCTCCTTTGCCTCAGATTCAACACAGGTTGAGTAAAAATATATCTAAGGCTCTTATGGTCCGTAAAAATATGCACTTTATTCCCCAACAAGTAGTGTCTCCAAATTTTTAGAGCGTGCACCACTGCAGCTAGCTCTAAATCATGGGTTGGGTAATTCACTTTGTGCTTTTTCAGTTGGCGCGAAGCATATGCTATCACACGCCCCTCTTGCATAAGCACGCACCCAAGCCTAGTCCTGGAGGCATCACAATAAACATCAAAACGCTTCACAATATCCGGTTGAGCCAGAATAGGAACTGAGGTAAGAAACTTCTTCAAGGCCTGAAAAGCTTCTTCACAAGCCGAACTCCATACAAACTTGGCATCCTTCTGAAGTAGCTTGGTCATGGGTTGGGCTATTTTAGAGAAATCCGGAATAAAACGCCGATAGTATCCGGCAAGACCCAGAAACTATCGGATCTGATGCACGGAGGTAGGAGACTTCCAATTCAACACATCCTGAACCTTGCTAGGATCTACAGACACACCCTCAAGGGTCAGAACATGTCCCAAGAATTGAACTCGATCCAACCAAAACTCACACTTGCTGAACTTAGCGTACAGCTTGTGCTCTCGCAACCGGGTCAGGACGGTGCGGAGATGCCGTACATGCTCTTCTTCATTCTTGGAATAGATCAAGATGTCGTCGATGAAGACCACTACAAACTTATCCATCTCTGGCATAAAGACTGAATTCATGAGATACATGAAAAATGCAGGAGCATTTGTGAGACCGAAAGACATGACTAGATACTCATACAACCCATACCTAGTAGAAAAAGTTGTCTTTGGTATATCTTGTGGCCGGATCTTTATCTGATGATACTCTAACCGAAGATCTATTTTAGAGAACACCTTTGCCCTAGCCAACTGATCAAACAAAGCATCAATACGAGGCAAAGGGTACTTGTTCTTAATGGTCACCGCATTGAGGGGGCGGTAATCCACACACATGCGAAGAGTGCCATCCTTCTTCTTCACAAAAATGGCAGGACAACCCCATGGTGAAGAACTAGGACGGATGAACCCTTTATTCCGCAACTCTTCTAACTGTTTCTTCATTTCAGCTAGCTTCTTCAGTGCCATACGGTAGGGGCGCCGGGAAATAGGAGCAGTGCCAGGCTCTAACTCAATGGTGAACTCCACATCTCTATCCGGTGGTAACCCTGGCAAATCATCAGGAAAAACATCCGAAAAACTCACAGACCACTGGAATAGAGGTGAGATCAGAAGAGACTTCCACATTTGCAACAACTGGCGAAGTGAGTTCCGAAGGAATGAGAAGAGACATCATATCCTCAGACCCAGGAAGTCGCAACTCAACAACCCTCCGCTTAAGGTCCAACACTACCCCGTAAACCTTCAGCCAGTTCATGCCCAGTATTGCATCAATGCCGTGCCCGGGTATCAACATGAACTGAAGGCGATAACTATGAGAGGCTAGCACTAAACTGACAGTATCCGTCCGGGTGTTGATGAACATGTTCGCACCTAGAGTGCTGATTCTATAGGCCTTAGGAATGGCCATAATAGGTAGATTATGCCTTTCCGCATACCCCATGCTCATAAATGAATGCGATGCTCCAGAATCAAATAACATAAGTGCCGGGTGAGAGTTGATGGTGAACATACCAGCCATCACGGGTCGATCCTGTAATATTTTCTCAGTCTCCGTATAATTCACCTGCCCCGAGGCCAACAGGGAAGAAAAGGTAACCTTGCATCGATTACTACAAATTTCCCTTGCCAGCTCCTGATTTTAGCACGATCACAGTCTTTGCTCTGCTAAAATTACAATCTCTACTTATTAAAACCTGGTCTGATCTGCATCTGCATCTAAGATTTGCAAAATCTGGGGTGTCTAAAGCAACGTTTGTTTTAGCCAACCAAGGCAGAACCATCCATTATAGAGATAGGTTCACACTGTACTTTGTTTTTAGTGCTTGCAGTTATGGACTTTCGAAGAAATCCAGAAATGCCCTCTTTGTTATTTATCATAGTGGTTCTTTCTGACACTAAGTGTTTTTAGACCTAAAACGTCAAGTTGTGTATATACAGCTTGGCAAATAATTTCTCAGGAATCTTCAGTATCTTGGTATTGCATAGCTAAAATGTTATGTTTAGTTTTGCTTGTGCAGATTTTTTTTCCCAAAATCACACTGAGCGTCCTGATTGCATAGCTCAATTGTTGCCATCACACCTTGGTAATTCTATGTCCGTTTTTTCTTCTCCCATCACTGCATGCACATGATCACACGAGTACATGTAAACTGTGATTTGGCATTATCTTGAGTGGTAGATATTAGTCTTCTCTATGAACATAGCTATAATCTAAGAACTGAATTAGAGCAGCACCTCAGTCACATGTTTCTTGGTTTAAGGTGTAGTTCCATTTATAATCCCAGCTAAAGGTCTGTGTAGAAGCCTGTGGTTTATACCGACCATCATCTACCATTACATGTTACAGTTTCTAATTAAATTAGCCATACTTTTATTCCCTTAGCGATTCCCTGCTTTGAAGCAGCAACTCTGCATGCCTACCAAGAGGATCGTCAAACCAACTATATGATCACCTTGTTTTCATTCATATATGTTTCCGAATGTTGTCATGGTTTCTGACTATGGTATAACTTGAGGTCTGGTGGAGCCTACAGATATGCCCCTTTTGATTATTGTGCATATGAAGTATTCAGTGCATGTATTGTGGTACCAATATTGTCTCCTTGATTTATCTACCACCAGTAATTTAGTATGTATTCACACATATAGTTTGAGTACAACTCATCCAATGGTCTGACGCAAATTTGTGAGCCAATGTTCTATCTTTCGGGTCTTTTGGTAATTAGTTAGATATAGACATTGGTTCAAAATAATATATCTATTGTGCTCCAGGGTTATTCCCATTAGATATTGTTCCATGCTTATGCTAATTACCTATTGTTCCATGCTATCCTAATTGGTTATTGTTCCATGCTCATGGTAGTTATTGCACCACACGATTCAACTGAAATGGTTTCATCAAAGCATTTCTTCTTCTCTGCCGCTGACAGAGATGACCTTATTGTACTTTGATGAAACTAATATGTTGTTATATTTCAGGCTATATATACATACTATGGCTGAGCGGGAAATATCACTACCTTGCTATATTGTTTTCGTGTTTGCAACGGCTCTTTGAATCGTTTCATAGGTACATCATTAGCTTGTTCGGAGCCAGCCAGCAGTGTTTTTCTCTCACATCAATTCAGCACCAGCCATCAGTCACTTGCCAACCAGCAATATTTTTCTCTCATCAATTCAGCACCAGCCACCAGCCATTAGCCACCAACCAGCTGAACAAGGCCATATCTGAAGCTATTGTTCACTTATGTTTTTTTAGGCGAATGACACTACTCACTATGGCAACATATGTGATTTCTGAAGTACAAATATGGTGTTGTCTAGATGTTTAGTTACTCCGGCAGCCACTGCGTCTACAAATTTGATGCCGCCTAATGTACAGAGCCACTCTGTGCTATACGCTGTTATGTAATGTATGAAGTACCGTCCTACGCCATGAGGTCAAAACATTGCTAGACTTATATATGTGGTCCCTTTATGTAATATATATACCCATACTGCTTGTAATGCACTATCAAATATTTATCATGCAAGTGCTCTGACCTAGGTAACAAAACGGGTGTTTCAGCGTCCCTAATGTATGTATTTCCGCCTAACTCACGACGCGCGCCCTTGCGTGCGCATCGTACTAGTTAATCATGAAGGGCATCGAGCAACACGTTTACAACGTTCTGCTACGTACGCCCATCGTCCCAGCCGGCCCACCTGAGACTTGACCACCATGAAGTGCACTCTGATCCCACGAAGACTGACCTCGAGACCATAGCTAACCTGAGCACATCGGTTTTATTCTCTCTTTCGATGCTTTCGGAAGGCCTTCGGTCAAAATGTACCAATAACACTAAAACAATATAGAGGACCGCACGTAGTGCTGTTGGCAACGACGCTAGGTGCGCGTCCATGCCTGCCTGCGTTCGAGTCTCCACTCACGCAGGTGCTCACCGGGACTTTGTTCCCATTTTCTACAGCCTCACACGTGGGATATGCCACATGGGATATGCCACAATGGTACGTGTGACGTACCTGTCACGTACGAAGCCTGTTTGACTTTGGAATTCGGCTCTTCGTGGTAGAACCTACATATCAGGATTTAAGTTCCAAATTCGATATGGGCACTCAAATTTTCGGCTAATATCTTTCCAGTGATACACGATATGTCTATAAATAACTAGGCATTTGGAGATGACTTCGTCAACCTTAAGATCAACCGGCCTAGTTTATTGGAGTCTTTAGACAAGGGTAAGGTATATATACATGAATATACTTGTAGGTACTGTTCGATGCAAGATGTTCGTGTCTAAGTTCATAAAAAAAAACTTACAAATAGTAAAAGATGCTTTCTTCCAACTCCATGAGTAGGTGCTTTTCTGCTAACATATTCAATAATACTACTTTCCATTCTGAAAACAGTGTCATTCTAGTTTTATCCTAAGTCAAACTATTCAAAGTTTGGCAAAGTTTATAAAGAAGAGTATTAATATTTTTGGCTTCATGATTTTTTTTCATATTACATCTATTTGACATTATTGATATCAATAGTTCTCCCTAAGAGAAAACTACAATAAGGGTGTGCTTAGTTTGCACCCAAATTTTTTTTACCCCATCACATTAAATGTTTGGACACATGCATGGAGTACTAAGTGTAACAAAAAAAAACTAATTGCACAGTTTGACACGAGATGAATCTTTTAAGCCTAATTAGTCCATGATTAAACTTAAGTGCCATAGTAACACACATGTGCTAATGATGGCTTAATTAGGCTTAATAAATTCGTCTCGCGGTTTTCAGACGAGTTATGTAATTGGTTTTTTTATTAGTATCCGAAAACCTCTTTCAATATTTCATAAAACATCCGATGTGACACAACTTTTCACCCACAAACTAATCACCCTCGGACCCTGTTTTTAGGACGGAGGTAGTATCTTGTTTCTGCTGTGCATTAATCGTGATCATGAATGGCCAGGCCCCCCACATAGGTCTAACCTCCGTGTGTTCGACGACTTGACCTGGACACCCATCAACAGACAAGAGGTAGCATCAGTCGGTCATGCTTTCCAGATGACAGTTTATTTAGTGGAGCTAGTCGGATAGCATAAACCTTTGCAAAAGAGACAGGACAGGAGTGAGCAGTAAAGGCCCTGCTTCTTTGGGCTATATAAGTCTGAATGATCTGCCCATCGACAACGAAGAAAGCCATGGCCGTGGTGGTCGTCGCCGTCGCGGTCGTCCTCCTCTCGGTCTCGGCCTCGCCGCCCGCCGCGGCTCAGCCGTGGCAGTACTGCGGTAGCGGCGCCCGGTACTCGCCCAACAGCACGTACCAGGCCAACCTCGAGGCTGTGTCCGCCGAGCTGCCCTGCAACGCGTCGTCCTCGCCGGCGCTCTTCGCCACGGCGGCCCGGGGCGCCGGCGACGACCGCGTCTCCGCGCTGACGCTGTGCCGGGGCGACGCCGACGCGGCGGGGTGCCTAGACTGCGTGACGGACGCGTTCCACCACGCGCGGAGCTCCTGCCCGCTCGACAAGGAGGTGGCCGTGCTCTACGACGCCTGCTTCCTCTACTTCTCCGGCCAGGACTTTTTCGCCGCCAACACCACCGTCGGCCAGATCAGCCTCTACAACACGCCGCAGAACGCCAGCGCCAACCCCTGCGCCGACGCCCTGTTCACTGCTCGGGTGCGCGCGCTGCTCACCAGCACGGCGCGGTGGGCGGCGTACGGGTCCGCCAGGAGGTTCGCGACGGCGCGGATTTGGAACGGCAGCGTCGCGGCGCCCGTGCCGACGATGTACGCGTTGGCGCAGTGCAAGCCGGACCTGTCGCCCGCCGACTGCTGGGACTGCCTGGAGGACCTGGTCGGCAAGGCGCCGTTGGCCGGCGGGATGATCGGCGCGCGGACCGCCGGCGTGCGCTGCAGCTACCGGTACGAGAACTACGTCTTCTTCCGTGGCGTGCCCATGCTCAACATGGGGACGCCGCCGCCGCCATCCACTCAACCAACGGCCAGGCGACGCTCAGGTGCCAGCCTGAATCGTAAGTTTGTTTAAATGGACAAAAGCACCCGTAATCAAGCAAAGAAAGATGGCAAGAAATTAGTAATGAACCCATATTACATTCCTTGATTCCATTGCGAGATAGCAGCAACTATTTATATTAGTCCCCTTTGTTGCTTGAATGAATACACTAACATGCGTAGACAACCCTTGCAACGAACTGTGCAAGAATATAATAGTTCAAATAGTAAGTCACGTCACGTACGGTTGAATTTTGATGCAGTCGCCTCGTGCAATATTCATCGCCTTCTAATTACTTAGTATCACATGTTTTGATGGATGAGGATTGTCATGTGTAGGAAAAAGGAAGAAGCAGTGGATTGTGTCCATAATTGTTCCTCTTGTAGGGATTTTCTTATGCATATTTTGCTTTGGATGGATAAGATATCTGAGAAAAGGTACGTCGATCGTTGATGTATTTTTCCTCTGTACTAAATTAGATGCACGTTCGCTTTGAACCGGTTCGTCGCTCGGACGTAACGTAGAGGGAGGGACGTGGTCACTGACAGGTGGGTCTAAGGAATATGGATCCCGACCCATGTATAAGTGACAACGTCACCCATCGGAGATTTATGCTGGACCTGGACATGGTAAACTGTACCAGAGACAGAATTTTGAATTGTTATTTTCTCTGACTTGGTTAGGGTGGTTGAAGTTGCAAGAACAACCCATGGCAAATTTGACCAGAGTTGACGATGTATCATCGCTTTGGACAATTCAAGATACGGATTCAGAGTTCACAATGTTCCATTTCCGTCAAATACTTGAGTCTACCGACAACTTCTGTAATGAAAACAAACTTGGACAAGGGGGCTTTGGCGCTGTATACAAGGTGGTATGCTATGCTATCATGAGCACACTTTCCGTGGTTTATATATACTAGCAAACATGCTCATGTGTTGCAACGGGATACAATACGTAGTGATGAGTTATAACACAGGTCATGAGTTCGAGTCAAAAATTAAATTAACTTAATGGTATAAATCTTTGTTTCTTAAGGAGTCAAATATTAAAATAGATGTGATCTCCTATTTATTGTTTGTTTTTACTCTTATTATATTTTTTAGAATACGAAAAAAACTGGTGGAGAAAACAATGAAAACAAATTAAACCAAAAAAGTCGAGCTAGTGTCAAAAACATCCATGAGAAAAAAATCTGAACTTACTCGAAACCAAGTAGAAAATAGTCATGACAAAAATTAGAACGTACTCTAAAATATAGCCACAGAAAAAATCAGAACATATTTAGAGCCAAGTGAAAAGCATCCAAATGAACGTAAAGCAACACGTACTCGGAGCAAGTAAAAACGGACAAACCAGAAAAAAATGAAAAAAGAACATAAAAGAAACTAAACAAAGAAATTCTACCCTTCTTTCCTCTTTATTAGGGGTGTGTTTAGTTCCCAAAATATTTCACCCCAAAACATCACATCGAATCTTGCGGCATATGCATGGAGCATTAAATGTAGACGAAACAAAAAACTAATTGCACAGTTCACCGTGAAATCGCTAGACGAATCTTTTAAGCCTAATTAGTCCATGATTGAACAATAATTACCAAATAAAACAAAAAACTACAGTACCCGAAACCAAAATATTTTGGAAACTAAACACACCCTAGATTTCTATTCTTATATTTTTGCATTGGATTAAGATTCCTATTCCGGTTACTCGGAGTTGGAGAGATCTAATTGGATTAAGATTTCTAGTTATCCATATTATTATTTTTTCCTATTTGAATTAAGATTTCTATTTACCCGAAATCGGAGAGATCTAATTCGATTAGGATTCCTAGTTATATAACACATTCACAAAGTTAGTTAAGGATGGCTAGACCAAAAATAGGTGGAGAGAAAGTTTGTCTCTTTATTATTAGGTCTAGATATGGCTGAAAAAGTTATTAATCCAAATTTACATTTCAAGAAAAATCCTTAAATAAAGTATGATCATAACTAGGATAGGCCGCTGTTAAAATCTCTTTCTAATTTCTATTGGGTGAAGTTTTTAGGCCTGGCTTATTTTCTTATTTACAAAATTAGAACTTCAAATATTGCAGGGTCAATTACCGAATGGTCTTGAAATAGCAGTTAAGAGACTAGCTTCACAATCTGGTCAAGGGTTTGTGGAGTTTAAGAATGAAATCCATCTTATCGCTAAACTACAACATACCAATCTAGTTCGACTACTTGGATGCTGTGTTCAAGGGGAAGAGCACATATTGATATACGAATATATGCAAAACAAGAGTCTGGATTTCTTCATCTTTGGTATGTGTACATTTCTTTTTCTTTCTTATGACATCTTAGTTATGAAAGAAAGCAAATTTAATCATTGCTGATAACACGATTACCAGTGCAGATGTAACAAGAGCAAGATTACTTACTTGGGCCAAACGTCTTAATATAATTGAGGGGATAGCACAGGGTCTTCTATATCTTCATAAGCTCTCCCGACTGCGCATCATACATAGGGACCTGAAAGCAAGCAATATTCTCTTGGACAGTGACATGAATCCCAAGATCTCTGATTTTGGGCTAGCAAAAGTATTTAGCTCAAATGCTATTCAAGGAAATACGAATAGAGTAGTGGGGACATAGTAAGCATGCACTTTATTATGCACATCTATTCCATCAAACTGTATGATAAATGTATTAATTAGTAATTGATGCATGATGTTTTGGTTTCTGTTTTCTTCTATCCAGTGGCTATATGGCCCCTGAGTATGCTTCAGAGGGTGTCTTCTCTGTCAAAACTGATGTTTTTAGCTTCGGTGTGTTACTTCTTGAGATTATTAGTGGGATGAGAAGTGCTGGTTTTCACCAGCTAGGAGATTTCTTCAACCTGCTTGGCTATGTAAGTATTTTCTATTTATTTACTGTTAACATGAACTTCCAATTTAGTGTGTGCTGCCCATGGTGCCTGATCTTCAATCATGAGTGGTTAGTGTGAAAATAAAAATTTTGCCACAAGGCACTTCTCAAATCGTGCATGTGGCGGCTCTGTTCGCTTGAGCTTATCAACCAGAATCAACATTACTTTTTCAGCCATGGAACAATATTTTTCTCTCAGAACAAATCAGCATCAGCAGCAGCCGCAGAAACCATCAGCCAAACAGAGCCGACATTTGCTCAAATAAAGACTTGAGAAAACTGATCTTTCCTACTAGACGCCACTAAGTTTTGTATGTTTATCGGAGGACACAGTCTAGTGTCTTTCAACAACGATCATTTTTTTCCAGCAGTTGTTGAAAGATGGAATTGAATGTTCCAGCAAATAGTGTTACTTAAAAAGGTGCCAACAGGGGACCCACTTATAGTTTTGTGACTTATTGTCTTTATTTAAGTAGGTTTTCATACAATATTTAATTTTGTAAAATCTTCATTCAGCAAACTCATTAATATATAACTCATGAGGTGGGCACTTTGTTGAAGGCATGGAAGCTATGGAAGGAGGGCAGATGGTTTGAGCTTCTTGACAAATCAGTAGCAGATCACCACGACCAAGATGAAGCACTGGAGCAGTGGCGGAGGCAGCTGTATGGCGAGGTCTGGCCTCCGCCATACCTCAAATGTATAGAAAACACTAGTATATTATGTGTATATACGGTTATATACGTGAAATACAAATATTAAAATATACATGGCTGTTGGCCTCCGCCACTGTGCACGGATGGATTTTGTTTGTGGGCTGGTATCTCATGGGCCTACGTGACTACGTCAAGAGCCAACGGCACTGTCCACGGAAGGAAGCTAGCTCGTTGGTCTTCCTGCCTTCCTGGCTGATCGACTGCTCCAGGTTTCAGTGGCCGCCGCGGCGACGCCCGATGCCCGACGCCGACGGTTCGTATATTCAGAAGACTAAAACCTATCGACTATCGCACATCCAAAAACGGCGGCGTGTCAAGTGCAGAGGCGGCGAGCCGGCGATCACCGACGGCGAACGGCTGCTGGCTTCGCGTCTGACATCTGAAGGAGTCTGCCGGCTGCTTGGCTCTGAAGGGACTTAATCTTGCTGAATTAAGAAAGAATTTCAAAAGAAAAAAAGAAGAATGCCAATGCCAAGGTCTGCACCCAAATAAAGCTTTATTATGGGTATGTATTTGTTCCAACAACAAGATTTATTCAGTGAGGTATTTTATGTGCCAATACTTTACTTTTGGATTTCTGTTATATTTACTGATCACATATATTAATATACATGTTTAGATAATATTCTAGTGTGTCCTTGCATAATTGATATTATATTATACATGTTCGACCTTTATAAACTCCGCCACACCTAGAAAAAATTCCTGCCTCCGCCACTGCACTGGAGATACTGAAATGCATCAATATTGCCTTGATGTGTGTCCAGGAGAATGGAGCTGATCGCCCGACCATGTCCGACGTAGTCGCAATGCTATCTATGGAGACCATGTCGAGCCTGCCATGCCCAAAGCAGCCGGCCTACTTCAACTTGAGCTCGGCGGCGGATGGAGAGCTGTCAACTACTGCACCTAGCAGTGTAAATCTTGTTAGTGTTTGCATTTCAGAGGGTAGATAGAAATCTAGGTTTGGATTGGATGATGCAGGCGCACGCTATATTCAAGTTCGCATCCACAAGTTCACAACTAGCTAGTTTTCACCTCACTAGATCACGTTACGGTCCATGTCGGATGATGGATGTTCATGGTAGAGATCTATGATCTCGACTACGAAGAGGTCTGAAAGTGGCGAAGTCCATAAATAAAGGTACACACTACCTGTAGCAGCAAAATAAAATAAAATAAAAATGGAACTCCTCTCCATAAATAATGGAATTGTAACGAGATGATTCAAAACTCAGCCACAGTATGTACTTGCCCCCTGCCTTCTGTAACTCTAGTGGATCTCAGACCAAAAACTATGTACCTGATGAACTTCATTGCGACAACGCAAGAGTGATCCCAAGCTCCTAGCAGTTGCACCGTGAAAAAAAAAAGATTCCTTTTGCATGGCAGCGTACGTGAAAAGTATAGTATTTAATTGCTCTCGCGTCGGACCGTCTGTAAGCGTCGAACTAAAGAACTTTTTGCTACGGTTCGACTGCTCCAATGTGAAATCGACGCCTGCCGTGGAGATTCAGCCCTCGCGTCGCTCCTCCATGGCTTCCATCCTCCCTCCGTAGCGACGCCGAGCTTGGACGCCGGCCTCGGCGACCCTGAAAACTGCCGCAGTTGAGCCTTGCTCGCCTGTTGAGCGTCGATGGTGATGGGAAGGCGGCGGCTGTTGATAGGCTGAACAGGTTCGTGAACCGCCTGCTACTGATCCGCCACCACACGTGCCACTTGATGAGTGCAAGTTCAGCTTCTGTGGTTTCCCTCGCTTGGATAGTTGACATCTAGATCCGGCACGCTCTATTGTCGCAAGTTCGGGTGCTCCATGCCCATCTTGGTACTAAGGTTCACACTGCACTTGCGGACTGGCCTCTTGCCTCGGCGCACTTGGAGCTAAGTAAGGTGAAGCTCAAAGGCTACTCTCTTGAATTCTTCGACTGTCCAGCCTTGGAGGATCTAAAGAGATGCATGCTTGCATTATCGGTGTTGAAATGCTCTTTTCCCAATCACTGAAACATCACTAGGTGCAACTTCACATTTGGTGTCATAACGTCTATTAGTTAGTGTCCCAAAGCTTCTTTCTCTCGAATTAGCTGACTGTGAAGCTCCAACTCCTGTGCTTCATCTCATGCCATCATTGGAAAGAGCATATGTTAGGTTTGGACGTTTCGATGAGGATTACTGCTGGAAGCGTCTTGGTAGGGATCACATTGAAGGTATCAGTGAGGCCCACCATAGAAAAGATATCAATGAGGGCCACCATGGTGAAGGTGTCAATGAGGGTCACTTTGCTGAAGCCACCGATGAGGACCTCTGTTCTGAATGTATTGACTGGGATAATTGCGGGCTATGTGCAAATTGTTGTGGTCATTACGACGACAATCGTGTTCTTCTTTTTGGTTTAACAAGAGCTACACATTTAGAATTGGTACCTGAGTAGTACATGGTATGGTTTAATTGCCACATAATCATGTCCGATTGATGACCATTGCAAACTGCACTTTAATAGATCGCAACTGTTATTGCTTCTTTGTGCTTTGTACAGTTTACAATTAAAAGGGATTTGAAGTGGCGTGGCACATTTAGCAATTTAAGTACATTGGTGCTTGATGAGTGGTGTTTGCTCACTGGCTTTTATGCACTGCTTGGCCTTCTTCAACGCGCACCACACTTAAGGATGCTCACTCTTAAAATGCATAAGGTATACATGATCTGTATATGATATGTATCACTTTATTAAATTTATCATGGATGATTGATCTCTGCAAAGTTTCTGTTTGCTACAGGGGGAACATGATCATTCGGTAAAGGGATTTAACAATCTAAAACAAGCATGCAAACTGATGTATCTTAGGTTCGTTGAAATTGAATATAAACAGGCTGATAATATGCTTTGGGAACTTCTGAAAATCTTGGATGCCTGGGGTACTAGTGATGAAGACATGCCTACGCTGCCCAAATAGTTGTCCCAATCTTTCACGGTACAGTACCAATATCTGGAATTGTTCTCAAGGAAACAGCAGCTGAAACTATGTATGATATATATCTATGCAAAATTAATCCCAAGAGCACGTCCCTGCCACTTTGATTTCTAACTGAAGAAATAAGAGCCTAAAGACACAGAATACTGAGCCAGTGTTCGGATGGCAATAGTGATCAGGAACTCAAACACAGGGATCCTTGTTTTAACGAGAAAAACTAGCAGCAGGAATTCACGCCAATTAATGAAACGAACACCTGATATCCAATCGAGTACTCTCACAGCAGGTCAAAAGTTGCGACTAGTTTAATCGAGGGCAGACACAAGCAGCAACAAACACGCAATAATTTCAGAATAGAACAAAAGAGCTGCCGAACTTGTTCCGTTGATGACTGTGACACAAGTAGTAGATAGAAGATACAACTCGGCTTACAAAACGAGTAGTAGTTGCAATCCGCAGCCTCTAGAGTTCTCCAACCCGTGCACAATTAGGGCACGATCCAGAGAGGAGATTCCGACAGGAATCAATGCGAGTCCGAGAAAATCAATTCCCAGTCACACACTAACACAAATCCATAAGGATCCTGAGATAATCTTTAATACGAAGAACTTGATGGGAACACTATCCAGGTTTCACAAGCGGCGGCTCGACGAGGAATAAACTCCACAAATAAAATCCAATCTACATGGGCAACGCCCAGGCTATATGGCACGCAGGCCAGCCAAACGACCGAACCAGACTTGGACTCAAAGTATGCAATATGGTTCGTCTCAGCAACCAAAAGACGTGACGCAACCAGACCAAAACTCAAGTGCATGCAAGCACAGTACTCAAAGAACTACCATACGTACTCAAACTAGAGACCCCTATATGGAAATAATAAAATAATGCGGCAAGGATGCTAATCACCTTGCTAATCAATTAACCAAATAAAGTTCACGTATTCAAATTGGGCGGCCCTTTATTTCCACGTGCATGGTCTCCATATTGACAAATTTCCTTGGCTGCCCTTTTCTTCTCTTTTCCAAGCAATAAAATACCTCTAAAAAATATATTTGATGATAGGCCGGCGCTAGTAAATTTCTCTATATTTTTGTCATATTTCTCATCAAAATAAATAGCCCCAAATTGAAGATCAGATGATATTAGAGAATTACCAGCTGCTATGTTTGAATTATCGCTAGACATGTCTCCATGAACATCTTGAGGAGCTATGGGCTCATCAACTAGTCTCTTGCAGTGCAAACTTCGAAGGGTTTCACTGTAACTGTAAGTTTATATTCCTATGATTTGTATACCTTCAGACACTTATGTTGATTAGTTACAGTGAGAAATAGCACATGTTGGTTTTGTGATTATTTTTTTTCTACATTAGATTTTGTGGTTATTTAACAAATTCATATAGAAAAGGGTTTCAATTGAACTAGTGTTTTTTTAACCTATGTATGATGTACAGTAAGCCATATTTCTTTTGTGGTTTTTCCATGGATAGATTTGTGATATTGATCATTGTTCTAGTGCCATATAGTGCTGGTTCTAGCATTCCAGAAGTTACTTATAAGGCCAATCCAATGGGGTGCTTTGAAATAGTGAATGAAACACTCCCACCCAATGCTTGTTTCATTTTGTTGTTTCATAGGCTAGCCAAAGCGTTTAAACGTGACGCTCATGATTGGCTGATTGTTGGATGAATTCAAGCCCCCAATGCTAGTTTCACACGGTTTCCAATTCTTGGAAATGGTGTGCTCCCGATGAAACTAATCCCCCTTATTTCGTCATTAATTTGATGCCACGTCGTAAAGAATGCTGACATGGCATAGTATATTTAATCAAAATGAAACTCTCCATTGGGAGTGGCCTAATTAGAGCAAGTATAATAACAAGTTGTAAGTCGGCTGAATACTGAGGTGGATGAGAAAGAAGAGGAGAGAGAAGAGAAGCGGGCTGTAAGCTTACACCCGACTTAGACATAAGAACCAAGAAATTTTGTGAGAGAGACAAGTGAGTTATGTATTAATAGTGAAGAGTTAACTACTATATATGTGGGCTGAAAGAAGACTACAGAGATCCTTAAAGCCGGCCTGCCGGCTGTATTATTAGCCTTGCTCTTACAGGAATATAGTCATGTGCCTTTCTTTTGTGCAGACATATTGTCCAGCGAAAGTCCTGATTGCCAGTAGATGTACTATCTCCTGACTATTGAGAAATGTAAGGTACGGGCATGGAAGATGGTGTGACAAGGCTGCAATGGTTTGTCTACAAGAGTTATCTTACGTAGGTTCCAATCAGAGGAGCAGTGCAGAATTGGCAACCCATTAAACTTGTTTAGAATGTTAGATCATCTAGTTGAGAACTTGTTTTAATATGTTATCTTTATCATTGCTCTTTAGGTTTTAATTTATTTGACTCCTGGATGGATTATGCTATTGCTTTTAGCAAGTTTTCTTTTCTTCAGTGCAGAGCAGGTGACATCTCTTAGTCTCTTGAATTTGGCCTTATGAAAACAAATTACGAAGTTTGGTGCAAATCATGGGTTAAAATAACAAGGATTATAGTTCATTTATGTGGATTACTAAATAAATTACAACCCGGGCCACTGCTGACGCACCTATGCCGTCCAGGGAGCTTGACCTGCGGGATGGAGAGGTGAGGGAATTGGAAGGAGAAATGGACTGCTCTTGTGATTGGGGAGGACCTGTGCCTTTTAATCTGGACCGAATGCTTTGTTTGCGTTTGTTTGTTGAGTTTGCAGTGTCCCATAGTTTCTGATTATACAAATCCAAGGTTTTATTCGTATATGTTGTGAGCATGCAGTGTAGGAAGAAAAATGGGTAGCTTACATGAACCTGTTAATTAAATGAAAATTAAACAATGTGGACAACAGTGAGTTGGCTTAGTAACCATGCTTTCTTTCACTCGCTATGACGTTGTCTACCACTGAAAACGTAGCGCCATTAAATCTTAGAATAAATATAGAAAAATGTGAGCATCCATACCAAATTGAGGACTTAAATCAGGTGAATAGATTATACCACAGGGAATAAGAGCCCTTTATTTTATATTCTCCTTTAACTGTCCAGATTGAACTAATGATACACTTTTTTCTCACTAGTATCATAGTATTATTTGAAGGTATCATCGCTAGTATCATAGGGTGAACGTAGGCAAATTTGACTTGGATTTAATCTGGTTCGGTGACATGCACGACGGTGACTTGCGCCCTTGGCATTGAAGGAGAAGGCGGCATGCAACTAGGGATGAAAACGGACGGAATTTTTTCCGAACCGTTCCGTTCTGTTTTTTTACATTTTTTTCATCCATTTCCGTATTTGCGAGATCCCGTTTTCGTATTTGTGGAAGTAGAAAATAGTGTTTTCCGTTCGTTTTCGAGTAATCCCGTTTTAATATGGAATAGACCCGTATTTATCTCGTTTTCAATCTATGCTCAACATATTCAACAATTACATGTCCTTATGTTATGTTAATATAACTATGAATCACCAAATATGCATGTTATGTTCACGTACATAGCATGTAAATGAATATTAAACTTTGTATATATTATTACATGACTTTATATATGTATACTTTGAGAATATTAGATTATGTAATCTTAATTTAATTTTTCGGTTCTCCATCCGTATTTGTCCGTTTCTGTATGTCCGCATATTCCGATTTCGTTTTTGAACCCGTATTTTTCGAACCCGCTCCATTTCTGCTAAAAAATATAGAAACGGAAGTAGAAATAGGGTTTTTCCGTCCGTCTACCTCCATCTTCGACGGGAGAAACAGGTCATACAGGTGAGCAAGTTCTTCAGCAAGCAGATGGAGATTCTCACTCCAATCTCGTGATTTCAAATCATATCTGGCACAAACGAAAGTCAAATCGAAATAGAAACGATGAAAACAGAACTAGAAAAACATGGCGACTTCATTTGTGCTCACCGGCTACTAATCTGAGCACTACAACTCATGGATCCAAGCGGTGGTTCCATTCCATTGCAAGGGGAAGAGGGAAGGAAGCAGCCATGAGACACGGTAAAGAGAGAGTAGGTGACGGCGGTAGCCTGGACGCCTGGTGGAGAAAGATGCACTCGAGGTAGGGTAAGGGTCAACGTGGGCTTATGGGCCCAAGAGTGATGGCCCAGCAGTGCTTCTACTTTTGTTTTTTTCCTTTATATAAAATTTTCTTTTTAGCATGTTATATAAAATCCAACTTAAAGGTTTTTTAAGAGTCTTTAGGATTTTAAATTATATATATTGTATAGAATGCTAGGTTAACATGTGCTTCAGTGTGTGGACCCTTTGTTCATTTTAGTGGGGTTATTTAATTTGTTCGTTGTGTACTTAAGGAGCTGTTTGGTTGATGGTTTCTGCAGCTGATAAGACGACTGATGTTCTTTTGTTTTGAGAGAAAAATATTGTACCATGGGTAATAAGCCGGGCTAATAAGTTCCATGGTAGCATCAATGCAATGAACAAGCTAAAGCAAGATACACATAAATGGCAGCGGAGCGCGCAAAGCTTCTAGTTTTTATAAGGCCAGTCTCAGTGGGAGTTTCACTAGAGTTTCATTTGCATTTAATAGCCTGCCACATATGCATTTTTGATGACATGTCAACGTTTTAATGAAGAGAGAGAAGAATTGAGTTTCATGGAGATGAAACTCTCTTGGCACAGTTACCAACTCTCTATGAGTCATAGAATTAAATGTCTATGAAACTATGGAGTGAAACTTTCCATTGAGAGTGGGTGTTTCATCCGAGTTTCATTTCATTCTATATGACATGACAGTCTTGGAAACAACGAAATGAAACTCTCCACTGAGACTGGCCTAAGTGGCAAAATACTATCTCTGTCCTGGAATATAAGGTATTTTTTTCATCCTAAGTCAAACTATTCTAAATTTGACCAAAATCATAGAAAAGAATATTAATGTCTAGCACATCAAAGAAGTAAACTATGAAAATATATTTCATAACAAATTTAATGGTGTGCTAATCTGATATCAAAAATATTATTGCTTTTTTATAAATTTTGTTAAACATATAATAGTTTAACATAGCATAAACTGAAAATCCATCATATTACACGAGATATTACTGTGAGTTATACTTAGCAGTCGGACCGACCAACTGTCAATCTAAGGGGATTAAAATTCAAAATAAAACTTTTCAAACCCGCACGCTCTGGTCCCTACTCTTCTCACCGATGGTCTCCCTTCCATCACCCTCGAGGTCTCACTGCGATCGAACAAAGGAACAAGTGTACATAACCCCTACAGAATTCATGTTTATCTACTTAACCCCCTAAAGTATTAAACCAGGTATTGGGCACCTTTAATTATTCAAAACTGTCTAAATAAGATTATTCTCTAAATAATGTGGCAATACTGAGATGGATACATTGTCAGAGTTATCCATGAGACCACGATTCGCGAGACTGTTGGACGAATTCAGAATATGGAGATTTGTGGATATTGTTATGCTAACATACATGACAACGACGATTACGTGCTGTTGGTAGGTTTATCACAAGCTAAGAATTTGGCATTGATAGCTGAACCGACGTATGTTTAACCCTTTTCTTGTCGTTAATTCTTTTGTTTTGTAACTTCGATTATGCTATCTAGATCCATTTGTGGGCATTAATAGACATTTGGACAGTGTTTTCATGTGTATTCCCATGATTAAATCATCGTGTTTGCACTTCACAGTGAGAATTATTTGACCTTTTCTTTTTGCGTTCTGTTCAGTTTATTTCACAAGGGATTTGAAAACGTGCCCCACATTTTGCAAATTGAAGACACTGTTACTGAATGAGTACTGGTGCGTGGCTCCTACCTTGAATGCAGTAATTTGCATTCTCAAGCAGACACCAATTCTAGAGAAGTTCACCCTGCAAATTTTCTCGAAGGTATCTTCTTAACGGACAAGTTTTGCATCGCTAAAGCTTTTGTTAATTATTGTTTCTGATTCCCACAGGAACATAAACATGAGGTGCAAATGACAGGAAAACACAGTTCCACGGAGACATCAGCTAGCTGAAATTTCGAAAGACTTTAAGATAATCGAAGTCAAATGTAATGAAATCGATTGGAATGTTATCAAAGTTTTGAAATTCCTTTGCACATTCAACATATGTAAGGCGTATACTGACACTTCATTTTTTCTGCATTCATAAAGTACAAGGAAACAAGGGACGCAAAGAAGAAACCTCCTATATTAGTATCACCAATTTTGCTGAGGAAATAATTGCCTTGCGTTTTTAGGGACTCCAGATATATATATGAAAATATAACCAGAGCCCTTTTGTCCACAAGTTAAAAATTGCTAGCTAATTATCCACACACGAGGGCTAATAGGTGGGCTAATTTTTAGCTAAACCCTAAACTAGTTGTTAATCAACTAGCTAGCTAGAGCAGCTCCAAAAGATTGTGTAAAATAAGAGCATAAAATCCATGATTTAGCCATTCTCTAAAATAGAACATCATCAAAAATAGTAGAGTAATGCAATAGTCTTCCTAAATTTCTCATTATCTATTTTTTAAAGCTGACATATCAAGCTGAGATCCATTTCCTGTACTCCCATCATTTTCATGCACACCACCAGGCAGATGGCGAGCCTTCATGGCATGCTATTTTTACCCAGCGAGAAGTGCGGGATGAATGACTCGTTATTTTGGAAAACATGATAAAATAGCTGTTGGAGCCGTGATTCTTCCAAAAATACCTAAAATAGCATTTCACAACACAAATGGCTACTCTCTTGGAGTTGCTCTAACTCCAGCTAATTTGGACTAACTTTTAGCCCCAAGTAGTAACCAGCCCTAGCGATCGAAACATACCCTAAAACTTGTCATATTAAAACCTAGTTCAGTCAACAAATCAAACAGTGAACTGACATTTTGAGTAGTGTATTGTCTACTTTGGATTTAAAAACACGTCCTCGGGTTATACACATCCACCACCGGTGCAACTTCGGCTAGGGTTGCCACGTGAAAATCGAGAAATGCCTTAAATCATCATTGAACAGAAGCACATCGGCGCACTACAAGAAATATGTCGGTTTATGACAAACGTGCGTCATAAACCATGCGCCTTAATCCATGGTTTGTGATATTTATATGTTCATATAAACGTCACAATCCATTTTATGACATTCTATGAACATATAAACGTCACAAACCATGGATTAAGGCGCATGGTTTATGACGCACGTTTTGTCATAAACCGACACATTTCTTGTAGTGGCGATGAACTCCTTGCCGACTTACATCAAACATTAGAATTGTATATTTTTATTTATATCTTCAAAAGAAGTCACGGAACTTGATGTTTAATTGTATCAACACATGGATAATGTGAAATTTAAAGTTATGGTATATTTACAAGCAAATATGACTGCTTTGTAACAGTAGAAAAATCATCCCTCAAGAGGTTTCTCTTTAATTGGACTCAAACTGAATAGGAATATTGTTGCTATCATTAATTTAGCTATGTATCCTTGAAGAGGGTGTCCCATTTACACACCAAGCATTGGGAGTATATAAAATGTTAAAAATCTTGTACATTTTCATAGGATCATCATGAGCACTCACAGCATTGCATCGAAAAAGTAAACCTAATTTCATTTCAAAAGAAGAAAATTAAATATAATAATCTATTCCAGCAAGTATTGGGCCTATAAATTTGACGGCTCAAATAAAGGTCTTCTAGTTATAATATACTCCGTACTACTACTATTTGGATTTGCTTTTGCTATAAAAAAAACTGGATTTGCATGCCAAGAAGTTTGGACTTCGGACTTCTTGGCTGGCTTCCTCGTAATACTCCGAATTATACTAGAAGTACTAACTAGATTGATGTCGTACGTGTAGAGCACCCAACTTTTCTTTGGAGAAGCCTGGGAAGCTTAATCCAACACGGTGTACTATACCGCACCGTACGGATCGATTCGGATCCTGATGTCCCCGTGCATATATATAGCTTTTTTTTATGGAACGTGCGTATATATAGCTGAGGGTACTCCAAATAGCCTATCAATTGCCGTTCTAGTCTCTGCAGCCTGATTAACCGCTCCGATCCCTATATCCCCGTCGTCTTCGTCCAGGAAGAACCACGGTGGAACACGCAGACGCTACTAAATTTGGATCGTCCATGTCGTCCTGTTTGCCTTTGCTTGTCTTCCACCATCATCCTAATAATGGTCAAGGGGACAACGAAGACGAGATGCTAATGTTTAGCATATCCAAGCAAACCCTGCACAAGAACATGGAGCATGACCTTCTAGCCGCAGGCAACAGCATGTGCTGGACCACTGCACAGGGCTGGATACTCCTCGCTCAGGACCACGGCATGATGTCTTCTTCGGCTTGTCTATGGAACTCTAGCACCGGCAGCAAGCTACCCTTGCCAGATCTCGGAGAGGAACACCAGAAGATCCCATACCACTGCAGGTGCCTGCTCTCCCACAAGGACCCAACTCACCCAGGATGTGTTTTAGTGCTCTTCGATAACACCGCGCCTGATCTCTGGTACTGCCACACCACCGGCGATGGCGACAACAGCAGCAGGAGGTGGAGACATTACTCATATGACATCGGTAACCATCCTTCTATACCAGAGCCACCGAAGGCCTCCGTTGCCGTCGTCGTCCTACCAAGAAGATGATCACCTTCATGGCTTCCGTACAAGGAAAAATCTACTTCAACAATTTGACTAAAGGCATGTACGCCATGGATTTCTCATCCTGCAATTCCACAACAAATCATCAAAACCACCCTACATTCCAAAAATTCAATGTCCCTTTGGCTCGTCTCCCTAAAGGATTGTCCATAGGTAGACACTGGTTGGTTTGAGTCGCAGGATCAACTCTTTTTAGTCACCACCTGCTTCATTGGCTTTGATCTAAACAACATTGGCACCGTAGAGGTGCATAGGATGGATTTCTCCTCAACACAAGCTTGTTGGCGTAGTGTGCATGACATTGGAGATGTGTTTCTCTTGGAGGGTACAAACATGGCGGCTTCTTGCTCAGCGAGCGCTCTGGGACTGAAAGCAAACCAGATATTCTTTATGAAGAATTTCATGGATGATGATGCTGATTTGTGCATTTTTGACTTAGAAACAAACACCCAAGAGATTACCCGAGTCCACCATCATGACAACTTGATTCTCTGGCGCAAACCTTTCTGGATTATGCCACCTAGCTAGCTAGCTATCTAAATATACATTATTTCTTGTGATTTACTTCAACTTATGTGAAGAGACACCATATACGAACAATTATGTAAGTTAGTATACATACAGAACATACTCCTGGTTTCATGTTATGGCAGGGTACTATATCTTCTTTTCATAGGATTTTGTTAAAATATAATCAATTTGCTTATATTTCCCAATCAGCTCATTAGGCTATTGAGTTCATCTAGATAATCAGATGTGCAGCTGTGCTGCATCCAACGTATTGTTGTCTTGTGCACTTGTGCTCCTGTGACCACCACTCCTCGGCCTCCACTAGATAAAGCTGCTCCGTCTCCCTCCCTCCCTCCCAACTACATCAGAATGCAGCAAGAAGGGTGTCACAGTCTATTAATACAAAGCCATAGAGTCGGGTTAAGCATCAGTAAAAAAAGGGGGTGTCACAGTATGCATATAACAACTAAATATGGAGGAAACACATAGGCAGACAAAAACTCACCAAAATGTTGTGGCCCGATTCTGAGATATTGCACTGGTCAACAGCAGCATAGTAATCTAAGAATGATAGCACCTCATAGTCAGTCGATAAGCCTCTAAACAGTTGAATAAGAAAAAAAAGACAAGAAACTCACCAAGATGTTATGACCCAATTCTGAGAGATTGTTTTGACCAGCAACACCAACAAGAAAGCCCAATCTAGCCAGTCACTATATAGGCAAAGAAATCTTCATACATTTGTTTGTCTGACAGATGAGTTTGGGGATAAAAAGTTTACAGTGGGGGTCTCCCCCTGCTATATTTTCCGCTCAAAAAAGATGAGTTTGCAGCTGCTAATGAGGACGCAACTGTGACAGATTTCTATTTGGATGTCACGTGCATCCTAACTCTTGTATAACATTATGGTTTATACATCCTTGCAGCACTAAAGAGCACATTTACACTCTCTGCAACTTTAGAATGTATGAAGGTTAGGGAGGGAGAGAGGGTCTCACCTCGATCTGTGAAAGCTATTGCCACCACAACAAACACAAAGGAAGCCTGCTGAGATACTTAACAAACCAAACAGCTATGGACTACACACTCAGAAACTAACATGTTTCCATTTGCTCCCTACCTAGACTAGTCTAACTGAATTTAAGCTGGGACTTTCCTCAACATAATGAAACCTGAAAATACATGAACTTGAGGCATGGACAGAATGAGATCATCCTTTCATGTACCAGGACCACGGCTGTTAAAAAAACCATATATATGACAAATGGACCAGAAGCAAAAATAAATAAATGAATAAATAAATTGCTGCTGGCCTGCCCAGCTGCCTCATGCTTCCTTCTGAATACTGCTACTGCCTGCCTGCCTGCCAGTATTTGCTTCTTTGATGAAATGATGGTGACTGTGTACTGATATGTAATTATGCACATAGCATACATATGTGGGATGAACCTTTGCTTTTAATTAATCTTAAGTACTATGCAGAGTATGGGCAGGAAGAACATTCTGATGGTCATAAACTAAGCAAAGAAAGAAATATTAAAATTTTCAATTTTTTATCCTTGATATTGTTGTTACTGAGTCTGTGACAGATAGATAATTTCCTTAGCATTTCAGATTGGTGGCGCCTTCTGTGGCAGCACCACAGTGGATAATCTCCTTAATGAAATTCCTCGATTGACAGAATATAGCACAGATAACATCTCTAAACAGAAAACAATTTGGCAGATAAAATACAAGGAGGCAAAGAGAAAGAAAATATAAAAACATTTTGACTCACCTACATATAGAATTGCCCTCAAATTAGCACAAGATAAGGGTGCAATCAAACTTTTGAGACCATAAAACAAACTTCAAGTTTATGAGGAGCATGGAAACTCTATCCCTGTTCCTGTAATCAAATGTTGCAAGGAGCACAAACATGTCTACAAATGAGCAAGCAGTTTGTGATGAGCGAGCATCTGAGAAACTAAGATTTTAGTATAAAATCAAAGGCATGATAAACACCAGCATTCCATGCTGTGTATATTAATCTGTCAAATCAAATACCTTCAGGGAAAATAGCACCCGTGTTTGGCAGTAGAAGCAAAACTATTAGCAAAGCATTTGGCAGTACATGATTACTATGCAAATGTATGAGCTTCCAAGCACTATAAGTATCATTCTTGGGAAAGAAATATGGCACGATGAGTAAAGAGCGTGACCAAGAGAAAATATCAATAGTCAAAATGAACCCAACCAAATATTAGAATGCAGTAAAGTTTAAGCAATATAAACAAGCTAGGTGATGTCTTCTTCCCATAATCCCATGGTTGAGTTTTTATTTAAGAAATATGACACCATGTTCCATTAGTCCAGTAAAAACTATTTTTTATATAGCACATAACACAAGCAAAATGCAAATCAAGTATAATATATACATATAGAAAACATCGTCCAAGGGTACAAAGGCTGGACAGAGGAAGACCAGACGAGAAGAATTTTTATATAAGCTAGATAGATGCAATTTGCTTGCATTGCTTCGAACACGCACAATGTCCTTCACTTTTGCAGCAAAATATGATTATAACACCTCCTAGCTTGGTGGCACAATCCAGAACGGGTTGCGGCGGAGAAGCAAACCGTCATGATGGTGGACGCAGGAAATCTCTTGGCACTCCGACTCCAAGTCAAAAATGCACAGATCAGCGTCATTTTCCACGAAATTCTTCATGAAGTACACCTGGTTCCTTTTCAGTCTGTGAAGGCTCGTCGGGCAGGACGTCGCCAAGCCTGTGTCCTCCAGGAGAAACACAGCATCTCCAGTGTCACGGATCCTGCGCCAACGAGGAGGCTTGCTGCTGGGTGTCGACGACGACGAGAAGTCCATCTTGTACACGCGGATGGTGCCAATGTTGTGAGGATCGACGCCGACGCAGGAGACGTCAACCAGGAAGAGCTGGTCGTCGCAGTCGAGCAGCCAGGCCTTCCTGAAGCACATCCCTTTGGGGAAATCAACCTTGCATCATTGCGTGCGTCGAAATAGTGGAACGCAGGGTGGTGATCTTTCACTTTGCTGCTTGTGAAATCGATGGCGCACATGTCTGTAAATGAGTTGATGAAATAGAACCTCCCTTGAAACGCCGCAACCGTGGGAATCACCTCTTAGTTGGAGGGCGATATGCCTCCGGTAACTTGTAGTTACCGATGTCATATGAGTAATGCCTCCAGGTGCTGCTGGTCTCGTCGTTGTCGTCTCCGCCATTGCCATTGATGACGTGGCAGTACCACAAGTCAGGCGTGGAAAGATCAAAGAGCACGACAACGCATCCGGCGAGGCGTGTGGGGTCCTTGTGGGAGAGCAGGCACCTGCAGCTCTCTGGGAACCGGTGTTCCTCCTCTCTGATATCTGGTAAGAGAAGCTTGTCGCCGGTGCTAGGGTTCCATAGATAAGCCGAAGACACCGCCGCCATGTCGTCGGTGTCCTCATGGCCCTGGGTGACGAGGAGCATCCAGCCTTGTGGCGTGGCCCAGCATATGCTGCTGCTGCTACAACACCTGACATTAGCCGCTATCAAACAAGATAGCGAGAAAATAAAGGTCTACCCATAGACAAACAATTGCAAGTTCTTCAAGGAGACGACTGAGCAGCCTTCATTTTTTTCACCAAGTTCATCATCATCTCTTCTAAAAGAAGACATCTGTCATGTGAATGTAATCAATGCGTACAAGAGAAAAAAAACTTATCAGCCTTCAGATTATTTTCTCTCACAGAAAACTATTGAATCAGCCGAAAAAACTACCAGCCGAACAGCCCCAAAATGAAAAATTATCACAAGAGTGCACTGGCGTACGTAAACGACAGGCAAAGCACTCAAAAGTGCAATGGACAAGCAAAGCACTCAAAGGACAACATAATTAATGCGGGAAAAATTAACTTGCCTGGAGCAGCTACATTTGGCCTTTTGTAGATAACATTGTATTTACCTAAACAGTAAACTATCTGTTAGAATCGAGGTAGAAAGGCCTCTTGCGGAAATAGGGAATTCACTAAACAGCAAAATATTGGTTAGATGTATAATCTATGTTGATGTTATGATACAACCATTTTCGTTCTCAATTGTATAACCATCATAGCATTGAAGCCCAACCATCTCTGTTCTTAAAAGAACTGGACTGAACCAAGATCTAAATAAATTTGAACTAGAGTTGCTAACAACTCAACGAGACCTACATAACAATTGAACTTCACTTTTACACACAAAAAGAAAATCATTTGACTGCATAGGAGTGCTAGGTTTCATTGTGACTATAACTGACCATCGATTTTTAGAAAGGGTAATTACAACATGCTGGATCAGCCAACCCAAAAGAAAAGGCTAACTACTACTATGCTTTGACATAAATTGGAGTAAATGTCTCTCTTTTTCTTTCTCTAATGGGTGTTTAAACTTGAAATAAGATGTATACCTTCTTCGATGATTTCCTCATCATTTGACATTTTTGTTCTTAACAGTATTCTGCCACGGGCACATTTGGTGCTGTTGAATACGCCGAGCTACAAACATAAATTAAAACAAAATACTTAATGCAGCTGAACAGGATTATTTCAATCTCAAAGAAATACACCACCACAGAGCTCAAGTTTCAAGCAATGTATGATAGAGATGAAAACATGTGCCACTAACAAAGATATACAGGTTTAAAAATCCAACCCTGTTTAAAAATCCAACCCTCCGATCACAAAAATGCAAGTCATTTAGGACATTGACATTGTCTACAAGGTGAATCTTGACAAGCAGTTTCCCATAAGAATTTGAATGTAAAAGGACTTATATTTCTGATCAATCTACTACTGGTCTAATGTAGACATTACACTGTCAAACTAAATTCTTTATATACTGATGGTCAAAGTAGAAAAAGCTTGATTGACAAGGATTCTAAAACATATATTTACAATTGGAGCACGCATAATTTCTTACTCTATTCGTTTTGATATCTTTACCGTCTCATGTCATGTTTTAGCTGACCTATTCATCTCGTCACATTATTAGAATGTCATAGGATTCTGGTGTGTTTGTTTGGTTTTGCACCCAAAATTTCACAAGCTATGCAAAGATTTTTTTACTATGGTTAATTTTGCCCACTTCATTTGGTTGGCTGCAAAACTTGGCATGATAGCCCTCAGAACTTTGTGCAAGTGTTACTACAACCAGAGTTAGAAGATTAACTCAGATAAGTCACTGACTAAATCATTCTTCCATGCCTTCATCCATATCGAACTGTGCACACACATCAGGAAAACATAGGGAATACGCTGCCAATGATTTGTGTGGTTGGCAATACACAACAGATGTCGGATAACATCATCCACTCATCTCTTTGTGTGTTTGCAACAGCAAACTAATGATTCAGGCATTCAGCGATTGGTAGGTGAAGACAAGCAAAAGGTTAAACGAAGTTGATAAGAGGATTCAACTTGCTAGTAATCCTAGGAATTTGATGGGTATGGAATGGAAAAAAAACACAATGTTCACGTGTTGAATGGTGCGGCACCAAGTGCTCAAAGGGGCCCTTCGACTGACCAGAGATGAGGGTTATGGTCTGATGCGGGGGCTAAGGGTGCACACCTCGCTGGTGGAGGACAGTTGAAACAAAACTTACCGCTAACGTTACATCCACGCCGGAGCCAGGGACAATTCCTTTTTCCAAAAGGGCCTTGCTTATATCTAGCAACTTACTCTCCAACTAAAAATAGCAACAAGTAACATATATGAGCATAAAGCAAAAGATTATGCATGAAATATGACTTCTGTTTATAATAACATTTATAGAGAACATGATTTGATCAATAATGCACATATACCTCTACTGCAGTAGCAATGACTTCACCATTCACGGACAGAATAATATCACCCATCCTAACACCAAGTTTCTCAGCATTAGATTCTGCTGACACCTGCAGTTCAATGGAAATAAATAAGCCCTTATGCATAACAATGAAAACAAATGTTAGAAAAATGAAAAAAAAATGGTTCTACTTATGGATGGACAATCAATACCTCTTTGACGATAAGACCGGCATCAACATTATACTTCCGAGATATCTTCTCTTTACTGACAAGGTTTAAACATTTGATGCCAAAAAGCTTCATCCCAAGATGGATCCGAGGTACATGACTATACCAAACATTTATTAGATTCCAAGGTAGGCAAATAACAGCAAACATTTTCAACAAAGTGGTTAAAAGTTACAAACGAAAGTGTGTATCAAACAGAACCAGATAATTTGATCTTAAATATATAAGCCTACAAAGTATCGTGTGATTTAACCCCTCCCGACCCAATAAAAAACCCTTGTAAAAAACTTGTTCAAATGACCTTCTACAAGGTTTTAGAGCTTGTTCAGTCAACCCAGGAGGTGACAAAACACAGTTTCATCCTAGCTTTGGTGTTGAAGATGACCTGACACAGTCCCCTTTTGGTCAGAATAAAGAGTACAGATAGTCATATGTATGTCTTATGTTTAGAATCTACAATGCATTACAAATTTCATCAGAAATGCTTGCATGTTTCTGAAACTAGCATTTCTCGTCACCAATTTCCCATCAAATGGTCATGGTCACGTAAGAAGATATATTCTGTTAGATTAATCAAAGGATCAGTGTGCTTCAACCGGTGCATTATTTATGTAGGTAAATGTAGGTACAAATTACATCAGACACTTGGATGTTTCCAAAATAGGCATTGGTAGGTACTAATACCCAAAATGCGCAAAACTTAATATACCTAACCCAGTTCCATGGCAGGCAGAAAATGGCAATGCTCAGATCGCATCCATTTCCCGCCTCACCAAACCCAATATCTAGAAATAAACGGTTGTAGTCTAAGGCATTAAAACAAAACAAGACCAACTAGGCTTTTATACAAAAGCATAACTAAGAAAAACTAAGAAAAGGCTCATCTTCAAAGGGGGCTGAGCAACATTATAGAACAATAGAAAAGAAAGAGAAACATACCTGTAAGTCCTCCAAATCTCCAAACACTTTCGAATGATTGAAGAAGGTATGAAATGTATGGAACTAGTTATCATTCCAGTAACATCTCCTTCAAAGTTTATAACTGCCCCTCCAGCACCAAACTACATATTTTTTGTTGTTAGCACAAAATTTAAAGCGGCGTGCAAATCAAAATAAGAAGAATATGAATTGTACCGGAGAGATATGACCATCGGTGTACATGTAATGGTGATGTTGAAACTTGCCTGCACCTTTGCTCAGCACTTTGCCATTACCTATTTGTAAATTCAACTCGTATCTTCCAAGAAGGAAAACATCCTGAGCAAACCGTTCATTGCTGAATCGAGGTAACTTCTTTGGTTCATCCATGAGTACACGGAACAGGGCAAAACCATATTGCTTATCTAAATACATCAATTCACCCTTCCCAAAATCATCCTTATGCAATAACTGAACACGGACCTAGAACAATAGTTGGAAAAGACATGATGTTATCTTTGAGAAAGTAGCTTTCTAGAAATGCACAACATAACCTATTAAATCTAAAACTAAAGCATCTAGAAAAGCCGAGGGAGTTATCATTTTTTTAGCTATCTACACCATAAGTGATACCAAGGAATGGTACAGAAGTAAATAATGTCCACAGAACAATGCACAATCTGCCACTCCCGCTTTGGGTCGAAATTTCTTATCATTCGGTATAGCCCATCAAATTGTTCTGAAAACTAACGCTAATATTTTTTTCTTTTAAAAAAGGCATTATATTTTGAAAAACTTACCTCAGCATTTAGAGCATATTCATCTCCACCTAACCACTCATCCACATTTGGAGATCTTGAGCAGATGAGTTGCGATGTTGTTAGAATGGTTCCAGCGCCCTTACTCCACTCCATCAAAATGCCAGAGCAGTTTCTTAGTAACTCACCATCTGCGTATGCACATTTGCGTTAGGAAATTACAGCAAAATCTGTAGCACAACGAAATACAACAATATTACATACCAATATATGAGGAGAGCCCTAAAACAAACTCTGATGCTTTAAGGATGGTATCTGCTTCACTTTCTTGAATAATATTTGGACTAGTAGCAGTGTCTGAATCCAGTGTGGGAAGCTTCGTTATTTGAGCTACACATAGAAAAAAAAGAAAAACACAAAGTGAAAAAAAATAGGACGAAGTTTAACTACAAACATGAATTTTGTGCTGCATAGGGAAAGACAATATATATATATAGGTCCATAAATTAATTAGCTATCGAACATAGTCTTGCCTACTACTACTGTACTTTGTTGGTTCTAAGCAATGATGCATGGATACCAATTGTTGTTCGTTGGTCCTAGACAGGATACAAAGAGGAATTGGGTGCTGAAATACGAACCTATCTTGTCAAAGTACTCTTTTTCCGCCTTCCGGTAGGGTTCCATCAGCACTGGGTCCGGGTCAGGGGATTGTTCTTCGCAGAGTTGTCCGTTTGAATCCTGCTCCAGCAGGTACGGCATACGGAGGGGAGAGTAGTTGGGTAAAAAGGCACCTGCTGCAGCAGTATCCTCAGGCTCCAGCATAGGCTCCGCCTCTTCCCCTCCGGCAGGTGAAGCTGGAGCTGTCAACTCTTCCCCGCCGGCAGTGGAAGCTGGTAAAGCTTTCCCTCCGGCAGTTGAAGCTGAAGCAGGCTCGGGAGTCACCAACCGTGCGCCAATTGAATCTCCGGCAGCCGCTTCCTCTGGAGAGGAAGGTGCGGCCGCAGATGCGGGCATGCCACGAGGGCGTCGTGAGGAATAGGACCGTCGCGTCGATCGGGACCCCGACGACTCCACCTCCTGAGGGACGGTTGGCGCCATACCTGAGGGGGTCGAGGTGCCAGATCTGGCCGCCCTCGACCGGGACCTCGTCGCCGGGGGCGACCGCTCTACGGAGAAAGGGGAGGGGGAGGTGGGTGAGGATCGCCGCCGCTTTCTACCCATGGATAGAGAGCCGGTTTTCGAGTATGTCTTCGAACGAATCACGCCGCCGCTGCGATTTCGATTTCGATTTCGATTTCGCGGTTGGGGGGTTTTGCCCTTTTTTTTTTAGGGCAGGACTGGTGATTTATGATGCTGATGCCCGCTGCTGGGCCGCGGCCCACGCCCATGTTATTATTTCCTTCTTTTTCTCTCTTCTTTTCTTTTCTTTTCTTTTCTTTTTTGTTTTCTATTTATCGATATTCTTTTTTTTCCTTTCATTTTTTTCTTTTGTTTCCATATCTATAAACCATAGTGTAAACTGCATCTACCGTACAACAACTTGTATGATCGTATCACCAGGCAAGGCTCTCAGTCGTCCGATTTCACATGCGTGGGTCAGGATTGGCTGCCTCGCAGGCATGCAAGGGTGCCATCCAAGCCCTAAATGCGTGTACGAGTCCCGCAATTAAAAAGATCAAAGCGTGGACAATTTTTTGGTGCGACATTCTAATGTGGGGCTATGGCTCCGGCGTTCCCACACCTCTTGCGCCTACGTTCCTCGCTTGCGAAAAAGGAAGGAAGAAACCTCGCTTGTCACAATCCTGCAATCACGCCTCGCTCGTGCTATGCCCTGCTGAAAGTCCTATGTTTGGTGTTGGTAATTAGTGACAATGCCTAAGTACTAATCCTATGCCTAAGTTGTATGTAGCATATGAGGATTAGTACATTCTAAGGTTGGTGGCAAGATAGACATAGTGATCATGATGGCCACACTTGGATTTGGACGCAACCCTACGTAATCAAGGCAAAGGTATATGCTTAAGGGTTGTGTTTTAGTAACCAAGACACCTAGTGGGTGTGGTTACATTATAGGATAGATAGTCGTACTATAAAGAGGGGAATGACGCGGTTATTTAACTCCTAAGTGCCTCTAGGTGTGCATTTTATAATCATATGCATTTGGATAGAACTAATAACACCTCGAAAAATGATTGTGAAAATGCTAACACACATGCACATGGTGATGATCACTTGGTGGTGTTAGCACATTTGCGACGGCGTTGGAGTTTGAGCGGTAGAGAGGGTTTAGGGTCCTCTCTCCCTCCCGCCGAGCTTGCGAGGCGGGATTCAGGCGTTTTCGAGGAGTTGAAACGACTATTTTCCACTACGCCGGAAGTCGGAAAAAGAAACGGAGGCGAACGGAGGTCACAGTGGTGACCGGACGCTGGACCGGACGCGGTCACTGTTTGACCGGACGCGTCCGGTCAACGTTCAGCGTCTGTGCGAGTTTTAGTTTGTCGATCGGACGCGCAGTGCGTCCGGTCACAGTCGACCGGATGCGTCCGGTCGTTCAGGGAGCTTACTGGACTCCAACCGGACGCGGGCACTGTGGCGTCCGATCGCTGTTTCGTTGAGCGCTGCTCAGGCTTGACCAGCGCGTCCGGTCAGTTACGGGACCAGCGTGTCCGGTCGTTGCGACCAGCGCGTCCGGTCGGTGTTTCGCAAAAGAGCCGTTGTGTGACCGGCGCGTCCGGTCCGCGCGACCAGCGCGTCCGGTCAGCGCGACTTCGGCTGTTTCAAGTGTGTAATGGCTATATTCGAAGAGGTACGTCTATAAATACTCGTTGGCCGGCTCAAGGCTCTCTCTCTTGGACTTTTGACATACTTGTGAGCACTTTGAGCTAAGCAACTCCCCTCCCACTCATCTCTCTTGCTTCTTTGCATATTCGAAGTGAGATTGAGTGATCCAAGTGCATTTTGCATTGTGAGATTACATCTAGTTGGCACTTAGTGGTTGATTTACTGCGGGATTCTTGTTTCTCTTGGTGGTTGCCGCCACCTAGACGGCTTGGAGCAGCTTGGAGGCGTTGGCAAGAGTTGGTGATTGTTCTTGGCCACCTCCGGTGATTGTGAGGGGTTTGTGCCTACCTCGGTGAAGCGCCAAAGTCAACATTAGTAAATTGCTCGTGTCATTGCAACCTTTTGCCATTTGGTAGGTTCTTGTGGCGCCTTTTGAGAGGCTCGGTGTGAGACTGATTAGCCACCGAACCACGTGGTGAAGAGGGACACAACGGGGACTAGCGTGCCGGCAAGCACGTGAACCTCGGGATAAATCTTCGTGTCATCACTTTCATATTGTGATTGATTGATCCCGGTGTTCGGTTGTTTTGGTATTCTTTGTTGATCATATTGGTTGGCTCAATACTTCGCCTCTCGGTGAAACCCTCCTAACTCAACTCCGCATTACTTTCTTAGTTATCTTTGCTAGCTAGTTTGCTTTGCTAGAGTAGCTCTTTTGTGTAGCTTGCTAGTTGTAGTTGTAGTTACCTTCTCGGTTTAACTTGTGCGGTTGAGTGCCAATACTAGAATTGTGAATTGAATAGGTGGCTTGCAAACACCCCGTAGGCTAAGCAAAACTCGCATCTCGCTACTTGTTGTATTGATAAACTTGTTTAGCTTGTCTTTGTAGAATTTTTTAAAAGGCTATTCACCCCCCTTCTAGCCATCAAGACTAGAGATGGCAACGGGTACCCGAAACCCGAGTACCCGACGGGTATTACCCGATAAAGAGACGGGTATGGAATGAATTTTCTACCCGTGGGTACGTTATTGGGTAAAATCCTATACCCATCGGGTATGGCGGGTACGGGTATGGGTGTATACTACCCATACCCGCATACCCGCGGGTAAGACATACCCGCAAAAATAACTAGCCAACCTAAGTTATTTTAGCGCATATAAGTCATGAATTTGGCCCATTGAAACATCCACTATATTTCTAATAGATTGTCTTTGTTGTAATTATGCTAATAATGTTTGTTAGCATGTTTGTAACTTGTTGGAAGGTTAGAATAATTTATTTTTGCATGTGACTATTTGATATTTTTAGGTAATTTTCGGGTATGCTATCGGGTACGGATTACCCGTCGGGTGAGAATTACCCGGCGGGTACGGGTATGGAACTATTTCTTTACCCGCATGCGGGTACGGGTAACCCGACGGGTAAAATTGTGCGGGTGCGGGTACGGGTACGGGTGGGCACTACCCGTCGGGTATGTACCCGTTGCCATCTTGAATCAAGACCTTTCACTTGCCCTTGGATCAAACCGAAGCATTTTATTTATGCAAGCAATCTAGGTTGAATCACAAACTTGATCCTCACCCCATAATTCAACATGATAATCTATCTAAAATTGGTCCCTTGTGGTCATTGGTGCCAAAGGGGGAGAAAATGTTGTTCACAAAGATAGATTCTAAAGGAGGAGAAAACCCTAAAGGGAAAATTGATAAAAGAAGGGGATCAACTAAAATTTTGAGCACACAAGTAGGGGGAGCAAGCTCTTAAACATGAATGTTGCATTTCTTTGTGCACTTCATATGTATGATGCATAGTTATGCATTTCTTTTTCTCCAAAACTTTGCTTGTGTGATGTTTTGCTAGTATACAATTAAATGGTGTATTGAAGTACTAGCATGAATAGGAAGTAGTTAGATTTTTCTTGCTTCATGTTTTTCAAAGTGGTACTAGAGCCTTGTTTATAATGTTGATCTCACGAGGTTTCTAGTTTTGCTTGTGCTTTTCCAAGTGGTATCTAACTACACAAGGTGCTAAGATGGTGTTTATCGCTACTCCGATGGTATCACGCTTCAAAGGTCTATAATCTAAAACACTTAGCACCTATTGGTAGTCAATGCTCCTAATCTTTCCTATCTAACATGTATGTTTACAAAATCCAAACATATAGCATACATGTAGGGGGAGCCATTGCTATCAATTTGAATTCATGATCACTTGTCCATACTTCTTACACATGGTAATATACTTGGACAATGTGACATGGGTTCAATCAAAATTTTATCATAATATCTTTGTGAAAGGGTTGTCACCAATTACCAACAAGGGGGAGATTGAAAGTCCTATGTTTGGTGTTGGTAATTAGTGACAATGCCTAAGTACTAATCTTATGCCTAAGTTGTATGTAGTATATGAGGATTAGTACATTCCAAGGTTGGTGGCAAGATGGACATGGTGATCATGATGGCCACACTTGGATTTGGACGCAACCCTACATAATCAAGGCAAAGGTATATGCTTAAGGGATTGTGTTTTAGTAACCAAGACACCTAGTGGGTGTGGTTATATTATAGGATAGATAGCCGTACTATAAAGAGGGGAATGACGCGGTTATTTAACTCCTAAGTGCCTCTAGGTGTGCATTTCATAATCATATGCATTCAATGTTAGCCTAAACGTTAAACGGTGAATAGTCGGTCACCCATCGTTTAGCAAAAAGTCGGTATACACGGCCGTTTAAACGGCCTTTTAAACGGTCGAAACGGTTTTACACGGCTTTACACGGCTAATCGGCCTACACGGTTACCCATCGAGTAGCGTTTACACGCCGTGTAAACGGCGTACACGGCCGTGTAGGCGAACAGTGTATGCATTTGGATAGAACTAATAACGCCTCAAAAAATGATTGTGAAAATGCTAACACACATGCACATGGTGATGATCACTTGGTGGTGTTAGCACATTTGCGACGGCGTTGGAGTTTGAGTGGTAGAGAGGGTTTGGGGTCCTCTCTCCTTCCCGCCGAGCTTGCGAGGCGGGATTCAGGCGTTTTCGAGGAGTTGAAACGACTATTTTTCACTACGCCGGAAGTCGGAAAAAGAAACGGAGGCGAACGGAGGTCACAGTGGTGACCGGACGCTGGACCGGACGCGGTCACTGTTTGACCGGACGCGTCCGATCAACGTTCAGCGTCTGTGCGAGTTTTAGTTTGTTGATCGGACGCGCAGTGCGTCCGGTCACAGTCGACCGGACGCGTCCGGTCGCTCAGGGAGCTTACTGGACTCCAACCGGACGCGGTGTAAGGTCCTAGATGGCTAGAGGGGGGGTGAATAGCCTATTAAAAAAAACTACAAGTACCACTAAGCAAACTTGTTAGAATAACAAACGGCGTAAAGCGAGTTTTGCTTAGCCAAAGATTGTGATGCAAGCCTCCTATCCACAAGTCTAGTAGATTATGATCTCTAGTTCACACAAGAGCTATGTCACTAAAGAAACACCAGTGAACAAGCTAATAACACTATTAGCAAAGCTACTACTAGAGCTACACAAGATAATCTAGTGAATGTAAATGCAAGAGAGAGGATTGTGATTATTATACCGACGGTGAAGTGAAGATGTTGCCAATCACCAAGATGATATATAATCAATCAATATTGACAACAACACAAAATGAAGACCAATCACCGGGAGACAAGAGACACAATATTTGTTCACCCGGTGTTCACTTGTGCACCGACAAGCTACGTCACCGGTTGTGTCGACCAACACCTAGATGGTTCCCCGGTGTGACCCTCAAGTCACTTGCCCCTCAAGGCACGCCCCGCAAGGCACCGCAAGACACCACTCTCAAGTGAGGTAACTCAATGACACGCGGAATCCACTAGAGTTGCTTTTGGCGTCCCGCCGAGGAAAGCACAAGAACCTCTCACAATCAACCGGAGTTGGCCAAGAACAATCACCTTCTCTTGCCAACGCCTCCAACAATCTCCAAGCCGGCTAGGAGCGGTACTCTCCAAGAGTAACAAGAAATCCACCGGCTAAACCACCCACAAGTGCCACTAGATGCCCTCAAGCTATGCAATGCACTTTGGGATCACTCAATCTCACTTTTGATTTGCAATCAAGCAAGAGAGATGAGTGGGAGGAGTAGCTCTAGCTCAAAAGATGCACAAGAGTGTTAGAAATACCAAGCCACCTCCCCAAGGGCCGGCCAACAAGTATTTATAAGCATCCCGAACAAATAGAGCCGTTACAACTCCACCGACCGTTTTTCGCGGGACGACCGGACGCGCCGGTCGTAACTGACCGGACGCGCTTCACCGCGTCCGGTCGCCCTGCGACGTCCACGTGTCCCCCAATTTCAAATTCGTCCGTTAGATCCTCCAACGGTCACTGTGCGCCAACGGTCGAACGAGCGACCGGACGCGCTGCTGCAAACGACCGGACGCACCGGTGTGCACAGAATCCGCGCGCGCGAAGACATGACCGGACGCGCTCCTCGCAACGACCGGACGCCACAGTACCCGCGTCCGGTGGGAGTCTAGTAAGCTCCCTGGACGACCGGACGCGTCCGATCGTGTGTGACCGGACGCGCACCGCGTCCGACGTCTTCGTGAACCGCTGTTCGCATGACCGGACGCGCCGGTCCCGCGTGTCACCGGACGCGCCGGTGACAAACCCTAGCTTGCGCGCCTGACCCCGACGCTGTACTGACCGGACGCGCCGGTCGAAACTGACCGCGTTCGGTGCAGCATCCGGTGCAGCGTCCGGTCACCTCTGTGACCGCGTTCGCCTCCGTTTCTTTTTCGACTTCCGGCGCAATGGAAAATAGGCATTTCATTTCCCCGAAATCGCCTGAATCCCGCGCTCGCACGCTCGGCGGGAGGGAGAGAGGAACCCAAACCCCTCTCTTCCCGCAAACCACAACGCCACCTTTGCAAATGTGCCAACACCATCAAGTGTACATCTCCATGTGCTTGTGTGTTAGCTTTTTCTCGATCATTTTCAAAGGTTTTCCAGTTAGCTCACTAGGCCCTACATGCAATGCACTTCATGAATTCACCTAGTGGCACCCATGCGTCGAATAACCGATAAGACTTTCCCTCTTAATAGTTCGGCTATCGACCCTAAACCACTCACACCCTCTATGGTGTCTTGAGTGTAAAACAAAATGGCCCTATGGTTATACCTTTGCCTTGAGCCCATTTTGTTTCTCCAAATGATATGTTCCACTTCATATCATCACATGACCGTCTCGATCCATCGACCTTGATTTCACTTGCTCTTCACCGTTGTATTGGTCCGTCGGCGCCAAGTCTTGCTCAAGCTTCACCATCGCATGGTCCTTCGCTTCGAAGCCTCGACTTGCCCTTCACCTTCACAACCGGTCCATCGAGCCAAGCCTTATCTTGGTCTTCACCATCTTGGTCACATGAGTCAATGTCATGTCTCATATTCAATGACCACCTTTATCTAAATCATCCACTTAGATACAAAGGTTAGTCCTAGGTTTCATCAATTAGCCAAAACCAAACTAGGGACTTTCAATCTCCCCCTTTTTGGTAATTGATGACAACCCTCACAAAGATGATTTTGATAATTAAAGTTTTGAACTTGTCATACTTGTCCAATCATTTTGCTCATAAGTAAAGTTTGGACAATTATCACAAGCTCGGTTTTGGTAGCATTAGCTCCCCCTACATATGTGCATAGAGTTTGGATTGAAAGCTTTGCACATATGCATGGATAGAGGTGTTGGGAGAGTAATTCTACCAAAAGGATGCTAAGGTGTAAGAAATGGACTTTTGAAGCGTGATACCAATCGGAGTTGCCTTTACACCATCCTTAGCATCATGAAGTAACTAGACAACCATCAAAACTCAAGAACCCCGTGAGATCAACATTATATGTAAAGGTTCTTGGACCACTTGTAAAAACTTTAGGCAAGTCTAGATACCATATGTAAAACTATTCCTATGCATGCTAGTAGATCATTTCATCATCCAAGTTCTATACTAGCATTGCACCACACAAGCATGTATATTGAATCTAAATACATGTGCAATGAGCAAGTCATATGAAAATGCACAAACAAATGCAACAACTTTGTTTATGAGCTTGCTCCCCCTACTTGTGTGCATCAAAATTATTTACCCCTTTATCATGTTGAATCATCTTTTTCTCTCCCCCTTTGTCAACAACTTACCCAAAAAATGGGATCAAATTGTGGAGAGAAGAAAAAATGTTTGATAGAGTAGGTTAAAATTTATCAAATTTGGTTCAACCTAGAACACTTGCCACAGAAATTTGATTCGATTTGAACCAAAGACAAGCTTCTTCACACCTCCTAATAAGGGTTATCTTGTCTATGTTGAATTAAACACTTATAGCAAATCCTCTAGATTCAACACTAGGTTTGCAAGCTCACAAACATGTCATATGCCACCACTAGATCAAAACAAACATAGAGGCAATAGTGGTAACATATATCCATCAAATTCATTTGATTTATCATGAATGCTCATGCATACCACTTAATATGTCTACATGCTCTAGCAAGTCCTTAGCATAGGATGAATGACATGTCAATCAACTTTACCTTGCAATGTCGAAGGAGAGGCATGTCAATAAGTGAGTGGGGTGCATTCAACTCATGTTTGAGAAATCAAGAATGTTCAATTCATTCCTTAGCTTGCAAAACCTCTTTTCATCAAGTGGCTTAGTGAGAATATCGGCAAGTTGATCATCGGTGCCAACACTTTCAATGGCAATATCTCCCTTTTGTTGATGATCTCTAATAAAATGATGCCTTATGTCAATATGCTTTGTTCTTCCATGTTGAACCGGGTTTTGTATCATCTTGATTGCACTCTCATTATCACATAGCAATGGCACATTCTTGAAGTTGAGGCCATAATCCTTCAAAGTTGATTTCATCCATAGTAATTGTGCACAACAACTCCCCGCACTCACATATTCGGCTTCGGCGGTAGAGATTGCCACACTATTTTGTTTCTTTGAGGACCATGACACAAGTGATCTTCCAAGTAATTGATATGTGCCACTTGTGCTCTTTCTATTGATCTTGCAACCCCCATAGTCAGAGTCCGAATATCCAATCAATTCAAACTTTGACCCCTTGGGATACCATAGTCCAACATCTCTTGTTTGCTTTAAGTACCTCAATATTCTCTTTGCGGCCGTGAGATGACTCTCTCTAGGTGAGGCTTGATATCTAGCACACATGCAAACACTAAACATGACATCCGGCCTTGATGCGGTGACATAGAGTAGACTTCCAATCAAAGACCGATATTCCTTTTGATTCACCATATTGCCATCAAGATCACTATCCAAATTTCCATTTGTACCCATTGGAGTTGAAATTGGCTTTGCATCTTGCATTCCAAACTTCTTCAACATATCCCTTATGTATTTCCCTTGACTCACAAATGTCCCATTCTTCAATTGCTTTACTTGAAGACCAAGGAAGTAGCTAAGTTCACCAATCATAGACATTTCAAAGTCTTTGGCCATCATAGCACCAAATTCTTCACAATAAGCTTGATTGGTTGATCCAAAGATGATGTCATCAACATATATTTGCACTATGAATAGATCATTCCCAATCTTCTTGGTGAATAGAGTTGTATCAACCTTGCCCATCTTGAATCCCTTAGAGAGAAGAAAATCCCTTAGCCTCTCATACCATGCTCTAGGTGCTTGCTTTAAGCCATATAAAGCCTTCTTCAACTTGTACACATGGTTGGGTTTCTTGTCATCTTCAAATCCGGGCGGTTGCTCAACGAAGACTAACTCATTGATAATCCCATTGAGAAATGCACTTTTGACATCCATTTGATATAGTTTGATGTTGTGTGCACAAGCATAAGCCAATAGAATCCTTATTGCCTCCAATCTTGCCACGGGAGCATATGTTTCATCATAGTCAAGACCTTCTACTTGAGTGTAACCTTGAGCAACTAGCCTTGCTTTGTTTCTCACTACAATGCCATCTTGATCTTGCTTGTTTTTAAACACCCACTTGGTTCCAATCACATTGTAGTCATTTGGCCTTTCTACCAACTCCCAAACATCATTTCTTGTGAAATTGTTAAGCTCTTCTTGCATAGCCATGATCCAATCGGCATCCCTCAAAGCTTCTTCTATCTTCTTTGGTTCTATGGTTGACACGAATAATGCATGCTCACAAAACATAGCCAATCTTGATCTTGTTTGCACACCACTTCTAATATCACCAATAACACTATCAATAGGGTGATCTCTTGCAATATGTTGTGGTTGGAGTACTTGTACTTGATTGCTTGAGCTTGGTTGATCACTTGATGTATCTCGATGAGAAGAACTAGCTCCTTGATCTTGCACTTGAGAGTCACTAACTTGCTTGAATGGTGAATTGAGCACTTGATCTTTATCATCATCTTGAATATCAATTACTTGCTTTGCTCTAATGTCCCCAATGTCCATGTTCTTCATTGCTTCCACTAATAGAGTTCCACCAATATCATCTAGATTTTCTTCTTCATCTTGTGACCCATTGGTTTCATCAAATTGCACATCATGGACTTCTTCTAGAATGCCACTTGAGTTGTTCCAAACTCTATAAGCTTTGCTTGTAGTTGAATAACCAAGTAGGAACCCCTCATCACATCTTTTGTCAAACTTCCCCAATCTAGTGCCTTTCTTCAAGATATAGCATTTGCAACCAAAGACCCTAAAGTAAGAAATATTGGGCTTTCTTCCATGAAGTAGCTCATATGGGGTCTTCTCTAGCAATGGATGACAATATAGTCTATTGATGTAGTAGCAAGCGGTATTGATTGCTTCATCCCAAAATGATTGACTCACATTGTACTCATGAAGCATTGATCTAGCCATATCAAGCAATGTTCTATTCTTCCTCTCAACTAGACCATTTGATTGTGGAGTGTACTTGGCCGAGAATTGATGTCCAATACCATAATGATCACAAAGTTCTTCAATTCTTGTATTCTTGAACTCACTTCCATTGTCACTTCTCACTTTCTTGATTCTAATCTCAAACTCATTGTGAACTCTAGTGAGAAATGTCTTGAAGGTGTCAAACACTTCACTTTTGTCACTAAGAAAGAATACCCATGTGAATCTTGTGAAGTCATCCACTATGACAAAGCCATACTTGTTGTCGCCTATGCTTGTATATGTTGTTGGTCCAAATAGATCCATGTGCATCAACTCGAATGCTTTGCATGTGCTCATTGTACTCTTCTTTGGATGTGAGCTTCCAACTTGCTTCCCGGCTTGACATGCACTACAAAGCTTATTCTTCTCAAATTCAACATCTTTCAAACCATTGACAAGATTGTGAGTTGTAAGCTTCTTCAATTGTTTCATGCCAACATGACCAAGCCTTCTATGCCAAAGCCAACCCATGCTTGATTTGGAGACTAAGCAAGTTGTCAAAGAAGTTTCTCTAGCATTGAAGTCAACTAGGTAGAGATTCTCATATCTAAAGCCTTTGAATGCCACATTTGAACCATTCACACTAATAACTTCCACATCATCAACCCCAAAGATGCATTTGTAGCCTAGATCACATATTTGTGCCACGGATAGAAGATTGAAATCCAAGCTTTCAACTAGTAACACAATGGAGATACTCATGTCATTTGATATTGCAATCTTTCCCAAGCCAATAACCTTGCCTTTCTTGTTATTGCCAAATGTGATAGAATCAACACCACTATCATTGTCATTGATTGAGTCAAACATTCTTGATGTACCGGTCATGTGTTGAGTGCACCCACTATCAATAATCCAATGCCTTCCTCCGGCTTTGTAATTGACCTACAAGCAAATCAATGAAGCTTAGGTACCCACTTTTGTTTGGGTCCTTGTAGGTTAGTAACTAAGCTCTTTGGTACCCAAATAGCCTTCTTCTTTGGGCCCACAATTGGTGTACCAACAAACTTAGCTTGCACACCCTTCACACCCTTGGTAAGCACATAGCAAGAATCAAAAGGTATAGCATTAACAAAGTTCTTGCTTTGGTTCTTTTTATTGCAATTATGCTCTAGGTGCCCAACTTGCTTGCATCTATTGCAAAACCGACCATTGCCCTTCACAAAGCTAGGCTTTGGAGTTGCAAAGGCCGACTTGCCTTTCTTGGGGTTGTAGCCCAATCCCTCTTTGTTAAGAGAGAACCTTTGGCTACCCAAGCACTTAAGCAAGCGGGCCTCACCACCATAGGCCTTGCCTAGGGCGTGAGTGAGCTCATCCACCTCTCTTTTGAGAGTCTCATTCTCAACCATTAGTGAGGCATCACAAGTGAAACCATTACTAGTAGTGGAGATAGAGTTAGTGGTGGTGGATGAAGAGCTACAAGAAGGGTTAGCATTTGACATGATGATAGGTTCATTAAAGGATTCATCAATTATATCACATGTAACACCTATATCACATAATACAACAACCTCCTTCTTTGCTTGTTGCTCAAGTAGCAATGAGTGAGCTTTTTCAAGCTTGGAATGAGCCTTATCAAGATCCTCATGGTCTTCCACTAGACTCTCATGAGTGGTCTTAAGCTCACTAAGGACTTTCTCAAGTATTGCTACTTTCATTGAAAGCTTCTTACACTCTTTGTCCTTGGCAATAGCTATGTCTCTAGTTTGTTGCATCAAGTCATATAGTTGTTCTTTAGTTGGTTCATCATCATCATTTTCATTATCATTATCATTATCACTATCATGGGCATATTCCATTTCACTTTCATCATCACTCTCATCATATAATACCTTAGCTTCTTTAGCCATGAAGCATGACGAGGATGAATCAAATAATGATGGCTTCTTGTTGATAGCAATGGAAGCAAAAGCCTTGTTGGATGATTCTTCTTCTTCTTCATTATCTTCACTTTCCCAAGTGATCACATAGGCACCATTTTTTCCTTTCTTGAATGTCATCTTGGCCTCTCTCTTCTTCTTCTCAAATTTGTCCTTCTTGTTCTTCTTCTTATCATAAGGACATTCCGCTTGAAGGTGCTCGGTGCTATCACAATTGAAGCACTTTCTTTGTTGCTCATTTCTTTTGAAGTTGTCATTTCTCTTCTTAAAGCCTCTTCTCTTGATGAACATGTGACCCATCTTCTTGACTACAAGAGCAAGTGCCTCATCATCAATTTCAAATTCCCCATCTTCATTGTTGTCTTCTTCTTCTTCAGTGATGATGGCTTTGCCCTTGGAGGAGGTGGCATTGAATGCCACGGTCTTCTTTTTCTTCTCATCTTCCACCTTCTCCTTGTCATCAACATCTTGATCATATTTGTCATAGGTCAATACTTCACCAAGCAAATCATTTGGCTTCATTGCTTCAAGCCCATCTCTTTGCAACATCATGATCAACATCTTGAATCTTCTAGGTAAGCTCAATAAGAACTTGTGACAAAAATCTTGATCTTGAGTCTTGTGCCCTAAGCTCTTGAGATCATTGACTATCACTTGCAATCTATGAAACATTTCAATGATTGTTTCATCATCCTTTTTCTTGAAGTTCTCAAACTCACTCTTGAGCCCATATAGCTTGGCACTCTTCACAACCTTAGTGCCCTCATATGTTTCACTCAACCTTGTCCATACTTCATTTGCCAAATCTAAATCCTTGATGCCCTCAAATACTTTTGTGTCAATACCATTGTAAAGTGTATTGAGAGCCATTCTATTGCATGTTCTATTTGCTCTATCTTCATCGGTGAGATGATCGGGATCAATGATAGCAAAATCATTCTCGGTGACTTGTAATACTCTCTCATGAATAGAACCAAGGTACATTGTCATTTTTCTCTTCCAATGAGCAAAAGAACTAACACCATCAAAGAACGGTGGCTTGCCCCCAACATGATTGAACACAATTTGAGCCATTTTTCACACCGAAGGATGTTAAGCCTTGATTAAAACGGTGACCACGGCTCCGATACCACTTGTAAGGTCCTAGATGGCTAGAGGGGGGGTGAATAGCCTATTAAAAAAACTACAAGTACCACTAAGCAAACTTGTTAGAATAACAAACGGCGTAAAGCGAGTTTTGCTTAGCCAAAGATTGTGATGCAAGCCTCCTATCCACAAGTCTAGTAGATTATGATCTCTAGTTCACACAAGAGCTATGTCACTAAAGAAACACTAGTGAACAAGCTAATAACACTACTAGCAAAGCTACTACTAGAGCTACACAAGATAATCTAGTGAATGTAAATGCAAGAGAGAGGATTGTGATTATTATACCGACGGTGAAGTGAAGATGTTGCCAATCACCAAGATGATATATAATCAATCAATATTGACAACAACACAAAATGAAGACCAATCACCGGGAGACAAGAGACACAATATTTGTTCACCCGGTGTTCACTTGTGCACCGACAAGCTACGTCACCGGTTGTGTCGACCAACACCTAGATGGTTCCCCGGTGTGACCCTCAAGTCACTTGCCCCTCAAGGCACGCCCCGCAAGGCACCGCAAGACACCACTCTCAAGTGAGGTAACTCAATGACACGCGGAATCCACTAGAGTTGCTTTTGGCGTCCCGCCGAGGAAAGCACAAGAACCTCTCACAATCAACCGGAGTTGGCCAAGAACAATCACCTTCTCTTGCCAACGCCTCCAACAATCTCCAAGCCGGCTAGGAGCGGTACTCTCCAAGAGTAACAAGAAATCCACCGGCTAAACCACCCACAAGTGCCACTAGATGCCCTCAAGCTATGCAATGCACTTTGGGATCACTCAATCTCACTTTTGATTTGCAATCAAGCAAGAGAGATGAGTGGGAGGAGTAGCTCTAGCTCAAAAGATGCACAAGAGTGTTAGAAATACCAAGCCACCTCCCCAAGGGCCGGCCAACAAGTATTTATAAGCATCCCGAACAAATAGAGCCGTTACAACTCCACGGACCGTTTTTCGCGGGACGACCGGACGCGCCGGTCGTAACTGACCGGACGTGCTTCACCGCGTCCGGTCACCCTGCGACGTCCACGTGTCCCCCAATTTCAAATTCGTCCGTTAGATCCTCCAACGGTCACTGTGCGCCAACGGTCGAACGAGCGACCGGACGCGCTGCTACAAACGACCGGACGCACCGGTGTGCACAGAATCCGCGCGCGCGAAGACATGACCGGACGCGCTCCTCGCAACGACCGGACGCCACAGTACCCGCGTCCGGTGGGAGTCCAGTAAGCTCCCTGGACGACCGGACGCGTCCGATCGTGTGTGACCGGACGCGCACCGCGTCCGACGTCTTCGTGAACCGCTGTTCGCATGACCGGACGCGCCGGTCCCGCGTGTCACCGGACGCGCCGGTGACAAACCCTAGCTTGCGCGCCTGACCCCGACGCTGTACTGACCGGACGCGCCGGTCGAAACTGACCGCGTCCGGTGCAACATCCGGTCACCTCTGTGACCGCGTTCGCCTCCGTTTCTTTTTCGACTTCTGGCGCAATGGAAAATAGGCATTTCATTTCTCCGAAATCACCTGAATCCCGCGCTCGCACGCTCGGCGGGAGGGAGAGAGGAACCCAAACCCCTCTCTTCCCGCAAACCACAACGCCACCTTTGCAAATGTGCCAACACCATCAAGTGTACATCTCCATGTGCTTGTGTGTTAGCTTTTTCTCGATCATTTTCAAAGGTTTTCCAGTTAGCTCACTAGGCCCTACATGCAATGCACTTCATGAATTCACCTAGTGGCACCCATGCGTCGAATAACCGATAAGACTTCCCCTCTTAATAGTTCGGCTATCGACCCTAAACCACTCACACCCTCTATGGTGTCTTGAGTGTAAAACAAAATGGCCCTATGGTTATACCTTTGCCTTGAGCCCATTTTGTTTCTCCAAATGATATGTTCCACTTCATATCATCACATGACTGTCTCGATCCATCGACCTTGATTTCACTTGCTCTTCACCGTTGTATTGGTCCGTCGGCGCCAAGTCTTGCTCAAGCTTCACCATCGCATGGTCCTTCGCTTCGAAGCCTCGACTTGCCCTTCACCTTCACAACCGGTCCATCGAGCCAAGCCTTATCTTGGTCTTCACCATCTTGGTCACATGAGTCAATGTCATGTCTCATATTCAATGACCACCTTTATCTAAATCATCCACTTAGATACAAAGGTTAGTCCTAGGTTTCATCAATTAGCCAAAACCAAACTAGGGACTTTCACGCGGGCACTGTGGCATCCAGTCAGTTCTCCGGCGCGTCCGGTCGCTGTTTCGTTGAGCGCTGCTCAGGCTTGACCAGCGCGTCCGGTTAGTTACGGGACCAGCGCGTCCGATCGAGACCAGCGCGTCCGGTCGTTGCGACCAGCGCGTCCGGTCGGTGTTTCGCAAAAGAGCCGTTGTGTGACCGGCGCGTCCGGTCCGCGCGACCAGCGCGTCCGGTCAGCGCGACTTCGGCTGTTTCAAGTGTGTAATGGCTATATTCGAAGAGGTACGTCTATAAATACTCGTTGGCCGGCTCAAGGCTCTCTCTCTTGGACTTTTGACATACTTGTGAGCACTATGAGCTAAGCAACTCCCCTCCCACTCATCTCTCTTGCTTCTTTGCATATTCGAAGTGAGATTGAGTGATCCAAGTGCATTTTGCATTGTGAGATTACATCTAGTTGGCACTTGGTGGTTAATTTACTGCGGGATTCTTGTTTCTCTTGGTGGTTGCCGCCACCTAGACGGCTTGGAGCAGCTTGGAGGCGTTGGCAAGAGTTGGTGATTGTTCTTGGCCACCTCCGGTGATTGTGAGGGGTTTGTGCCTACCTCGGTGAAGCGCCAAAGGCAACATTAGTAAATTGCTCGTGTCATTGCAACCTTTTGCCATTTGGTAGGTTCTTGTGGCGCCTTTTGAGAGGCTCGGTGTGAGACCGATTAGCCACCGAACCACGTGGTGAAGAGGGACACAACGGGGACTAGCGTGCCGGCAAGCACGTGAACCTCGGGATAAATCTTCGTGTCATCACTTTCATATTGTGATTGATTGATCCCGGTGTTCGGTTGTTTTGGTATTCTTTGTTGATCATATTGGTTGGCTCAATACTTCGCCCCTCGGTGAAACCCTCCTAACTCAACTCCGCATTACTTTCTTAGTTATCTTTGCTAGCTAGTTTGCTTTGCTAGAGTAGCTCTTTTGTGTAGCTTGCTAGTTGTAGTTGTAGTTACCTTCTCGGTTTAACTTGTGCGGTTGAGTGCCAATACTAGAATTGTGAATTGAATAGGTGGCTTGCAAACACCCCGTAGGCTAAGCAAAACTCGCATCTCGCTATTTGTTGTATTGATAAACTTGTTTAGCTTGTCTTTGTAGAAATTTTTAAAAGGCTATTCACCCCCCTCTAGCCATCAAAATCTTTCACCTGCCCAGCCTTGCAATTCCTTCGCCCCACGCTAGCCTGTGCCCGGCTTTTGAAAAAAAGGAAACTGGAATCTCAGGCGCTCTCAATCTCCTTCCTCTGTCCCGTGTGCTCCCGATTCTTCCTTCCTAGTTTGTGCGATATCCATTCCCCTTCAATTGCTAAAGGTGACGATCTCTCTCGGTAGCCCTAGCCATCGCATGCCATCACAGAAGCCAAATTGCCATTGCGCTGCAGTTCTCCGCCCTCGCCATCGCGCTGCGACCATGGGCGCATCCCCGACGCCTAAACATAATCATAATAATTTGGTGATGGCGTGATTATTATCATAATCAAGCGCGAGTTGAACACAAATTTGGTGACGTTCACTGATTATTATCATAATAAAGTAATGGGTAGGTAATAAAACACAAATATAATGCTACGAATAACAAGACATAGCAAGAATATTTTTCTGCTCATCAGGTTTCTCAGATCATACATGGGAGAGACACCACTAGATCCATCAGACTAGTAAATCCAATGTTTCATTTCCTTGTTTACTCTAGCTAAAGTATCTTTTGTGTTGTATACTTTTGGTGACCGACTTGACCGTACTTAAATAGGTGGCCTTTGTGAACGTTCCCGTGATTGGCGCGTCTCCCTTGCCTTGCGTCTTACGCCGATTTTTTTTTCTTGACTCTATAAATCTAAACGGAAGTAGTAAAAAAATACTACCAGAGTGGAGAGAGTGAATTGTGATTTTGTGGGTTAATTGACTGCCATATTAACTATGGCTAGTAGCATGAGGAAGTCGAATTTTTATATAATAATAGTCAAAGCCAAAATGCCCCCACTTTCTTTTCCACGGTTTTTCCCAAATATCACCAAGTAGCCTGTCATGTTCTAGGACTAGTATGCATTACCACGAATCACGGGTGCCTTGTTGTAAATCTTTTTTTTAATCTGTCGTAAATCTTTATCACACTCACTCCGCTACATGCATCTGTCGTCCAAGGCAACCGATTCATCATCCGGCCATCGCTCTAGATTTGTTCATTTTCGCCATCTGGACAAGAGTCGCTAACCTTAATTTGGCACCATCAGAAATTGCATAGCCCCAAAAATGGTAGTGGGAAGAAAAAGAGTATTGCTAGAAATAAGAATATTAACAAAAAGATATTTTAAAAAATAAAATCAAAATATCAAAATATAACTATCTACACACAATAAAACAAAGGAGTTTTTGAAAGGTTGCCAACCCTTTCAATCTCCATACCTTTGTAAGAAGTAGTACATCCAATTCATCCACTGATTGTTATCGACCACAAGATGTAGATATGAGCATATCTATATTCATTATGCTGAGTGTGACCGTACTCATGGAAAAAAACAATAGTAGGTGTCAAATTGTCACTATATTCACACCCCCATGTCAAAAAAACCTTTCGCGTGCAAGGTATACACACTCTCCTTGGATATGCTTCAGCTCCACCTCTGGAGCTACACGCACATGTGTGTGAAATAGAGCCCTATCTTTTGGAACACAATACTTACATTGTCTTATATGATATTGTAACTCTACCTATAATTTTTTGTGATCATCGTGTTCGGTTGTCTAATTTGCATTACCCATTGGGTTATGTACCATGCCACGTGAAAATGTCATAAAAATATTATTTTGAGACAGTCTCTCTTCGTGACTTTTATATTTTGCAATTTACAATATATGAATTGAGTTATATGAATTTTTAAAAATATTTTGGTTACCTTATTCGATATGATTTCGTGGGGACTCAAAAGGCCATAAAGTGAAACCGAACATGCATGATACTACACCAGAGACATAATAGCCTCATCATAGCATAATATATGGAGCAGTATCCTCAGCTAACAATGGCCAAACGAGAGACGGGCAGCCTTCTGAATCTACCTATCTAGCAGGGACAAAATGTCGGAATTCCTTTATGTCATTAGAGAGAAAGAGGTGTCACTACCAGCCAAGCCCGTCTAGCTCAGTCGGTAGAGCGCAAGGCTCTTAACCTTGTGGTCGTGGGTTCGAGCCCCACGGTGGGCGCTGTTTTTGATTTTTTTTTTCATTTTCCTCTCCTATTTGTGTTGCTTAAAACATGTTTCAGGAAACTCTTTTCCCTGCTTTTATGTTGCTTATTATTCTCTTTGTGTTTTTGTTTTATTTTGATTTTTTCATTTTCCTCTCCTTTTTGTGTTGCTTAAAACATGTTTCAGGAAACTCTTTTCCCTGCTTTTATGTTGCTTATTATTCTCTTTGTGTTTTTGTTTTATTTTGATTTTTTCATTTTCCTCTCCTTTTTGTGTTGCTTAAAACATGTTTCAGGAAACTCTTTTCCCTGCTTTTATGTTGCTTATTATTCTCTTTGCAGAAAACTTGTTTTGCACATGTAAGACATACTTTACTCTTTTGCGTTTCATTCATGTAATGAATTGCGCTGAAATTTTCTTCTATGTCATGGCCAAAAGCAAGCCCAAATCCAATGTCCCTGACAAACATATCCATCTTTTACTGGTGCGAGTTGAACACAAATTTGGTGATGCTTAGTCCAAGATTATCATCATAATAATAGGTAATAACAATACAAATATAATGTCACGAATAATAACAAGACATGACAAGAATATTTTTCTGCTCATCAGGTTTCTCAGATCATACATGGATGGGGAACCGTCCCACTAGATCGACCAGACAAGTAAATCAAATATTTCATTTCCTTGTCACCTTGTGTACTCTAGCTAATAAGGTTTCTTCAGTGCTGTATAGTTCCGCGTAATAATCGATCAACAATTCAAGAAATGATGATCAAACGACAATGACTTCTCACTCTCCCTGCGAGACGAGAGAGTGCATCTAGATCTCACAGAGACTCATCAGACACGGCCTCCTCCGGTGGCACTGGCAGATGCAATGAACGACAGCAGCGGGTTACCAGCGCCACCGGCACCCTGGTCAGCAACCTCGTCGAGGAACAGGTCCTCGGGCACGCGGCACGCGCCGTGCGCGCACACGACCGCGGCGCCGAGCGCGAGCGCGGAGAAGATGAGCGACCCCACGGACGTGAGGAAGACGACGAACGCGGACGCGGCGACGAGCCCGCCGAGCACCTCGCGGTCGGAGAAGGCGCGGCCGAACGCCGCGACGGGCGGCGCGTCGGCGGGGCGGAGCACGTAGAGGAGGCACCAGGCGGCCAGCAGCGCCAGCAGCGCCGCCAGCGAGAACGGGTGCGCGAGGAGGGACGCGGCGAGGCAGAGCGCGGTGACGGCCGCGTAGTTGACGCGGAAGTAGGCGAGGTTCTTGCGGAGGCGGGAGGTGGCCTCGCCCAGGGAGTCTGGGCGGGAGAGCGCCGAGCGGTCCGCCAGCTCGGACCAGGGGCGCGCGCCGGAGAGAGCGCGGCGGGTGGTGTCGACGAGGCGCGAGAGGAACGCCCGGATCGCGGCTGGGTTGGTGTCGGTGGCGTCCGCGGAGGAGAGGGCCGTGGGCGCGGGGGTTGGGGTGGGGGATGGTGCGGCGGCCGGGACCACCGTGGTGGGGAGCAGCGGAGGCGAGGCCGCGGCCATGGCGATGTGGCGATCGGCGATCTCTGTGTCTCGCGGGTTTGGTGGATCTGAGGAGGGAGGGAGAGATGAATACAAATGGAGGCCTGACCAACACCAACCCCGTCCGTCGTGGTGGGCAAACAAGGCCGCACCGCACCGACACACGGGGTCAACGGTTTCACCACGGTGCACGTTTTCTTCTTTCTTTGTGAAAATGGCGTAAAAAATGTAATTCTACAAAATTTATTTATTGAATTTATATTGTCGACAAATAATTGATTTATTTTTGATTGGCTCCTTCAAGAGCTCCCCATTGGATTCATAACTGTGACTGGCTGATAATTAGAACAGGGAGAAAAAGCACCACAACAGCAAACTATGTACAAATTTCAGTTTATATAATTTTATCAAAATGCATACATTTTGATATCGGGTATGTGAAGAATTTCAGCCTAGTTAGAAAAGGAATGACATGTCATAGGGAGCCTGGCGATGGCACCAACACAACTCACATGCCATAGTTGCTAAGGAAAGCAGCAAAGTGCTTATGCAGCTATAAAACAATGTTTAGGTATAGACACGCAATGAGGTGGGGTGTCATGCACGGGAAGGGAATGGGAAGAGATTCAACAAGAAGAAACATAAGGGCCAGGAAGCGGAGGAGCATTTCTTTCCCAGGTTAGGCAGCAACCATGCCAACAAGAGTAGGTGCAGGTCCGATATCACTACCTACAGCTACAGGTCTGCAATGCATCTTCCTTTTTTCTTTTTTTTCTTTTTTTCAATATCAGTCAACCACCATGTACTTTGCTTGGATCTAGAAGAAGAAACAGCCAACACACCAGCAAAGTTCTTGCACCATACTCAGTGACCAAACCTCCCTTGCATCATTCCTTTTTTTTTTTGACAACACTTACATCATTCCTTGAACGTATACTACTACTGCTCTGCTGCTACTAGGACAGCAAAGCACAACGGCAAAGACTAGTCTGAAACAACAAATAGTGCCTACGAAGAAATTTCAGTTTCCAGCCAATGTCCCCTGTAACTGTAAGGCTGTAAAAAAACACTCTAGCTTTGGCAGATTGTCGCTAGGTTAACAAAGAACACACCATTTCAAGATACGGCTACCATACCCGAAGGACCAACCAAGATGATATATAGACTGATCTCAAGCCAATAATAAGATAGCACAAGCATGCTATAGGAGGCACTCAACGCGTCCGCATCCCACTTCGAGTTCCACACAACAGTTACCGATTCTCAGTTCAGCACCAATTTACACACATCTAATGACATTGTTATTAATTGGCAACAGCCATGGCATTAGGTACCATGAATTTCCTTTATTAAAGAAATGGGCCCCAAATCTAGAAGGTGGAGCCGTTCCAACCGAAGTCCGAGCCCTGCATGGTTCATTACATGTATCAGTGCTCACGGATAGCATGACACTGAGAACACGCTGGACATTGGAGATCTTAACACCATCTACGTAGGCAAGAAGATGCAAAAGAAAGGTGATGGAATGAAACAACAGCTGGTTATTGACATGATCTATTCTTGATGCAAAGCATGCAAACATTGAGCATTTTCTCGTGCAGGATGAGCCTAACAAACACCAAAATTAATATGAGAACTTTGGTGAAGGTTAAAAGGACCCATGAGTGAGCACTCAATAAGAAATATTGGCTGCCTACCTTTGAGTCGTTGAACTTGAGGTAGAAGCGCGACTTGGGAACGGACAGCTTTGACTCCAGGATAGAAGCAATGCCAGCACTAAGCTTCTTATTCACATTAGGGTTCAGGCCTCCGATGGAAACAAGCTCACCGTAAGCTGCAGGCTCCTGGGTACCTCCAAATGCCATAGGGACCGAACCCTTGAGAATAACCATCACATACTGTGGGAGGACAACCATTCCAGTTAGTTCCTCAAGATGATAGTACTCAAGAGAATTGGCTTTACCCAAACAGGTCAACAAAAGAGAAACAATAAAGGCTAAAGTTCAGTAATTTGAGCCTAGCACCACAGTCCACAGGTCAACAACTAGGCAACAACAACAAAGAAGCCTTTCAGTCCCAGAATCCAAAATAATGTTAGTATGAGAATGAGATTAGCATGGTCAGGTTACGAATACAATGTATTCAGAGAGGTCATTTTTCTCCTGGATAGTAGCAAAGCAGGGTGCCTGACTAACACTAAATGGACTACACAGCTAACAAAAGATGAAAATCTGTGACTTCTAGTATGGGGCATAAAATCTGGGTACTGAACTACATAGCAAAGCAGCTGCCTGAGTAACACCAACACAAAGTGACCATAAACATGAGCATTCAAATTTGATCTATGTAAAATTGATGGCTGTAGTACTAGGGTAACATAAAGGAAAAGAACATGCAGCCTATGGTCTACGTATTTAACAGCCTACTTGATATTAGTGCTGAAGAATGTTATACACTAGGGACTGCTGGTTGATAGAAATCTAGTCCAGAAAAACTGTGAGCATAGACTTTCATCAATGTCATAATATACCACATTCAATAATCAGATTGGAAGGATAGTGAAAATGGTAGGTGAATGGTTTGGCATTTCTTGTACTGCGTGATCACAATGGTCAGTATATCAGTTCTACATAGACAATGGAGATGCAGTCTCATACTTTGAGTTATCTAGTTGTCTTCCTCAATGCTGAAACTATTAAACAACAACAACAACAACAACAACAATAACAACATAGCATTTTGTCCCAAGCAAGTTGGGATAGGCTAGAGATGAAACCCAAAAGAGACGATAAACAGGGAGACACATAAAGAGACATAAATGGCATAAGACAGAAAGAGGTCACGGTTCAGGCACGTTGATTGCCAGTCTCCAAGCGCTCCTGTCCTTAGGGTCTCTCTTAACGGACTCATCCCAAGTTAGTTTAGGTCGAAAAAAAAACTACAGTTTAGTTACATATGAAGTTATGAACTCAATTTAAGCATGGCTACTATGGTGCTGTTTGGTCGAGGACCAGCAACGGCAACGGTGATGCAATCAAATCCAACATCAACAGTTCCAGTGCAAGGAATACCAGGTATCTGTTTGGTTGGCGGCGGCGCGGGGCGTGAGGGAACTGCGTGATGGAGCGAGATGGGACTCCAAGAGCGCGCGAAGGGAGAAGATACCGCTCGGAAGAGGGTGGGAGCAGCGTTCTATGGGACCAGATCAGTTTACGGCGTGATCTGTTGCGGGCTGGGTGTCCCAAACGGAAAACAACATGATCCATCTACGCTGTGAATGGATGGCGGTCTGAAAACGCTGAAACAAACAGCCTCTATATGCAGGAAATTGCAGTCCCATTCTAGGGGTTAGGGATTGTAGGCAAAAATCCCCATTGCAGTATTTACCAAAGACTAGAAATATTTGTACAGCCTCTATAAAAGCCTATAGAGGTAAAAATCCCCCTTGCAGTATTTACCAAAGACTAGAAATATTGGGAGAGTTACTGATTCACACTAATTCTCTTTAAACTAACATCAACAAACACGATCAATTGCAGCCTGTTCGTTTCGCTGAATTATTGTGACCGAAAGTACTGTTCCCTGGTTTATTGTGAGAGAAAAACACTGCTGGATGGCTGCTGATTTGGCTGAACCAGCGAAACGAACAGGATTGATTGATAACGTACAGAAAGGTGTCATGCAGCGATGCACATCCTGCTCAAAACCCTAACAGATTGTCAAGTGGCAAGTGCCAATTAAAAAAAGGAAGCATAATCTCCACCAACCAAATAGACCCACAATCTAGAAGAGCCTACACAAGCAACACGATAAAATGAACCAGAGGGGAAGAGAGAAGTCTTGGGGGAAGGGGAAGGCGGAAGCTTACGGCCTCTGGCTTGCCGATGATGTCGGCGACGGACTTGGAGGCTTCGGCGAGGATGGCGGAGGTGTCCACCCCCTCCAGGTTCACGTTGGTCGACACGTTCAGGCACGGCATCCTCGCTCGCTTCCTCTTCCTCTTCCTCCTCTCCGCGACTGTCTCCGGCTGGCCGCCTTCTCCTCTGCTCTGCTCCGCTCACTGCTCTCTGGTCTCTGCTGCTCCTCTCCCTCTCTATCCTGCTACACGGAAAAGGAATCTCATCTGCTCTGCCTGCTAAATGGGGGTGTTTGGGCCTGTTAGTTTCCCCTTCGCTATGGGCTCTAGCCTATTGTCGGTCTAGCATCCTCTTGGCCCAGAGCCCATCGTAGCAAATTTGCAATGTCCGATGATCCCTTCTCGATTGGTTCACAAACAACTTCGATTCAGATATCATCGGAGTACAGACAACCTCAGGGGAGAGGGAGGTTTGGAGTTCAGCAAGCAATTGGGGATGGAGGATTTAGAGAAGAACACCAAGAAGGTCCTAGAAGGTAACAACGCTAGCAGTGTTACCTGTTTTATAAGATTGATTGATGTTATGTCTCTCAAGGCCCATGTACCTAACAGATGCACGCGCGCAATATTGGAACAACAAACTCAGACCCCCAAAAAAAAACACCTCAGATTCTTCTATTTCAGATAATCACTGAGTTTATATAGTGCCAATAATGAGTACCAGATTTACAGATCCTAGAATGTTGGACAAAATTTCATTTACAGGGAGGATTTCCAGAACGAAATTTACAAAGGGATTTTCTAACACAGTTTTCTTTCTTTCTTTTTTGTTATACAACTAAGCTTCCTAGTACAGTTGAAACCTGTGAGCTCCTACTAGTCTCCTACAACAGCCAGAACAAGACAGCCCAGCCATCCAACACCAACTACAAGTGTACATCTTCCACAGAGCTTACATCAGCTACCTGTTACGCAGGGCTATATATGACCTGCAGCAGTATGCACATTTCTTGCTACCATTACCCTTTACCTGCTAGCTGTGGGAGTGTGGGAGATCAATTGAACAATCGAATCCACATGGTCATATCTGTGCTTTACTCACTATCTGGCCTGATAGCCTCCCAAGGTCCACCTTTTCTCCCTAACCTGAAAACAAGGGAAAAAAAAGAATTGTAAAATTTAAGATTTCCATGTTGCTTCTGTTCAAGACTCCAGTACAGGAATATTTCCTTTTCTTCAAGTCTGAACTTAGTAGTAGTTCACAATTTATATGATTGTAAGATAAGGCCCTAGACAGTTAATACTCTTCTCCTTAATACACAACTTCTACTGGTTATTTACATGTAATTGCTGTTAGCTGTCAATGATCTTTGTTTCCATCTTCCAGTCAAATCACCTAGACATGGTCATTTCTTGTCATTTATCAGTTTAGTATCTGACCAGACGTGCTTCCATGGTCCACCTTTGCTCCCTAACCTGCACACAACAGCAAAATGCTACGAGTCACCAAGGTTTACGCTATCTAAATTTCCAGAAAGGAGCAGCTCGAACATCGGGCACTACCTCCAAAATCCAGCCACTGCTCTCAAGCTCATAAAAAGAACTAGACCAGACCAAACACCACCAAGACCAAGCTTAGGAGCAGCAGCAAGTAAGAATGCCGATGAAACAGCCCCAACAAAGAACTGAGCAACACAGATGCCAAAAATTGTAAGCACACCATAATCCCGCTATGTTTAGTTATGGCAACATAATGGGGGATACAATAGAAAACAATATCCATACCATAGAGTATGCAGCATAGGTGAAGTCAGACACGCCATAGTACAGCCCGTCAATCACGAACGCAATAGAATTTATCGGTTGAGAAACAGTGACAAACTGCAAGAGTTCATATTGTCAAAATGAGCATAAACAATATCATGCTTTACTTCTGAAAGTCAGGTGCTTCATTCCAATTATTCTTCATTACCCAGACTCCAGATTTGGCAATGTCTAAAATTGCCGGATCACTTGTGAACAGCACAGAGAAAGACCCAAACCCAAAGAACAGAGCCACAGCCAGTGCAACTCCAGTTACACCTCCAATCTACATTTATAACAAAACGGATCAGCAAGCAGCTCATGACTGGAGACCTGAACTTCAAAGTGCATTATTAACCTGCAGAACTCTGTATAAAACCAAACGAGCCTGCTTGTAATTCCCTTTTGCATATTCACTCGCAAGTAGAGCCTGCATTGAACTATGGACACTTTAAAACAGAAGACATACAGATTTGTAATGTAAGACCCTAAACGAGAAATGTCACGTAACGTAAAATGTACAGACCTGCCCAGCAAGAGCTAGTGCATCATTGAGCAGAGAAATTGTCAGCCACACTTGCAAGCACAACTGATGGCCGGCCATTGGAACAGGCCCTTCTCTTGCAGCCAGCGATGTCGACAGTGTCATGGTCAGGAGTACTGCAATAGTCCTGCCAATCAGAAGTCCACCTACGGAATAGTTTCCAGTTAAAGTGGCTATCATGGCCTCATGGAGCTCTGCTCTGAACTAGTAAAGATTAATAAAGTTGCAACAAAAAGTTTTAGCAACAAAAGAAACCTCTCCTGTATCAATACTTGTTAGTAAATATTTGGAGCATCCACAGACCTGATTTTAGATAACGTATGATTCCACCACCAATTACATTTCGGGAAAAGATTACTACTTTACTATTCAGCTTCCAGAGGAGGATGCAAGCAATCACATACCTGACAACAGGCAGATAGTTGTAGCAAGGATTCAGTTCTTATGGGTGCAATTATGGAGATGAAAAAGGAGGAATTAAGACAATCCAACAAAGGAAAAACATGAAATTCTTAAAATGAATTCAACATACTCTGATGTCACTGTTGCCAAGGCAGCACCTCTAACTCCTAAACCAAGTGGAAAAACAAGTATGGCGTCAAGTATGACGTTTACCAGGTTGCCAACACCTGCATCCAGAGTGCTTAAATCTTTATTTTTGTCGTTTGCAGGAACATAAAGCATCATAATTAAGACAATCATACAGCAAACTTCTCAGAACTTTTTCGCGAACGTGCCCTCATGGCATGTGTTTCATTAAGAGGAAGCAGAAGCAGTCACAGTACAACAAACTCTGGTAAGCCAACAAACTTCTCAGAACTTGCATTTGTGGTAGCTGTCACTTCCTAAATCTTATTGTCACTCATTAATGGGGAACTTTAAATCTAAAATTGATAACATTGACAGGTCTATTATTGTTAAATTTCTAGATGACCACTGAACTAGGTGCACAGACCACTGCAGTGGCAACTAAATGCACAAGACATTTCATCCTGGAACTTGCTTATAAGAAATACATAAATTGCAACACTTCACATGGTCCAGTTTGTTCATTTTAGCAGATAAAAGAGTTTCTATAATCTTACCCACAGCATATAAAGGTGTTTTCGTATCCATGAGCCCACGAAATGCACCCTGTGCAGCAAGTGCTATCACGATCGGTGGAGCACCATATGCCCTAAATGTAAGAAATTGCTCAGCTGGTATTCGCATTGGAGAATCCTGCATACATAATATACAACACATGAGGTTTGACAGTGAGTACAGATACTTTAAGAACTACAGATAATAAAAAAAACTTGGGGTCAAATGTTAAAACTGAAATAAAGAGTTAGTATTACAGTTAGTCATGGCCCTCAATTCAACAAGTAATACGACATACGAGGTATATGTCTATATGACAGGTAAATGATACCTTTATTTTAAAGAAACATAGATAGAGTATGAAAATTTTTAGGTGGTGTAACTGTCTAACTGATGCAATACCATATTAACTTGACACATTTCCTCATGAAGATAAAAAAAGTACTGGCTAAGCGGATAACCAACTGGGCGTCAAGTAGTCCATACTAAAGTTCTGAGAATTGAAAGAGATGAAGCTATTCTTATACTTACAGTAGGTACACCGATCATGTCCATTAGTGTGCCCGATCCAAAAATCAGCGCCACAGTTTCCAACAGCCCAATACCAGCAGCTAAAGCCAGTGATGTTGATACTGCAGGAATAAACTTCCTTTTCGTGGTCACCTCCTCAGGAGACCTTGGAAAGTCATATCCTAAGCGAGAACTAAATAACAGATTAGTGTAACACAAATAGTGGGGTTGTTTTTAACAGATGTTCCGAAATCTTCAGCAGCTTACCTTCTCTTGTCCCAGTATAACCATCATCCGTTGCTTGCTGCTCAGCAACAAAGGATGTGGTCACGTTAAGCAAGGGCACATTAAACAGCTTTGACACCAAATTGAACACTGAAATTGATACACCAACAGCAGCAAGTTCGGCCGAACCTGATGACAGAAAAATTATGGGTATTTAATTTAAATATCAGTGAATGCTCATTGACAAAACTAGGAAAAACAGGAAAGATGAATCAAATGTTTCCATCTGTAGCATGAGACCCCAGAGAGGCAGAAATTGAGGAAAAGAGGAAAGCTTTGCTTCACCTAAGTGACCGACGAAGGCAGTATCAACGAGCGCCGCGATGGGGTCGGCGGCGAGCGCGAGCGCGGCGGGCAGAGCGATGCTGAGAATGTCCAGCCCAATCGTATCCAGAGAAAACCAGCCCTGCACCGCGCGCCCCTCGTCCCCTTCCCCGTTTTTGGCCTCCTGCGACGAAGGTGTTTCCTCCTCGACCACGGCTTGCTTACCGCTACATCGAGCGGGCCGCCGACGGCGGCGGTGGCGCTGTGCGAGGCAGGCGCGAAAGGAGGCGCGGCTGAGCCGTGATGACGGGGTCAGGGTGAGAGCGCAGGCGACCGCCCTCACCGTCACCGGCGGCGAGGTCACCATGCGCGCGAGCGAGAGGAAGAATATCTCGCCTTCTGTTCAGCCAAATGGTTCAGAGTGAAGACAGACAGGACAGGACATATGGCCACAAATGCTAGAATTCCACATAATACAGAAAAGGAGAAATTCTTGTAGAAAACACTATATATATGTATAATGTATAATAGATACTACTCCTACATTTCAACTAGGATTTTTGATGGTTTCTGCGGCTGATAAGCCGACTGAAGCTGATTTATTGTGAAAAAAAATACGACTGATAAACCATGTTAATAAGTTTAAGCGAACATGGCGTAAATCGGTGTATTAAGAAAAACGACTCTTTTTTTTTCTTCCCTGCAAAGCGCAAACTGCAATCATGCAGAATTTTGTGTGAACCAAAGGTGGTTTGCTGTCCACCAATTGGTATCTGAAACTGAAAGCATCGTATCCATTTGGGCAAGTGGTCTTGGCGATGCTGATACCGACTGCTTAAAATGTAGATACGTCAGCAAGCTGACAATTTTGGAATATATTTTGTGTGAACCATGGCCGTGCAAGTGGATTCCAATGGCCCCATGAGGAGAAGGTTTTCAGATGAATCAAATGATATTTGTGGTCTCGTCAAAAAAATGATATTTGTGGTTCTTGGAGCAATTCTGCCCAATAGATCTTTGGAGATTGCTACTCGCCTTCAACGATCATTTCAAATATTTTCAGTCACAGTGCCCCTTGCTATCTTATTTTCAATTACACATTTACACTCCAATAAAAAAGCGTGTACTCCCTCTAGTCATCACTACACTAGTTTAACGAGATACAAGATAGTATAAACATACTAAAAATTGATCGCAAAAAAAACGTATTAAGGATTTTAATCGTGGATCTAAGTGGCATCTCTCGACAAGTTAAGGGATCATTCACGCATTTAACTCCAAAGCTTATAATATTTCAAAAAAATATGGACAAAATCTACTGTGCCAATTTTTTTGTTGAGAAGTTGATTCAAGATATTCAAAGATTCATTGATCGGGAAAAAATTTAACACATTTCCTAGAATCCAGTCGCCTGATTTCTAGCAAGATTTCAGGCGACGCTTTCTTCCTGGGTGGATGCCAACGGAGCTGGACGTGGCGGGGCTGCAGCGGGGGGAGCACAAGGCATGAAGACCTTGCCTGAGAGGTTGAGAAAAATCAGACGCCTGGGTTATAGCAAATCCCAAAATTTAAACATGTCGACAAGTATATACATGTTGTGGTGGGCTTTCCTACTGGGCCGCCATGGGCCGATGTGGAATGGAATAGTTCAACGAGCCCAACACCAGAAACCTGAAACCCGCCGCCGCTTCGGTCTCCGTCGTCCCCATCTCCATCTCCGGCCACCAACACCACTACTCCACTAGCGACCAACCTGTAAGTACCAACTCCCCTTCGACCCTGCTTTACCCCGGAAGGACACTAGTACTCGACGCGAGATTCATCCATCCGTCCATGGGACTGGCCTTTGATTCGTGCCGCGTTGTGCGTCGGTCGCAGCTTGCAGTTTTTAGTAGGAAACTCTCCCTGACTGAGGGACGAATCCAGAGGGTCCATGCATATGAGGTTCGCGGGCTGGTACCTGAAGATCGCGGCGGTCGGGGCCTCCATTGGCGCCGCCATGGAGCTCTTCATGATCCACACGGGCTTCTGTACGATTCTCCCTCCCTGCTCTACTCAGCATCCAACCCCCCCTCACCCTCGTAATTTGTTTCTGATCTCTAATAATCAATCACACTTGAATCCCAGTTATTACTACTGGCTGTCCATCTGAGAGCATTACATCTAGTTTCCAAAAAAAAAAAAAATTGAAGGTACCTTTAGACAGATTGCAAAGTTCTCAACTGCAGCATTGCTGCTCTTATAGATCCAATTGCCACTTGCATTTTCCTGTTATCCAAATTCAGATAAGCTCATTGGGAAGTTGCCAGTGGGGATGGCTATTTTAATTCGATGCTTCAGTGCATCTTCCCATTTAACAACAATCCAAACTTCTGAAACTTTGGTGCCATACAACGAGTTCAGATTGCCTAGTAGCATTCATCCTGTCAGGTTATCTATTTTTTCACTGCTGCATAGGAAGGCCTCTTACCTTTTTTTCCCCATGGTTATATGCTACAGATGATAAGGTTGTTGTCTTGGAGTCAGAAAAACGAGCTTGGGAAAGCAGTCCAGAGGCCCAAGCTATGAGGGAAGCCCTGAACCCATGGCGCAAGCATGACGAAGAACAGAAGAAATAGTCATGAGTTATGTGTCCTGTCAAGTGATTGCATCCTCCATTTGTAGGCCCTTGAACGAGGTAATATGAATGCGAGTCTTTTGCATTTGGTGAATAATTTGTACTACTTTTTCGGAAATTGCTGGATGCCTGGATGGATGGTACCTTCCAGGAAAGGTTGAAGGCCATAGGTAACGGAGCTATTTCTTTTTTCGAGGGGACAACCTATACACTTTCAGACTGGATTTCACTTGTTATGTGTTATTACTTATTTTAACATTATAACAGCGAAATTGTAGGTATAGAAAGAGGTGAAAGTTGTATGTCTGTTTGTACAATAATTGAATGCTCTGTGGATCCCTCGCTGAAGTGTAGTTCTTTTTCAACTATTGCTCAATGAAGTTTAGTTCCTTTTCAACACCTGAGTAGTCCATCCTGATCATTCTTGCAAAAGTTTTCTGTGTCATATTATCCTATTTCAAGAACTCATTGATCCCCTGTTTGCTGTATCAGTATCTCCTTAATAAAGATTGAAAGAGAAGTTATTTGACTTCATTTTAGGCAGAAAGCTGAAATGCCAATCAGATCCAATCTCTGAAGTCCTGCATACTTTAAGCCATTTAAGTATAACATAAAAACAGTAAACATGGAGCATTTTGCACACAATTCTATTTGACTGGCAACAACAGTCTAAACTGACTCAAGCTATCTTGGGCAAACTTGTTAGTATTCATGCTCTGTGGACTGTGAATGGTGTGTTGGTTTTGTACTGTAACATATCAGCTATTAAGCCATTACTTTCGAATCGTCTTTGTTTTGTTCAAGTATTTGCATTCACATCCTCCAGTTGTAACCCCTCAAATGAAGTAATGTGTCCACACTACCGTGAATATTCTCTCCTACTTGTCTGAAATTGCTGGATGGTAGCTTCCAGGAATGTTTAAAGGTTCATAGGCATGTGTCCACACTGGATTCGCTTTCTACCGTGCTATTTAACAATATAATAACAAAATTATAGGTTCAGAAAGGTGACAAAGGTCCATTTCTTTGCCTGAATCGAATGCTCCATGGGCTCCATACTGAATTATATTTCTTTTTTTATTACAGCTCACTGGAGTTCTTTTTTATTACAGCTCACTGGAGTTCTTTTTTTATTACAGCTCACTGGAGTGGTCCATCTAGGACATCCTTCCAAAATTTAGAACTTTCGTGTCATTTTCTGCTATTTAGAGAACTCGCTGCCCTCCTTATTTAATGTAAACATTATTGCCCTGACTGTTGAATGAAGTGTCTCAATTGCTTAGGGCTAACCCTAGAAGGGTAGCTAGATATAGTTCCATACATGGGCCACATGGGCCTTAGCCTCATGGGCCTAAACATACTCCAACACCCCCCCGCAGTCTGAACTACCGGCGCAGCGGAGTTCAAGACTGAACAAGAAAGAAAACATGTGAGAGCACAACACACACGACCCCCCCGCAGCCACAACTAGCCACTGGAGACGTTGAGGCTGGAGCGAAACTCGGAGAAGGTCGAGGTAGGGAGGCCTTTGGTGAAGATATCCGCAAACTGGGAGGTGGTCGGGACGTGAAGCACTCGGACGTCGCCGATGGCCACCCGGTCGCGGACGAAGTGTAGATCGATCTCCACATGCTTGGTCCTCTGGTGCTGCACGGGGTTGGTGGAGAGGTAGACCGCGCTGACGTTGTCGCAGTAGACGAGCGTGCTCCTGGCGAGTGGGCGGTGAAGCTCAGCCAGGAGCTGGCGGAGCCAGGCGGCCTCTGCCACGCCGTTGGCCACGGCACGGTACTCCGCCTCGGCACTGGAGCGTGAAACCACCGGCTGGCGCTTGGACGACCAAGAGACCAAGTTGCCGCCGAGGAAGACAGCGTAGCCAGAGGTGGACCTGCGGGTGTCCGGGCATCCCGCCCAGTCAGCGTCGGTGTAGACAACCAGCTCGGCAGTGGAAGACCGGCCGAGGAGCAGCCCGTAGCCAAGGGTGCCACGGAGGTACCGGAGAAGCCGCTTCATAGCAGCCAGGTGAGGCTCCCGCGGAGCATGCATGTACAGGCAGAGCTGCTGGACGGCATAAGTGATGTCCGGCCGTGTGAAAGTGAGGTACTGAAGCGCGCCTGCAAGACTCCGGTAGGCGGTGGACTCTGCTGGCCCAAGCATCGGACCCCCAGCCTCTGATAGCTTGCCCTGAGTGTCCACAGGTGTAGAGCAGGACTGGCAGGCGGTCATCCCGGCTCGCTCCAGAATGTCACAAGTGAACTGCCGCTGGTGGAGGAACAGGCCAGAAGGTCGGGGCTCAACAGTGACGCCGAGGAAGTGGTGGAGCACCCCAAGATCCTTCATAGCAAATTCCTTCTGGAGTGAGGCAATGATGCGGTGGAGCAGAGAGTCGCTGGAGGCAGTGAGAACAATGTCATCCACATAGAGGAGCAGGTAAGCAGTCTCACCCCCATAGTGGTATATGAACAGGGAGGTGTCAGACTTGGCCTCCGTGAACCCAAGAGTCTGCAGGAAGGTAGCGAAGCGAGAGTACCAAGCCCGGGGTGCCTGCTTGAGCCCGTAGAGAGATTTGTTGAGCCGGCAGACGAAGTCAGGACGAGAACCATCCACAAAACCTGCCGGCTGACTGCAGTAGACCGTCTCAGTCAGAGTGCCATGAAGGAAGGCATTCTTGACATCCAGCTGATGCACAGGCCAAGAGCGCTCGAGAGCCAGGGAGAGGACGGTGCGGACTGTAGCTGGCTTCACCACGGGACTGAACGTCTCAGCATAGTCAATGCCGGGCCGCTGAGTGAAGCCACGGAGGACCCAGCGAGCCTTGTAGCGCTCCAAGGAACCATCAGCCCGCCTCTTGTGCGTCCAGATCCACTTGCCGGTGACAATGTTGGAACCCGGCGGACGAGGAACGAGGTCCCACGTCTGATTGGCGAGGAGGGCGGCGTACTCCTCGTCCATCGCGCGGCGCCAGTGAGGATCCGCCAAGGCCGCGCGAACGGAAGAGGGTACCGGAGAGATCTCCGGCTCGCAGGCGGCGGCGGTGAGGGCCTGCGGGCGAGATGCCTGCCTCGTCACCATCGGGTGAGTGTGACGAGGGTTCCGGTGAAGAAGAGGTGGGTGGTACACCGGCGGGTCGGCGCGAGAGCGTGGTGATGCTGGCGGAGCAAGCACCGGCGACGACGGCGCTGGGGACGAGAGCGGCGGAGCCAGCTCACGTCGGCGCTCGTAGACGATCCCGAAACGTCCGGGAGGAGGTGAGGGCGGACGCGGCTCCCGCCGGCGCTGGTAGACGAGTCCGAAGCGCCCGGGAGGAGGTGGGGTCGGTGTACGCGGTCGAGGAAGGCGAAGGAGGTGAAACGGAGGCCGGAAACCGAAGGGTGTAGAGAGGCCCAGTGCTGTTACATCGGAGCCGAGGAACCCGGGAGGCCAAATCCCGCACAGTGAGGCCAGAGGGGTCAAACTCAACCGAACAAGAGTTGTCAGTGGTGAAACGACGAATAGAGAGAAGGTTGTGAACCATACCGGGAGCCACAAGAACATCAGGGATATGAAAGGAGCCGTGGGAACTGGCAGTGCCCACGGAGGAGACAGGAAGGCAAGTGCCATTGGCGACCATGATGGAGGAGGGACAGGAAGGGTGGGGAGGACGAAGAGAAGAAAGGAGTTTTGCATCGGGCGTGGTGTGGAAAGTGGCGCCCGAGTCGGCGATCCAATCAGGGCTGGCGGTGATGCTGAAGGAGTATGCCAGATTGGCGGCGCCGGATCCCCCCGCGCCAACGGCCGCGGTGCCCGCGGCCATGGTGGTGGCGGCGCCAGGAAGATGGGCCGGCGGCTGCGGCGGTGGGGACTGAGCCGAGGGTAGAGGGTAGGGAGCCGACGAGGCCCGGCGTGCGACACGGCACCGGCGCATGGCCCGAGTCGTCGGTGGTGGGAAAGGCACTGTCACGGGTGAGGTGGCAGCGCCGGAGGTGGTGGCTGCCCCTGGGAGATGCAGCGGCCCAGTGGGGTCGGGCAGCACAGCTGCCACTGGAGATGCTGGAGGAGCGGCGGCCACCACTGGAGCCCAGGGCTGGGGTGCTGCAGAAGGCCAGCATGGAGGGGAAGAAGGCCCAGCCCAGGGCTGGGGTGCTGCAGAAGGCCAGCATGGAGGTGAGGACGGGGCTGGGGGGCTGCAGGCGTCCAGCATGGAGGGGAAGAAGGCCCGGGCGGCCACTGCCCCCAGGGCTGCAGCCGCGCCAGGTGCAGCAGCCCCCATGGCGGACGGAGCAGCAGCCACGGGACCGCCGGCCATGGCACCAGGGGTCGGCGGCGGCGCCTCCAGTGAGGGGCGGCGGGCAGCAGGAATGGCGCCCTGCAGCGGCTGGAGGATGGGCGGGCGCTGCTGCAGGAGGTGGGAGGAAGGGAGGACGCAGCTGGAGATGGCGGCTGGAAGGGCACCAGTGGCGGGCACCGCCACCCCGGCGCCAGAGAGGGCCGGGCGGATCGGACCAGCACCGGCCAGAGGAGGAGAGGGGGCGCCAGGAGAAGGAGAAGTGCCGGCCAAGATCTGGGCCCAGGTGTAGGAGGTAGAGAGAGGGGGGAGGGGAGAGTAGAGGGGAGGGGGAGAAGGAGGGCGGCCAGCCATGGCAGGCTGGCCGGCGGCGGCTGCCAGAGGCCCTGGCGGCGGCGGCTGGGTGGTGGGGGAAGGGAGAACTAAAACTGGCTGGATACCATGTTGAATGAAGTGTCTCAATTGCTTAGGGCTAACCCTAGAAGGGTAGCTAGATATAGTTCCATACATGGGCCACATGGGCCTTAGCCTCATGGGCCTAAACATACTCCAACACTGACAAAGATTGAAAGATAAGTTATTTGCTCTGAACTCTACCATGTGATATGTCGTTAAGTAGCACTAGCTCCAAGTCAGAATATTCTTGTCAATCAAACTTTTTTTTAACTTTGATCATAAATGTATGAGAATTATTAGGTTCATTATTTAAGGTATAGATGTTACTAGATTTACTGTGAGAAGTACTTTTTTAAAAAAATAATTCGTTCCTTTGAAATGCCATGTTTTCATTGGTCAAAATTTCAACGTACATAACAACAGTAAATACAGAGGATTTTGCACATGTCTCAGTCAACCAGTAATAAACATTCCAAACTGACTTCATCCAACCTTGGGCCTACTTGTTAGTATTAATCCCAGTAAAGGTAATACTGGTTGTACTTTACATACCAGCTGATAAGCTGATAATTTTCTATCCTCATGATGTCTCTTGTCATGGTATTCATTTCGTGTATTGTATCTAGCCCATTTCACCTAGAACTAAGTCAATTTTTTGTACAAGCTAACTGTGGTTTCAAATCAGTAAGGAACTGATAAAGGAGTTTCTCTGTTAACTGGAAACTTGGTGAAGGTGCTTACAACTTGACCGGCTAGCAGCAGCAGCATAAGCTGGTTTTGTTCGTATGAATAGAACTATGCTTGATGCTAACCCCAGAAATGTGATGCAAGCCCACAGGAAGAAGGTGGTTGAGTAGCACTTCATCCCCATGCACACAATCATGGTGTCAACAATGCCAGTGTTGTTATCCATTACTGTCATCTTTTGGCCATTTCCATCGTATACCATGGCAGCAATCTGGCCATAGAGGAGTGAGCCCAGCGGGATATTGGTGATTAGGATGTTGTGATTCACCCCAACGCTATTTGGTCCAAAGAGCTCGGAGGTCACTGACACTGCTGCAGCAAAGATGAACCCTGAGCTTAGGCCAACTAGTGCTGTTCCTGCTACCAGGGTGCTTGCATCTTGTTGGTTCCACATAAGGAAAAAGGCCATTGGCATGGGGACCAATGCAGCAGCAAGCCACCCTGTGCGAGCAAGTGACACCTTCCTGTATACAAATTTTAGTTAGGAAGCATGTGATATGATGAGATATATGTTTGTGTATAAAGCAAAACAGATACCTGTGAAGGATGTCAGGTAGTGCAGAAAGAAGACGACCGAAGAAGGAGCAGGATGAGTAGACAGCAAGTAGCATGGTGAGCTGTGACTGCTGTTGCAATGACTGCGCAATCTGCCCCAAGTTGTTGCTGTATACCAGGCCAACAGTGGCTCCACAGAAGTAGGCTGTGTAGTAGAGCCAGAAGTCCACACACCAAATGAGCTTCTTTGCACTATGTTCTTCACCGAGCGCCGCCAGGCGGCCCTTGCCCACTATTGTTCCACAACAATTGCCCTGCGTCTGGTGCTCCATTGGTTTTTGCACCATCGCATTGGACTCAATCTGATGATTGTTACTGATTAGGAGTGGCTTATGTGGATCATCATGGTTTAGTGGCGATGCAGGGTCAGGGCCATCTGTATCCACATATGAGCAATTGGAGCAGGCAGGGATGATGAGAGGAAGGGCGAGGAGGACCATGGCACCTGTGAGGATGACCCATGCAGTAGAGCCGGTTGCGGTGAAAGATCCAAAGACCACCAGATATATGCCGGTGATGAATGCGAGGATGTAGAGACCGAGGAAGACACGCCTGTCATGTCTGGGCGCACTTTGGAGGTGGCTGTCATTTGTGTGGCAGAGGAGGATTGCTGGGAGTGCAAGAATAGAGACACCAAAAGGGAGGATTGCATTGAGGAGGAGGTATACAGCTGGGGAGGAAGGGGAGAGGGCATTCGCAAAGAGAGTGTAGAAGGCAGCGCTGAGCCCGTTGAAGCTTATTGAGAGGGAGAGGGCCAGGGAGCGGTTGTTTGCAGAGAAGCTACGTATGCAGAGAACAAAGCATACTGTGTTGAACCAGCAGATGCTGCACCCTGCTATCAAGCAGACCAAGAACACCTGCAAGGGCCAACATATGAATCAGAATTTGATGATATAATTAAGTTCAATATAAATTGAATGTTATGGCTTTATTGACAATTTAACTTGTGTTGTCTCTACATCTTGGCTTGAATACATTCTGTGTCAAGTGTTTTGCAATCAGTTTGTCAAGAAAAACCAGTATGCTAATATAGGCTATCTACTAAAAAATGCAGGGTTGATTTCTATGCTGGGAGGTCTATCAACCGGAATGCAGGGTCTCTACTAGAAGAATGCACATCCTTTTTATGTTCCTTTGAAGATGTAGTGATGAATGCTTTTAAAATGTGTTTGGAGTGGGACATCTAATCTCATTTTCCTCAACAATTCCCAGTACCCAGATATGTGGTAGGCATTGAGTAGCTGAGCAGGGAATTGAGGTTAGGTATCAAATACTGTAGTATTTTGTAACAGCACCGTGGCAATGTGACCTTAAAACTTTGTGATTCCATTTATGTGTTGTGACATGCCACATATTTCTCCTGAATGTATTGAAGGAAGGTGTGGAGTAGGTGGATGATGCAGCCGTGACTTGTGAGAATTGAATGGCATGCCTCATGCGTGTGTGATGCCGGTGGGGATGTTGTATCTAGCTGATGTGATTGCGATGGCTGAGAACTGATCTACCTTTGTGTATACACTACTACTAGGCCTTCAAGATTTTTGAGTTTGGATGAAGATAGTGTCCTGCTGGTGCTGTGGAGGAAATGAATTTGAGTGGTTTGCTTGTTAATAGAAGCAAGAACATTTTACCCTTCCCCAGGATGTTGATTCCTTGATTGATGCTAGTTGATGGAATATGTTGTCACTGTTTGACAGTTGAAAAAAAGGGTTTTCGGATTGGGCACACCTATCAATGAACAAGATATTTACCAGAAAAAAGAAACGTATGCAGTTTGGAGTATGTGTATTTTTTTATCATGTTACTGTATTAGACAAAACAGGAGAAGTTAGAAGTTTGCGAGAGCGCACGCGGTGTGCAGGTGGCTCATCTAGCAGTCAAAAGCAGAGCAGAGGCAGAGACTGGTAGGAGGAAAGCAGATTTCAGTTAGTTGCAGAAAACATTCGATTCAGACCTGAGACTGAATTTGAAATGTACTGGTTCGTTGGTTGGTTGTTGATGAAGTAAAGTAACGAACCATCATCAACTATTGCTGGATACTCAGCTGGTTGATGATGGATGTCTAATCCCCATCTCATGTCAATATGTCATGCCACTTTTGCTCGGCCCTTTGTTTGGGTTTTCTAAGGAAAATGCATGAGAAGGTGATAGGAGAATAAGAATGCCAAACACTTGCATTTTAGAAGAAATTCTAGAATCTAACTATTTATTTATCCAAACACTGCCATTTGGAGAGATTCTTAATGTACAAAGACAATAATCACTATGTGAGAATGAAATTTATATAAAAAAACCTCACTATTTTTAAAAGTTTATGACTATATATATAGTTTATGACATGACTGTATAGTTTATGACAAGAAAATCGATCAGCACCATACTTGGAAAAGCTTTGAAATACGAATCCAGTGATGCTAAACTTGTGTTCTGTAATAAACACGCGCAGTAAAATAACAAGAATTTCCTAAAAAAAAGTAAAATAACAAGAAGAAGAAGAAAAGGAAAAGGGGAACAAAGAAGAGGTGAGGTGAGAATGGGTTGGTTCGGATAATAAACGTAAGGAAGGAGATGGAGGAGATCCGTTCCGAAGGGTGCAGCTGTCTTCGTCTTTTCAAGAAAAGGAAAGGAGATGCCGGATGGAGCGTGGAGCTACTAGGCTCCCAGCCGCAGCCCAGCCCTCAGTTGCGTGCTTGCTTGGTGTTACTGCTGGTCACACCGTCCGTCACCCTCCCAATACATAGACGAAGCACAGCAAGCTAAGGGCATGTTTAGTTGCACCCCAAAATGTCAAATTTTTTAAGATTCTCTGTCACATCGAATCTTTGAACGCATGTATGAAGCATTAAATATAGATAAAAAATAAAATTAATTACACAGTTTAGATGAAATGGACGAGACGAATCTTTTAAGTCTAATTAGACTATGATTGAACAATATTTGCCAAATAACAACGAAAATGCTACGGTAGCGTTTTGCCAAAAATTTTGGCTTCCAAACGGTGCCTAATAAGGCCTCCGAATCGGAGCCGGCCGGCACCGCATGGTCGTCGCGGCATGCACCATTGACCATTGCTGCTCGCCCGCTGCCTCCGTCCCTAATTCCCCATCAACCATCATCAGACTCTCCATCGTCGTCTACGTCCTATTTCTTTCTTTCTCATAGACCAAACGAAACGATCGAGACGTACGGCCGGCAGGTAATTGCTGAGGGTGACTGACATATGAAACTCACTGCCTCGCAACCACGGCTCAACGATCGAACATTAGCTGGACACGCCGCCAAGCAACGGCAATGACGACGACACGCACGTACCAGAGGGTAGGGGACGGCGACGGCCGCGACCAGGCAGTAGTACTGCACGGCGTAGGCGGCGAGCCCCATGGCGGCGGAGACCATGAGCACGGCGTGGAGCGGCATGTGGAGCAGCGCGAGGCCCGACGACCACCCCAGCGCCTTGCCCAGGTCCGACGCCGTGGCTAAGTAGTTGAGCGCCTCCTGCGAGACCCCCAGCGACGACTTGAGCGCCGACGAGTAGGCCGAGAAGTCGAAGTTGGTCCCCGTCACCGCCTGGATCCACACCGTCGCCACCAGCATCGCCCACCGCCGCCACGCCTCGTCCCGGCCGCCGTCGCCGTTCCTCCATCGCTCATGCCGCCGCCCCTCCACATCCGCCATTCCAGCGCCCTCCTCCCCGCCTCGGCCTGGTTGCGCCATGCTTGTTTGATTCTGGAATGATGATTGCAAGGCGCGCGCGCGCGTTGCCTGTCCGTCCGTGCCAACAATCGCTTCCCCCTCCCTCTTTCTTCTCTGCTCAGCTACCTGCTCGGTCGATCGCGCTCCCTATATTTATACATGCACACGAGCTTTCCTGTTTAGTAATAGTAAGTTCATTTCGATCTATTCCATTTGTTTTAAAGTATATAGGGTCTGTTCGGTAAAGCTTAGCTTCACCGGTAAAATTGTTTTTTTTGAAACAACTTCACATGCAGTTTTTTTAATGATGCTGAGTTGTTTTGAAAAAAAATGTTTGGCAAAATAGTTTCACCAACAGCTCATGAGGAAAAGAGCTGGGATAAGCTATTATTTTTAGTTTCATCCCAACTCATGCGGTCATGCCTTTATAAGAGGAGGAGAAAATAAGTGTTTGGTAAAAAAACAGCTCATGAAACTGTTGTGAGCTGTACCAAATAGACCCATTTTATTGGTGGTTTCAGCTTTATTTTATGATAACTCAACCTTTTTTAAAAAAAAATCTGACAAGTTTATAGATAAATATATATATCAACATATAAGGTGCGTACAATACTAGTGGGTTTAATTCGTTTTGAGAAAGAAAATGGTGCCTCTAATGGAAATAAGCTGATTTTATACAAATGCCCGACACGACACACGGTTCGCGGTCTAAAAGATGATGATGTGACATCTTGATAGATCCTATGAAAGATAGCAAAATTGAAAAGGCTTCGGGGACATGAAATCGTGTTCAAGGGGTCCTTGGATGGTCAGGAGAATATCAAAATCACTGTCGAGTCTTCTGGGCTCGGAGGGCAAGGTCTTGTTCACTTACCAAAATCGGAAGCCCCCAAATCGGCACAGCAGTGTCCTATAGCACTGTAGTATTTTTATTTTTATTTGCTAATAATTGTCCAAATATTGATTAATTAGACTCAAAATGTTCGTCTCGCAAAGTACAATAAAACTGTGCAATTAGTTTTTGATTTCATCTACATTTAATACTCCATACATATGCCGACATTTTGATGTGATGGGGAATCTTCTTTTTGCATAGTGGAATTTGGGGGTGAATTTAGGTATCTAAGCAAGGGCCAAGTGAAAACTCACGCTATAGAGAGCAAAACGTTTATGGAATTGTTGTTATCTACGGCAGTAAACAACAAAAAAACAGTAATACCAATTTCTTAAAATGGGCCTAATAAAGGTGGACCAAAACCCCCGCGCACCTCCAAACCAAGGCGACTAGAGATAAAAACGTGGAAGATAAATAAGGTCAAGAATTTTACTAACGAGATGCAGCTTTTGTCCGACTTTTGAATAAGTACACCAATCAAAAAGGACCGTCTCGATGAATCGACTCGTAAAAAAAAGTCTAGTCACCTCCTAAACAAATTTATGTGCCTAACAAGGAGGTTCCTGCTGCACCTATGCAAAGGCATCAAATAAGAGTATCTTATAGATAATTGGCTCTATGGAGTTCTCGACTAAAGAGATCAAAGAGCCGATTGTCATTGAGAACCAGGCTCATCCACTATGCAAAAAGTGGAGCAAAAGTGCCTCTGCAGGTAAAAATGAAGTTGAGAGTAGTAAGCTAGAGTCCAAGTACTTCGAACCAAGGTGGTGCCCTTCAGACTTGACCAAGATGCAATGACGCAAACTTTAGCGCGTTTGTTGTAAGAAAAATCGAGCAAAAAGCCTAGAGTTTCTTGAAAGACAGCCATATGTAAGGTCCAAATGACTAGAGGGGGGGTGAATAGCTTATTTAAAAATCTACAAGCTTCATTAAATAACCACGTTAGTATAAAAGATGGCTAAGCTAATTCTAGCACTAGCTCAACTACACTATGCAAGCCACCTATACAATTCTAGTGAAGCAAGGCTATGATCTCTAATACACACCAACATGACTAAGTCACTAAGCTACTTACTCATATGTGATAAAAGCTACACTAAGCAAACTACACTAAGACTAGTACAAGAAAGTAAAGAGCAAGTAACTTGATTCTTATACCAACGATGTAGAGAAGTAATGCACTCGAAGAATCAATCACAATGACCAACCACAAGAGAAATCCTCAGCAAAGAGATGACACAAGATTTTTACCGAGGTTCACTTGCTTCCCGGCAAGCTACTCCTCGTTGTGGCGATGCACCCATTTGTCAGTTCGCGAGCTAATCGACTATCAAGAGTTGAGCCCTCGGCGGGCGCCGCACAACCGCACACAAGATGGGGATCCTCCAAGCCACGAGCTCCACTAGAGTATCCAATTTGCGAACTCCCGAGGGAAAGGATCAAGAACCCCTTACAACACTTGGTGAGGGCTCCAACAATCTTCAATTGTGAGCTCAATCACCTCCGCTGCTTCAAGCCATCTACCGTGTCGGGAAACACGGAAGAGTAACAAGAAATCCGCAGCAACTCGAAGATCAAGTGCCTCTAGGATGCAACTCTCAAGCAATGCACTTGAATCTCACTCAATCTCATTCAAGATGTGCAACTAAGCAAAGAGATGAGTGGAGGGGTTGTTCTCTAGCTCAAAGGATGTCTCTAGATCTCAAAATGTGCAAGAGATACCCTCAAACCCCGGCCAACTTCTATTTATAGCGAAGGGGTACGCAGCTAGCCGTTACCGGACGACGCAGTTAAAAATGAGATGACCGGACGCACCGATCAGGGTGACCGGACGCGTCCGGTCACTACAGGACAAGCGAAAATAGTGCACGTCAGAAGTAGCCGTTGCCGTGACCGGACGCGCTCCAGCGTTTGACCGGATGTGCTGCACCCGGCGTCCGGTTGGAGTCCAGAGAGCTCCCACCGTGACCGGACGCGTCCGATCGGCTCTACGTACAGATCTGCCCCTCTGGGTGCCTGACCGGACGCTCCGGTTCCGTGAGGGACTGGACGTGCTGGTTGCAAACCCTAACACCCGCGTGCCTGACAGCTGCGAAGAACTGACCGGACGCGTTCGGTCAAACCGTGACCACGTCCGGTGCAGCGTCCGATCGCCCTGGTGGTCTCTGTTCACCTCCGTTTCTTTTCCGACTTCCGGCGTAGTTGAAAAAAGGCGTTTCACTTCCCTAAAAAGCACCGAATCCCGCCTCGCAAGCTCGGCGGGAGGGAGAAGAACCCAAACCCCTCTCTACCGCTCAAACTCCACCACCTTTGCAAATGTGCTAACACCACCAAATGTACACCACCATGTGCATGTGTGTTAGCATTTCATAAACATTTTTCAAGGCATTATGTTAGCTCTCTACTAGATCCTAATGTATATGCTCAAGACATTGATCTAGTGACACTTGATTCCCGAGCTAACCGTGATTGCCCCTCTTGATAGTCGGCTATGTATCCTAAACCCGGTCAATCACTTCTCTACTCATCTTAGACCGGCAAAAGGAAAACCTTATGGTTATACCTTTGCCTTGCGCTCTTAGATCCTTCTCTTCCACTTGATCATAATGTCCATCAATTTATGTGCATTGCTTCATGATCGTCATTTCATGTCCATGCACCATCTCTTTGTGATCTTGTGGCCACCACTCCTTGCTACGTACACTTTCATCACATGTGTTGCTTATGCCTAACTTAAAACAATTAACACATGGCATTAGCAACTTGGTGTCATTAATTACCAAAACTAAACTTGGGCTTTCACCGTATACAATATCGCCCATAAAACAAAGCAACTGATAGCTTGACATCGTTGCTTTGTTGCTACATGTTTTAAAACTCCCATATGCCCCGCTTTAAAAATAAGGTGGCATATGTTGATAGCATAAAGGGCCAGATGAGGTTATATTATCTTGGGAGGTTGAGATGTCGAAAGTTCTGAGTTGTGCAAGACTCCTAGGGATTAGGAGTTGGCTCGAGCGTCAGAACTCAGAAGTTCTGACTTTCCCTATTTGAGTCTAGCTATTCTTAATTCTGATCCATCAAACTCCTCTAATCTTATGGAAAACTTGCAGATTGTGTCCTTGGAAGGTTTTCAACTGGGAGAATGTCACACCCCCAATATATATTTTGGAGGATCACTGTCGATTGAGGTATCCAATACACAATCAACAAAATCAATCTATCTTACCTATTATCTTCTACCTGAAGCTCTTCCAACACTCTTGTTGGTCCATCACTTCTTTCAACGAGATTTGCCAGCTTTTAGGTGACTTTGCCAATCGTAGAACACCCCCATCATGTTTCTCCCCGCTAGGTCTTCCCTTTGCAACTTTCACAGGCGAAGAAGAGTGTCTAATCGGCCTCGTCGACCTGCTAGTCAACATCGCCGTTGAGATCTTCCTTCACTGCATGTGTATTTAGACCGTGTGTGGCGTCCATGCACAGTGTCAGCATCAACGGGTTGGGCTGGGCGATGGCCGTCATGCTAGACAGCTTGCTGAGCCCAGGCAGAGCTTCAACAGCAACCAAGGTGAAGGCCGGTGCATGAGCGGTCCTTGCTGACTGCCTGCGACGCCTCCGTCTTTGGTGCTTCCTTCGTCTTCGTCGTCGGCGACCACCGGTGGCGGCAACGGTGGTGTCCGTCGTGGCCCCACCATGGTCCAGTGAACTACCAAGGTCCGCCGGCCTATCGGGGCGATCCGAAGCACGTGCAACGCCCGAGCTCCGAGAACCCACGTGCCTTGGCTGCTTGCAGTCATGCGCAATGTGTCAACAACTCCTGCACCGCAGACATCGTTGGGGTAGCTTGCAGGTAGCCACCCGATGCGCGGGGGAGAGGCAGTTGAAGCACTTGCCGCAAAGATTGGCTGGGATGCGCCTCGGTGGTCGACGCTTCGCTGGCTGGCCCCCATGTGCTAGTTCTCGTGGCACGGCCACGACGGTCTCCGGTTGCATCGCCTGCCGGAGGAGGATCTCCCGCCAGCCATCGGCGTCGGGGGCGGAGACATGTCTGCAATGTCTGAGGCCCCGGCGTGCCGGGATGCGGCCCTCCACCGGCCAAGCCGACATGCCGTGCACTAGCTATGGGCGTGGCCGACGGCGCTTCCTCCCGCCCCGACCAGCACCCTGGCGACCCGACACCACCCCGCCACGGCCCAAAGCCAGAGGCTGGGTGAGCGACACGGTGAAAGCCCAAGTTTGGTTTTGGTAATTAATGACACCAAGTTGCTAATGTCATTGTGTCAAGTGAATTGAGTTAGACATAGCAACACATGTGATGAAGGAACAAGGAGCATATGGTGCATGGATATAAAATGACGATCATGGTGGAGATGCACATGAAATGATGATCATGGTGATCAAGCATGAGGAGATGGACATGGAACAAAGGGATCATGGCAAAGGTATAATCATAGGGTTTGCTTTTGCCGGTCTAAGATGAGTAGAGAAGTGATTGATCGGGTTTAGGATTGATAGCCGACTATCAAGAGGAGTAATCACGGTTAGCTCATGAATCAAGTGCTACTAGGTCATCATCCTGAAGCATATGCATTAGGATCTAGTAGAGGGCTAACATAACGCCTTAAAAAATGATTGTGAAAATGCTAACACACATGCACATGATGGTGTACACTTGGTGGTGTTAGCACATTTGCGGGGTTCAAGCATTTTCGAGGAAATGAAATGCCTATTTTCCATTGCGCCGGAGGCGAGAAAAGGTGGCGAAAGTCCGGAGTGTTTATCTCTGAAAAACTCCAACCAGACGCTAGACCGGACGCGGTCCAGGGTGGACCTGCACGTTCGGTCAGTTCAAACCACAGGCAGAGATGCACGCATGAAGGTCACAGACCGGCGTGTCCGGTCCCTCATGAAACCGGAGCATCCGGTCACGCACCCAGTGGGCAGCGCGTGTCTTAGTACCGATCGGACGCGGTGGCGCGTTCGGTCACGTGCGACCGGACGCATCCGATCGCGTGAGGAGCTCTCTGGACTCCGATCGGACGCCGGGTGCAGCGCGTCCGGTCAAACGGTGTAGCGCATCCAGTCACGACAACAGCTCTATCTGACGTACACTGCTATTGTTTGTCCTATAGTGACCGGACACGTCCGGTCACCTGACCGGTGCGTCCGGTCATCATGATTTTCACTACGTTGTCTTGTAATGGCTAGTTGCTTACCCCTTCACTATAAATAGATGGTGGCCGGGTTTGGGGGTTGGCTCTTGACTCTTTGAACACTTGAGACATACTTTGAGCTAGAGAACTTCTCCTCCACTCATCTCCTTGCTTGGTAGCATACTCTAGAGAGATTGAGTGAGATTCAAGTGCATTGCATTGAGAGTTGCATCTAGTGGCACTTGATTTCTTGAGTTTGCTGCGGATTGCTTGTTACTCTTGGGTGTTTCCCGACATCCTAGACGGCTTGGAGTAGCGGTGGTGTTGAGCTCGTGATTGGAGATTGTTTTGAGCCTCACCAAGTGATTGTGAGGGGTTCTTGAGCCTTCCCCACGGGAGTTCACGAATTGGCTACTCTAGTGGAGCTCGTGGCTTGGAGAATCCTCATCTTATGAGTGGATGTACGGCACCCGCTGAGGGTTTGACTCTTGATAGTCAATTAGCTCGTGATCCATCAAGTGGGTGCATCGCCACAACGAGGAGTAGCTTGCCAGGAAGCAAGTGAACCTCGGTAAAAAATCTTGTGTCATCTCTTGCCGAGGATTCTCTTTATAATTATGTGTGATTGATTCTTTGGATACATCTCATCTCTACACTGTTGGTATAAGAATCAATTCACTCCCCTTTTTATTCTTGCATTTTATCTTGTCTAGTGTGCTTAGCGTAGTTTGTATCACATAGGAGTAAATAGCTTAGTGACTTAGCTTTGTTAGTGTGAATTAGAGATCATAGTCTTGTTCACTAGAATTGTATAGGTGGCTTGCTTGGTATAGTTGAGCTAGTGCTAGAATTAGCGTTGCCATCTTTTATACTAACAATTATTGATTAGTGAAGCTTGTAGATTTTTAAATAGGCTATTCACCCCCCTCTAGCCATTCGGACCTTACACACGGACATCGCAGGCCACGTCAATGACCTCAGTGGTTGCGGCTCCCGACGAAGCGCATCCAGGTAGGGCGCTATGGAGGTTGGCGTCACTCCAGTGTCAGAGTCATCGCTGAGGTCGTCATCCGCCCAACGCCGGGCCTTGGGCCGTCCCTCCGCGGTGCCTCCTGTATGGAAAGGGGCGGCATGGGGGGACAAGGTGGACGACGGGCTTGGAGCGAGGGCAATACTGTATATCGGCCATGGGGGTGCAGCGTTCGCATTCTCATCCTCGCCTTCCAGGACGTCCTCAATGGGAAATTTTTTTATTTTTAGTCCAAATTTGAAACAAATTTTAAATTTAACCCGGGTTTAAAATTTTTTTTAAATCTAACCCGTTTGGCCCCACCACCATGCATGGCGGGGCAAATGCACTGAACCCCGCCATGCATGGTGGCGAGGTGCAGTTCCCACGTGGCACGCTGACGTGGCAGCCACCCGGACGTACCCCGCCATGATGGGTGACGGGGTAGGCCAAACCCGCCACCCATCATGGCGGGTTGCACCCCGGACGCCACTAATTAGAGCGCTGGCCGGTTGATGCTGCTGCGCGCCTGTGACCATGCAGCTTTGCTGCAACTTTGCTGACGCACGATGGGAGTGCATCCTGCAGGTGTAGCGGCTAGTGCATGCGCCAGGCTGTTCAGTCAAGTCAGGTCACCTCGGTTCTTGCATGCACCCATATATTTATATTTATTCATTTAATTAAAGTCTATTATGTCTCACTATATCATATTTTACTATTTCTATTTAGATGTGAGATTTATGTTTAATTAGTGTAAATTAATTATTTGTAAGGGATAGTCCGAATTATTTGAACAATTATCTAATCATTTTTTGTATTTTTTATTATTTGTATGTTTTATTTGGTTCCCTTTTGAAATTTTTTAATTCGGCTTTCATAGAAATAATCTGGCTAATTTTTTGATTTGTTTGGTACTCCCATGGCTGCCTGGCTACCTGAGATAACTAATGGCAAATGTGTCAATCTATTTTGCATACTTGCACACATGGGCAAAATTGCAAACATTAACAACTGAATCTTGAGGTCATCATCTGCTAAACCAGGTGGCAAAGAGCGGCATATCAAGCAGCGTGCTACCGGTGATATCTGATTACTGTACTACCCAGTGGTTAAATTTCTGGTTACTGTCAAAAGTGAAAAAGGCTATGGATCTGTTCGGCTGGAATCATTCACCTTGTGAACAAATAATTCATATAACAGTACAATGTGTGAATAACGGTGCTTACTATAGTATTTAGATATCCATAGATATGGATACACAGTAAAAGTTGCAGTTCTAGAGACTTAAGATAATTTTAGAAACTGATTCTTTTAGGGACAGATGGAGTAACTCTTTATTACTGCTAGACTAATAGTACTATAAAAATATTGTATAGACACACATCAAGGTTCTCAGGAAGTTTTCTTAAATTTGTCTACAATTATCAAAAAATAGTACCTACATTTTTATATATAGATACGTTTATTATTCAAGTTTGCTTATTTTGATGACAATTATCATAGATCATTAAGCTAGTACATTTTGTACTTAATATATTAGTACATTTTGGACATAGGTAGGCCAGTTTATACACTTTCCACATAAGCTGTACAAAAAAGAAGTGGTAATAAAAGAAGATCTGATTTAACTTTTGCTTTTTAGTACAAATGAGAGTGGTGTCAACGTTATATATATAAATATTTGTCAAAAATTAAATTTTTTTACTCCTCATAAACGAGATTTGTATTATTTTTGGGACATCTATTGCTTTACAGTACTCCTAAACAGAGGGAGTACAATGAGCTCATGCATGGTACTGGTGTGATGTTCTTAAATACTCCATCTGTCCCAAAATAAGTGTCACTATAGCTTTTGTGCTGACCAAACTTTTTTAAGTTCGACTAAATTAACATTTGCATATCTGATTAAGTTTATTATAAAAATAGATTCAATGATCTATATAATGATACTAATTATGAACTACAATTATTAATATTTTCTTATATATTTGGTTAAAGTAAAAAAACGTGTGACTCCTCGGGAAGAATGACACTTATTTAATCAGATATCACCGGTAGCACGCTGCTTGATATGCCGCTCTTTGCCACCTGGTTTAGCAGATGATGACCTCAAGATTCAGTTGTTAATGTTTGCAATTTTGCCCATGTGTGCAAGTATGCAAAATAGATTGACACATTTGCCATTAGTTATCTCAGGTAGCCAGGCAGCCATGGGAGTACCAAACAAATCAAAAAATTAGCCAGATTATTTCTATGAAAGCCGAATTAAAAAATTTCAAAAGGGAACCAAATAAAACATACAAATAATAAAAAATACAAAAAATGATTAGATAATTGTTCAAATAATTCGGACTATCCCTTACAAATAATTAATTTACACTAATTAAACATAAATCTCACATCTAAATAGAAATAGTAAAATATGATATAGTGAAACATAATAGACTCTAATTAAATGAATAAATATAAATATATGGGTGCATGCAAGAACCGAGGTGACCTGACTTGACTGAACAGCCTGGCGCATGCACTAGCCGCTACACCTGCAGGATGCACTCCCATCGTGCGTCAGCAAAGTTGCAGCAAAGCTGCATGGTCACAGGCGCGCAGCAGCATCAACCGGCCAGCGCTCTAATTAGTGGCGTCCGGGGTGCAACCCGCCATGATGGGTGGCGGGTTTGGCCTACCCCGCCACCCATCATGGCGGGGTACGTCCGGGTGGCTGCCACGTCAGCGTGCCACGTGGGAACTGCACCTCGCCACCATGCATGGCGGGGTTCAGTGCATTTGCCCCGCCATGCATGGTGGCGGGGGCCAAACGGGTTAGATTTAAAAAAAAATTTAAACCCGGGTTAAATTTAAAATTTGTTTCAAATTTGGACTAAAAATAAAAAAAATTCCTCAATGGCGACCAGTGACTCAGCCACAACCGTGGCAGGGATAGCGCCCGGTGGCAGTGACGTCGCTGGTGTCGAGGGAGTCCACGACAGCTGCATCTTCGTCTTGGCATCTGGTCGTGGCGGCGGAGGGGGTGAGGAGGCACCAGACTCCGGTGAGGATGGCGTGGCCTCCATGAACGGAAGCAGAGGCGGCGGCAACACGGCGTCCACGCCCAGCTAGGGCGCGATGGGCCCGGCGGCCGTCGCTGGTGGGGACATGGTGGCGGTGCCCCACGTCAGGGGCTGCGAGGCCAGTGGCGATGTCCACGGAGGCACCTCAGCGCCAGCTCCGGCGGGGATGGGCTCGGGGATGTACTCGATGCTGCCGTTGATGGAGGTGGTGGCCGCCGCGGTGGTTCCTTGCATCGTCAGTGGCGGGGGTGTGGAGCTGCAGGCGGCCGTGAAGGTGCCCGTTGTCGGCGGCGGCGCGGGCGGCGCTCCATCGCCGGATCCCGCAGGGGCGGGCTCGGTGGCGGCTGCAGCGGCAGACCCCGGCGGTGGCGGTGTGACCAGATCGGGATCCCGTGGAGGCACACCGGTTCTGGTTCTCGCGGTGGTGTCGGGAGTGGGGAGTGGAGGGGAGGTGGAGGGAGATGGGGGCGCGGGGGGCGCCGGCGCCGGGGTGGTCAGCGCCGCCAGCGGCATGGGTGGCGCAGTCAGCATGGGCGCCGCCGCCTAGGGGAGGTGGAGGAAGCCGTTCCAAAGCCTTTATATCAAGCAAAGGGACATTTCGATGAATCGGCTCATAAAAAAAAGAAGTCCAAACACCACCTCAGCAAATATATGTGCCTAACAAGAAGAAGGTTCCTGCTGCGCATCAAGGAAAAATCTCTTATAATTGGCTCTACTGAGGTCTCGAATGAAGAGATCAAAGAACCGATTGTCATTGAGAGCCATACTCAATCCACTATGCAAAAAGGGAGTGAAATGCCGCTGCAAGTAAAAATGAAGTTGAGAGCAGTAAACCGGAGTCCAAGTACTTCCAACCAAGGTGGCGTCCTTGCTTGACTAAGATGCAATGGCACAAACTTTAGTGTGCTCGTTGTAAGAAAATCAAGCAAGAATTGTAGAGTTGCTTGAAAGATGGCCGATATACAGTATTGCCATTAGAAAAATATGGCCGATGCATGCATCGGTCTCTTAGAACAAAATAGCCGATGGCTTGACATCATTGCTTTGTTGTCATATGTTTTTAAAACATTCATATGCACCGCTTTAAAAACAGAGGGTATACGTTGAAAGCAAAAAAGGGTAAGATGAGGTTATATTTACTTGGGAGGTTGAGACGTCGAAAGTTCTGGCACTCGTTGATCCAAGTTGCGCGAGACTACTAGTCCTAGGTCTCTAGAGCTGGGTTGGGCGTCACAAGTTTCTACTTTCCCTATGAGTCCAGCTATTCCCAATTTGAATCCAAACTTCTCCGATATCATGGAAAACTAACTTGCTGATTGCGTCCTTGGAAGGATTCCTTTTCGGATAAGACCGTTTGAGGTATCGTCTAATACGTAATCGACAAAATCAATCTAACTTACCTTTTATCTTCTACCTCAAGCAGTCAAGCTCTTCCAGCCTCTTGTTGGTCCATCACTTCTCTCGACGAGATTTCCCGGCGTTTTAGGTGGCCTTGCCAATCCTAAAACACCCCACCATGTCTCTCCCCGACAAGTCTTCCCGAGAGACGTTCGTGGGGTTCACAGACAAAAAAACGAGCATCTAATCGGCCTTGTTGACCTGCTGGTCGGCATCGCCCTTGGGGTCTCTCCCTTCACTACGTATCTAAGTTGTGTATGGCCTTAGACGATCTAGCCCCTACCAGTACGTAATCATTGTCAACAACCTTATTATTAGTTTAGTCATCTAATAGTATTTGTATTGTATTGCACGTCCAAGAACTTGTATTGTACACTCCCTTAATCTATCTGTAGAGAGTTAATTCATCAAGTGGCTGCTGGTTAATGAATGGAACATCAGAACATGCATACGAATCTAATCCAGGCTATGTATAAGCTGTGTTCTCGGCTTGCATGCATGTGCTCATTATTTAGATGCTACTTGAGCAGCCTGGTTGGATTGTATGTATCATGCAATGCATGGAAATGGCTGTATGATTGATGTACAGGCATCCATCTTGGATCGATGGATGGCACACAGAGAACAGAGCACGACCAGGGTTTTGTTTTGGCCTTATTAGAAACAGCAGACACGCAAATTATTTGTTGTGAGAGAAAAGCACTGTAGCATGGCTAATAAGTTGGGCTGATAAGTTTAAACGAACATGCCGTAGGAGTAGACGTGACATATGCAATCAAATCGAAATCAAAATCAGCATCTAAGTACAGGAGTGAGTATATATTCTATGAATCGTAACCAATGAAATTTACAAATCAGGCATCAGCTTGGCTGCTAAGCGTATAGCGTCCCGGAAAGCATATAAAACCAGATATGCACATGCAAATTGAATCTCCCTAGCTGCCATCTTTGTCCCTCTCGTGTATATATATAATACTTATAATAAGCAGAGTGCAGACAAATTAAAAAAAATCCCATGAGGGCATGAGGCGGAGTGAATGACAATAGGATTACAAAGCTTTTCAGACCAAATTACGTACATTTGTCTTTTGTAACCTGAAAACAGCTGCGGTGCTGCTGCATGTTTTCAAGCAGCGGGCCGGCCGGCGGCTCATCGATCATACATCAAGTCCTGACTGGGACTGGCAGTCCTACTACTCCTACGTCATACATCAACATCTACTACTCTCTACATCTTCGCCTCGTTTAGTTGCCCGATTCGGGGGTGGCAAACTTTGCACAGTGCCACCCCCGAACACTGTAGCACTTTTGTTTTTTAGTGGTAATAATTGTCCAAATTTTGATTAAATAGGTTTAAAATGTTCGTCTCGCAGAGTACAACAAAACTGTGTAATTAGTTTTTGATTTCATCTACATTTAGTACTCCATATATGTGCCGACATTTTGATGTGATGGGGAATCTTCTTTTTGCATAGTGGAATTTGGGGGTGAATTTTGGAATCTAAACAAGGCCCTTGTACAGTTGTACTTACACATGTTAGCTGACCCTAACAATGTTAGTTTATAGTACCGGTATATATAGTTTACGACTTAGGAGACTTGTTATTATATTCGTTAGCAGCCTCCTGATGCGGCGCAGATTCTCTAACTTGAAGAAGAAAAGTCACGGGTAACTTTGGCTGGCCCCGATCCCCTACATTCCTTATCCAACGGCTGCCTTTCATCAATGTTTTAAGAATCAGTCAGCCCAGCCCATATGATAGCCCAAACAAAGGCTCAGCTGACGAGAAGAGGAATAAACAAACTGCAGCGGCTAAATGTATTTTTGGCGCGTGAATGAGTGGCGATGGCACCATTTTGGTGCCAGATTGCATTGTGCCGGGCGTACGGGGCAAGCGCCGGCGATGGCACCTAGTCATCTCATTTCAACGGCGAACGGCTGCGGACACGATTTTGACACCTGAGCAGTGAGCGCATGTTGCCGATCTAATACGTGCGGCGGCTGCTGCTGCTGCTGCTGTTGTTGTGCGTGGACGGCAGCAGCAGCATCGTCGCGAAATCCTTGTCGTCGGAGCTCGTCATCTTCCTGCTCGTGATCTTGCTTTTCTACAGGTAGCCAAAATTAACCTTCTTTCTGTTTTATTTTTCATAAGCCAAAAAATTCAGACCTACTCGTTTTTGTGTAGTATTCGTTGAGTCATTCCGATTCAGACATGGCAGAACCTAACAAGTAAGTTAGGTTTACCTTTTAATTTATTTTTCTTTGTTTGCATCCAGACGTGCCGCCTTGCAATTAATATACATTTATTTTTCATGTAGGGAGAATGTGATTCCTACTTGGTTACCTTGGATATTGGTCAGAAATTCAAGAACTTGGAGGATGCTTGGTCTTTTGGGGTAGATTATGGAGGTCATGCAGGTTTTGAGGTTAAGAAGAGGTACACAAATGTTGGTTCTGATGGAAAGGCGACTTCTTTTAGATATGTGTGTGCTAAGGAGGGTCGTAGAGCACAAGACAAGAGGGATCATGCCACCAAAAATCCTCGAGCTGAAACAAGAATATGTTGTCCAATTCGGATGGGTCTAACATTAGATCATGTGGCTGGAAATTATGAAGTATTTGATCTGGTGCTTGCACACAATCATGTTCTTCACTTGCCGCAAACCATTCATTTGATGGCATGCTTCGATATAAGTTTATGTCTCACAATCACAAGTTTCTGAATCTGGCATATCAAGCAGCAAGCTCTGCAGAGTGTTGCCTAATCGTTGCTACAGGGGAAGGCTATTTTGTTCTTTTGGGGTGAACGTGGTTAACACTTGCTCATATTATTTGGCTAAATTGTGCCAATTGATGTGCTGTAAAAGCGGCTGAGGTTATTTTGGTTGTTTGGATCATGAGCGCTATACAAAATATTTAAGTGCAATGGTTGTTGAATTTGAATTTAAAATAGTGTCTGTATATATTCATGCATTGAATCAGCCTCTATTCTCGTTTTATTTGTGTCTCCCCCATCAAGCTGGGCTTATTTCTCCAAATCTGAGCTTTATTTGGACCATGATCTTCCTGTGGGCTAACTGTTGTATGTGGAGAAAGTTGAGAGAAGTAGCAACCCTTAGATCTGGATTGAGTGGCATCCGGAAAGGCTAAAGTCACCGGTGACTTTTCTTCACAAAGTTAGAGAACTCCTGATGATGGTCAATCTCTTTATTTGGACTCTCATCAATCTCAGCTTCCATTTTTGTACAAAAAATTGCAAAGATTCTTTTAGCAACTAATGATCTTTGTCTTCTAGGTCTGAACATGCATGAACCGAAGGAAATATGTGCACATACTGACTACTCTTCCCATCCCAAAATATATACATTATTTATGATGCTGAATGAGAACCATTAGTTCCGTTGTGACATGTTTTGATATTTTACTTCAATTCTTTGACCATGTTTACAGTTGTTCTCTTTGTGTGCATGCACTGTTTTATTTTATTTTTTCATAAATAATGCTCGTTTTGTCATGGCTACGAAGAAATGCGAATACTTGGCTACCACCTACTACTAGCGTACTGTAGTAAACTTGACGTTCACCAACGAGCAAGCTAAGAATTCAAAGTTCAAACAATAGATAAAAATAAAAATAAACGCATGAGGCGTGACCAGGAGCTGGCTGCTATTTGTACCAAACCAAGCTGAAATGAGAGGCTGCTACTTTCAGTGACCGTCCGCACAAGACAAATATGCAAAAACTCGCATACATGACTGGAGCTAGACGTTTCTGCATTCAGATTCAGATTTCGTTTGCAAAAGGGGCAATTGTGTGGCCCATTTCTGTTTTCTTTAATAAGGGACGTTCCTTTCTGATTTGGGTGTGATGGAGAGATGCCTGGATTGTTGTTGTGGGCTGATAAACGTGGAGGTTACTTTCATGGGCCTGATAGCCCACTGCTTCGAGGCCCGCAGGGGCCTCCCGCCCTTTTCATGGATGGGCCATGGGCCATTCCCTATCTCTCCTCCTGCTCTGCTCTCCCTCACTGTCGTCGACGGCGGCGGCGAACCAGCTTTGCTCTGGGAAGCAAGCGGCGGTCATGGCTGGTACTGATAGGGCATCTTGCTTGCTTAGCTTCAGTGAGGCACTAAAGTCAGGATCATACATCTAGTGATCTAGGACAGCGAACAATCTAGTGAGGCACTAAAGTTGTTTCTTTATATGGCACAATCTATTTCAGAAGTTCAGAGTCGCGTTGCTGTCTCTGTCTGTCGTACGCAAACAACTGGCCTGGTCTGGTCCACGCTAGCTTGAGTCCTCCACTATTCACATAATCACATATAACTAAAATGTATGACGGGTCCTTCTCCGCGCCAAATCTCTGCACCGAAGCTGCCTCGCATATGTTGCTCTGTCTGACTGTCAGTAACTGGTATGAATCTGAAACATGTTAACTCGAGTCCTTCTCTCTTCACATGTAACCTGGATGGAGTACTCCATTTCCAACTAGGTGATACACCCCGCATTGGGGTGGGAATCATAACGATAAACTGTAAATTGACAATTGAGGATGTTCTCGTAGTCAGAAATCCTTGCCGATGAGATGGAAGAATCTGCAAACTTGAAAGCTGTTTTGGACTGACTTTTGAGCAAAATATGACATTGACTACATGATGATGTGGAAAATATATTCGCCCTGTTCGGCAGGCTGTTTCTACGGCTTATAAGCCGGTTGTGGCTGTTTTGCTGTGAGAGAAAAATACTGTTTCACGGCTGATAAGCCGTGCTGATAAACTCAGCCGAACAGGATGATTATAAATTCATAGGGTGACCGATGCATGACTACTGGTTTGTTGCTTAACTACATCGAGTACATGAGGAAGACAATGGCACATTCCTTGCATGTCTTAGTTTTGAGATTGCTGGATCCTTCACTATAGCTATTGCGTTTGTGTTGGAAAGGCTAATAGAACAGCATCGGAGGGCGGACGGGCCAGTGGCCCAGTGGCTAGCTGCCTAGCTCCCGAGGATGGGAAGCAGCCGGCGGGGGTTCGAACCCCCGCACCGCACTTGGCCTCCTAGCATCGGTTTGGGCCTTTGAAAGCCTACATGACAAACCGAACAGTTAAGATTCAAATTTAGCATCTCCAAGAGTTTGCAAAATTTACTTGGCAAATATCGTGATTTGACAACTCACTAAAATATATGGCAAGTAAAAAAATAGACTCTCTCTAAGAGTTTGACATTTGGACTTGGTAAAATAAGAAGAAACCCGCTAAGCGAACGAATAATCCCGCTAAGAAACGAAGAGCCCCACTTAAACATGCACGCGAAGCCGGATGCGCGAGCGATGCACGCTCGCGCTCAACGCGCAAATATGCGCGTGGAGGGGGGGAGATTTGTCAAGTTTTGCTAAAATTTGCCAAGTTGGATGTCAAACTGTTAGAGCACAATTTTTCCTATTTTACCAAAAATAGATGGATGCCAAGTTGATTTGGCAAACTCTTGAAAATGCTCAACTGCATCCAGTTATATTGTTGTATAGTGAAAAAACTATTTAACCTGTATACAACATGTCAGACATGAATGAAGCAATTCTTTTTTTTTCTTACCTGCTGGACTCTGTCTAATACACCACACACAGCTCATTTATTCCTTTCAATGTATAGAGGTTAGCTAGATTGATTACTTGTTGAATACTTTGACTGATTACATTTACAGAATGTTGAAGGACCGAAAACGGCGACCAGAGGGGGGGTGAATGGGAGCCGTAAAATTTCTCTCGAAATATTTTTGGCCGCTGTCCCAAAATCACCGCCAAACACAAGCAAGTCCTCGAAACTAAAATACCCAAGCCAACTAGTGACGAGAGCACTTTAAAACAATTACTCAGAACAGTAGAAATCCAACACAACAGACGGAACTCAAATCGGAGCTCAAACAAATAAACTGCGGATGAAAATTGCAAGCTCTAGAAATATTGCCAAACAGAGAACAGGGAAACAACTAGCTTCTGTTGAGCACTGACGTATGTCACTAGGCTCTGCTCGTTGTCTGAAAGGAGACTTGATGAACCAGGACACATGAACAGAGAACACAAGAAGCAATGAGAAGGGCACGCCTGCAACACAAGCAGAGAGACAGCAGCTCCAGACTGTTGTGCTAGAGGGAGTACTCAGGCATGACGAGCAACCCACCAAGGGCCAGCACTGCTGTGCTTGTTTACTCGGTGCTGGTCAAGGATGAACGCAGGAAGCTGAGAAGAAAATGAGTTATCCCTCAACCGTGAATCCAAAAACAAGTAGGAGGAAGTAATATAGTACTTCAAAGATCAGCCAATAAATACTTGTAGTAACTCACGAAAGCCAGAACTGAGTCCAAGTCCAATCAATCAAGGATGTATTTAAAATCAAGAAAGAGCTGCTGTACTGCAAGAGAATGGAAACACCCTGCACCAGAGAACGTGATTGGCCAAGCAAAGCCTAGGCAGGCAGAGCTCCTGCTGAGCAAATCCAAAAGGCCACCAGGGTCTCACGGCGAGCAGCTGCTCGGCGGTGACAAGCTGCTTGCCAGGAAGGGCCGGACTTGCCAAATCGACAAGAACAAATCGAACCGAGAGGGGCCGTTCTGACTGGCGCACTGCAGCCTAACACCGGTGGAAAATGAACAGAGAAACGCCCAGGCCCTTGCTGTTCGGGCTACTGGAGCACGACAGGGTCTGCACTGCCGACATCGCTGTTCCCAACCTGAAGACCGAGAGAACGACTAGAACTGACGGGCAACACAAGATAAAGGATGAGCGTTGCTTCTAGGAAGCAAGTACGACACCTGTGTGCCAGCTCTGGTAACGCTCCTGTAAAAATCCCATGTGCCAGCGCCTCAACTCGCGAAGAACAGACGAAGAACAGCTACGAACAGAGAAGACGCGCCGACAACAAAATCGAAGAAAAACTTGACCAAATCACAACGATTCGTTCTCAAACTTCGCACAGACCAAATTCACCTTGGTACAAACCTATCCCCAAAAATTCATCGCCTGGGATTGAACAAATCTTCGGGAAAATCAGATCAAGGCCAAGAACACGAAAAAGTCGCCCGAAGAGAAAATCGTCGATTTCTCCGTGCTCGAGTTGATTTAGTCCAAATAACCATTAGGATAGCTTCAACTCATGTCATAGCTCGAATCAACGCAAAAAGAACGACTCAAAACGGTCTCAAATCGACGAATCAAGCCATGAAAGAGGAGGGGGAAAAGAGGAACGTGAAGAAAACGAAAAACACCGTAGACACAACTCAAGAAATGACTCCCGGAGGACAAGAGGTGGTAAGGGCCACCATTCCCACTTGAAAAACTCAGATTCAACAAAGTTGACCTCTCTCTCACAAGCAAAGCAACTAAAGGAAGGAAACCCTAAAAGGATGAAACAAAATGAGATGGGTGGAGAGGTGGAGATGGCTTGGGGCTGCCATCCCCTATATATCAGGGCTATAACACATTCCCCTAAATGCCCCTGGATACATAAGAGCTAAACCATCAAGCCCAAGGGCGTAGAGGTCCAACCCAGTCTTCATGTTGATCCGACGGCCACCGCGCCTCCTCACCGGTAGCTTCGCCTCGACGCGACCTCCCCGATGCCGCCACGTGCCGTCCGTTCCTCCTCGGAACCTCCGTCCGGGTTTTGAGGCCCAAACCCGTAAACCCGCCTCCGATGGTTTTGAGGCCCAAACCATCAAACCGCTCCGAGAGTAGCGTACTCCATACGCATCCCCCGCCATCCGACGCGTGTCACCTCCCCGGTCAACACGGTCACTCCCATGTCTTCTCGCGCTTGTCGATGTCCCAAGTGTCAGCCACCGCGGCTAGTCACCCGGCCTCCGGGTCCCTCGGTCCAAGCCTTACGTCCGTCCTTCACCCCTCCGGTCCATCGGCACGGCACGTCCTCCTTGACCTTCACCTCGCCGTCGGCTACCGCCTCCGTGCTCCACACATGCACAACACAAGCCAAGAGACATGTCGCACACAAGGCTTTCGCCAAGGTAGGGTTAGTCACCACTCAACCTACTTCGTGGATCACATTGACAATCACTCATCATAAAACGAACACACAAGGGTACTTGTCAACCTTGTGTTCGCAATCTCCCCCTTGATGAGTGCATTGTCAACACCAATACACGAACAGCTTGAGCAAAAGAAAAAGAAGAAGAAGAGAAAATAAGGAGCTCAACCAAATGACCGAAAGCCAAAGAAAAGCTGAACCGGGTCATTTGAAATGAGCAAAACTTGGTCCCCAAAGACATGGGCAACGGCTCGACGCAACCAAGTAAAACAAAGCTAGCCCTCAAGAAGAGGCAACGGGCTCAACACCACTAGCAAAGCTCGAAAGGTCGAAAAACTGCTAGACCCTCCAGAAGAGGCAAAGGCTCAACACATCTAGCAAAAGCAACTCAAATGCGACTCCCCCTGAACAAATGCAACCTCTCTCAAATGAATGCACGAAATGGAGACTTCTCCCCCTTTTAACAACTTATCCCCCTTGTTGACATGGTGAGTGTGACATATCTCTCCCCTTTGTTGACACATGCACTTATCAAGCTAGAGCCCAAGGATTACAACTCCCCCTCAAAACATGCTATGAATGCAGAAATGCACAAATGCAGAAGCTTCAAGATTATAGCAAGTAGATTGAAAGAATGCTCTAGCTGATGCTGTCATGTATACATAGCAACTAGTACAAGTGCTAGCAAATGCGCAAAATGACCAAATGAGATGAAATATGACATTTTAGCAAGTTTGATCAAGTTTGAGCAATTTAAAAGAGTGTTCACCACCAAATGAGCACATAGCAAATATAGACAGGAGATCGACCTTGTGCTACACATGTATGCAAAGTGAACTACCCCAAACAAAGTTCACACATCATGTCATGAGACAAACTTGTGATTTGATCAAATTTTGAATTTTATCGGAGTTATGCAGCTTATCACAAAAGTTTGTCAAACAAATGTGTGCGGGAGGTTATCGATGCCATCAAAACCTGACTTATCGATCATGTCAAGCCTATGCCAAAAGCAATCAGAAGCTTAAGACAATGATCTCGGTATCCATTACAGAGCTCAAGTTCACCCTTAAGTGCAATAAGGAGCTGTCTCGATACTCTGACATGGGACAGCAAAGACCCATCCCGATCTTTTGATACCTTGTTTTTTTTCAAGTTTTAGCACAATTTCAAGTTTCTCAAGCAAGTGTGTAACTCAAGGTATGAGACGTAGCAACTAAGCATATATATGAAGCAAAAGGGTTCTCAACACACCTATACATGCTAGTTGCCACAAAGTAGTGGTGAACATGTTCCAAGTTTCATCAAGTGTTATTCAAGTTCACAATTGAAAAAAAGGCATTTTAGCTCATATCAAGAGATCAAGTGAGCCTAAGCAAAGCACATCTTATATATCCATAACATCCCCAACAAGAGCATAGTGTCAATCTAGCTACTATAAGGATGAAGCTCAAGATGCAATATGACACATGATGATATGATATGCTAGTATGATACAAAAGCAAAAACAAAAGCAAAAGCTAAAGAAAAAAGAAAACCACAAACTAATGTACAAGAATCAAAACTTCCCAAGCTAAAAAGGGAAGCAAACTCCAAGCTCTCCTCGCAAACGAGCAAACTGGGCTTGATCAAGGGGTTTAGTGAAGATGTCTGCGAGCTGGTTGTGGGTGTCAATATGAATAAGATCAATGTCCCCTTTCTCATAGTGGTCTCGCAAGAAGTGAAAACGGACCTGATGAGGACATCGCCACGCTGGACACACCGACGCTATGGTCTTCCTCAAGTTGCAATTCGTCTCCAACTCAGCTGCCACGTCACCCTCGGATTCAGCAGACACGTCGTCACTGTTTTGGTCATAACTCTCGCATACGACATCGAAACGGGGTGTTCTTGGATGCGTTGGAAAGGGGACGATGACGCCGTCGTTTTGGATCTGGTCCCAGCTCCAGAAGGTTCGTGGATCATTCTGTGTGACCACGACAAGGTGCTGTGTCACCTATTTGGGCCAACTTGGCCATGTATCGTGTCGGGCCTTAAGCCCAAGTTGTGGGCGCCCAACCCCTGGCCGTCCTCAACCCTAGGTCGAGTCTTAGACTATAAAAATAGCCGCCGCCGCTGCTAGACAATTGGGTTTTGTTTATAGTTTAGTTTTCCATCGAGAAACTGAATCGTTCATTGTAACTGTGGTGACAAATCCTTTTACAGTGATCCAGGGCCCCTGTTCTTGATCTCCTCCACTGTGTCGATTAGTCCTTTGGAACCGAGTTCTTGAACCCTATATTGATATTCGCATCATTCATATTTGCAATTTCAGATTGCGTGTTTTTACCTTCTTGCTTGTGTTCTTCGATTCGCTTGCAGGAAAAGCCTTCTTGGCAAGGTCAATCAAGTTGTGCTTGGTTGATAACCAACGGAGCAGTGGTGTAACGGTTGCAGGGTTCGAATCGTGTCTGATTTGAAGCCGGATCGCCAACGTCGAGATCTCCACAAGTCGAACTTACCGGATACCTCTCGGAAGATCGGGCCTGTATCTCATCAATTGGTATCAGAGATTTTAGGTTTACCGCGAGGTATATTCTCGTTTGCCTTAGATTCATATTTGTTCATTACCTAGAGTCCACAAAAAGCCCAAAAATATTTCAATTTCCGCTGTCCTATCACCTTTTGTGCCTTTGCAATTTCGTTTCAGATTCGCGTTGTTGAGTTTGTGTCCGTGGTCGAGTCTTGTTGCTGGTTTAGGATTGTGTTCGTGGTCGTAGTTCAATCGCCCGTTGCTGTGATTTTTGTTTTCCGCCGCTATCCCATCCACCGTTCCCAAACAACAAGTCGAAGCCACCACATTACTCGACTTGCCCCCGCTAGCCGCCTTGTGTGACTTCTCGCCGCCGCGCAAACCCTAGATAGGTTGCAAGCCGCTTGTATTTTGCCTGCATCGCAGCCCTCCTTACATCATCAGGCGAATACCTACTGTCGCTATTGGAGTCATAGGGACAATCTTGTGATCGGTGTTGGAGTTTAGGGACGATTTGCCCTAACTGCCGCTTTCGTGTTGTGCCTCTAGTCAAAACATAACTTGAGATACCTTCGGTAAAACAGGCATAACTTTTCGCTCGTTTATCAGAAAAATCTGAAATTTTTACAGCAGCTTCTTGACTCCATTTGAAGCCGACCCAAACTAGGCTTCGCCCTGTTTGGTTTCGTCAAAATTGCCAAAAAAATCAGGAAAATAAAGAAAAAAAATTATCAAAGGTTTTGCACGCTTTTCAGAGAACGTGCTATTTTTCTGTAGACCACATCCCACCTCAGTTGTAGGTGCCAATTTTTGTGGTTGCATCTTTTGTGATCCTTGTTCAGAGAAAAATATAAAAAAAATAGTGAAAAAATAAAAAATTTTGATTCCTACTAGTGCCTTTTTGGAAAATCAGGGAAAAATTCAGGAAAAAGGAAAAATCCGGTTATTTGCTTGTTCTGTGCGTTCTTTCCATCATCCTTTGTTTTCACCTTGTTGCGCTACGTCTCGACACGTCTTAGCCAGCAGCTGTGATTTGTACTTTGGATCCGGATTGAACAATCGCTAATCTGTATTCGTTAATTGCTAATCCTTGCTGTCATATTGTGTGCCTACCCATAGCTCCACATATTCTTCTGTCAGCACAGGTTCATCTTGCAACTGTTACCCACGCTCAACAACAGATTGCGTCGCCACGTTGGATTGCTCTTGTTTGGCGTTGGTAAGAATACAGGCAAGACGGTGGTAAGCCGCTTGTGATTTTGCATTCCACTTTCACCACCACCACCGCCACCACCACCACTTGGTTTCTTTTAGTTGATAGGGATAATACTTTGGTGTTGTCTTTTTCTATCTTCTAACCATGGCAGGATCTCCGACGGACTTCAATGATTGCGTGTCCAAGGGCGAGCTTACAACGTTCATGACTGAACAACGCAATCTTATGACCGAGCTGACGCGCAATGTGAACAATCTGGTCACCCGCATTGAACAACTCGAGCAACGTCCTCCACCTCATCGTGTTGTTGATGACGATGCGGATGATTTTGGTGATGACGATGCGGATGTGAATGCTGACGGTTATGCCCGTCGCCGCCTCAACTTCAACCGTCGCGGTATGGGAGGTAATAATCATGGTAATAATGATCCTTTTGCTAAAATTAAATTTAGCCTTCCTCCTTTTGCTGGTAATGTAGATCCAGAGGCTTATTTAGATTGGGAGCTTGCTGTTCAACAAAAATTTGATTCTCATAATGTTCCTGCTGAGCATAGAGTTAGACTTGCTACTAGTGAGTTTACTAATTTTGCTTTGTTCTGGTGGAGTGATCTTTGCAATGCTAATAATGCTGCTGCTGTGCCTCAAACTTGGAATGCTTTAAAGCAACGTATGAAATCTCGTTTTGTTCCTCCTTATTACCAACGTGATTTACGTTTGAAACTGCAAACTTTAAAACAAGGTGATAAAGGAGTAGAAGCTTACTATCAAGAATTGCTTATTGGTTTAGCCCGTTGTGGTATAAATGAAGATGATAATGATGCTAGTGCTAGATTTTTTGGTGGTCTCAACCATGATATCCAGAACATACTTGATTACAAAGAATGGCGCAATTTTTCCCAATTGTATCATCTTGCTATTAAGGCAGAACGTGAAGTACAGGGCCGCAAACAACACCAGCCTTTCAGGTCTAACAATGGGAGGAATTTTCAGCAGCGTGCTGAGCCGGAGACGCCCAAGCTTTCTGTTGCACCACATGGGGTAAGTCAATTGTCTAATGTGCAGAAGAAAGGTGCCACTCCGGGTGCTTCTACTAGCTCCTCCTCGTCCAGCGCTAAAATCATTTGCCACCGATGCAAAGGCATGGGACATGTCATGAAGGATTGCCCCAGTCGTCGTGCTTTCATTGCTACCGAGGATGGATATGTAAGTACAAGTGATATTGAAGATGATTTAGCCCTTGCTGCTAACATTGATGCAGATTCCACCGAGGGCGATCAAGATAAGGAGGCCATCATCATTGACTCTGTGGCTGCTGCCGCGGACTACCCTAGCCTTCTTGTGCAGCGTGTGTTAAGTACACGTGTGGGACATGAAGACGAGATGAAGATCCAACGAAACAATTTGTTCCACATGTATTTCATTGTGCAGGGTTGTCGTGTTCTCACTATCATTGATAGCGGAAGTTGCAATAACTTGGTGAGTTCAGATTTGGTTGAGAAGCTTGGCTTGACCACACGACAACATTCGTATCCATATAAACTTCAATGGTTCAATAATAGTGGTAAGACTAAGGTAACTAAATCAGCACGCATTAGCTTTTTCACAGGTTCTTATCATGATACTGCTGATTTTGATGTTGTTCCTATGCAAGCTTGTTCTATTTTGTTAGGTCGTCCATGGGAATTTGATAATGATGCTATACACCATGGTAGAACTAATACATACACTATTGTACATAAGGATAAGAAAATTACATTGCTGCCTTTGTCTCCTACAGAAATTATTAAACATGCTAAAGAGATTAAAAATAAACCTCCAACTGACATTGCTAAAAATAATGGGATTAAGTTAAAAGGAGGTACTTTTCTTGCTACAACTTCTGCTACTGCTGAGCTATGTGATAATCCTGATGCACCATGTTATACTATGTTTTGTCAACCTATTATGTCTGGTGCATTGTCTACTGTCACTAACCTTTTGCAGGAGTTCGTTGATGATGGGATGAAGTCGAGGACGACTCCGATTCTAGAAGGAGGGGATGATGAGGACATCGCCAGGATGGAGTCGAGGACGACTCCAATTCAAGAAGGGGAGGATGATGAGGACATCGCCACGCTGGACACACCGACGCTATGGTCTTCCTCAAGTTGCAATTCGTCTCCAACTCAGCTGCCACGTCACCCTCGGATTCAGCAGACACGTCGTCACTGTTTTGGTCATAACTCTCGCATACGACATCGAAACGGGGTGTTCTTGGATGCGTTGGAAAGGGGACGATGACGCCGTCGTTTTGGATCTGGTCCCAGCTCCAGAAGGTTCGTGGATCATTCTGTGTGACCACGACAAGGTGCTGTGTCACCTATTTGGGCCAACTTGGCCATGTATCGTGTCGGGCCTTAAGCCCAAGTTGTGGGCGCCCAACCCCTGGCCGTCCTCAACCCTAGGTCGAGTCTTAGACTATAAAAATAGCCGCCGCCGCTGCTAGACAATTGGGTTTTGTTTATAGTTTAGTTTTCCATCGAGAAACTGAATCGTTCATTGTAACTGTGGTGACAAATCCTTTTACAGTGATCCAGGGCCCCTGTTCTTGATCTCCTCCACTGTGTCGATTAGTCCTTTGGAACCGAGTTCTTGAACCCTATATTGATATTCGCATCATTCATATTTGCAATTTCAGATTGCGTGTTTTTACCTTCTTGCTTGTGTTCTTCGATTCGCTTGCAGGAAAAGCCTTCTTGGCAAGGTCAATCAAGTTGTGCTTGGTTGATAACCAACGGAGCAGTGGTGTAACGGTTGCAGGGTTCGAATCGTGTCTGATTTGAAGCCGGATCGCCAACGTCGAGATCTCCACAAGTCGAACTTACCGGATACCTCTCGGAAGATCGGGCCTGTATCTCATCAGGACCTCTATGTGCTTGGTTTTGGAGTGGAGAACAGGGTTTTTGGCTACACATATGGCACTGGTGCTATCACAGAACAAAGGCACTCGCCTAAACTCTAAACCATAGTCTCACAAAGTAGCAACCATCCAAAGCAACTGGGAACAGCAAGCAGCAGCAGCAACATACTCAGCTTCTGTGGTGGATTGGGCTACAGTGGACTGCTTGCGAGAAGACCAAGACACAAGTGAAGACCCAAGAAACTGACAAGTCCCAGAAGTGGACTTCCTCTTAATACGACAGCCAGCATAATCCGCATCAGAGTAACCGCAAAGAGAAAGAGAGGAAGAAGCCGAAAACCAAAGACCAAATTCGGGTGTGAAACGAAGGTACCTCATGATCCGCTTGACGGCTTGACGATGCGATGTGCGCGGTGAAGACTGAAAGCGCGCGCACAAGCAGACCGCGAACTGGATGTCCGGTCTCGTTGCCGTTAGGTATAGCAACGATCCGATCATGCTTCGGTACTCCTTCTGGTCCACAGCTTCTCCTTCCTTGTCCTCGTCCAGGGCCGTCGTAGTCGACATGGGCGTCGAAAGAGGCTTGGCCTCGCCCATGTCAAACTTCCTCAGGAGATCCTTGGTGTACTTGCCTTGGTGCACGAATGTTCCTTCACGTGTTTGCTTGATTTGCAGCCCGAGGAAGAATGTCAACTCGCCCATCATGCTCATCTCGAATTCCCTGCTCATAGTCTCAGAAAACTTTGCAACAAGAGCGTGAGAGGAACCACCAAAAATGATATCATCCACGTAAATCTGAACCAAAAGTGTGTCAGTGCCTTGCTTGAGGAGAAACAAAGTTTTATCTACGGAACCCATCTTAAAGCCCTTAGCAAGCAAGAAGGCTTTCAAACGCTCATACCAGGCTCTCGGGGCTTGTTTCAACCCATACAAGGCTTTGTGGAGTTTGTAAACATGGTTGGGATACTTGGGATTTTCAAAGCCAGGGGGTTGTCTCACATACACCTCTTCCTCTATGTACCCGTTCAAAAAGGCGCTCTTCACATCCATTTGATACAGCTTGAACCCTTTCGAAGCTGCATAAGCTAAGAGCATCCTTATAGCCTCGATACGGGCCACAGGAGCAAATGTTTCTTCAAAGTCTACTCCCTCTTTTTGACAAAACCCCTGAGCCACTAGCCTAGCCTTGTTTCTCACCACCACTCCATCCTCACTTTGCTTGTTCTTGAAAACCTATTTTGTACCTATTGGGTGACACTCAGGTGGAGGTGGAACTAAGACCCAGACTTCATTTCTCTCAAAGTTCTGTAACTCCTCGTGCATAGCATTGACCCAATCGGGATCAGAAAGTGTGTGTCCAACATTTTGTGGCTCGAAATTAGCGACAAAAGCAGAATGAGCGAAATGTGAGATTTCATATGACCTTGAGCGTGTAACACGCTGACTGATGTCGCCGATCATGGTTTGAGGCGGGTGGCGACGCTGGATGTGCCGAGGAGCTTCCCTCGAAGATGTCGCCTCCCCCTCAACAGCTGTCGGGGCCTCCTCAGGTGCAGCTGGAGTAGGCTGAGGAAGCGGCTCGTGCGGACCCCATGTAGTGGAAGAAGATGGGTCTGGTCCATGAGCCGATGTAGTCGTCGTAGACTCGACTGGAGCAGCCGAAGAGGTCGCCTCTGCATCTCCCCAATCAGCATCTTCCTCATTCTCCTCTCACCAATCTCCTGATCACCTGCACTTTCAAAGACAGGAACAGAACAAGGCATGGTCTCGTCGAAAGTGACTTCACAAGTCTCTACGACTCGGTTAGTTTCAAGGTTAAGTACACGATATGCATGAGAATGTGAAGCATAACCAAGAAAGACACCATCCGAGGATCGAGACTCAAATTTGTCTAAATTACCTTGTTTCAGAATGAAGCACCTGCATCCAAACACTCGAAAGTGGCTCACCTTGGGTAGTCGACCGAATCGCAGCTCATAAGAAGTTTTCTTCATGAAGGCTCGAAGAAAGATGCGATTGGAAACATGACACGCAGTGTTGATCGCTTCGGCCCAATATCTCCTAGGAGTCCTATGCTCATCGAGCATCGTCCTAGCCATCTCAACAAGGGTCCGATTCTTGCGCTCAACAACACCGTTCTGCTGAGGGACATAAGGCGAGGAGAACTGGTGCTCAAGACCCAAAGAAGAGCAAAAGTTATCAAACTGAGAGTTCCTGAATTCTGTGCCATTATCACTGCGCATAGCTCTTATGGCATTCTTTGGCAACTCAGTCTGTAACCGAACAATCAAATCTCGAGCATGAGAAAAAGCCTCATCCTTACCCTCCATGAAAAACACCCAAGAGTAGCGAGAAAAATCGTCCACGATCACTAGAACGTACCACTTCCCTCCCTCAGACCGAACCCGAGCCGGACCAACAGTGTCCATATGGAGTAGCTCACCGGGTCCCTTGGTCATGACCTGAGTCACAGGAGGGTGAGAAGCGGCAACCATCTTCCCGTGACGACAAGGGTGACACACCAAATCCTTCTCAAATTTTAACTTGGGCAATCCTCGGATTAGATCAAGTGAGCTCAACCTAGCTAGTAAGTCAAAGCTCAAGTGACCAAGTCTCCTATGCCACTTCCAAAGCTCAGAGGAGGATCCGGCCACCAAACATCGAGAAGAACCGAAAGAGTGAGAAAAATCAGCTCGAAAGACACGGCCAAAAGGAACAATCTGGCAAACAAGATTTCCCTGAGAGTCGAGAACTCGAGACAAGCCGGTCTTAAAGCGCACTTCAAAGCCATCTTGAAGGAGTTGAGAAACTGAAAGCAAATTGAAATGCAAGTTCGAAACCAAAGCAACATCCTTCAAGACAAAACTCTCATTGACCCGAATGGTCCCACGAGAAAGCACTTTACCTTTGCTATTATCCCTGAATGTGATGTACTCCTTACATTGCACGGGGTCGAGGCTGGAGAACCATTTGGAACTTCCGGTCATGTGGCGCGAACATCCGGAATCAATGAGCCATGTGTTCTCCAGGCCTCCGTCCTGCATCAATAGAAAGACACAGGATGAGCAAATGGCGCAACACTGGGGTTAGTAAACTGTGAAGGATACCAGTGTTGGCTCATTTGCCCTAGAAAAGTGTTAGGAAAAATACCAAACATGCCATGTCCCATTTGAGGGAAGCGAGCACCACGTGGGGGAAAATGTGGTACGCTAGAGCTGTAGGACTGAAAGCCACTGCCACGAGGTTCAAAGTCATATTGATCACGACCTGAACCACGCCGGGCACGACCACCACGACCACCGCGACCACCGCGTGGTCTAGCAACCTGAGGCCTAGCACCTTGAGGCATTGCACCTCTTGGCCTAGCATTGCGCCTCTGAACAGGCGGCACATGTACGCCATGGGGCGGGCGGTACATGTTCCGGTTGTTCAACTCATACTCTCGCCGCTCATCTCTCTTCCTCCTAAAGCAAAACTCAGCAAGGTGACCATCCCTATGGCAGTAGTCACAATGATACCTCACCTCTCTCTTGGGTGGTTGTTGGCTCACTTTCTTGTGGGTATGTGTCACTCTTGGTAGCTTTCTGGCTTTAGGAAGGGGATCCTCAGAGATGTTCGGTAGAGTGTCAAGTGGGTTCCTGAGATGGTTCGGTTTTGGAACCCAAACTTGTTTCTGGGGTGGAGCTCTTGGAGGCTCTTCAAACACTCCATCTTTCACAGTGGGTTCGGTAGGCTTAGGTGGATTGATCTTGATCAATTTGGGAGTAGTGGAAGGTTTCTCACTTGGGCTCAAACCACTGAACTCACCAACTTTGCCATAGACATGTTCACCCTTCCCACCTAGAGCAAAGCCTACTCCCGATGTCCCAGTTCCCCGCCTGAACTGGCTCATCATCATGCCCAACTGTGGCTCACTACAAGACACCCAATTCAAGATGGACCGAAGGTATGTGTTGTCTTCCTCGGATCTCATCTTGTCATGCCTGCAAGACTCAAGCTCCAACACCAAGCTCTCACAACGTGCACACTCAACGACCGTGCTATCTGAACTGGCCTTCTCAAGAGCAAGGATCTTGACATTCTTCTCTGCCAGCTCAGATTGCAAGCCTGAACAAGACTTGCACGCACCCAACAAGCTAGACCTAGCCTTCAGCTCATCGTTCTCATCTAACAAGGCAGCATACTTAGATTGCAACTCAGAAAAGTTAGTCATATGAACAGCACATTCATCGCACTCAACCTCGTCAGACACATGAACAACAAGCTTCTTAGCTTCCTCAAGCTCTTTCTCCACAACTTCTAGCTTGTCCTTAAACTCTTTCCTCTCACGAGCAGCACGTTTCAGCAGCTTATCTTGACTCATCAAAGTATCGGTCATGATATCAAGCTCGGCAATAAGAGCATCGACGGAGGGTTTTACCTCGGTAGAGTCGTCGTCGCCGGGAAGCACATCCTTGTTGGGCTTCACCCCTTCATCCACGGCCATGGTGCAGTAGCCTCCGTGGATGGACTTGGCGACGAAGCAAAGCCCGGTCAACTTGTCCTCACGCCTCTTCTCGGACTCATCATCGCTCGAGGGAGAAGAAGACCGGTCGTCGTCGGTGTCGTTGTCGAGGTCGCTGAGGGAGGCGAGGAAGGCGCGCTCTTGGGCCTTGGCCTTCTTGAAGTACTTCTTCTTCAGCGCCTCCTTGTCGAATCCTCCCTTCGACTTGTGCTTGGAGGTGTACTCGCGCTTGTCCTTGCGCTTGCTGGAGTCGTACTTGTCGAAGGAGTGCTTGTTCTTCTTGGGGCAGTGGGCGACGAAGTGGTCGGGATCTCCACAGCCGTAGCATCCTTCCTTCGAACCACCACCACGCCGGCGATTCAAGCGGTTGTTGTGAAACCGCGAGAACCGACTGATGATCAACGCCAGCTCGTCATCTCCAAGACTCTCCATCTGCTCCTCTGTGACAGACACCAAAGAAGACAAGGCAAAAGACACCTGTGAAGGGTTAGCCAAAGAACTTGAGCTGTTACCTGAGACCAAAGCCATAGTCGGTGCAGAGGGATTCTTGAGTTTGGCTTGGGTCTGGTAGTCGATCTCGGTGGACTTGAGCTTGCTGAAAAGCTCATCCACGGTGAGGGTCTCATACCCCGAAGACTCAATGATGGCAGTCACCTTCACATCCCATACCTTCCGATCTAGGGCATATAGAAGCTTGAGTGCCCTCTCATGATCGTCATAAGGTAACTGTGCCTTGTTTGCTCGCATCTTGTTGACGATGGTCTGAAAGCGAGAAAACATGGCATCGATGGTCTCGTCATCAAGCTGGGTGAAGTTCTCGTACTCCCTCTTGTACGTCTCGTAGAGTCTGGTTTTGACCTGTGCGGTCCCCTCGTGATAGCTCTGAAGCCTCACCCAGATCTCCCGAGCGGTAGTACAATCGGAGACTCTCTCGAACTCTGGAAGCGAAAGACTCGAGAAAAGAACTGCACGAGCTCTGCTATTAGCGTTGTGCCGATCTTTTTGATCTTGCGTGACACGAGCACGGGGTTCAAGCACAACGTAAGTAGCATCCTCGCAAATCTCCCAAACAAGCCAATCAATCCCCTGGAGATGCGCGGACATGCGGATCTTCCAATAGGGATAATTTGTTCCATCGAAGAACGGTGGTTTGCCGGAACCATGCTCCATGTCGCCTTCGTGGATCACGGACCGATTAAGGTGGAATGATCCTTAACCGGCTCCGATACCAATTGAAGGACCGAAAACGGCGACCAGAGGGGGGGTGAATGGGAGCCGTAAAATTTCTCTCGAAATATTTTTGGCCGCTGTCCCAAAATCACCGCCAAACACAAGCAAGTCCTCGAAACTAAAATACCCAAGCCAACTAGTGACGAGAGCACTTTAAAACAATTACTCAGAACAGTAGAAATCCAACACAACAGACGGAACTCAAATCGGAGCTCAAACAAATAAACTGCGGATGAAAATTGCAACCTCTAGAAATATTGCCAAACAGAGAACAGGGAAACAGCTAGCTTCTGTTGAGCACTGACGTATGTCACTAGGCTCTGCTCGTTGTCTGAAAGGAGACTTGATGAACCAGGACACACGAACAGAGAACACAAGAAGCAATGAGAAGGGCACGCCTGCAACACAAGCAGAGAGACAGCAGCTCCAGACTGTTGTGCTAGAGGGAGTACTCAGGCATGATGAGCAACCCACCAAGGGCCAGCACTGCTGTGCTTGTTTACTCGGTGCTGGTCAAGGATGAACGCAGGAAGCTGAGAAGAAAATGAGTTATCCCTCAACCGTGAATCCAAAAACAAGTAGGAGGAAGTAATATAGTACTTCAAAGATCAGCCAATAAATACTTGTAGTAACTCACGAAAGCCAGAACTGAGTCCAAGTCCAATCAATCAAGGATGTATTTAAAATCAAGAAAGAGCTGCTGTACTGCAAGAGAATGGAAACACCCTGCACCAGAGAACGTGATTGGCCAAGCAAAGCCTAGGCAGGCAGAGCTCCTGCTGAGCAAATCCAAAAGGCCACCAGGGTCTCACGGCGAGCAGCTGCTCGGCGGTGACAAGCTGCTTGCCAGGAAGGGCCGGACTTGCCAAATCGACAAGAACAAATCGAACCGAGAGGGGCCGTTCTGACTGGCGCACTGCAGCCTAACACCGGTGGAAAATGAACAGAGAAACGCCCAGGCCCTTGCTGTTCGGGCTACTGGAGCACGACAGGGTCTGCACTGCCGACATCGCTGTTCCCAACCTGAAGACCGAGAGAACGACTAGAACTGACGGGCAACACAAGATAAAGGATGAGCGTTGCTTCTAGGAAGCAAGTACGACACCTGTGTGCCAGCTCTGGTAACGCTCCTGTAAAAATCCCATGTGCCAGCGCCTCAACTCGCGAAGAACAGACGAAGAACAGCTACGAACAGAGAAGACGCGCCGACAACAAAATCGAAGAAAAACTTGACCAAATCACAACGATTCGTTCTCAAACTTCGCACAGACCAAATTCACCTTGGTACAAACCTATCCCCAAAAATTCATCGCCTGGGATTGAACAAATCTTCGGGAAAATCAGATCAAGGCCAAGAACACGAAAAAGTCGCCCGAAGAGAAAATCATCGATTTCTCCGTGCTCGAGTTGATTTAGTCCAAATAACCATTAGGATAGCTTCAACTCATGTCATAGCTCGAATCAACGCAAAAAGAACGACTCAAAACGGTCTCAAATCGACGAATCAAGCCATGAAAGAGGAGGGGGAAAAGAGGAACGTGAAGAAAACGAAAAACACCGTAGACACAACTCAAGAAATGACTCCCGGAGGACAAGAGGTGGTAAGGGCCACCATTCCCACTTGAAAAACTCAGATTCAACAAAGTTGACCTCTCTCTCACAAGCAAAGCAACTAAAGGAAGGAAACCCTAAAAGGATGAAACAAAATGAGATGGGTGGAGAGGTGGAGATGGCTTGGGGCTGCCATCCCCTATATATCAGGGCTATAACACATTCCCCTAAATGCCCCTGGATACATAAGAGCTAAACCATCAAGCCCAAGGGCGTAGAGGTCCAACCCAGTCTTCATGTTGATCCGACGGCCACCGCGCCTCCTCACCGGTAGCTTCGCCTCGACGCGACCTCCCCGATGCCGCCACGTGCCGTCCGTTCCTCCTCGGAACCTCCGTCCGGGTTTTGAGGCCCAAACCCGTAAACCCGCCTCCGATGGTTTTGAGGCCCAAACCATCAAACCGCTCCGAGAGTAGCGTACTCCATACGCATCCCCCGCCATCCGACGCGTGTCACCTCCCCGGTCAACACGGTCACTCCCATGTCTTCTCGCGCTTGTCGATGTCCCAAGTGTCAGCCACCGCGGCTAGTCACCCGGCCTCCGGGTCCCTCGGTCCAAGCCTTACGTCCGTCCTTCACCCCTCCGGTCCATCGGCACGGCACGTCCTCCTTGACCTTCACCTCGCCGTCGGCTACCGCCTCCGTGCTCCACACATGCACAACACAAGCCAAGAGACATGTCGCACACAAGGCTTTCGCCAAGGTAGGGTTAGTCACCACTCAACCTACTTCGTGGATCACATTGACAATCACTCATCATAAAACGAACACACAAGGGTACTTGTCAACCTTGTGTTCGCAAATGTTGACAGCCGGAGCCAGTCCAAAAGAATATATTTATTGCGAATTGCACATGCCAAACATAGGGCGATCAATAGAGTGTCTCTAGAAATAGGTCAGACTTGCTCTTGGGGAGACACGGAACCCTCCTACACAGATTGTGGATCGGCGGCTTATATCAGAGACTGATCTTCCTGCAAAGAAAAATAACAGCATTAGAGATCTACTGAGCGGGTGGATGAGCGAGGAATGAGAATGCCTCATGGATTTGCAAGTAAGGGGAAGTAGGTGCTGTCTCTTTCGTTTCCTTTGATTGCGAACCCGGCTTGGGATTTGAAGGGATCAAACATGAACTGTGACGGACTGTTTCCATTGTGCAGGGGAGGAGGGAAGCCACATGAGTGTTCAGATGGTTGCTGCAATGTTTTCCTTTGGGAGTGGGCACAGGTGGGTATGGAATGAATGGGGAGGATGACTTATATAGATGTTTTTCATCTATATAAGATATATAGATATACAGTACATACTCTGAGTCTCTGACATTATATGTCATTTGTACATGAGGTAGCCATACAGAAACTCATTCCAGACATCAGGAACACCGGGGAGGCACCAGTGAATGCAATCCGCATAACTTGCTGGGTTCATGATCTGTTCTTTCGTTAGAGGGTGAAACTGTTTCCTAAACACCGTTGGGTGCCCATCCTTACAGCAGTCAGACAACTCCGTGATGTTCAGTATCTGAATGTGTATGCCCTTCTCCTCTAGCATCCCAAAATATAACTTAGCCTTCTCCATCATACTGTAATCTGCCGCTTTGTATCCGACTTTGTAGATCGGTTCTGTCTCACTAAGACATTTGTTCCTGTCTTCTCCACCCCAGTTGCTAGCCCTGAAAAACATATATCCATACGTATCACTTTCATGTTTCATGGAGATGGTGTTCTACTATGTCATTGTTTGTGTTAACACAAGATGCAAGAGTATTGCTCTCCTCCCGCTCACCCTGAATGTGTAGGTGATGATCCTGCGAAGAAGATTCTAGTCTTGTTCTTGTCAATATTCTCTCCGAGCCATTCAGTCAGTTTCTTGAGAGCTATCTCGAAACCATCTATCATTTCCACTTCGTTTAACCTTGCATCACCATCCTCAAATGAACCATACCTGCCCTTACAAAATATGCTCCTCGTATTCATTGGCTTCGAAAACTTTTCTTTGCTTGTATTTGATAAGTTTTGAACTTTTCTTTTTTTAAAAAAAATGGATAAGTTTTCAACTGTTTCAAAGTGGCAATGTGAAGATGAGGTTGTGTGGCCTTACATAACCTTATTTAGATATGAGTAGGAAGTAAAGGAATGAACTTACATAACCTTCATCCTCATGTCAGCCTTATGCTTCCTCCACCACACATAAGAATTGAAGATTATGATGTCAGCATCTCTCCAAGCGCTAGCATGCTTCTCAATCCTGTCTGCCCGTATGATCTTGTACTCCAACCAGTGGATGGTAGGGCTGTTTCCATTGGACTCCAACAGCAGTGGTAACCAGTAGAAGTCTATGGTTGCATTGTATTCCTAAAATGATAAATTAATAGTGTTTTATAATATGCTAATCGAAATTGTTGGTTTCTGTAACCTGTAGGTTTATCAAGGAAAATAATATACCGATGCCTTGAAGGAAAGGAGTGAGCCATTGATGCTGTGCATCTTGTGCCTAGCGTCAGGTATAGAGGCCTCCACCATGCACACCAGGGAAACCCATTGGTTCCTATTGAGAGAGTCACCCACGAACACCAACCTCTTGTTCCTCAGCTTTTCAAGTAGCCTGATGGCATCAAATCTGTTTAAACCCAAATCCAGGTGATGTGTCATAAATAGCATGCACCATATACTTTTTTTTTTCAAAACTTTGGACGCACTCTATAATTTGGTCAGTGACTGGATTTTATGCTAGATTTGATCCCCTGTCTAGACTTCTAAGGTTATCAAATGTAATTGATAATAAAATAAGAAAAGATGCAATTTTCTTCGTCTTTGGCCTTTCACTGTCAATTAGTACCCTTATGTGATGGCCAGCTAAAGTATGTTCATGGCAGTTGGTTTCTGGTTGGCGACCCAGCTATCCACTGCAATCAGATAAAACTTCCAATCTTAACTATCACAATTTTTTTTAAACAAAATAACCATTACAGAATTTTTTCCTCTGCAATATTATCCTTTGTTTTCTGTTCCAGTTATGGAGCATCTGAATGTTTCCCTGCTTCAACAAAAAAGTTTACTATTTAAAAATCCTGACACTGACACAGCTTCTTGTTCTAGTTCTGCAACTTTAGATTTGCTGGAACTTTTGGATTCAGAATAACAAAAGTGAGCTAGAAATACTCCAACTGTACTAGGAAAGTTTATGATTGTCATACCTTGGAAGGTCGCATTCATGAGGCTGCCATCTCCACTGCTGGTACATGACGTCCTTCCTGCCATATTTGTCACAAGCAACCTCGGGGAACATGAAGGTGCACTTGAGTCCAGAGTACAATGGCCGGGACACGTTGTCGTAGACCCACTGTCCTATGGATCAATTGCACTCCTCCCTGCTGGCGTCTGGGACTTGGAGCTTCCCTCTCAGTTGTTCATGGTGCTCAGCTGCCATCTTGGCCTGCATTTCTTGGTGTTCATGCTTGACCCCGATTGCCACATGTACTTCCTGGCCTTTGTAGACCAAGATGATGAAGCTGACAATGATAGAGAAGGCAACTAGGGAGTTGATGACGCCTCTCCTCAGTACTTCAACTTGAGAATTGAGATTTGTCATCCGTGTGTGTGTAGGTGGTGGTGGGGAGATTGTGCTATGCTTCTTCTTCTTCAGAAAACCATGGTGCAGTGCATGGCTCTCCTTATATATTAACAACGGGAGCACTACTTTTGCACATGGGTAAGTGGTCAGATTTGTTTGTAACCAAGCAATGAGCTGAACACTAACCTTGGGAGGCAATGTCTGATTGTGTAGTATGTAAAGGTGCAAAACCTATAACATCACGTGACATTTTTCTAATTAATTTAGTGTGAAAGGTACACATGCATCGAAATCCAATATTCGTGAATGGTTAGTTCAGAGGAATGCATCTTTTTTAACATGATGATGCATAATGTGTAAAGTTTAGTGAGAGATCATATACAAATCACCATATTCTAGCATGCATCAAACTGGTTTGGTTGTGAATCTTAGATAATGCCCTGTTAGGTGCTAAATAGTTGTCCTGTTACAGCATATGGCTAGATCAGTGACTCCAAAGACCAAATACATGGTTTGGTGATGCTGCTTGCTGTGCTTGATTTTGCTATATATAATATATCCTGTCAAAACCATTGGGGGTCTATTTCTCATGGAGGTGCATGGTCTGGCTTGGTTTCAGAGTTCCACTTGTATTAATTTGTTGGCAACATTTTATCATTTTTTTGTTTCTTTTCTGGCAGGCAAATTAACTCTGAAGAATAGATGACGAGGGAACCTTAAGATGAGTGGATGCGCACACAGTAGCAAACAGCAGTGGTTAACTTGGATGGATTATTGGTACCTCATAACAGTTAACCTAATGCTTGCTGCTCCACATGGCTCCCTACTTCCTGGAATTCCAAGGGGAGTCAGTACAACTGCTATGGAGATTTGGAATACTGCAGGTATGTTCTTGTGATCTTGTCTGAGATATATATAGAGCCATGTGCAAGAGAATAATCAAGTGTGCTTCAGGTAGCTGCAAAGGAAAGTAGTGGTTGTACACTTTCCGGTAACAAAGAACTCTGATGATGCGAAATATAATTGCACTGAATACATCTATCGCCCTGGACTATAATGTACTTCATTTTAGATTTTTGCAAACTTGATAGCACTTGTTCCCCATATTCTCCGTGTATATTGCCATTGCTAACTAAAGAGTGATCTCTCTCATGAATAAACGATACATTTGCAATTCTCCTCTGAGAAAAAGAAACGGCTGGCATTCGCAAATAATCACAATTCGAGTGAGCACATGCAATATATGTTCCTGGAATCTCGTTTACTAATTATTAAAAGTAACTACAAAATTCTGTTAATACTAACTTGCACCCACCTAGCCCAAATTTTGACTGAATTTTACATATAGGTTCTTCACTTCATTTAATGATAAGTGCTTATACAGGACCTTAAGTATCAACATGTGGGCAACTGCGCAAGGCAGTTGTTATCATAGAACTAATAGTGTTGCAGGTACATCAGTCACCACAGTGCAACCACACCTTTGCCAAATCTGTTCACCGCGGAGCATCTTCATCAGAACCTTTTACCCATGTGATGGAAGTATGGCCTTGGAACTTCCAGGCAGGTTGTTGTAATATCTGAAGGCATAATGTGATCTATACATCCAACACTTTCGCATATTGAATGACCAAATTTGCTGGATTCATCTCCTTCCTTGCTTTAGTCTGCAAAATGACAATATTAATACGGCCCATCATAGCTAGAATGCAAGGATTTTGTAGGCAACAGTGTAACTCCAGTGGGAGTAATGTGAGATTTGTGGGGTCAAAGGTTAGAGCAGTGTTATTTCCAAAGAAAATTCATTTAATTTGTAAATTTATTGGTTAAAAGAAAAGGTTTTGCATTAGTTAAGAGTACCACAGACCAGTTTAAAAGACTATGCAATAGATAATAAAATTTGAACCTTTATGGTTGTATTTCTCAAGGCTTTGTCCATCTCCTCTAACACATCCTTTATGGTGGGGCGCCCTACACTTGAACTCGCAACACAAAGGACTGCGATTTTCAGTATTAACACGAAATCTTCTATGATAACATCATCCCTAACACGTGGATCTATGAATTCCTCCAGTGGCTTTTTCCCACTCACTACATCCTTGGCCTTCAGATTAAAAAAATGAAAAAGTTAATATTGTCAAATATTTAACGGAAATAGGAAATGTGTTGATAATACAATGGATCATAAATACCAGGAAATGAACATAACCAGGCCTTGCCCAGTAAACATGAAAAAAGAAGAAAAAAACAGCTGCTGCTTCTGAAGTTGTAGAATCATTTCCACAAGCTTGGCGCATATATCGTCTTAGGAATAAAAGATCATGTTTACCTTCTTCGTAAGTGAATCACGTGCAACAATGTCAAGTTCTATAACCTTCCTTCCTGACAGAAGCTGCAGAGTGACAACACCAAAACTGTATATGTCACTGGCACAAGTGAGCTTGGAGTGTGTGATGTACTCGGGGTCCATGTACCCAATGGTTCCCCTCACATCTGTGAACACCTTGGTCTCCTCCATTTCTAGTATTTTTGCCAACCCAAAATCAGCTAGCTTTGGCACCATGTTCTCTGTCAGCAAGATGTTCGTGAGCTGCAACAATGAGAATAGAAGTTCAGATAGATCATATTATTTCAAGAGTTCTAATAGCACGAGCAAGAGCACGATCACGTTATGGTTCAGAATGAAGCAACCTCACGTTGTTATGCCTGCAAATTTGAACCAGCATTCTCACCTTGATGTCTCTATGGACAATGCATCCATCAGGGTGTGTGTGAAGAAACCTCAGGACAGATGCACAATCCCTCAGGATCTTCACTCTTGTTTCCCATGGTAGCACAGAGTCACTTCCTGCATGCCAATCAAGAACATAACAGAACATTGTTGTATGAGTTTGTTTCAGGATGAACCAATCGAGAAGCGCCATATATACTAGATGATAACCTCAAATTAAATAAAGCTGAATATATACATTTCCCTTACTAAGTAGGCTCTGGGCAAGGTTTCCATTGGCACAATACTCATACACCAGGTACTGATCTCCCTCCTCATCACAATAGCCGAAGAGGCACACCAGGTTGGGGTGCCTCACCTTGGACAGCTGCTCCACCTCCCTCATGAAGGACCCTGACATCGCCGTCTTGTGAATGTGCTTGATTGCAACAAGCTGCCCACTGGGTAGTACCCCCTGGTACACCTGTCCTGCGCTACCGGAGCCGAGGTAGATCCTGCTGCTCGCATAGTTGATTGCTCTCTCAATCTCCTCCTTGGTGAATTTGTACAAGCCTGACCACTTGCTGTTCACCTCCCCTTTATGTACCCTGTAGTTGCCTTGTGATGATTTTAGTGATGATTCTGTAGTTTCGTTTGCTTTCTTCTTGTTCCTCAAGTATTTGGTGATCGCGATGGCGATGCCGACTACTAGGAACGCAAAAACTATCAGGACTGCAAATGTGCTACCTGAAATATAATTTGTGAACACGCAATGTGGAGTTAAGACTTTTTAGTGTCGATGAATAATGTTGATGAGGTGCGCAGCGTGGATGCATAAAACAAGGGCTTGGATCGACTTACGTCTGACCCTGATGTATTCACCATCTGCAAGGTTAAGAGACATTTCATTACATTCGAACTCAATGTGCAAGTTTGGGACAGTTGATCATAACTACAAAACATTATTTATTTGATGCCTGAAAGAGTATTCAAGAGTATTTGATAATTAAGTGAACCATAGCGAACCTGCCACAAAATCATGATCATCAGCCTTGCAGCCAAGTACAGCCATCACCAAAACCAGAATCAGCCGAAACACCCCTCTCTCCATGCTTCTCTTTGAAGCTGCCAAATCGATCGAGCTAGAGAGGTGCAAAGAACTCTCTGCCATGGCCCCCTATAGCCAACCTTTTATTTGCCCCTCTTCCTTAGCAAACTTCTTCGCTGGATATTCTCCTCAGTAGCATCTGGCACATCACTATTTTTAATGGTGTCTTGTGTGTATCGCTCTTGGCGTTTTTGTATTATATTTGATTGATATTGTGTCGGAGAGATCGAAGAGGAATCATGCTAGTATAACAGCTATATGTCCCTTTCGGTCACATTGTTTTCATCACTTGTTTCATCTGTTGTAAGAGGTGACGATGGACTAGCTTTTATGGTTTGCAGCACAAGCTGCCAGATTGGGACGTACAGGGAGTTTGTTCTGGCGTTGTTACACATCCTCAGTTTTTTTACTGGTGCCCAGTGGCCAGTGAAATCGTGTTAAAACAAAATGAGCAGTGAGCGCCCCCTAAAACTGATGGTCGACGATGCTGTCAAAGATTTAGACCAACTTCAATATTTTTTGGACACTGAGGTTAAGCAGGAGAAAGGTGGGATTCTATTGTGACAAAGACGTTATTATGCAATTGATCTGCTCAAGAAAGCAACACATGGAAAAGTGAAAAGCAATTTCTGCTCCCATGATGATTCAACTGAAAATTATTCACAAACCGGGGAACAGCTGAAACAGTTCAAGCAAAGAAGCATTATTGTTGGTGGCTTAGAGCCTTAGACCAATGCAAAGGGAAAGGAAAAACAATTAGTGAGAAGAGAGGAGAATGAACTTATGCACGTCTATGTAAGCTGTTTTGCATGTACTCTCTCTATTCTAAATTATAAGTCGTTTGTTCATCCATTTTGCTATGTATCTAGACATATTATTATATCTAGATGTATAGTAAAATAAATGTACCAAAAAGTCAACGACTTATAATTTGGAGCGGGGGGAGTACGTGTTAATAAACATCCGCCTTAATCACTGCAATTAAAAAAGTAGCGAATGGCCGACATGCCAGCAGAGGGCGCGTGTGCGTGCTATTTACCTGCTCCCTTTATTCCAAATTATAAGTACTTGTCGCTTTTCTAAATATATTATTTTTGTTATACATCTAGATTTATATTATATTTAGATATATTGTCCCATAAAAAGTGTCATTCTCGCTTCTCGAGAAGTAAAACACTTTTAACTTTAACCAAATATATATTAAAAATTATTAATATTTATAATACATGATTAATATCAGTAGATAGATCGTTGAATATATTTCATAATAAACTTATTTACAGATATAAATGTTATTAATATTTTCTGCAAATCTAGTCAAACTTAAGAAAACTTTGACCAGCCCGAGTCCCCATAGTGACTCTTTTTATGAGACGGAGTAGTAGCTTTTACTAAGTATATAAAAAAAAGCTTAAATGACTTATAATTTAGAACGGCAAGGGACAGAAGCCGCCCCAAAAGGCGGAATGGGGAGATGACGATGGGAAGGATGACGACACCGACTTCTCAAACGCCGAGGAGTGCCTCATGATCTTCGGCAGACCTCAAGCCTATGGTCTTAACAACAGCGAAGGATAACCGAGAGGGAGGTGAGCTTCGTCGAAACCATGGTGGTGCCGACACATTTACGATGGTCCGAGGTGGCTATTACCTTTGACTGGGTGACCATCCCAACCATGTGCCTTGCCCTGGCCGGTTCTCGCTCATCGTCAACCCGATCGTGGGCAATGTGTGACTCACGAAGGTGCTCATGGATGGCGGCAACAGACTCAACAACCTCTATGTCGACACCCTCAACATGATGAAGATCCCAAGGAGAAGCCTCCATCCGATTGCAGTGCCGTTCTACGGGGCCGGCTCAGGCAAGCAAGCATACCTTGAGCGAATTTGGCTCTTCGTCGCCTTTGGCAAGCTGGACAACTTCCACAAGGAGCCACTTACCTTCGAGGTGGTGGACTTCTCGGGCATATACCATGTCTTGCTTGGGCGGCCATGCTACACGAAGTTCATGGTCGTTCCCAACTACATCTATGTGAAGCTCAAGATGCCTGGCACGAACAGAGTCATAACCGTCAGCGTCAGTTTTCAACGGGCCTACCACTACAACCAGGAGTGCATCGCCCTCTCGACCACGGTCACAACCTTTGCCGACCATGCAAGAGATGGTCAATGAAAGCATCTAGGCCCCTAGTTGGTTTCGGTGATTAATGACGACATAAGATTACTGTGACTAACGTGTGTTTTGCAGAGGCAAATTGAGTTAGGTCATGGTAATGGTGATTGTTTGGGCAATTATGGTTTTCATGCCCCTATCAATGGAAGTCACTTCGGTTTTCAAAGGATGGACGACAAGGTTAAGGATGGACTAGTTCTAAGTGTCGATTGGCGCTGGAGAGATACTTAGAGTAGTTTGAGACTTTGTTTTTCCTTTGACTGTACTATTAAGGGGGTATGAACTAGTAGCTTGACCTAGGTGAGTCTAATACGTTAGGTGTGGTGCACACTTATCAAATTTAGCACTAGATAGCTCAGGGATGGCCCAAAGATCAAGTGGAACCAACCCCGTTAACAAAGTTTTTGAATTGGATATGATTTGGGGGTTCAAATTAGAACCGGACCCTGAATGGCAGTTAGATCCAGACCATGTGCATTGGTCCGGAGGGTACGTGGTAGCTTCAGGGTGGCCTTCAGGCGCATGGCCGCTCCGGACCCAGGCTCAGGGGGCGTCCGGACCCGGGCGCCGGGGTCCAATTGCCCAAGGCTTGGTGCAGACGCGTCCGGACCCTAGGAACAGTGGTGGTCCGGACCATCGCTGCCCTTGGTCCGGAAGGATACAGAGAAGGTCCAGAGAGCTAATTTGAGTCCGGACTCGGTCTGAACCGTTGTTCTGGACCATGTGGGTCTGGACCTTCAACGGTCTGTTTTGACAATAATACAGGCGTTGTGCTTTCTGTGAGAGTTGGACCCCGGGGGAGTTGGTCCGAATGCAATAGGGTCCAGTCCGGTTCCTGCGCAGAGAATGGGAATTGTGCCCAATGGTTATGTTTTTTAGTGAGGGGTATTTATACTTCTCCTACTAGTCCAATTCCCCTCTCTTACCCATTTGTTCAGCTGAGGAAACACTTTGGAGCGCAAGAGAGAGCAAGAGTGAAAGCCCAAGTTTGGTTTTGGTAATTAATGACACCAAGTTGCTAATGCCATGTGTTAAGACACCAAGTTGCTAATGCCATGTGTTAAGTGATTTAAGTTAGGCATAAGCAACACATGTGATGAAGGTGCATTTGGCATGGAGTGGTGGCCACAAGATCACAAAGAGATGGTGCATGGACATGAAATGATGGTCATGGTGATCAAGCATGAGGAGATGGACATGGAACAAAGTGATCAAGGCAAAGGTATAATCATAGGGTTTGCTTTTGCCGGTCTAAGATGAGTAGAGAAGTGATTGACAGGGTTTAGGATTGATAGCCGACTATCAAGAGGGGCAATCACGGTTAGCTCGTGAATCAAGTGCTACTAGGTCATCATCTTGAGCATATGTATTAGAATCTAGTAGAAAGCTAACGTAATGCCTTAAAAAATGATTGTGAAAATGCTAACACATATGCACATGGTGTTTTACACATGATGGTGTTGGCACATTTGCGAAGGCGGCGGTGTTTGAGCAGTAGTGAGGGGTTTGGGGTTCGCTCTCCCTCCCGCCGAGCTTGCGAGCATAGGATTTAGGCATTTTCATGGAAATAAAATGCCTATTTTTCATTGCGCCAGAGGTTGAAAAAGTGGTGAAAGCACGGAAGTGTTTCATAAGCTAAAACATGTGCTTTAGTGATACACATATGGAGAGTAGCGCATAAGTGACAAGGGCGATCAAGCGAAACGAGAAAACGATGAAGTGTCACCGAGATACATGCGACAGACGCACGAGTCGAGAGCAATAGACGCTGACGTCAGCATCCGTCGGGCTACCCTAGCTCGGCCTATGCACGCGGGCACGACAGACGCGCTGTCACGAAGGCAACAGACGCGGCCTCGCGCACTGTTCTAGCGTCTGACGCTGTGGAACTGCGCGGGCACGCGTGAGCGTGAGCGACAGACACTCGATGCCGCGTCTGTTAGCCTTGCGGCGTACACGTCTGACGAACTCAGGCAAAAACATCATCACTGGACCGCGTCTGTCGGACGTACGGGCGTGTCTATCGACCGGCGTCAGACACGTCTGTCGCTACTGTTCATGACCATTGGTTTTCTAATGAGCTGGACATGTGGCGTCACACGGAGCGACGGATGTGCCTATAGCGTCTGTCGGCTTGGCGACAGACGCTACTGTGCAGCGTCTGTCGCCCCTGAAATTTGCCCAGTGAAGGGTATAACAGCTAGTGGCTTTTCTATTCGCTGTAAATAAGAGGTGGCCGGCCCTTGGGGGTTCTCTCTTGCACATTTGAGATATTGAGGCACACTTTGAGCTAGAGAACTTCCCCTCCACTCATCTCCTTGCTTGGTTGCATACTCTAGAGAGATTGAGTGAGATTCAAGTGCATTGCACTGAGAGTTGCATCTAATGGCACTTGATTCTTGAGTTTGCTGCAGATTGCTTGTTACTCTTGGGTGTTTCCCGACACCCTAGATGGCTTGGAGCAGCGGTTGTGTTGAGCTCATGATTGGAGATTGTTTCGAGCCTCACCAAGCGATTGTGAGGGGTTCTTAAGCCTTCCCCGCGGGAGTTCGTGAATTGGCTACTCTAGTGGAGCTCGTGGCTTGGAGGATCCTCATCTTGTGAGTGGATGTGTAGCACCTGCTGAGGGTTCAACTCTTGATAGTTGATTAGCTCGCGATCCATTAAGTGGGTGCATCGCCACAACGAAGAGTAGCTTGCCGGGAAGCAAGTGAACCTCAGTAATAAATCTTATGTCATCTTATTGCCGAGGATTTCATTTGTGTATGTGATCACATTGATTGATTGGTACATTGGATATATCTCTTCTCATCAACGTTAGTATATCTTTTCAAGCTCGCTCCTTTACTTATTGTTCTTTGTCTTGTTTAGCTTGAGTAGCATAGCTTATCTCTTAGGGGTAATTAGTTTAGAGACTTAGCGTTGTTGGTGTGAACTATAGATCATAGCCTTGCACTAGAATTGTTTGTGTGGCTTTCTTAAAAGTAGTTGAGCTAGTGCTAGAATTAGCTTCGCCATCTTATTTACTAACTTATTATTTAGTAAAGCTTGTAGAAAATTTAAATAGGCTATTCACCCCCCTCTAGCCATTTGGACCTTACAAAGAGCCTAGTGGGGTGATTGAGATTTGATAATCCAATATTAAGAACCTCATTAGTATATAGGGAGTAGCAAGTATGCATCCACCTTTCTCATTAGGCTTGTCTTGGTCAAGTGAGAGTTTGTGTTTGTTACTCTTAGTGATTGCCATCACCTAGACGGCTCGGTGGTGATTGGAAGCTTGGTGATCATCCGGCGGAGCTTGGTGATGACCCAAGTCATGGTGTGAGCGGTTGTGGACGATTCACCGCGATGAAGTGACAAAGAATTAGCCCATAGAGAGCACTTGATCCTTGCGCAGATCAAGGGGGCTACACCCTTGCGCGGGTGCTCTGACGAGGACTAGTGGGGAGTGGCGACTCTCTAATACCTCGAAAAAACATTGTTGCATCCTTCTCCCTCTCTTTACTTTGAGCATTTACATTTGAACATTTCGATTCATGTCATTACATTCTTAGAATTGCCATGCTATAGTAGTATTGGAATCTAGGTTGCAAAATCTTTGTGCGGTAGAATAATAGAGAACACTTTTAGGCACTAGGGGTGAAATGGGCTAAGTGTAGGGCTTAATTATTGCAAAAAATTTTAGATTAGCCCAATTCACCCCCCTCCTCTTGGGCATCTTGATCCTTTCAGTTAGGACGCAAACGGGGTGGCCCTAGATGCAAAGAGAGTGAAGACATTGCCATCACCCGCCAAGGCAAGCTCCATCCAATCTTGGGCCACACTACAAGAGATCCATGCTCGGTCGAGCCCTCTGCCCAGGCGTTAGCTTCCACAGAAGGACAAAGAGCTGGTGGAGGCAAGCATCAGCTACTCCCAAAGCGGGAAGGCCCTCGCAGGATAGCTATCAGTGCAGTGCCCGGGCCTCTATAGATCATAAAGTCTTGTCAATGGTGTAAGCCATGACGTTGGGGATACTTATCAAAGCTATGTCGCTCAAACTCTTAAGTTTCCTTTATGTTCATACTCTTCTTGTTTTCAATTCTATAAAAATTTAAGAACTTGTCTCTATGAACTTTTTTGCTGTGTTGCTTCTAAAAGCTCTCCTCTAAGCCCTTCGTTATGCTTGCTCGGCCCAAGTGTAACAGAGAGATCTGGGGCTCCCTATGCGTACAACTTCTGGGTTTCTTCACCTAGCGTGATGACCACAGTAACCTAGAGGCTTATGCTTCTGATCATTCACAGGACTAAAACTCTAGTGTTGTGGGTCTTCGGTCTCGGAGGTTTGACTAGTAGTCGGAAGTTCCATGTGTTAGAAGTTTTGACATATACTGTAACAGTTAATTTTCAAGGGGTATAAATAACAAATATTTAATAAGCCAGGATTTTTTTCAAGCATTGGTGGTTATAGTGTTTGAGCACTAGTAGAAGTGATGCTTGAAACAAAAAAAGTCATTTCATCCATCATTCAATAATACACTATGTAGGGACTTAGTCCTTCGTGCGTAGTCACGCATTTCTTCCTGCGTCGGCCTAAGAGTGCTGCCTCAGGCCGTCCTCCATCCCAACCTCCCCTCCGACTCCGGTCATCCTCCATCCCCAACCTCTCCTCCGACGCTGCACTCTCCGCCTCCGATCTGCCCTCCATTCGCCTCTGATCGGCCCTCCATCTGCCTCTCATCCTCCAACTCTTAAGCGATGGTGCCGTCGCTGGATTGGTCGGTGAAACGTATTCATGAGACTTTTTTCTCACATTTTGAAATAAATCATTATACACCGTTGTCACCAAGTACATTGATATGTCGACAACTCCACGGTGCCACTTATTCATACCTACTTGAATAAATTCAAGCGAATAATGAATGTGCAGTGCAGATCAATAGCAAGCATAGCTCTTGCTACTCACTGAGGAGGTGCATTAGCACCGACGGTGATGATGACAGTGTAATAGATAATTTATATAAAGACTTATTATCATAGCTTTAGCAAAGTTGCAGTTGGCCGTCAAGAGAGTATAAGGAGGCAATTAAGTTATCCTAGGAGCTACTCACAAGGTAACCATTTCTACTCCCCGTTCTTTCCATACAATCGTGTTGTGTGAATACATGTTTGGTGTTTGCTTCATCAATAGTGAATGGTTTAGATATGGATTATGAAATAGGAGTTGTCACAAGGTAACCATTTCTACTCCCCGTTCTTTCCATACAATCGTGTTGTGTGAATACATGTTTGGTGTTTGCTTCATCAATAGTGAATGGTTTAGATATGGATTATGAAATAGGAGTTGTGATCGAGAGGCTTATTTTATGGTATTCTAATTTCACCTCTAGAGTTCTAATTGTTAACGAATGATCTACTTTCTTACAGTACTTGTTTCTTTATTTATACCAGGATTACAAACTAAAGATCAAGAGTATCTTCTAAAGCATGTAGATTGATGTTGTTGGTTTTGCAACCAAAAATAGAGAGAGGGAGTGGAGAATGAGAAGGGGAGCCATATGAGCTATGGCCCAAAGTCCCCATCCACCTTCCCCTTCTTTCTCTTTTTATAGGGGAGGTTGGAGGGGAGGTTTTTATTATTTCCCCTACTCAGGCTTGTATTTACAAAAGAGCCTCTTGGAGGCTATAAATGGGCACTAAACGTCATCTACAAGCCCCTTGACTATGTAATTGGGCCTCAAAATGCTAAATTGGGGGGGGAGGGAGGGTCCTTAACATATACATCCCAACAGTAGCCCCTCAACTATTTGGTTTTGCTTAGGAGCACAAGACCTAATAGCTAAAGAACTAAGTGTGGCACAATTACAACTTAGAGCCAGCACACAACTCTCGTCTATATAGAGATAGTCTAAGGATTAGTTTATCTTTGCCTAGACTTCGATGGCAACCCTCTCTCGAACCTCTGTGACACTGTCTTTGGCAGCTTGCTCCTTCATAAGGCCTTGAGCCCTTGATACCTTCTTTTCATAATTGAGCCTCCGCTGAAGACATTGATGTAGTTGAAGTAAGCGACGTAGTTGTAGATGATCATGACACGTCTTCAAGCTTTCACTCATGGGTGCCAGACAAGGGGTTTTTTCTCTGAGCGATTGCTTGTCCAATGCGCTCCTCACCAGCCCCTCTTGGCTAGCGCTTGTGAGAAATTCTTTTGTGTACTTGAAGTAAAAGACGTAGGCATGGTTGATGTCACAGATGTAGTAGACAGAGATCCCCTACTCCAATTGATGGCGAAGGCAAAGGCAAAGATGCCGATGGCTATCCCCTTGCTCCAAAATGTTGATGAAAGTGTTTTTTATGACATCATTGTCACGTTGTCGAAGCCCCTCACTGAAATGTTAGCGAAGGCATAGTCAATGACATCAAAGTCGGTGGCGGAATCTCTTGCTAAAATGTTGGAGGAAGCAGTGTTGTTGATTGCCAAATTCGATGGCGAAGCCCCTCACCAATATTTGGCGAAGGCATAGTTGACGACACCAAAGTAATTGGTGAAAATCCTTGTCGACTGGTTGGCATAGGTGGAGTCGAGTTAGCCGAAGTCAATGGTGAAGCTACTCACCAATATATGTTGGTGAAAGCATAGTTGATGAAGTCGAAGTACGTGGCGAAGGCCCTCGATGATAGGTTGGCATAGGTGGTGTCAAATTAGCCGAAGTCAGTGGTAAAGATGATCACTGGTATGTTTGCAAAAGTGTTGTTGATGACGTCGAAATTGGTGGTGAGGCCCTTTTTCAAAAATGTTGGGTCACCAAACTTTCAATATGAGGTAGGGAGTGAAAGCGAGAGCGGATGATGAAATTCTTGGAGAGAGTGTCCTAATGGGTTCCAGCGCTTTAGTGCCGGTATGATCGCTCTAGTGTCTTATCTTGTTATTTTTTTATGGGGTTAAAATGGGCGAGAGGCAACGAAGAGAGCCCCTCGGCCTTTTTAGATTAGTTTAGCACCGACCTATACCTTTTTGGGGCGAGGGGCCAAGGAGTAACAAAATGAGCCCGTGTTTTTAGAACGAAAGCAAGAGCGAATGATGAAATTCTTGGAAAGTGTCCTGATGGGATCTAGTGCTTTAGTGCCGATATGATCGCTTTAGTGTCTTATTTGTTATTTTTTATGGAGGTAAAATGGGCAAGAGGCAGCAAAGGGAGCCCCTCAAATTTTTTAGATTAGTTTGGCTCCGATCCTGTACCTTTTTTGGTGCGAGGGGCCAAGGAGTCACAAAATGAGCCCCTCGGTGTTTTTAGATTACTTTGGCACTAACCCCATACCTTTTGAGGCGAGGGGGCGAGAAGTGGCGAACTGAGACCCTCGGTGCTTTTAGATCACTTTGGCGCCGACCCCCGTACCTTTTGAGGCGACGGGGCGAGGAGTCACGAAATGAGCCCCTCAACACTTTTAGATTAGTTTGGCACCGACCCTTTTGTGGCGAAGGGACGAGACGCGAAATGAGCCCCTCAACGCTTTTAGATTAGTTTGGCGTCGACCTCATACCTTTTGAGGCGATGGGGTGAGGAGACGTGAAATAGGCCCCTAGGTGCTTTTAGATTAGCTTGACGTTGACCCTATACCTTTTCGAGGCGATGGGGCGAGGAGGCGCGAAATAGGCCCCTATGCGCTTCTATACCTAATAATAAACATGCAAAATTTCAACCCATTTTTTGTCCACCTCTCCCTAGCTCTGTAAATGTGAAAATTGTCCCTGCTCATTTATCTACAACCCTCCTGATTTATATATGACATATATGGGGCTTCTTGAGGTAATATGGGTAGCTAGAAATCATGATCCTAATTAAATAGACTCTTTTTCAATCCTGAGTAACAATCCTAATCTAAATAGAAAAGAATAAGAGTAGAAATACATATTTGCATCTGTACCTTTAATAATAATCAATAATCATATTACAAGTGCTTTCTTCGTTTCTGTCCGAACCTACGCATGAGTCGTTCCTAGGTTTTTTTTTTTCTCGTGCATCCGGGAGACCGAGACCACAAAGAGTTTCTTCTTTTGTTCGTTTTCTATTCGGTTGCCCTTTCGTTTTCCATCGCTCCTTCTCTTCCTAGGTGTTTGTCCTGTCCGTCAAAATGACTAGAGTCCAACGTTCTCAAGTTTAGAACCAATCTTAAACTAAAGCAAGATTGTAACTTCTTCTTCTTTTGCAAAACCAGCGTTCTCTTAGTTTCTATCATCTATTGGGGAATAAGTACTACGCAAAAGTACAGTTGGAAGAGAGTAGCAGTTGTTAAGGAAATAGTTTCATTTAGGCCCTGTTCACTTCCCAAAATATTTCCTCTGTCACCCATCACATCGAATCTTTGAATGCATGCATGGAGCATTAAATATAGGTAAAAAAAATAACTAATTATACAGTTTGTCTGTAAAGTTCGAGATGAATCTTTTAAGCCTAATTAATTCATGGTTGGATAAATTTTGCCAAATAACAACGAAAGTGCTAAAGGAATATTTCCCCCAAATATTTCGGAAGTGAACACAGCCTTAGTATTTTTTTTATATGGATCACGAATTGTACTTTAGCTTATTGCAATTGCTCATGAATAAGAGTCAAAAACATAATTCTTTTAGAAGCAAACAAACATTACAAAGCTTTTGCCATGGATTCATCCGTAATGAAAGCACGATAGTTTTTTTTTATTCTGTTGCAACGCACGGACATATTTGCTAGTTTAGATTAGTTTGGCACCGATGGCGAAGCCCCTCCCTGAACGTTGGTGAAATCCTAGTTGATGACGACATTGTTGACTACGAAATTAATCAAAGCAAAGCTTGCAAAATATATATCTGTATTTTGTTTCTATTGCATGCATTCTTGGCAACCCAAAGTGACTGAGCTCTATTAAACCAATACTGTTTGGCTTGCTTGTATTTTTGCAACGTGAAGCCTCTAGGCTCCGAGACCCATTAAACTTGGGCCGTTGTCGGGCCACATCAGCAAGTGTTACTGACATGGGTTGGGCTGGCCTTCCAGCGCGTAGCCCGGCCATGGCCTGGATAACTACGGCGGCGCCGGCGGGGGTGTCCGGCCGTCCGGTGGCCATGGCGTGCGCGGTCTAGGGTGGCCCTGCACGCGGCGACGACGTCGTGCCCCCTCCGCGGGTGTTGTAGGCTGCTGCGTGCGGCGGGCCGGCGACAACTGGAACCTGTTACCTGTGGCTGCCTGGCTGGCTCAGCGATAGCAGATTCAGGTTGCTCCTCTCTCCTTGACCTATACCCACCACTCAAATGTTAAATGTGCTTTTGTTGCCTGCCTGCCGTCTGCCGGTATGATTGAATTGAATTGAACTGAATTTCAGGGCCATCTAAGAGTCATGGACAGCTAATCATTCTTAAGTTGTTCTTTTCCATGACAAATTTCTTCGAAATTTACAAAATCATGTTGCTCTGTTAGATGTAAACAAATAGTACACTGATCCCATTAGGTGATGCACAGACAGATCCTTGCTTTTCTCCTTTGCTCTGTCTCTACATGTAAATGTAATAGGTCCAACCATTCTCTGCACAAGAGCATCCGAATCTAAATGGAGTATGTCATTTGTACATTATATATAAGGGGTAAAACAAACCTGACATTTTACACATCATTTGTGCACGAGGTAGCCATATAAAAACTCGTTCCAGACATCAGGAACTCCAGGGAGGCACCAATGCGTGCAATCCGCGTAGCTGGCTGGTTCAGCAATTTGCTCTTTGGTTAGAGGAGCATATTGTTTCCTGAACACCGTCGGATGCCCGTCCTTCCGGTAGTCAGAAAGCTCTGTGATGTTCAGTATCTGAACATGTATGCCTTTCGGCTCCAATGTTCGAAAATAGGACTTGGCCGTGGCCATCAAGCTGTAGTCCGTAGTTGCAGCTTTGTATCCTGTTTTGTAGATCGGCTCTGTTTCGTTAAGACATTTGTTCTTGTCTTCTCCACCCCAGTTGCTAGCCCTGAAAGTAAAGTAACATATGTGAACACTAGATGTCATGGAGATGTTGGTATTCTACTATTTGTGTTGCAAATGATTCGTGGGTATCTCTCTCACCAGGAATGTGTTGGTGATGATCCTGCAAAAAAGATCCTAGTCTTGTTCTTGTCAATATTCTCTCGAAGCCATTCAGTTAGTTTCTTCATAGCTATCTCGAAACCATCGACCATCTCCATTTCGTCTAACTTTGCATCACCATCTTCAAATGAACCATACCTGCACATGTATACAAGTGTTAATTACCTATTCGCTGATTGCATTTGGTAACTATGTTAGTGCATTTTAAATTACCAGTTCTGGTATCTTTTTTCTGATATGCAAAACTGAGGTGCAATACCTATGATCTATGATTAGGGAGGATAGAAAATGTACTTACATGACCTTCATCCTCATGTCATCCTTCTGCTTCCTCCACCACAGGTAAGAATTGAAGACAATGATGTCAGCATCCCTCCAGACACTGGCATGCTTCTCAATTCTGTCTGCCCTTATGATCCGGTACTCCACCCGGTGAATAATGGGGTTGTCACTGTTGGACTCAACCAGTAGTGGTGACCAGTAGAAATCTATTGTTGCATTGTATTCCTGAAATGATTATATGTTCAGAGTTCAGACCGGCTAACTAAATAAAATTGTTGGTTTCTGTAGGCTGTAGATTTGTGAAGGGAAGCATACCAATGCCTTGAAGGAGATGAGTGAGCCATTGAAGATGCGTGTCTTGAGCCTGTCATCAGGTATTGAGGCCTCCACCATGCACACGAGAGAGACCCATTGGTTCCTATTGACTGAGTCACCCACAAACACCAATCTCTTGTTCCTCAGCTTTTCAAGCAGCTTGATGGCATCGAATCTGTTTTGAAAAGGTAAAATTCAGACAGCATGTCAAAAAATCCATGCAAAGTTATGCTAAATATGATCTCCTTTCTACTATTACATACAAGCTTTTGAAATGGTACAGATGATAAAATAAAAGGTAGGATCTTTCACTGTCAATTAGTTGCCGTGCATGTTTAATTAGTTTCTTGTTGGCCTCCAGCTAACAACTCTAACGAGATCAGTTTTGCAATCTCAGTACTAGCTGTTTCTTCCTTTCTGCTGTACTATCCTGTGTTTTTATTCAGTTACAGATTATTTCAGTATTTTTATGCTTCTATAAAACAAAACCATTTACTATCCTTGAAAAATTCTTGACTGATACTGACAGAGCTTATATATTGCTTGAGAGCTGCACCTTTAGATATGCTGGAATTTTTGGGCTTGAGCTAAAAATACTTGGAAAATCTGTAATCTTCATACCTTGGGAGGTCGCATCCATGAGGCTGCCATCTCCAGTGCTGGTACATGACATCCTTCCTGCCATACTTGTCACAGGCCACCTCGGGGAAGATGAAGGAGCACTTGAGCCCATTGTACAATGGCCGGGACACGTTGTCGTACACCCACCGCCCCCTTGACCAGTTGCACTCCTCGTTGCTGACATCCCCCTCCTCAGTTGTTCCTCTGATCGCTGGTTCTTGGAGCCCAGCTTCCAGCTTCAACTGCACTTCTTGGCGTCCATGCTCGACTGCCATTTGCACTCGCTCTTCCTGGCCTTTGTCGAAGAGGAAGACGATGGAGCTGGCTAAGATGAAGAAAGCCACCAATGAGGTCACGATGCTCCTTACTACAACCGGAGCATGGAGCACCGTCATCTTGCCACCTGCTGCTATCGCCTTGTGACTTGCCTCTGTCTTCATTCTTTCTTCAGGAGCCATAGTGCTTAGCTCTCCTCTTTTATGGTCACCTATCGAGTCTGTACAATGGCAATGGGAGCAGCACACACCTGCACATGGCTATATGGTCTAGCTCTAGAAAAAGTAGTGATACTCAAGCAACCTGTGCACTGACCCTTGGGCTAACCACAAAAAAGGGAGGCAGTGTCGGACTATTTGGAATGTTGTTGTAGAGATGAAATTTTTTTTGCAGGTCAAAGTAGGTTGAATAGCTATTGTACGGAAATCAGAAATAGAAAGTTTTTGTGTATACATCGGTGTATTACAGTTATACTGTCTGAATTTGCAAATTCATGTATAGATGAGTATCATTTGTGCTTCAGATACTATCTACCTGTCACTAGTATTTTTTCCAAAAAAAAATGAAACAAAAAGGTTAGATATCAGAATGTAGAAGTGTTTATTTGTGTCACCGACGGCTGCACCAATCCACTCACACCAACCATTATAGATAGGACTAGCTAGTACTGTAGCATGCCAATAAACAAAGGACTGAAAGACTACTGAGTGTGTCAACTCCAAAAGACCAATGAGTGCATCTCAAGCAACAAAAAAGGTGATGGGCTGATGGCCTGCATGCATCCTTGCCTAGCATAAATAATGATTAATCTAAAGCTATTAAGCTCCTGAATGCAAACATCACTAATGTTTGAATTCAAATCATCATAATCTTCTATTTCTGGTTATACTCTAGTAAACCAATATGTGCAGAGTCTTTATTTCCCTGAGAACTAACACTTTCAGCTTTCCAGAATTCTTAAGGAGGAATTATCTCTGCAAATTGTCTGTTCTGCCCAACACAGTACATTAGTAAATGATTTATGTTTGACACGGTCCCCTTCTCCCTACCTAAAAATATGAAGCATTGCTGTCAGGCTCACGATACGGTTTGTGGTCCTTTTTATTGTGTAGCAGGATTCATATTAAAAGGGGGAATTTGTCATGATCAATTTGGCCTATCTATGCATAAACTTAGAGTAAATTAAGCATTCTATTTTAAGCTACACAGTTACTCGCTCTTCTTTTTTTAAGAATACACTGGAAAGCTACATGTTTTGCACAAGTCACATGCGTGCATACTTCAGATTAATTCAGTAGTTCTGAGTCAATCACTGCAGACTTTTGCCCAAATGTGTTCACATGGCATCAAAGGGGGGCCATCATATTGGCCTATCAGTGCATCAACAAAAATAACTAAATAAGTGAGATACGAATGCCCTGCTTTTGAAGACAGTGCGGTGTGAATTCCTTTAAAAGCATCTGCTGAAAAACGTTGAGTTGTGCAAACACGCACCATCAATGATTAGCCTTGCCTTTTGTTTGCCTTCCTTTCCACACTTGCCACCCAAAAAAGGAGTAGGGCAGATCCTCACTATTGCAATTGTTTGGGGGGGGGGGGGGGGGGGGGGGGCACAATGATTATTTAATTTTATGCAAGTGCCTAGAGGTAATATCATAAATCAACACATTCTATCTTTAATTTGGTTTGGTATCTTAAAATGACCCTACTCGGTGCTAAATCATAGGTCCTTTCTGCGTTCCTTCTTTAAGCATAGCAAGAAATGAGTGGCTCCAAAGACCAAAAGAAAGGGTTAGGTGAAATCCTGTGGTGACATTTGCTTTATGGAGTATCCTGTCCTATCCCTGTGGGGTCTAAATGATAATGCTTGGTTGGCAAGTGGTATAATATAATATATGCGGTGTGAATCTGATTTGCTTTTGCATTTTCAGAAAACTATTCTGCCTGGTACATTCAGTCTGAAAAGCATGAATAGTGAGCAGCAGAGAAGAAAAGAGGCCGAGGAAACATGCTTGCTGGCTCGACAATGGGTACCATTATTACTGCATTGTACACCAGCTAATTGGTAAGATCTGTATCAGTAGTTGCAACCGAATGGTGGTCCACATGATTCCCTGCAGGATCAGGCACGAGTTGGCTTCCTGCACAAGTCCAAGAAGCAGCCGTGCAACCAGTAGTATTTGTTCCTGAATAGCAGTCCATGTAAGAGTGCAAGGCACGTATTAGTTGTCAGCTTGTTCGTTTCGCTGGTTTATTGTGGCTGAAAGTACTGTTCGTTGGTTTGTTGTGAGAGAAAAACACTGCTGGATGGCTGCTGATTCCGCCGAATAGCTCAAACAAACAGGGTGTGTGCGCGTTGTAATTGCCATGTTAACTATAAACGCACTGAAAGTTCGCATAACCACATGGAAGCTCTGATTTTGATCCGCCACCAAATACTAGTAATTAGGCTATTCTTTCTCCGGCTAGCTCAGGATCCATGGTAAATTGTTCATGTGAGGCTCTCACCCCTCCTGTGCTTTTAAAAAAAATGATGATGCAATATAAACAGAAAGGTAATAAGATGTACTTGTTCAGTTTGATCAACACTCAGTGCAACTGACGTGGCGCGAATATACTTTCAGGGACAGGTTAACCTATCTGGAACTCTGCATGAGTGGAATGAAGATGCACATGCATCTTGGGCAGCCTACAGTTTACAAGGACGATAGCAAGTTTGGTGGCTGTCTGCAATTCGTCAGCAGGGAAGGTGAAAGAGCAACATCTAGCTACAGTAAATATGTCAAATAACACTTTCTGTTCCTGTCGGCTGCGTACATTCTACTAGGATGCTGCAGTGCAATGAGACTGATGGAGGCCACCGCCAGGGGCCTACCATACCTACATGGCTACATCTAGACGTGCATCTAGGTCAAACAAATAAAGGTACCATGCTGCTAGACACAACCACCACACCAACCATGTTTTTAGTCCTAATGACAAATCAAACTGTGGGGCTCAGAGACATTATTCAGCATCGAATCTTTTTAATCTCACCGACGATTTGTTCAAAGAACATTTTCAAAGAGAGAAGTGCTTCAATCACTGATTAATGGAAAGCTTTCCACTTACATTATTCTTAGCATTTAATAATCACTGCTTGAGATGACATATACTGCTATGTTGCCTCCAACTCATCCTCATCCTCATCCTTATCAGACTGAGTCCTTTTCTTTGTTAATTAGGTTCAAACTAGTCTCTTATTATGATTAGGTTTTTGGCCTATCGGTGCATCAGTCAGAGTAACCATATGGTACTGAGCGCTTCGGTTGTCAACAGACAGTTACAAGTTTCTGTACTAAATTAGAGAAGGGAGCATGCATCAAATTGGTCTATGATATCAGTTCAGAGATTTCAATAGCTGTTTTTGCCTGGAATGCATCTCTTTCCCATTATGGTTGGTCTTAGAATGCATCTCTTTCCCATTATATGGTTGGTCCCTTGTGACACACTCAACCTCTGAATTATAGATGGTGTGTTTCCCACTTCCCAGTGATGCCAATTTACTTGACTATCTTGGCGAGCTCACGTTTTCGAGTATCAGTCCTCTTTATCTCTGATAAAGCTTCTTCGTAGTCTACTGATCACATTCTCATCAACTATCTTGTAATGTATCGATATGTTCCGGTGGACCATCCCAGCGTACCTAACGACATACCCCTGGTATTTGTTGTACAATACAATGCAGGCATCGTGACCAAACCAATGGTTCCTGTTATGCAGGTATTGTAAAATCAGCAATGAAATTCAGACAAAATGAACTGAAGACAAAGCAGATGTAAGATTCTGCTTGCCCTATGGTACCGTCTATTCCTAAATGTAAGGCAAAAAGTGTAAAGTAGGGGCCCTGTTTGCTTGAACTACTTCAGCAGTACTTTTTAGCGAACGAATAGTATTTTCCTCTCACAATAAACCAGCATAAGCCAAATTTTAGCGAAACAAGATACCTATGTATGTAAGGAAGAGTGATAGATGAACAGAAATTACAGATAACAGAGAGCAGCCAAAGGGCAGGCACAACCTGTAAAGAGAATTTTCTATCTCAGCAACGACAGGATGACAAAATAACAATGATATATAGACAAACAGAAATTGCCGATAACAGCGGCAATGCTAGCGCCCGGACGTCTGGACGCCCATGCCTGCACTCGTTTTGCGTGCCCACGTGGGGGCCCGCGCCCGTCTAAACATCGCCGCGCCTCTTGGCCCCACACAGAGATCACCCGTGCCCCCTCTACTTCCCCCGCTCGGACATCTGTTATGACAGGTGGGTCCCCAGCAGCAACACCCGATCTACTTTTGAAACAATCAAATGAAACATTTTCAACATACGTCTTAATGCAGATGAAACACTAGAAACATGCGTATGAAACACTTGCAAAAACACCTGAAAAAAAACTTGAAAAATCATTGCAAAAGCATGTGCAACATCCAGATAAAATACTTGCAACATATGTGTGAAACATATGCAACATCCAAATAAACACATTTGTAACATACGTCTGAAAAACAGATGAAACATTTGGAACATATGCTTGCAACATACGTGTATAGCCATTGCAACATATGCAACATCCCGATCTACTTTTGCAACATCCATATGAAACACTTACAACATGCATATGAAACCCCTGAAACACTTGAAATATACGTTTGCAACATATCTGGCGCGACACTCTAGTGGATGCTGACCACCATGTTTGGCAAGCCTCGAGGCAGTCGCGAACTACGGCACAACCATGCTTGCCATCTCTAACCACAGGAGGAGGTGATGAGGAGGACGCCGGCATTGGCGCCGGCGGTGAGGCGGCGGATGTGCGGGAGAGGGACCTTGTACTGGTACCAAATGCGGAAGCCATCCAATGATATGAGCAATACCACGAGCTTAGGGGAGCTTGGAGAGTGACCGCGTGGCAGCGGACGCCGTGGTCATGACGGTGAGGGATGAGCGGAGCAGGACAAAGGTTGTGTCAGCGGCGAGGGCCATGGTGATGAGGAGCAGGAAGCGAGGGGCGAATGAAGGCTGGGGGTGCGGCCATGGAGGAGGAGAGGAGAGCTGTGGTGGGCTATGGCGAGTCGCCTAGGTCTGGACCTCGATTGAAGGCTGGGGTGCAGCCATGGAGGAGAGCGGAACGTGCATGCAACTTGCGGCTAGCAGCTTGCGGAGTGAGAGATTTTTTTTCGAAGGATTATCAGATATTTAAGAATACATGGACGACGTGAAGCCACGTAACGTCCGGCGTCCGAACACCCTAATCATAACATTACCGAATAACAAATGAAAGAAGTACAGCGAACCTGGAAAAATAGGCGGAAGTCCTTGCCAAGAGTAAATTCATGCGTTATCATCAGCATGTTGTTAATTTTAACACGGAATGAGGATGTAGTGTTGCTAACCATCCCCTCTGATAAAACTAACTCAGCTAGTGGCCTCGGCTGCCTGCAAATAGTTAACCAGTACAGTACGAAATGACACATAAGTCAATTCGATCCAAATTTGAGATAGAATGGAAGGTGGGATTCGGGTAGATTAATTGCCTATTTAGCATTCCAGCTATTTTAATTAAGTGTAAAGTCCGGGATCAGTCGTCGGACTTGCTTAAATTCATGCACAAGTGTCCATCCAAGAAGAGGCTTCTTCAGGCATGCATGCAGATGCAGTACCAGTACGAGCGTACGTTACACTCACATGATGCTGTCGGTGGCCTTGCGGACTTGCGGTACGTTCGTTCTTGTCCTGGATAAGATGGTAGAGAGGCATGTACTGAAGAAAAGATTAAGGCCCCGGTTGATTGCCTCTGTTTTTTTAACACACATCACATCGAATATTACGGCACATACATGGAGTACTAAATATAGACTAATTACATGTATATTGGCACAGATTAAGAGTAATTTACGAGACGAATCTTTAACCCAATTAGTCCATGATTAAACACTAATTACCAAATAAGACGGAAGTGCTACAATACCTATTAAACTTTAACAGGGCAAACCAAACACCCGCTGAGACACGTTCGGTTCATTTAATTAAGATAAGGGTGTGAGATTACGTATGTATGTATATGCATCATTAGTGGCTGCCAAGGCACGTATTAGTTGAGCACTTTGTGTCACTGAACTGCCAGTACCGTATGGGCCATGGGGTACTGTGCTCCTTTTATATGTGAATGTGATGTGAGGTGGAATGTTTGAGGTTTACAAGAGTCGTCCATTGGCATGGAATGAAATTGACATTTTACCACGACTGATTGATTTTTCATGGGTATAGCGCATGCATGCATGTCATGCCTGCACGAGTGGACTTTTTTTCACGTACTGATTCTGAATCTGTATATCTAAAAAGAGGTCCCCACTTAATTGGCCGGTGCGAGGAGCTGGGATTGGCTGATGCATGAGAACCTGATATGAGATAATCAGCCTGTTCGCTTGAGTTTTCAGCCGCTTATTTTCAGTCAGCCAACAGTGTTTTTTTCTCACAACAAATCAGCCAACGCCGTTTATTTCAAGCCAAGCGAATAGGCTGAATGAGACGCTGGATTATTCATCCCTCTGTCCAGGGGCGGATCCAGCGGTGGGGCGGGTGGGGCTCAAGTCCCCCTACCGCTGCCACGATAATAGAGCCCCTCTTTGAGTCCATCCTAATTTTTATAGGCATGAAAGAGATGAAGGAGAAGCTTTAAAGGTTGAAGATGAGTTAAGCCCCCTCTTCTCTGAATTTCTAGATCCACCGCTGCCTCTGTCGACAGCTATAGCTCGGCTGGAAGCATATCCACGAACCACAGCACAGTGAACACTGAACACAGTACTGGTGGCGGTGCTCTCAAGTCAAAAGATGGACAAAGACAGCAAGGGACCGACTACCTACAAGGCTACTACAATGCAAGGACAAGCAAAAAAAAAGTAGTAGTGTCATCTCTGACTGTTATGCCTCCCTCAACAACCCCTCAATCAAACCATATGCATGCAGTGTTGACGTGTTGTTAGTACGACCGACAATCATCCCCATTCACATCTCTCTCTCCCTCTTCTCTCTACTCCATCTCCATTCATGATGATAGCTGATAGGGCAATGGCATTTCCAAGGTTGCCAAGTACTTCTGTAATCAGATAAGGTGCTAATTGCCGTTTTATACAGATTATAATTGCACGGTGGCATCCAATCTTTCTTGCTAATCCCACCGACGGACGCCATGTGTGGACAATGTAATGCTCCTTAAACCTTAATTAGACCGTAGCACTAGCATCAATTAGTGACGATGTCCAGATATTATTATACAGTTGCATGCATTTCTTCTATTCTGCAAAGGGAAGCACAACTTCTTCCTCTACCTTAGCTTCTTCTTCCCCAAAAAGAAGAGAGGCAACTTGTTCATCCAAAACAAGTGTCCAAATATAGTTTACCAGGCTAATGCTATTAACCAAATGAACATGTTTAGAAGTTGCTTCTTTTTTAGCCTAGCTTAACTGGTTGGGTGAGAGGTGTGGCAATGCACCCAACTAACCAGGTTCAAATCCCCTCTTAAACTGAATTTAGGTGTCTATTTCTCTTCTTTACGAAAAACCACTATTTCCTCCTAGGTTGGATCTCGTTTTTTTCTCTCGAATACACATGAGCCATATGCGTATCATTGTATTAAGAAGAAATAGACTGAACAGTTTTTACAAGAGGCCAGATTACCCGGCTAAAACGCTAGTGGCTACACCTTGACTGAACGACAAGCACGATGATTGGTTGGACTGTGCGCTATCCAGTCGCCAAACATCGCAGGCCATTTGCGCCGGCAAGAACCCATCGCTCGGCCTCGGCCTTAATCACTGCTAGTAGTTCGGACACTGTTGAGGAAGCCTCCCTGAACGCATGCTTTTTCTCTCCTTCCAAATTTGCCAGGACACCGACGCGAACAGCGAGTCGATGCCGGCCTTCTGCTGTCCGTTCCATCCCACCCTTAGCCTTCGCCAAGCAGCGGTGATCCTGTCCGACGCTGGTGGCAGTTGACTCCCAAGCGCCTGAAGAATTCTGCACCAGACTTTCCTTGTGAACGGGCACTCCGCAATGATGTGATCAATTGTTTCGGGCTTCTGCATAGCGGCCTTGCATCAAGTCCATGGCGCGCTCGTCGGTCTCGACGGAATGCCAACCAAAGGAAAATTTGGACTCGCAGAGGCGCCCATGTTTTCCAAATCAAGGAGTGGCCCGAGAATTGGATTGATCCTGAGTGCACAGTGACATAGGCAGATTTCGCCGAGTACTTGCCGTCGGGTGTCCAACGCCACACTGTCCGATCTGGATGATCGTTGAGCTCGACGTTCTCCAGGCAGATAAAAGAAGTTGCTTCTTATATCTTTTGTGAAACTCAGAGTGGCACATATATGCCCAATGGAACCCTCTCGAGCCTTAGCTAACTTTTGTTTCTGAACTTCTGAAGGCCTACAGGCACACACACGCTCGCATCTATGAATGAACGTACGTCTTAGTCTTACCTAACATGAACAGAGAGCTTGAAGAGACAACCAAAGCAAGCTTTGCTGGGCTACATGCCTTTGTTCTCGGAAGGAGAGCTGCGGCCCGTTTCTTTCTCATCTTTCCACAAAATGAGGCCCACGATCACACTTCCTTGACTGGGTTATTTCTATTTTATTTATTACAACTCGATCAATGTCAAAAGTACGTGTCTTTGTCCGTTCCTATTTTGTCTCGCTCAGCCGCTCAGGCTCAGCTAGGATACCTGTTTTTGGCGACAAAAAATTGGCTTTGCCCGGCACGCTAGTTTGACTCAGCAAGGTTTTCCTTGCCCGCATGGGCGAGCTGAATCCACTCTGTCGAGTGCCCAAGATTTGATCACTCTGTTCCGCGGTTCCGTCAAAGCAGTGGTAGGGGAAAAGAGAACATGACATGACAGGAACCAAACAAATAGCTTTGATAATGCTTGACCACGGGCATCCACCCCATCCGGACGCCATGCGTCACTCCGCCTCGCTGCTCTCTCCTGTGCCGCTCACTTCCGCCCGTGACGTGCACACCGTGCCGCTCACTCCCGCCTGTGACGTGTGCCCCGACACTTGCTCCCTCCCATCGCCCGCCTCGCCCGTCGAGCGCCCCACCTACGCGGATTCGCCGCCTCCATCGCGCCTCCCGTCGAAATCAGCATCCCGCCCAGACTAGCGCCGCCTGCCGCGGCGTTGCGCCCATCCGCCTACTGCAGCCACTGCCGAGGCCCGTGCCACCGATGAGCTTTGCACCGGCAACCTCCGCGGCACTCCATGACATCGAGCTCCGCGTCGATGAGCCTTTTGCACCCGTATGTTTTCAAATGTATGTTTCATGTGTTTCATCTATATATGTTTCCTGTGTTCATCAGGATGTTAAAGTAGATTTGGTGTTGCGTATGTTGCAATGGCTACACACGTATATTGCAAGTATATGTTCCGCATGTTTTAGCTATTTTAGACATGTGATGCAAATGTATGTTCCAAATGTTTTAAGCATCATGGCCTTGGTGTTTGTTTCTATATAGTTAATGTATGGTGGTGTCATTACTGTCTACTAAATTAGTATAGGTTAGGCATTACTGTCTACTAAATTAGTATAGGTTAGGCATGTCTCTCCCCATGTTAATGAGCGCTAGAAAACATCAAGTTATGTCCAGAAAAGGCGTAGTATTTTCTTTTGGAACAAAAGTAGCTTTGACCATGCAGCTAGCTTTTTATCTGCTAGCTGCTCATCAAGTAGGTTTTTTATCATATTGTGCTGTGTGTTTGGTAAAGCAAGAATAGTGCTTCTCAACAAGATTTCATTTGGTCATTTGTAATCACCATATGATTTACCACAGTTGAGGGAATGGAGCCACAGGTGAGAGAGGAAGCAAGACTGAACCGGAGCAGGATTGAAGCAGGTGAAGGGTCCCCTACCTTCGAGGATGAGATTCTACCGCCCGACGTCCTGCACTCCGCTGCTGCTTCAACACCAGTGTTGCAGTCCCTCAGGTGAGAAGTTTGGTTGGCAAAGTCTTACTGCATTACAGTCCTGTTATTACTATTTTTAGTGATCAATTTGTTTTCCAGCAGTGGATCAAGGAGAAAGAGAACTCCAGCCCGCAACGTCCGCTGCTCCCACTCACCGGCGCCGTCCGCACCAGCAGCCAAGAAGAAGGCCGTCGTGGACACGGGCACATCCGCGACTTCCTCTACTCCCACCCGCGACAATTGCTCCCGCTCGCCGGCGCCATCCGCACCAGCAGCCAAGAAGAAGAAGGTCGCCGTGTACACGGGCACAGGACGACCGGTGCCATCCGCTACTCTCCTTCCTCCTCCTCCTCCTTGTGCCATCCGCTCCTCCCAAGGTATATCCCCCACCTTCCCAGACCCTAGCGCTGGTGTTTAGTTCTTGGGCGAAGACAGCTATAGACTTGTTAATGTCAAATTCCTTTGGTCTTGCTCTCCTCAGTATTTCCCTCTACACGGTGAGTGAGCTAGTCACAAGTGTGCAATAAAGAGGATTTCCTGAATTATAAATTTAGCTCACAGTTTGCAAAATAGATGTTAAGAAGATGTTCCCACAACCCTTCTATCCCGTCATATTATATAATGTAATTTTAGTGCTTCGAAGACAGCAGCAGTGTTACTGAGAATACCAGTCTGAATTCTCCTTTCATTTCTGTCAGCAAACATACTGCAAATAAAAAAAATCACATTCCTGTTGGTAACTAGTCCTGCCTTCATGCTATTGTACAAGGGTGTATGTGCTATACTGCTATACATAGTATTCAATTTTTTCGAGTTTGTGTTTTTGTCTAATGGGTTTTTTATTCTTGGTACCAAAAATTGCACATTGCGCCTATAGAAATTGCAATGAACCAAACCTGCATTTTTTTCTTACCAAGGTACCATCCGCATTCTCGCCGGCGCCATCCACACCAGCAGCCAAGAAGAAAGCCGCCGTGGACAAGGGCACAGGACGACCAGCGCCATCCACTGCTCTCCTTCCTCCTACCAAGGTACCATATATGTTTTACTTGCTCTGTTTAATTTCTAATTGCATTTAACAGTGATGACAATCATTGGTTTCTACATTTTAGCTGTTGGGTGTTGGTGAAATCCTTTATCAAGGTTATATGCTAATTTTTCACCTTAAAACAGCGAGGCATGCAACTTTTTTTATGTATGTATAATAATATTCCTAGAAAATTTCAATTTGGACACCTTTCCTTTTGTTATATGGACAGGCATGACATGTTTAGAGTTCCTAAAAATATTGGTCCTTGATCCAGAATATTTGTGAACTCCATGCTCACATAAAAACGTAATCTCAAGCAATATTAGTAACTTTGCATTTTCTTCATCATGGAACTGTGACTGCAAGGAAAATTGTATTCTGGTAACACAGAAAGTATGTGGTTAGTTTTGTTCTATATTGTGCAGATTACTTGTCCTTGTATCAAATTTCTGCACAGCCAATTAAGGCATCTTCTTGACCAAATGCTTCACTAGAGAGATTGATAAACCTGCAAAGTTACTAATATTACTTACTTAGATGTTATATTTACTTAGATGTTGACATTGGTATTTTCCATGCAATGTCTTCCTAGGTGATCACGAAACTTACTATAATCTGATGTCCTCCAGGTCTCTCTAAAAGAGTACGCAAAGTTCCAAGCTTCATACGCAACGGTTCTTCAGGGTCCAAGTCATAAGACGCACGCATAACTCTCTTTGTGTCTACCGCCAGACTAATCAGAGTGTTGTGAAGTCTTTCTTTCTGGTTTTTATCTGAATTCGTGTCTGGGAGCTGAAAGCCTGTGAATACACCTATATAGAGCTGTGCCATCGATACTAGCATTTTTGAAGCAGAGTTTTGAGTTTAATCATTATGTCATTTGATGACTGATCCGGCCAATGATCTGAGCACAACTTGGAGTCTGTCTTGTGCCTATGGTTCATGTACAAGTCTTTATTATATATACAGTTGCAGTTGATGTGCCGCATTGCATAGAAATAATGACCGGTAGTAGAATCTCATTTGTCAGTCTTTATTATATGTACAAGTTCACTTGCTTGGTCTGTACAGGAACGAGTGAACGAGCTCACTCGTCTCGCCATGGCCTGTACGTACACTTTGGTGTTTACATACAGCAGGTCTTGGCCTTTGACAGAGCAGTCAATGCAGCGGCGTGGAGCTGAGTACGCATGCAGCGGCGAAGCTTTTGGACAGCAGTTACTGCACGACGCGTGGAGCGAACCGTAAAACCCATTGGAGCTCCAAGGGTCAGTAGTAAATGGAAATGGAGCAACCGGTGCACCTGTGCTACTTAAATGGTTCGGTGGTTCGGATGCGGTTCGAACCATGGTTGAACCACCCCCATTTTGACACCCAATGTCCATATAAGCAACACGTACCGTGGGGCCGAGTTACAAGCCTATACAACCAATACTTTTTTTGTTTGTCCTAGATTCACCTCCTCATGAGTCCATGCATGCACCCTGTCATCACTTTGACAATATCAAAACCTAGCCAATCATTGCCAAAAAAAATGTATAAAGTGAAACCACTTAGCCTCCATGCACGAATCATTCGTAGTAGATCCACCAAAGCCATGCTTGGAACTCAATTCTTTTTTGAACAAAAAGAAACGAATTAGGTTTTGCTTTGTCTGTTTCTTGATGACACGGGGCGCACAAGTAACATCTTAGCATTTATCAAGTACCAATGTACAGTTGCACAGATAGCATATCAGTGAAGACAGGTAAGCCCTTGTGCAGCCCAGCAGATGAAGGACACACGTCCTATGCAGAAAGCTTAGGAATCTGTTAGGTCAGGTCTTCCATTTGGGATTTAGCAGCAGTCAACTATACAACTCCGATCCAGCGCGGTGGGAAATAAAAAAGTTTTTTGTGATGCTTAATGTCCAGTTGTCCACGAACAATCCTACTGTGCACACCATGTGAATCCAAACGCGTCCAGAATAGCTGACTCTCAACTCCCAAGTCTACCAAAAGGTGAACCTCTGAAACTTCACTAACTCTTGCAACCTTTGTACGAGAACTCTTTTTCTCTCTCGAAAAGATCACCTTTATTTTGTACAAAAACTTTACTTCACATCAAGATCTCTCAGTTTTGTCTTGATTCTTACTCCTGCAATTTTTAAGTAGAACTGCTGAGATTGTGATGCTCATGTGACCCAAACCCAATTAACTCATCTCTTAATAATTTCCCGTCTTTTCGGAAAATTGCAGGGGTGATGAACAGACATAGAGACAAGAAGTTTTTTTCTTATCGACAAATGGAAGTACATAATTCATTCATTCATGCCCAGAGGGACTCTTTCTTGAGGCACGCCTCCTGCAGCATGATTGCAGTGTTCCCTGCAGAGCCGAAGCCACCCAGCATCTGCTGCTGCTGATGAACTGCACCAGTGCTGTTCAACGTGTTCATCATCAGGCCATTTTGCAGGAGCAGGCTGCCATAAGCTTCGCATTCCATCTCCTGCTGCTGGTGGTGATGATGATGGAGTTGTTGCTTTGCCGGAGCTGGCGCGGCAGCAGCTGAAGCTGACTCGTCGTGTTGCATCTGGACGCAGAGGATCTCGGCCTTGGCGAGGGCGAGCTGCACCTGGAGCTGGGAGACCTGCTGCTGGAGGTAGGAGATGGCGCCGACGCAGCCGTACACGGGGTCCCTCATGCGCGCGTGCGCCTCGTACACCAGGCTGCTCACCGCGTCCGCTCTCTGCTGAGCAGGCAGCTCCTGGAATCAACAGTTGGTGCAGATTACGTTAGCCTGATGAGCAAGCTAGCTGAATCTGAATGATCACACTTCAAAAGAAAAATCTGAATGATCCATGGATGACAGTAACGAAGGAGATAAAACTGAGCGTACGAGGTCAGCAAGGAGGAAAATTGAACGGACCTGCAGCATCTTGCTGACATTGCTGGCGCCAAAGACCTTGTGGACGATGGCGAACTTGTGAGGATCCTCGGGAGGGAAGTAGGGCGCGAACACGCACTCCTGCGTGCAGCGCCGACGCAGCAGCTTGCAGGATGCGCATGGCGGGCTGCCGCTGCTGCTGCTGCCGCCACTCCCACTCCCACTCCCACTCCCACTTCCGCTGCCGGCCATGGTAACCTGCAGTGTTCTGGTTCCTCACAGGGGTTTAGAGCGAGCAGTGAACGAAGAGAGAATGGTTGCAAAGGGAAAGGGGGGGGGGGGGGGGGGGGGGGGAGACTGCCAGGTGCAGAACCTCCTCTTTTATAGAGCCAGGCAGGCTAGAGGAAGGAGCAGAGAAGGTTAGAACTGATGGAAATGATAGGTCTGAAGATGGGAGAGATCAAATAGTTTGCATTAACTAGCACGGTATCAGATCAGGACAAAGATGATAGAATCTAGATTTCTGTTTAGTACTCTGTTGTATCATGCTGACCTATCAGCTAATTTTCTTCCTTCCAGCTGGATCACACAAGCACAGCAAGCATGTTATGGCTGTGTAGTGCTGTACCAGTTCAGGCCTGGTTTAGTTACCAAACTTTGGGGCCAAAATCTGCATAGTAAATGTCCCGTCACACTGTAGCAATTTTGTTTTTATTTGGTAATAATTATTCAAATATTGATTAATTAGGCTTAAAATGTTCGTCTCACAAAGTACAACAAAACTGTGCAATTAGTTTTTGATTTCATCTATATTTGTACTCCATATATGTGCCGATATTTTGATGTGATGGAGAATCTTCTTTTTGTATAGTGGAATTTGGGGGTGAATTTGGGTATCTAAACAAGGCCTCAGTGTGTAACGTTCTATGGTTTTTCTTTGTCTGTATTTAGCAGCCACGATCAACAAGGTTTGTCTTTATCTCCTTATAATTAACTAGAAACAAGAAAGAAAGCGAAACATAGTCTACGCTTTCATGGTTCGTGGAATCATGGACTATTCTATACGTCTCCCAATCAGTGCAGTTGTGGCGTGGAATTTCTACCTCCGTTTTCACTTGCTGCAGCAGTCGGCAATAGGCACCTGACTTAGCTGGCCAGAGCCAGACAGAAATGTGGAAATGCATGTAAGCATCACCTCAAACTCTGCCAGACCAAGACTGCATTGTCTATTGTCTATTGTCAGTGATGACAAATTAAACCATGTTCCATGTTAATGGCTCACATGCATTAGGTCTAGGTAAATATCTCGAGAAATGAGTTGACTATTATTGCAACGGTGGCCGGCTGCTGAGCAAACATATACCAGAGAGCTCTAGAGAGCAGGATTATTTGACTATGCGTGATGGTGGAAATTAGCGCCACATGCACGTTCGGTCTGTTGACCTTAATTAGATTAGGGAAGAAAGAGTACAGCTAGGTACAACACCCTTACGTACAGAAGAACCAAAGCGGTCTAGCACTAGTTGACCCTTAAGTACTAATTGACTCGACCTTAATGCTAGTAGTTTTATAGCAAACTGGCAAAGCATGTATATAGCGGTTACAGCTTATAAATCGAACGATGCATGAATTATTCATCTACTCCTATGCCTGGGATGAAATTAAAACAGGGCAGGGAATTGGCGGGGCTCATGTGGGTCAGCTCTCTCCCCATGGATCACTGATTGCCATTTCGTATCATTTTCAATATTGGACACGGCCACATCATGATAGGTTCAATCCAATTCATATATAAATAAAGAATCACTAACATTAATTGCATTATAAGCAAGAGAAAACGACAGAGTATCAGCATAGCAAAGATGAAGGAGAAAGCTGACACGTATGTAACCAGTAGGTCAGGAGTGGCTAGTCAGCTTAGTGGCTACCCATGCATGAATGCAAAAGGCCATGACAACAACAAGATTAGGGATTTGTCGTGCACTACAACAGTGAGGAGCGGGAGTACGTTGTGTTGTACACCATATAGCAGCTACAAGCATCATTCGTGTCTTAACTAGGACTAAGTTGTAGCAGCAGACAAGTATGCTATACCTACATCTACATCAGCCATGTGCATGGAGTCGTGGTGGGTCTCCACCAGTTGTGACATGTGTACAGCAGACTTAGGGCCTGTTTGTTTCGCCTGTTAAACTTTAACATGTGTTGACCATGGGATTGCCCATAAGGTGTTCGGATACTAATAATTGACTAATTAGTTTTAATAGATTCATCTCATAAATTAATCTCAATCTGTGCAATTAGTTTCGTAATTAATGTATGTTTAATACTTCATACGTGTGTCCAAACATTTGATGTGATAGGTGTTAAAAAAACAAGGAAACCAAACACCCCCTTAGAGGGTGACACATCTACCGTGGTCTGGAGCGCACCGGCAGTCGGATGCGGACTCCACAACGACTCACTATATTTTACCCACATTTGTTTCCACTCTGCATGATTCATGTTGCACCAACTACTATCACAAAACCATGCATGCACACATATATCCGCTGCCATGACGTCTCTACTCGTGCATTATTCTTAGCCCTGGCGCTTCACCAGTGAAGCCGTTTTTTGGGGGCTTCGGCTCCATGAACAGCTATATTTGTGGAGTTAGAGTCGTTTTGGTAAATTGTTTGGCAAAATAACTCCATATGCACCATGTAGAATGAGGTGAATCCAGAAGAAGCCATTATTTTTGGCTCCTTCCCACCCCAAAGCTCTGTAAGAGCACATTTTTAGAGGCTTCATCGGTGGAGCCGTTTCATTTTACCCGTTCGGTAGAAAACGGCTCCAAACGGCTCCTGAAGCCGTTAGAGAAGCCCTATAAAACAGGGCCTTAATTAATTTCCTGCTAGTATGAAAATGGAAAATCAAACGAAACAGAACAAGATCTCTGAGCCATGTTTGGTTGCGATTTCAAGCATGATCGATGATTGACCTTCGGATAAGACATCTTAATTGTCTCCCTGTCTCTTACAGAGGATCGGCTTTCTGAATTTCTCACTGACCGGTGAGCGCATGGATCCATGAGATGGAAAGGCCTACTCCCTCCGTCCCAAAAAGAGGGTTGTTTTAGAATTTCAGACATCTTGTTTAACCATCTATCTTATTCAAATTTTTTATAAATATTATTTATTTTGTTATGACTTATTTTATCATTAGATATACTTTAATAATGATTTATTTATTTTATAATTTGCACAAAATTTTTAAATAAAACGAATGGTCAAACACGATGTCTAAAAGTCAAAAACGTCACTCTTTCTGGGACGGAGCAGTAAATGAGTGACCTCCGGGGTCCAGACCAGCAGGAGGCAGGACTTCTAACAAAAGTTACTGCCATGCGCGTGTGCACATGCGATTGCTATCAAAAGCTAGCCTTACCCAGGTGTGATTGGTCCCTAATAGGGATGGATGGCATGCCAATCAAGTACAACCGCGGCTGCCCTGCCCTGCCCAGGCCCCTACCACTACATTATTAAGCTCTGCCGACAGTGTTACTTTCACAGCGTATGTGAAAGTCTTCAGATTTTTCGAAGTCAAATTCGATCCGCCACTGGGTGTTCACCCACATGGCACATGACGACGTACCCACATCTAACCTCTCGTACTCCACATAACCTTGTTACTTAGCATCCCGAGTTTCCTTGCTGGAATAAGCAGTAGGCGTCCTTTTTCTTGAAACACGACAACGTGTTCCCCATCTGAGTACTTCAGACGCGATGGGATTGACTCTAGCAGGATGGACCTGAGCAAGTAACAAATTTTGGTTCTTGTTATTTCACGTAGCATGTGCTCTGGAATCATAGTCAGAATATTCTACTGCCACATGTTAACTGACGTTCAAAAGTATAGAGCCCATTCTTATTGCTTCCAGCTACAAACCTTGATTTGCAAGTGTTTCGAAGAGCATATATCAAGAACAAAATCTCCAAATAATTTCTTAACAGAAACGCGGCGAATGCATTGTGTTATGACAATTTTTTCTATTGTGCATTTGTACCTAATAGCGCATTTCCACAGGAAAAACGTAAACCCTGCTCCCCTTTTTTTTCCTTTTTTTTAAGAAAGACGGTATGGTGGGGCATTTCCAAGCAATAATATCAAAAGACAGTGCTTCGCACGTATTGTTCTCCAACACTCAACTCAACAGTCAGCAACAGATTCCAGTTCATATTATAAGGCAATATGTAAATCATGGCGAACAGGCGGAGTTACTATTTATTATTGTTCTGCACATGAAAAACAGTCTGCAGATACTGATGATAGCAACTTACTTGCAGAGTGAGTATGCTACCAAAGGATGCTACATTTCCACGTCTTTGTCTTAATGTTGAATAAAGACTCGTCCATAACTCCACTTCATGTCTCCACTGCAAAAAAAAATGTCACCTAATTGGACTGCATGTAAATAAAGCAAATTAACGTTTTCCAAATATTAAGCGCAACTGTGCATAGCTAGCAATACTTCCTGCGATCAGATTGAGCAGAGTGGGCAACCAGGCTGCAATATGTGGTTAAGGATTGTAGTAATGTAATCAGCACACCTTTTATAGTAAATATGCCAATGACAAATGACATGATTCCATGTAAGCATCTTACTTCAATGCAATTGACTTTTAATTAAACTTTTTGAGCTGAAACAAGACATGATGATCTAATCACAGTTTTCTTATTTATTTCAGGGGTCCAATACTACAGAACTAAGCTGAAAATACTGTTCTGTTTTGGAGAACTCATGAACAGAGGTTGTGGACTACTTAAAAAATGAGGACGGCTGGCATGCACATGCTGCCAATGCCACTCCCACATATCCAATTTCAATAATCAGATGAATGTAATTGACACTGCAGATATTCGTTTGAGCTGGTACTGCAGATGTTTGAACTAGGCATATTAGAAATTGAAGTGCATATGCACTGGTGGTAACTTAGAACAAAATAAGTAAATTCAGGCATAAAACTCACCTTTTTACAGCATTCCTCTCGGTCTTGTGGAAGATGCCACGTTAAGATTGCTTCAAATCTCCCAAGTTCTTTTCCTGGCTACGAAGCAATTTCTTTATGTATTCAGCAGACTGTGTCTGAACTTCCTGTACATTGAACTTCCTGTTAACTTTGGTTTTCCTGATTGCAAATTATACTTCCCATGAACACCTGAAGCTCTTCTTTTCATGTATTCAGCAGACTGTGTCTGAACTGTCACAGCAGAAGTAAATGACTAAATGGCATCAGAAAGCTATATCGAAAATATGCTCAAACAGTTGGAAGATACAAGAGAAGATTTGGTTCCACACTAGGTCCCCAAATCTCCCAGATAATAGATGGCATAAAAAAAAAGCCATTAGTTACTCAAACATAAAGGAAGACATACATTCAGTCAGATTGGATCTCTGTTGATTAAACATGTATCACTCTTTCATTTACTCAACTTCAGAATATGAAGACAAGTTTAGTTTCTCTGCACTTATTTTACTTGAAAAGTTAAAGCAAGTTCACTTTCTCTGCATGTAATTTAAGTGATCCATGGCATTGAAAACTCACCAGAGTGCTGTGCAGATAATGACTTGGCCAAGTTCTGGAGTCCTGTTATATCATTGATCTTGTCCTTCTCCTCAATGGAGTTAGCAGAGTCCAAGTGCCCTGGGTGCCTCGGATGAACTTGCGCAAGAGCATTTGCAAAAGCCTGAATTAGTTACAATGTAAGCCAATGTCATTCTGCAGTTTTCTGTTTATTTGTGCTCAGATGTACAACCATAAACATTAGTGTATTAGTAGCAATATACAGTACAGTCATCAAGCGACCTTCATCGCTTACCTCAGACAGAGCAAAAGATGATACTTATTATCCATTTAAATGACAAGAATCCTTCACGCATTAGAGAAAATATGAATTGGAAGTAGTATTTCCTGGTAGAGCTGTTTCAACAATTATTTCTGAAATGATTGGCTTATTTTTCCCCTCTTAGTACATATAATTGTATCAAACCAGAACTCTGATTATCAGATGGCATAAAAAAAACTTACACAAGAGCATTAAACTTTCCAGCACATGGAATCACCCAAAACTAGTAATTAAAGGGAGGTAACAATGTAAAAGCAGGCAAGCAGGTAATAGAGGAAGGCTTCATACATTTGTTAGATCTTCAGTTTAAACAAACTACAGTAAATTATTATTGTATTGTGTTCCTCACACCCAGTGGAGCAGCGGTACAGGTTTCTTCAAATCAAAATTTATTCAAATTCAATAGGAACAGTAGGTGTTTAGGGGTCCTCCCCTCTCTCTCTCTCTCTCTCACCCCCCCCTCCCTCTTTGCCACTGCTCACACCACTGAACCTAATAGCTTAACTGTGAACGTGCCAGTCGATAAGAACAGTAAAGGGGCATTGCCTACAACAAAGGTTACAGCTAAATAAAACTACCTTGGAGGCAATGGTGTAGAAGCCATTATCAAGAGAGTCCTTTGCGAAAGTTAACCACTCCTGACGGGACACTTGCAAGTGAAGGTCATTGCAGTATTTAGCGTCTCGAAGGACCAGGGCCTCGTATCTCATGGCAAGGCAGCTCTGTCAGTGTACATGAAGGGTAATAGTATTAGCAGAGAAGAAGGCAGCGCATGCTCTGCGTTTGTGCAAACAGAAGTAAAAAAAGGACGCATTATTGAAGCCTGAACAAAACAAATGATGAACACATGTTGGTCGATGAATTTGAGTGTTGCACTGTTGCCTGCTAATGTGTATGAAACATGCTGCAATCATCTAAAATAAAATGCTGAAAGCCTGCAATTAGGAATGTATACTGAACTGAAGCACGACAACTGCGGGCGCCCAAATCAGACTAAAACTAAAACCACAGGTAGGGCGCACGAACTAGCAAAAGCAGTGCATAATCTGCAGCACACCGTCCGTATGCGGCAACCACTAATCTGGCTGGCTGCTGACCTCGACATCGCCTACGAGCGCGAAGGCGCGTGCGAAGAAGTCGGCGACGGCGAGGCTCCTCCCACCATCCATCACTGAACCCGTCGCAGTGACTGCGAACGCCTCCGCCGCGCTTGCTTGAAGCAGACTCCGAGCCGCCGAGCGCGTGGAGAGCAGCGCGGGTACGTCAGCGCCGGCGGACAGCGCGGCCTCCAGCACCCGGAGATCCTCATCCCCGAACCTGCAGCGCATTGGTGTAGAGAGGGAGAAGCTGTAGGAGGTCGCGGAAGGTGATTTGGGTGGGGCTCGCTACCTGTGAAGGGAAAGGCGGGAGGCGAAGAGGGAGAGGGCGTCGGGCGTAGGCGTAGCACCGCCGTCGCCTTCCTGGTCCGCCACCGTCGGCGGCATCGTCCCTGCCTGCCTCCTCTTTTGATTTCAAATCGTGGCTGGCGTCGTGTCGCCGGAGACGATTTGAGATGGCAAGGAGGGCCTCGTTCGGCTGGCTGGTGGCCGGTGGTTGAGGCTGAGGCTGAGGCTGATTCGTTGCGAAAGAAAAATACTGCTAGCTGGCTGGTGGCTGGTGGCTGATGGCTGGTGCTAAATTGGTGTGAGAGAAAAGTACTGCTGGCTGGCTGGCAACCAGCTAGCCGAACAAGGCCGAGGTTTTTGTTTGGGGCGGGCTGCCTCCTGCCTGAATTCAACTGAATGGGCTAGGTCCGTCTCATGGACCGGGCCGTCCAGGAAATTTGTGGGCTTCAAGGTAGGGACCTTGCAGTGTACTCTCACGTTCCAAAATTATAAAACGTTTTGGCTTTTTTTAAATACAATTGTTTTTGCTGTGTATTTAGATATACACTATGTCTAGATATATAGTAAAAAAATACCTAGAAAAGCTGAAATGTGTTATACATAGTTTTTAATGGAAGAAGTAGTTTACATTTTCTACTCTCTCCTCCCCCCTCCAACCCCATCCCCATGGAAAAATGAAAATATATAAAAAATAATTCATCATCGGCAAACACATTTAAGTCTTTATTATAAAAAGGTGGTAATTTGCATAAACAAAATAGATATGAAAATTAAGAAGCTAAAATATCTCTACCAGATTGGACATCCTCTTTCTCTCAAATGTAGATATAGGAGATTGAGAAAAATATAATTAGGCCCTGTTCATTCGGCTTATAATTCGTACTTTTCAGCTTGTTTTTTCAGCCAGAATAGTGTTTTCCTCTCACGACAAATCAGCCAACAGTGTTTTCCAGCCGGCTTATCAGTACAGCGGAACGGGGCCTTATTACAAAGAGGATAGGGCGAGTTGCGCAGTAGCATATATTGAGAAAAAATTCTATACCCCTTTACATATGGATATGGGTCATATGTGCCAATGGGGTAACAAGAAAACTCTATTTGCTGTCCTCTCTTTTCTCACGCCATCTCTTCATCTCCCGGGCTTCTCATGCAGTAGCGGCACGACGCTTGGTCCCCCGCCTGGCACAACCTAGCAGTGTAGTGGCACTCGCTTTCCTACCCGCGCGTGGCCCGATGGCGCAGCACCCCGATCCCCGCCCAGCATCTGCTTCATCCGACACGCGGAGAGGGACAGGAAGAGTGAAAGGGGGTTGATTTGCTCTTACTTTTCTCTGATGGATTGAGGGGCGGTGGCTTATTCAGTTAAGAAAAATAAATAAATTAGAACATAAAAAGAGAGGATCTATTGGAGGTTATTTTTGTTTTCCACTCTCTTTTTATCACTCATAGGGAAATGGCATGGTTTATTTTTAATGGAGAAGCTCTAATGATGAAATGAGCACTGAAGGAAGACCAGAAACTTTGTCCCTCCAGCAACATCAGTCAAAATACTGCTAGTAGTCATCACTCATCACTTCATCAGTAGGAATTTGGAATGGAATCGGCCAATGCTTTCAGTCTTTCATTCACGGTCGGCCTCGCGCTCGGTAGTGGCAAGCGTCTCTTTTTTTTCGCGACCAGGTGTATGCCCGTTTTTCATTAAGAGGGAGAGTGGCAAGCGCCTCCAAACCTACTAAATAGAAGCAGCCGATGGGCTTATCTGTACAAAAAAAAATCTAAGCGGGCCTATGAATGAAAATGAAGGTGGATGGTTCCACAAGCGTGGAGGAGCCACGATGCATGATCCGTAAATTAAAAGTAAAACGAAAATGGTGTGCAGTGCGCTAGTCCAAAGCACGCGTGAGGTCTCCACACGCACAGCCTCTTATCTCTTTGTCCTTGGGACTTTTCCACTGTTTCTTGCAAAAATCTCTGGCTCCCGGCTCAAAGGCTGAGGCACCGTTTAGATGCCAAAAATTTTGCCAAATTTTTCAGATTCCCCGTCACATCGAATCTTTAAACGCATGCATGAAGCATTAAATATAGATAAAAAATAAAACTAATTACACAGTTTAGACGAAATGGACGAGACAAATCTTTTAAACCTAATTAGATCATGATTGGACAATATTTACCAAATAACAACGAAACTGCTACAGTAGCGTTTCGCCAAAATTTTTGCCAACTAAACAGCCCCTGAGAAGATACTACTCGTAGCTGCTGTGTGGGTCGTCACCACTCACCAGGCGTGTGGCTGCCACACGACCGTTTTGTACGTAACTAATTTTAAAGAACGTCATCTTTAAATGTGCCACTAACACGTACTCCTTCCGTGTCATTGAAAGTGTCGTCCGGGAAATGTGTTTGTGAGGGGGGCACGTTTTTCTAACGACACTTTCAATGGGATATATTTAACAAAATATTAATATTTATGGTATATAATTAGTATCATTAGGTAGATCTTTGAATATACTTTCATAATAAACTTATTTAAAGATATAAATGTTGCACGCATTTTCTACGAACGTAGTTAAAGTTGAGAAAGTTTGACCAACACGCTTCCCACGGTGACTCTTTTTATGGGACGGAGTAGTACTATACGATATACGATGACAAGTTTCCTTTCCGTTATCCTTTGGTACGAAACAATTGAACAGTAAAGCTTTGTACTGTATATCAATGAGACGAGGAAACAATACCATGCAAGGAAGAAACTTTAATTTGGCCTCCACCAACGTCAGTAATCAATACACGTAAGACAGCAAAAGCATCTTTAGAGCATCTCTAAGAGTTTGTCAAATTAACTTGACATCTATTTATTTTTGGTGAAACAGAAAAAAATTGTGCTCTAACAGTTTGGCATCCAACTTGGCAAAATTTAGCAACTTGGCAAATCTCCCCTCTCCACGCGCATATTTGCACGCTGAGCGTGAGCGCGCATCCGGCTTCACGTGCAAATTTAAGCGGGGCTCTTCGTTTCTTAGCGGGGCTCTTCATTTCTTAACGGGGCTCTTCGTTCACTTAGTGGGCCTCTTCTTATTTTTACCAAGTCCAAATGGCAAACTCTTGGAGAGAGTCTATTTTTTCACTTGCCATATATTTTAGCGAGTTGCCAAATCACGATATTTGCCAAGTGAATTTTGGCAAACTCTTGGAGATGAGCATTTCTAAATCTCATTCTCTAAATTATCATTTAGAGAGTCATTTACATAAAAATCGCTTTCTATATTTTTTTACTCTCCAGCAGTTTTTCTATATCTCATGCGCACTCTATAGAGCCATTCTTGTCTTCTATTTTTTGTTAGCGAAAAATTTAAAATAGAATATGGTTATATTTGGATGATTATTTAGAAAAACTGTTAGATGATAGTTTTTTATCAAAATCTCTATTTTTAGTATTGAAGAAGGATACGTAGAGTCTTTTGAAGAAGCTGTAATAACCAAAGCAATACTAGTCATAAGTGGGAATGCATGAATGGAAATGGAATCATCCCATCATGCATGGCCGCCCGTGCAAGTAGTCACTAGTCACCACGGGCTATTGTGGGCTCAAAAGGCCCAATACCTGGCATAGACTCTCATTTAAAGAGGCTTTATGAACCTGGCTTGGCTTGGCCCAGGCCTAGCGTCAGGTTTGGTGGACTTGCTGACGTGCAAGTGCAGCCAAGCCCATTACTCTTTCCGAGCATTCATATCTACAGTCAGGCCCAGTACTGTTTACCAGCACTCGTAACTGTGTGGAGCTGAGTATTTTCCTCTAAATCCAAGCATTCATATTCACAGTCAAACTCAACTACTACCCTCGTTGTCCTCCCTTCCAAGTTCCAACTCGTTCCGTCTTTTCAAACACAAAAGGACTCCGCAGATTTCACTGTGAACCTGGCGACGGAACTGCCACTACGCCCGTGTTTAGATCCGGATTCCGGATGCCGGAATCGGGAGCTGCTGCTACAGTGTTCCTGTCGGAACACTGTAGCAGCTTTTGTTTTGTAGTGTAAAAAATTGTCCAAATATTGATTAATTAGACTCAAAATGTTCGTCTCGCAATGTACAACAAAACTGTGCAATTAGTTTTTGATTTCATCTACATTTAGTACTCCATGCATTTGCCGACATTTTGATGTGATGGGAATCTTCTTTTTGCATAGTAAATTTTGGGGTTGGATTTGGAACTAAGGCCTTGTTTAGATTGGTGAATTGGGGAGAAAAACACTGTATCAGAATTCCTGTAGCATTTCGTTTGTATTTGGTAAAAATTATCCAAATTTTGACTAACTAGGCTTAAAATGTTCGTCTCGCAAAGTACAATAAAACTGTGCAATTAGTTTTTGATTTTATCAACATTTAGTATTCCATGCATTTGCCGACATTTTGATGTGACGGGGAATCTTCTTTTTGCATAGTGGAATTAGGGGAGAGAATTGGAGAACTGAACAAGGGCCTCGTTTAGTTACACCAATTCTCCCCCAAATTTCACTATGCAAAAAGAAGATTCCCCGTCACATCAAAATGTCGGCAAATGCATGGAGTACTAAATATTGATGAAATTAAAAACTAATTGCACAGTTTTGTTGTACTTCGCGAGACGAACATTTTAAGCCTAGTTAATCAAAATTTGGATAATTTTTACCGAATACAAACGAAATGCTACAGGAATTCTGATACAGTGTTTTTCTCCCCTATTCTTCCAACTAAACGAGGCCAAGGCCTAAACAAGGGCTACGATACTGAAAAGGAGCGTCGATACGCTACGATACTGCGTTACTACGGCCTTGTTTAGATGACATCAAAATAGTTTTTTCACTCTCTCTCCATCACATCAATTTTTAGCTGTTTGCATGGAGTATTAAATGTAGGTAAAAAAATAACTAATTATACAGTTTAGTTGGAAATCACGAGATGAATCTTTTGAGCCTAGTTGGTCCACGATTGGACAATTTTTGTCAAATAAGACGAAAGTGATGCTATTCATCGGGTTGAAATTTTTTCAACATCTAAACGAGGCCTACTTCTGCTACAGCAGTACTAGCATTTACTTCCTTTGGCTTAGGCCTTGTTTAGATACCTAAATTCACCTCTAAATTTCACTATACAAAAAGAAAATTTCCCGTCACATCAAAATGTCGGCACATATATGGAGTACTAAATGTAGATGAAATTAAAAACTAATTACACAGTTTTGTTGTACTTTGTGAGACGAATATTTTAAGCCTAATTAATCAATATTTGGACAATTATTACCAAATAAAAACAAAATTGCTACAGTGTGATGGGACATCTACTATGCAAAGTTTGGACCCCAAATTTGGGATCTAAACAAGGCCTTAGAGACTCCATACTTTTCAGCTGGTTTATTTAGTTGAAATGATTTTTTTCTCTCACACAAATCAGCCAGAATAGTATTTCAGCTTGTTTTTTCAGCATAAGCGAACAAGGCCGTACGGCACGATCTTTTAAATTACACTCTAATCATTTATTTTTTATATTATATTGTTTATAATTATACTTTTTAATTATTTTAATACATTTAATTATAAAATCTAATAATTTTAAAAATGTATTAAAAATAAATGCTTATTGACTAAGTTATTAACTAAAAAATAAATTAACTTTTAACATATGTTAAATGCCTTATAAACTGGAAGGTCTCGTTTGGCAGGTCTTCTCATGACTCTTTATAAGGTTTATAAGGAGCAGACGGAGTCCGGGCCTTTTTTGTACTACAGAGTCGGAGCCGAGAAATATAGCTTCTTGCGGCTTCTCCTCACGAGCCTAATACAAAAATTATAAAATAGCCACTAAATTTGTTTTTGCAAAGTGTTTTTCAACACAGCTTCAGCCCTACCAGATAAGTTGCTTGACACGAGGAACCATGTTAATCCTTTCATGATGGGATGATCGGAGGTGCTAGCATCGTCGGAAAAGGATAAGATCGGAGGTGCGTGCGTGGTTCCAGAAAGGCTGGGACAAGGGACAGAGGCGTGTCAAAGAAGGTAACTAGTATACGTACTCCTTCCGTCTAAAAAAATATCGTTTTAGAATTTCAGACATCTTATTTGACCATCCATCTTATTCAATTTTTTTTATAAATATCATTTATTTTGTTATGACTTATTTTATCAGTAGAGATACTTTAATAATTATTTATTTATTTTATAATTTGCACAAAATTTTTGAATAAGACGAACGGTCAAACACGATGTTTAAAAATAAAAAACGTCGCTTTTTTTTGGGACGAAGGGAGTACTTAACATTCACAAAGCTATATTCAGGATCGATCCTCCGTGAAAGGAAAATGAGACGTACGGTCATATATACTCATATTATTTATTTTTTAAAAAAACTTCTATATATAGAACAAAATCATCATCATTTCATCTAAGCCTTTTGCTGCCCACCGTATATATATATATCAATAATTAGTAGAGTTCGTCGTATGCTAGCTCTACCAATATTGTACTTATATTTCCTCATTCCGCCTGGGAAAGAAAACAATATATATGTTACCAAGTAAGAGCCTGTTTAGTTGACATGTGTACCCAAAAAGGAAACCTAAAAAGTGCTACAGTACCCGTCACATCAAATCTTGCGGCACATGTATGGAGTACTAAATATAGACGAAAGAAAAAACTAATTACACAGTTTGTCTATAAATGTCGAGACGAATCTTTTGAGCCTAGTTAGTCTATGATTGGATAAATTTTGTCAAATAACAACGAAAAGTGCTACAGTAGCCTAACCTAAACTTTTTCACCATCTAAACACACCCTAAGAAGAACAAATACTACTGTATTACTTTGGTTGGCCTCCAGTGAGCTAATATTTTTTCCCCATTGGTACCAAACAGTTAAACAGTGAGCTTTTATTTGTGCTACCAGTGAGACAACAAGCTAGCATACACGTACACTGCAAAAGGAAGAAACTTTGGCCTCCACCAGCAACGTCAGTGTAAGCAAAGCAATAGTCATCAATCAGTGGGAACGGAATCATCCCGTTGGCCCGTGCTTGCTAGCAACGTCGGAAAGTTGGTGAGGTGCTTAGGCTATCCGCACTCATCAACCTCTATTTTCATCTCTAAAAAGAAATATTATATCCTTATCATCGAGATTTTCTAATCTATATCAATTTCTCTCGCACCGTGTTATCTTTATCTCATACTCTATACCTACTATTTCATATTTTATTTCCCTCAATCCCCTTTCTCTCTCCCACCTACTCTCTCTACAGTATATAGCGTGTGTGCTGCCGGTACGCTGGAATTAGCGCAGCGCTGTGCGGCCGCTACGCTTGCGGGCGATTTACAGGCGCGCGCTGCAGGCTTTACAGGCGCGCGCGTGCTGCAGTTGCGCTTACATGTCTGCAGTGCGGACAGCCTTAGTTCCAGAAGATGGGTGATCCATATAGAAACGAAAACGATTGAGGCCCTGTTTAGTTGCTAAAAAGACTTAAAAATTTTGTAAAGTATCTGTCACATCGAATCTTTAGACGCATATATGAAGTATTAAATATAGATAAAAAATAATTAATTGTATAGTTTGTCTGTAAATATCAAGATGAATCTTTTTAGTCTAAATTAATCTATATTTAGATAAATTTTACCAAATAACAACGAAAGTGCCGTAGGAATTTTTTCTAGGATCTGGCCTCGCTTCGCTATTTCAGGCCGGCGATGAACAGAGACAAGGCGTGTGTCCACATGCAGACGACGTGGACGATGAGGACGGGTGTGGTGGTGGGCGTCGGGCCAATCTGGTCCAGAGCGCGCGTGAGGCCTCCACACGCACTGACGCACAGGCCTAGTCAGCTTTGGGGTACTGCTGGTGCACAGGTCGCATGCATGCATGCACGATTTCCCTTGGAATTTTGTGTGTGTGTTGTCGAATCGCCTCCCTCATCTTATCTCCTTTGTCCTTGCGCCCTTTTTTAGTTGCTTTAAAGTTTCAAAAATTTTACAAGATTCTCTGTCACATCGAATCTTTGGACGTATGCATGAAGTATTAAATATAGGTAAAAAAATAACTAATTACACAATTTGGTTGTAAATCCTGAGACGAATCTTTTGAACCTAATTAGCCCGTAATTGACACTAATTGCCAAATAAAAACAAAAAAGTTACTGTGCTTCCAAAAATTTTACACAACCATCTAAACACAGCCTTGGTCACTCTTTCATGCAATCTCTTGAATTGCCAGCTCATTGATGGAGGATATGCGTGCTGTTTGCTTGGGTCATTATCAGGCGCGCGTGTGCCCAGCACACGACTACTCCTATCTTTGTAACTAATCAATGAATAGTATACATCGTGTTTGCTGAAATGATGTGAGCTACAAGTCTCATGGTAAGTTTCATTCCTTGCATTATCCTCTGATGCTACGTACTAGATCGATGACATGTTTAGATCAAATGATTATAGAAATCTGTATTAAAAAAAACTCCTTGGGCCCCTGGATTAGTGGTTGTAAGAGCTTCAGTAGCACCTCAGGTCTGGATTCGACTCCTCGTGAGAACGAATCTAAATAGGCTTGCTTATGCGTATGTGGTGATAGCTTGTCACGCGTTGTTAAAAAAACCCCTCGTTGGCAAAAGCCAAGGTTCGGAGATTTTATCGGCCAGCGTAGTAACTTAGTTGGCTCGCCTTAGCTGCTTCTGTAGATTATAACCTTGGGAAGATTCAAAGCAAACTTTGAAACATGCCTTAAGATTATGTACCAAACCGTTGTATGGTGACTTCTCAAGACGCAACAAACTTTCTGTGCTTTTGATGAGGAACAAGGGCTGAAGAATTTTGTGTATATATTCGGAGTGGCCACTCTCGGTAGCCACACGACTCTTTTGTAGTATAGGTAACTAAAGAACAAGCATGCGGAAACCTGCAATAATGTTTTGACTAAAAGTTTGATCTTAAATTCTCTTGCATCACCCCTTCCATTCTAGGAATTTAGGCTTCCAAATGACATGACATGTACGGAGTACGTACTCTACATGTAGTATTTCTTAACAAGATTTTTTTTTGAAAACAACAAGATTTAAATTTTGCTATACCAAAGAAAAACTAAAATTGAAGACCGCCACAATAGGACGCCTCCACCACTCCACCATCCAAAAATATCCTCCGCCCGTGCGCCACGAGCCCTACTGACTATTGGACGTCGGCGCCGGCGGACAGCGCGGCGTACAAAGGAAGAAGAACGTGCGTATAAGCCAAGCAATAGTCAGTAGGAATGGAATCATCGTGTGGCCTGTGCTTTTTTTCTTAAAGCCTCTCACTTGGGTACATTTGTGTATCTGTTCATACACGAACACACATGCCCACATTACTCATGCACACCACGCGTACACAACTAGATCTACAACTACACGCAGATTGAAAGACTGTGTCCTTCTTGAGATCACCGGGACTCCGTAGGCGACGGGCGCATCACAATCCCTTCTATAGCTCCACGCGATAAAGGCTGTAGATTATTTTTAGAAATAAATTCCGATGAAAGACATAGTCAATTCAGGGAATCGAACTCACGCCGGCAGCGAGCACACCTGGCTCTGAGCCTAGCTCGGTTCTCTGGCCTGTGCTTGCTATTGCTAGCAACATCTCGGAAAGGAGGTGGTTCCAGAAGACGAAGACGAAGACGAAGACTGGGACGCCGCGCCGGACGACGGAACGAGGCCTATCAAAGGCGACAAATAAACAACCATTCAGAGAACGATGTTTCTCCGTGAAACGATAACGATGTGCTGTTCAGGCTGATGAACAGAGACAAGGCATTAGGCATGTGTCCACATGCAGACAGGGACGATGAGGACGGGTGCGGTGGCGGTCGCCGGGGCAATCTGGTCCAGAGCGCGCGTGAGATCTCCACACGCACTGCCTAGTCAGCTTGTGCTACTGCTGGGGTGCTGGTACACAGGTCGTGCATGCATGTGATGACTCCTGCAGCCTCCACTGTTTGATTTCCCTTGGAATTTTGTGTGTTGTCGCCACCAAGAATCTCCCTCGTCTTATCTCCTTGTCCTAGCTCGGCCACTCTTTCCTGCAATCTCTCTTGCTCGATCGTAGATGGAGGATATGCTGTTTGAGTCATCATCAGGCGCGTGCCCGCCACACGACTATTTTTTGTGGATATGTCATGTTTGTTGAAATAAGGTGCTACACAAGTCTCGTCGTTATCCTTTGGATCAGATGGAGCTTATAAAAAAGAACTTTGCCTGATCTAAATAATTCGGTTTATAATCAAGCTTACAGACTATTTTGAACTATCTGACAAACCACACACCGACAGACCTTGTAAAGAAAAGCTACGATCTAACTCTCCTTAGATTCAAGTTGGGAGCAAGACCTACTGCGTTATGCAATTCAAAGGAAATACAGGTATGTCCTATATATATGTCTTGATTAGGGGCAAGGATATACCTGTAGCTGTAGCAGGCATCAAGATTGACTAGGACTATCTCCAACAAAGCAACCCAAACGCAAAATACGTCGTGCACAATGTTTTTGGGTACCCAAAAACCGCTCCAACGGAAGACCCATAGAGACGACGCATTTTGGGTACCAACTACACCGAAACGCAAAAAAGCGTCATCGAGAGAGATGACGCAAATCTCTGGCGCGCCCGTAGTGGTGGGCCCGCGGTGAGGCGAGTCCGCGGCGTGGAGTGGCCGGCGGGGTGAGCTCGCGGTGTGGAGCAGCCCGCAGCAAGGCGGATCTTGCGTCTGCAGTGGCGGCCTTCCCCTCCTCCTCCCTGGTCGTCGTGAAGTGGTGGGCCCGTGGCGACGCGCGGCCCTCAACGGGCGCCGCTAGCTCGGCGAGGCGAGCCCACGACGGGGAGCCACCGGGGCTTCCAAGCGAGGCAAGTCCGCGGCGAGGAGCAGCCGGGCCACGCGGGGTGAGATGGGGAGCGGGGCGAGGCGGGTCTGCGGCGGACGCGGCCGGCACAGCCAGGCGGGACAGCGGCGGGGAGCCACCGGCGTGGCGAGGAGTGGGGTGCGGACAGTGGTGGGGAGCCATCGGCGCAGTGAGGAGCGGGGCGAGGCACGGCCGGCGCGGCGAGGAGCAGCCGGCCCACGCGGGGTGAGATGGGGAGCGGGGCGAGGCGGGTCTGCGGCGGACGCGGCCGGCACAGCCAGGCGGGACAGCGGCGGGGAGCCACCGGCGTGGCGAGGAGTGGGGTGCGGACAGTGGTGGGGAGCCACCGGCGCAGTGAGGAGCGGGGCGAGGCACGGCCGGCGCGGCGAGGAGCAGCCGGCCCACAAACAATGACGTCACCGCTGCAGGAGGAGGGAGGCGGCGCGGCAGAGGCGAGCCCTCGGCGGGGAGGCCGGGAGGCAATCGGCGGGATTTGGGGCTTGCCTGCTCGTGCTCCGTTGGAGAAGGCGAGATTTGGGTGCGTGACCTTTCTACCATACGTGACATATATTAGGGAATGAGTATCGCATTTGGGTTGTTGCTGTTGGAGACCGTCTAAAGGAAGCCCTCAGTGTGCAAAAGCTAGATTAAAAGGAGAGGCACCCCATCAGGCCATCTTGAGCCAGAAAAGAAACTCTACTCTAAGTTGCTGATCAAGCCGTTGTTGTAGCATTGGAAAGAGTTTTTCACACCTAGTCTCTATTATGTTCTTGCCTGCTTCAAGCTAGCAGGCACGGGTCGTCACAGAGCTGCAATAGCTAACTCATCAAACGAAGGAATGAGCAGCACTGGTTCATTCATATTCTTGTTCTTGTATTTAGTTCTAGAGCTTCTGATACTGCCAATCTAACAGTGCACACATCATAGCCAATCAATGCGATAGTACGTCATCAGTGGGAACGGAATAATTCGATACGTGGCTCGTGCTTGCTAGCAACAGCTGAGGGCGTGTTTGGATTGAACGAAAATTGGAGGAAAAGTACAGGAATTGCATTCCTTTGGAAAGGATTTCTCTCTCACCGTTTGGAACGTAGGAAGTGACTTTCCAGAGGAAAGACTTAGAAAGTTGTATTTTTGAGGAATCTGAAAATGAGCTTTGAGCCGAGGGAAACTTTCCTATGCCCACTTGCTGCTTTCTCATTGCATCTAAAGCTAACAGCTTTGCTAATCGCCGCAGTACCGCAAGCTTGTAATATTTTATTAGTTCAGCTGCCTGCAGTTGACTAACGTTAATTTGAAGGTACCGTTATGTGATTTTATGTCGATTGGACGTTTGGGCTTTGGAACCATAGCGCCGGATAGGAAGGAAAATAATATGTTAATTAATATATCATTAAGCGCTAATGATTTTTTATTATTTGCAAACATGCCCTGTTCATTTCCTGTGTTCTAAACACCCCTTTCTGTCCATTTTCTGTAGTTTTCCAATCCTCTATTTTTCTACTGCGCTCTCTCCTTATTCATGTATTTTTTTTATTCCTCAGTTTTCGATTCCTTTGTTCCAAACGGACCGAGGTGGTTCCAGTTCCAGAAGACTGGGATGAGGATGAGGGACGGAGGCGTGTCAAAAGCTACTCCTACTTAAACTAAGAACCATTCAGAGAACGGTGATCCGTGTACAACGAAAACGATTCACTATTCAGGCCGACGATGAACAGAGACAAGGCGTGTGTCCACATGCAGACGTGGATGATAAGGACGGATGTGGTGGCGGGCGGCGGGACAATCTGGTCCAGAGCGCGCGTGAGGCCTCCACACGCACAAGCCTGGTCAGTGGGGCTTTGTGGTACTACTGGTACACAGGTCGCATGCATGCACGATTTCCCTTGGACTTTTTGTGTGTGCTCTCCCGACCACGAATCTCTCCTTCATCTTATCTCCTTTGTCCTTGGTCACTCTTTTCGTGCAGCAATCTCTTGCTAGCTCATTGATGGAGGATATGCGTGCTGTTCGCTTGGGTCATTATCAGGCGCGCGTGTGCCGGCCCACCACACGACTATGTGTGTAACTAATCATCATGCATGCATGTTTGTTGAAACGATGTGTGCTACAAGTCTCATGGTACGTTTCATTCCTTGCATTATGCTTTAATCTGGTGCTACGTACTATATCGATTTCATGTTTGAATCAAATGGAGCTTATAGAAATCCGTGTAAAAAAGAAAAACTCTTTGGCCTTTGGGCATGTAGCTTATTGATTACAAGAGATACAAGAGCTTCAGTAGCATCTTTGGTTCTAGGGTCGACTCCCAGTGGGAGCAATTTTAAAGAGTGTGTATGAGTTGATCCATAGCTGTGGGAGCAAATTTAAAAGACCTACTTAAGCAAATTTAAAAGACGAGGTTTGGGGATTTTCTCAACCAGCATGGTGACTTAGCTGGCTCTCCTTAGCTCCTTTTGTAGATTATAACACTAGGAGTTCAAAGCAAACTTTGAAACATGCCTTAAGATTATGTACCCAACCGTTGTACGGTGACTTTTCAAGACGCAACAAACTTTCTGTGTTTTGACGAGGAGCAGGGATGAAGTGTTCTATGTATATTCAGAGTGGCCACTCGTAGTAGCCACACAACCCTTTTGTAGGTAACTGAAGAACAAGCATGATGAAACGTGCAATGATACTTTGACAAAAAAAAATTGATCTTAAATTCTCTTGCATCATCCCTTTTCTCAAAACTAGTGGATAACCTTTGTAGCTTGTGTGTATAATATCAAAAAAAAAGATATGCACTCCTATATGTACATACTCTATACGGAGTATGTACAAGGTTTTAAATAGCGGGCTAAGCCCTTAGCGGCTGCCTCTCCCAAAGGCTAAGAAAGGCTATAGCGGGCTAAGCCATTTAGCGGCAGAGCAAAAAAAATGTCAAATCAGGTAATTTTTCACATAATAAACATAGAAGATAGTTCAAAGTCTTGCTAACACATCAGATCATAGCTTCATAGTTCATACATGATACATCACATAGACACATACAAGGCATCCTAGTGTAAATGTAAAACTGTAAACAGATAATGCTACTTTGTTCAACCGGGAAATGTCAAACAAGTTTAAACATTGCAGTAGCCAGGAGAGCCAACAGGGAATTGAAAAAGGCCTTGCACGCTGGATTTAGAAGCCCACTTTGGGTCCATCACTGATTTAGCGGATGCTATTTCAAGTCCTTTTAGCGGCTATAGCGGAAGATTACGGGAGATTAGCGGCTGCTAAATCGTAGCTCTAGCGGCAGCATTCTCCGGCTATAGCGGCGGCTATAGCCGGAGATTTAAAACCTTGAGTATGTATAGGAATTTAGGCTTCCAAATGACATGATATGTACATACTCTATATGTAGTATTTACTAACAAGATTTTTTTAAAAAAACTAACAAGATGTAAATGTTACTGTACCAAAGAAAAACTAAAATTGAAGACCGCCAAAATAGGACGCCTCCACCACTCTCCACCATCCAAAAATATCCTCCGCCCGTGCGCAGTGGACGGACGGAAGGGCGCTCGCCCGCCACGAGCTCTCCACGCGCTCCCTCCGCCGCCTCCAAATCCCAGCCGTCCACGTGTCTCCAATCCGCGACCCCCACGCGCCTATATATCTATCCTTTTCCTCCACCACCCGCCGCTGCCTTCCATCCACTACCGCCGCGCCGCCCAGAATTCACGCGAACGCGCCCGCACGCCTCCCTCCTCCAAATCTCCAATCCTCCTCCTCCTTCCAGTCCCAAACGATGCTTAGGGTTTCACCGTCCCCGGCCGCCGCCGCCGCGGCCAACCAGCTCGCTGGTGCGGGCGTGACCCCGGCTCCCGTCAGGGTGGCGGCGCCCCGCGGAGGCGTCTCGCCGTCCGCCGCCGCCGCGTGCAGGGCCGCCGGGAAGGGGAAGGAGGTGCTCAGCGGCGTTGTGTTCCAGCCATTCGAGGAGATCAAGGGAGAGCTCGCCCTCGTGCCCCAGACCCCCGACAAGTCCCTCGCCCGACACAAGTTCGTCGACGAGTGCGAGGCCGCCCTCAACGAACAGATCAAGTGAGTACTATTACCGTGCTTGTGGACTCCCCGCTAATGTGTATGCCGTATGTGCTGCTCCATTAGTTTCTGCGTCTGTGCTGTCTGCTAAGTTAACTTGTGCGATTTATTTTTCCTTTTGTTTTTTTTTTCAAATTGTTGGTTATTCTTAACCGGGGGACTCTATTAATATCTAAGGCTTAACATATTAGGATATTTTTGGTGTTAGTTATCAGAAATTCCAGCCATCTGTGCGATTTGTTTTTGATTCAGTACCAACAACCAAATAAATAATGCCCATATGACGTCAATTTGACTGGAATCTCTGGTCGTGCAGTGTGGAGTACAACGCCTCGTATGCGTACCACTCCCTCTTCGCCTACTTTGACCGTGACAACGTGGCTCTCAAAGGATTTGCCAAGTGAGTCTTCACCTCTCACCAAGTTCAGTTAACCATCTGTGAATACATTACAGCATTAACCATTTTACGTTTCCTCTGTAATGATGGTGGTGTTCTGCACATTTATTCCTCCAGGTTCTTTAAGGAATCGAGCGACGAGGAGAGGGAGCATGCTGAGAAGCTCATGGAGTACCAGGTATCATTTGACCCTTGACCCTTTGGTCTGTTCCGTTGTTGTGCTAAGCTACGTACTGTGAGGTACTGACGTAATAATGGGTGTGTTCTTGTGCCTGTCAGAACAAACGTGGTGGTAGGGTGAGGCTCCAGTCGATAGTGACGCCCTTAACCGAGTTTGACCACCCTGAAAAAGGCGATGCTTTGTACGGTGAGTTGCCGTGCATTCTCTTCTTGACCTCTGGGTTAGGATGGGATCTGAATATCAAGTGCCTCAGAGGAGTCTGCATGAAACTAACAAAAGCCCACTGTTGTCAAAAACTGGAATTTATTCTGCAACTGAGCCTTGCTAGTTGCATGAGTTGCGGCTTTCAGTATATGGATGGATGAATGATAGATTGAAGGACTAGTAGTTATTAATAATTTGGCACGACTTATATATAAATAGAAGGCTGGCTATTGTTAGTAAATGTTTGGTTGGGTATCAGCTAGGTTGGTCTTTTGTAGTTTTGCTCATGTTTGACATATTTGGAAGCTAATCTGATAGCTATGTTTTGATCTGTGCCTTTTGATTGATGTCAGCTATGGAGCTGGCTCTGGCTCTGGAAAAGCTGGTTAATGAGAAGCTGCACAACCTGCATGGTGTAAGTTGCTTTCACTCACATGCTTTGCTTAAGACATTCTGAAAACATTTATGGGCACATATAAACTGATTAACTTGAGTCACTACATGTTGTTTGTACAATTGTGCCACATACAATTTCTAATGAGTTTTCACCTGTAATTAACAGGTGGCAACAAGGTGCAATGATCCTCAGCTGACAGACTTCATCGAGAGTGAGTTCCTCGAGGAGCAGGTAAATGCAACCAAGCATATGTACTGTGTTATGGAACATAATTGAATTTTGTTCAACATTGTTTTTGCTCTACTTTTGACGCAATTCTTAGCTGAACGAAAATTTTGTATTTTCTTTTGAAAGGTGGAGGCCATAAATAAGATCTCCAAGTATGTCGCCCAGCTGAGGAGAGTGGGCAAGGGGCACGGTTAGTCTGTCGCTGAACTTCGGTTTGATCTGCTCTGTCTCGTGCCTGAAGTCAGACCTAGTTGATATTTTTGAGATGTATTTGCATGCAGGGGTGTGGCACTTTGATCAGATGCTGCTTGAGGAAGAGGCCTAAAGGAAGGGCAGACATCTGCTCAAGGACTCAGTAAGGGGCCTGAAGGAAGGAAAGAAGTGTGAAATGATCTGATCGAGGAATAATGGGCGACGTGGACCAACTGACGAAGCCGTGGGTGTAGGTGGATTTGTAGAGGGTTTTTTTTTCAGTTGGTTAGGGTTTTAGTTGTAGAACAGTGTCGCCCTCCTACAAAGAACACGATGCTCTGAAATGCAGCAGAACATGTGATAGTATTATTGCTGCCGTCAGTTTGGGGTGGTCGTTGTTAGAGACGTTACCCTTTGGGGTTTGATTGTTCAAATAAAACATGGTGATGAATGTGTACTCGGATCTACATGCTACTCTCTTGTGTTGGTCTCATTGGCTTGCAATGGTGACAGCTTCCTGTGACTTTGCAAGCAAAGCACCGAGGAGATAATCGTTGTTAGTACTTATATTATATTGTGTAAAGAGATGAGGATTGTTTCTTATTTGTAAATCTGAAGGTAATTCGTCAGAACTGATGGCTCTTTTGAAGGCCACTTGAAGCAAAGCATCCAATTAGTTGTGCTTAGGTGGCCCTGATGTTTGGTGTTTGTGTAGTCATGTTTCTTTTTAACCCCTAAAATGTGTTGGTCTGTGTCACGACTGGAAGAGCCTTGGGAAGAAGATACTTGAGTTCTACAAGTGTGGCACCCCAAATCTCTATCCAGATACTTGAGTTCCTGCAGTCTGGTAGTTTCTGCATTCTGCTTCACATATGTCGTGCCCTGTCTTCAGTCCGCTGAATTGTGCACCCTTGACTATCTGCACTGGATCCGCGATATGTATCCGGTAAACGCACGTAGCGTAAAAAAAGCCTGCAGCGGCATCCGCTATCCCGTCCGATATCCTCCCGCAGCTGCGCTCATCCGGTAAATCAAGCGGACGTAGCGTCCTTCCGCTACAGCACGGCCCCACGCAGCGCGCGCGCGTGAGGAGGCAGCAGCCGTGACAGGGAGAGAGAGCGTGGGAGAGTGCAGTGGTGAGCTCCACTTTTTTCCGTAACAAAAAAATGTTATAAATCACAAACCAAAAAACCAAATTAAATTTCGATTGCACCATTTAATTCGTTTCAATAAATTCTTTAAAACTAGATCTCACATAGATATATTTAGATAAAGTGACAAGTGGGCCCCACAGTGGATAGAGGATGATATAAAGGATGGATGGGTGCGGAAGAATTGGGTATAGAGGAGAGAATCTTGATGACTAGGATATATAGAGGATGAATTTAGAGTACCACGAGTGCGGATAGCCTTATGCCTGTTCGCCGGATGGTTTCTGGCTGATGCTGATTTGTTGTGAGAGAAAAATACTGCTGAATGGCTAACTAATTCTGGCTGATAAGATCAAGCGAACTAATAGCTGCAATTTATAGATATATTTTTTCCACCTAGTATGCTCTTGGGCATGTGCGTTTCTACAGGTTCTGTAAGGAATTGGGTGACGAGAGGAGCATGCTGAAAAGCTCTTGAAATACCAAGTACTACCTCTTCACAGCCCCTAACCGCTGTGATCATATGGTTACTGAAGTCGTGTGACATGTTCTTGTGCTGTAGAACAAACGTGGTGGGAGGGAGTGTAACACCTCGGGTGTTATAGTGACTAATTAACCTGCCATGTTATCATATTGCACTGCAAAACATCCATGATTAGGTCAACCATGATATGTATTAACTAAAACAAGTTTACATTTTTATGTTGGATGTGCTTCTCAGTGGTGTGACTCGAACCGAAAACCCTAATTTCGAATGTCACCGCAAATATTTAGTTTATGCCCTGCGTAATTTGAGGTGTGTGACTGTGTTATACACTAGTGCCAAGTGTAGGGTATGAACTCAAGTACAACACGAAAAATGAAGCTCCAAGTTTGAGTTTGAATTGAAATCTAAAACTTGTCGTGAGTTTTTCGATTCGAATTTGAATTCAATTTGGGCAATTATTAAAAGATTTTCAAAAGTTAAATTGGTCAACCAAGAGTGGCATTTGGTCAACCATGTCATGCTTGACTCAATGATGCCCTTGGATGATGGTTTGATCACTAATAATCACCAATCAAAGTAGCAACAAGTTTCAATTTGAAATTCTTCCGAAAACCCTAAATTAAAAACCCTGATTTTACCCCTTTTGAAATAATTCAAAATCTAAGTAAGATTTGGGAAAAAGTTTAAAACCAAGTTTGTAGATCTTTTCAAGGGCTACCACTTTGGTGTTTTGAGTTTTCAAAGTTTTAGTGTAAAATGTGGAGCAATTTTGAAAAGAAGCAAATTTCAAATTTGACCCCTTTTTATCCCCAAACTCAAATTTCAAAATGGAGGTAGAATTTGAAAATGGTTTGAATAGAAAAGTTGTAGGTCTTGGCTAGATGTACAACTTTGGTGTTTGGAATTTTTTAAGTTTCAATATAAAATTGAAAGTAATTTCTAAATTACCAAATTCCTAAAAAGTGTCCCCTTTTGATTTTAAATTCAAATTTCAAAATTGAGTTCAAATTTGGAAAAGTGTTCAATACAAAACTTGTAGAGCTTGAAATTCTGAAGATTTCATATCTTGGGAATTTTTCAAGTCACTACATGATTTTGGGAGTAATTTCAAATTTACAGTTAGGGCTTTGTAGTTTGGGGGGGAGGTGCTACAGTGCTGGGCGAATCAGGGCTCGGCAGCAAGCGGCATGTTATTTTGATGTTCATTGCTCTCATATATGATCATGTGGAATAATTGGGGCTTAAGCACAAATTTATACTACTCTAATGCTAAAATTCACTCAATAAAATCATGGTCACTGTAAACCCATGTCTAACCTTTTGAGCTTCATAACCCATGTTATAACTATTAAGTGCAAAATGTACTTACGCTTGTTTTATTTCAATTCTTTGGAAAAATCTTAGATGGGTAACAAATGGTAATGCTTTTGCTGAATATTATGAGGACTATTAGACTTGTGCTCAACCAGTCGACGTCCTTGTGTTGTTGGAGCTTTCACCTTAAGGGCTGAGTTGTCTTTCTATTGTTTGCTGTTTAAGGTTGTATCTTTTGTATTAAGTACATTATATATTAAGAATTATCATTTGATATTACACCTTCTTTGTAGCTATATGTGTGTTTGACTTCCTAGGCTCACATATGATGCGTAATCGGTTTTGTCCTTAAAATTGGGTACTGCACTTACTATGTATTGCTTTAGAACTGGCCGCAAAAATCTTTTTCTCACATCTCGGTACATTTTGTTGCTTCCAGGATGGATGGAAAAGAGTGATTCATGAGCATCACTTAAAATTTGTTTCTTCAATTCTTCCTTGTTGGGTACTACTAGCCTTTTTCCAAACCATAAGGTGTTGTGGTCCAAATGGAAGCTCTTAAACTTTGGATCGCCTAATCATTCTTGGGCCCCGTTCGGCTGTGCTGATAAGCCATCTGAAAAACACTGTTGGCTGATTTGTTGTGAGAGAAAAATACTGTTCCAGCTGAAAAATACGGATTATAAGCCGAATGAACAGAGCCTTTGATTCATTTTAGGTCTTCATCCAAGTGTTGATCATCCTTGATATCTCTTAATAGTTGAGGGAAGTCACTTGTACCATTGAGAGAAACCCTTGGGCACATGAGACCATCCTTGATATCTCTTAATAGGTAGGTATGCTTTCAAAATTGATATGTTTCATTTAATATTGACGCATCAACTCCTTAACCAAGATAATTTTTCAAACATCCATGAACTAGTCATCCAGCATTGATGAGCCTTAATTTGATATGTCAGTTCCACAAACTAGGAGTACATTAATAATTTTAAAGCATTATAGTGAAAAAATAAATGCTTAAACCTTTGAGTAAATAGAACAATACTTCATTAACGTAGCCCAGAGATCGCTGTCATGTTCGATTGTGGAGTGCATTCCAATCGATGTCATGCATTCAATACTTGGTTTCTGGCGGTTGCGAGTTCAAAGATCAACAAGCTGGCAACAATATATTGAGAGGGGGAGTTGGGTGTGTGGAAAGCTATATTGTTTATTAAATTGCCAACATGGATTACAAGACATGAAACTCTACTAGGAACACATTTATTCTTCTATTATCCTTCCTCAGGTCGACAATCTTCATGGATAAGGCATTGGTATTGATGGCGATGGTGGCGCTTGCACTGTCCAACCTGATAAAGATAGTACAAATTGTATTGTATTATTCACATTTGTAATAGAAATGTAAAATCATGAGTAATTCTCACTAGACATTAGTATAATATCATAGGTTTTTAGCTGTGTAAAAGGAATTTCCATAGCATTAATTAGTCACTTACTTCCACATTTGGTTCCAACAGGCAATGGCTTGCCACAATCTCGAGCAAGATGGAGAAGCTTAATGATGCTTATTTTAAGTTCATCCACCGGCTCGAGTATGTGACATATACAAACCATGTCTGCAGCTTCGACCAGCTGACGACATGTGTTAGTTGGGGGTTCATATTTGCCATGAAGTTTGATGCTATTGATGCATAACCTCTTTATCCATTTTTTGTGCTCATGACAATCCGGCTCACACCAAGCTTGAGGTGTTGCAAACAAGATAAAAACTAAAGCAAGAACCATGAGTCGAAAATTTGCATTTTTGACCATCATGTAGAAGTTATGTGTTGAAGGCACTAAGGCCTAGTACTTCTACAAAGTATAACTATACCGCTCCTTTGTGTATACCTTGCTTGAACTACACCTATTTATAGCCTACAAGAATGAGTGGTTTAGTATGAATCAATGCTCAAGTATCGACTAGTTTTTGGCAGGGAAACTAAATAGGTGCCTTAAAAGAACACATTAAATGGTTGCCAATCTTGTGAAACAAAATAAATACATACACCACAAAAGGAAGTATTTAGCAGGTAGGCCCATAACACTAGATTTCATTTATTAGATGTCATATACCCCTAAGGTTGGTAGGAAAACATTAAACATGACACCACAAAGGAAGTATTTAGCAGGTAGGCACATAACATTAGATCTCATTTATTAGATATGGTATACCCCTAAGGTTGATAGGAAAACATTAAACATGAGTATTAATGAACATATACATTTTCAAATGTCCGTCAACAGGTAGGCATTTAACATTGATATGCTTCATTTAATATCGACATATCAACTCCTTAATAACCAATATAAATTTTGAAATATCCATGAACTAGTAGGCATTCAACATTGATGAGCCCTAATCTTGATATATCAATTCCCCATACTAGGATTATATTAAATAATTTTGAAGCACTATAGAAATGCTCAAAACCTTTGAGCAAATAGAATAGTACTACATTAACAGGCGGCTGCTGTTATTGTGTGCGCGGCGTACTGATATGTGGTGATTGTTGATTCATGTGTGTGTGTCTCCCCTAATGTGAATGTGTCGCTCCATTAGTTTTCTTCGTGTGTGCCGTCTGCTAAAATGTACGATTTGTTTTTTTTCCATAATGTTTGCTTATTCTTAATCGAGTGACGCAGTTGATAGTTAAGGCTTAGGCTGTTTTTGGTGTTGTCAGTCATTCCAGTTCCAGCCATCTTTGTGATTTGATTTGGATTCAACCAACCAACCAAAAATATGTCAGCATGATGGCAATTTGACTCGACTCTGGCGGCTCTTTATCGTGCAGTGTGGAGTACAACGCCTCCTACGCGTACCACTCCCTGTTCGCTTACTTTGACCGCGACAACGTGGCTCTCAAAGGATTTGCCAAGTGAGTCTCCGCCTCTCACCAAGTTCAGTTACCCATCTGTAAATAAATTACACTACTATTTTACGTTTCCTCTGTAATGATGGTGCGGCTGTGCACATTTGTTCCTCCAGGTTCTTTAAGGAATCGAGCGACGAGGAGAGGGAGCACGCTGAAAAGCTCATGGAGTACCAGGTATCATTTGACCCTTGACCCTTTGGTCTGTTCCGTTGTTGTGCTAAGCTACGCACTGTGAGGTACTGACGTAATAATGGGTGTGTTCTTGTGCCTGTCAGAACAAACGTGGTGGTAGGGTGAGGCTCCAGTCGATAGTGACGCCCTTAACCGAGTTTGACCACCCTGAGAAAGGCGATGCTTTGTACGGTGAGTTGCCGTGCATTTTCTTCTTGACCTCTGGGTTAGGATGGGATCTGAATATCAAGTGCCTCAGAGGAGTCTGCATGAAAGTAACAAAAGCCCACTGTTGTAAAAAACTGGAATTTATTCTGCAACTGAGCCTTGCTTGTTGCATGAGTTGCGGCTTTCAGTATATGGATGGATGAATGATAGATTGAAAGACTAGTAGTTACTAATACTGGCTATTGTTAGTAAATGTTTGGTTGGGTATCAGCTAGGTTGGTCTTTTGTAGTTTTGCTCATGTTTGACATATTTGCAAGCTAATTTGATAGCTATGTTTTGATCTGTGCCTTTTGATTGATTTCAGCTATGGAGCTGGCTCTGGCTCTGGAAAAGCTGGTTAATGAGAAGCTGCACAACCTGCATGGTGTAAGTTGCTTTCACTCACATGCTTTGCTTAAGACATACTGAAAACATTTATGGGCACATATAAACTGATTAACTTGAGTCACTACATGTTGTTTGTACAATTGTTCCACGTACAATTTCTAATGAGTTTTCACCTGTAATTAACAGGTGGCAACAAGGTGCAATGATCCTCAGCTGACAGACTTCATCGAGAGTGAGTTCCTCGAGGAGCAGGTAAATGCAACTAAGCATATTTACTGCGTTATGGAACAAAATTATGCAGAACCGAATTTTGTTCTGTTGGTTTGATCTCCACCACGCTTGGCCCAACGGCCAGGTGTGGGCCCTTGATCACGCGTCCTGGTCGGGGACGCCCAGCCCAATGAAGTGGCTGGTGGGCCCCGTCGCGCAGTGCAATATATAGGGGGGTGGGGGCCAGTGGTGAAGGTCACGAGGTTCGCCGAGCCGCCACCCCACTCCTAACCCTAATCCGATCCCGAGGGTGGCACTGCCAGCGGCGGGATGCCCCACCAGCGGCGCTCCTGTGCCATCTCGACGTCCACGCCGCCGACGGGACGCCTCTACTCCACCACTGGACCGCGTCAACATCAGCGCAAAGGAAGCAATGGCGGACTCGAGCTTCTACACCAAGCCCACCGATGGTCAGATACTTCGGCCTAACCCCTCTCTACCCTTTTCTCTAAGTGATGTACGTGATCCAGTTGATCTACTCATTTATCCAGTAAAGGAAAGAATCCACCCACTGGATCCACCTAGAACGATCCTAAGAACTAACATTGGTACCGGAGCAGGTCTAGTGTATGGATCCAGTTGGGATAGGAAGAAAAGAAATGAAAAGAAATCGAACCGATTTTGAATCGGATCATGAACATGAAACCCTAACCCAGACCCTAGAAGGGGAAAAGAAATTGAAAGAAAAGAACGAATTTTGATTCGGCAGTAATCCCCAAAGTCATACCCTAACCCTAGAAGAATAGAAAGAAAGGAAAGGGGACCTCCCCGGGCCCTCTCCTCGCCGTCGTCGAACCGCAACCGCCGGCCATCGCTGAGGACGCTGGCGTGCGTGGGAAGGACACGTCTCGGGCCGGGGCCGAGGCCTCGCCGCCGTGCGGTCTCCGTTTTGGACTCGCGGAGAAAGGGCACCACCGGGGAGCCGCTCGACGGCGCACCGCGCGGCTACGGCCGCATGCGTGCGCCGGCGAGTGGTGCCACGGTGGCGCCGTCACCTTCCCGAGAACCGGTCACACAGTCGTCGTCCATTGGGGGCGGTGGCTGTGCTGCGCTTGGCGCTGGGACAAGGGGAGGGTAGAGAAAGAAGTGGAGGCGAGGCAGTCGGGCTTCCCCGGCATCGGTCTCCCTCACTGGCGCACATGGCCAAGGTGGCCGCCGCTGCTCTCTCGCTCGGGCACGGCACTGAAGAAGAAAGCAAAGGAAAGAAATGATTAGGGTTTCTGGGTGGCAGCCGTCGTCGGGGCGTTTTTGATTCCCCGAGATCCACTCCTAGCCGTCCGATGCTGATGAACGGCTGCGGTTGGCTGGACCGAAATGAGCCCATGCGGGCAAGTGAAATTTCGGCCCAGGCCCAGGTTGTGGCCTGGGCGCGGAGGATTGCGTCGCGCGCTGAGTGGGCTGGGCCGCGAGCTGCACAGTGCGCGCATGAGCGAAAGGTTTTGGCCGAGCTGGCGCTTTGGGCCAGAGACCGGTTTTCACATAGCTGGTTTTACGGGCCGGAGAGCGAGCGGCTACCGACCGGGCCAGAACCAACGCTGGGCCGCGTTTCCGGGCTGGTCAGCCTGCGTTGGGCCGTAGGCCGACGCGCGCCCGCGCGGAAGAAATGGGCAGCGAGCTGTCCGCGGGCCGCAAGCAGGCTTTCGGGCTAGAATGAAAGTGAAAGTTTATGAATTTGTTTTATTCCTTTTCAGAAGTGTCCTTGAAGTATTATGCACAGATTCAATCTCTATTCTTTTTTGAACCAACAGGATAAATTGTCTAGAGAGATGAAAGAAAATAGAAATGCTTTTGATCAAGGATCGTGTTTTTTTTTAAGAATTGTTCTTTTTTCCGCTGCAAAGAAAAGAATATTGTCTTCTCATTAAATCCGAACCAACGGGAGGATTTAATTTGAAGTGCAGTTAAAGTTGTTCAGAAAATGATGAAAAGTTTATCCTCTAATTAAACCAATGAGAAAATTTTGATTAGAGGGATATTCACATTATGATTTAAGTGAAATTATGATATTGTTATTTTCTGACCAACGTTGATGATAACAATATTATAAGCTTATTTATGAATTTGAAGTTGAGATTTAAATCTCTGATAATTTATGCATCAAAGTGATCAATTTTCAGAGAATAGATAAAGATCAAGAAATGCTCATGAAATAGAAAGATGATTTTCCGCTGCAATAATGATGATGATGATCTTCTAATTAAATTCGAACCAACGGGAGAATTTAATTTTGAAGAGAGTCAATGATAATTGAGTTGTTCCATATGTTAATTCCATTTATGCCCAACGGTGATGTGGAATTAATGTACAAGAATATTGTATTCGTGATGTTGCTAATTTTAGCAAAAGTTATTGATAGAGAATTTTTATGAATTTTTATCTATGAGTTTTATGCATTTAATTCTATTTCTGCCCAACGGTGATATAGAATTAATGTATAAGAAAATTGTTTTGTTCTATATCTGCCCAACGGTGATATAGAATAGAACATAAAGAAATCAGAGTTTAATGTTGATAACTATTGTTGAATGATTTCCAGACAAAAATCTTCATGCTTTCGTTCTTGAAGGCAGAAAAGAAAGAGGAAAGAAAAGCACTGGGTACTTGTGACTCAAATGATGAAAAGCCTGAGAACAAATTGTATATATGAAAGGAGGCCATTGCATGAGAGACTATGTCCTCTTCAAGAGTGGCTTGAAAGGAAATAATTTTTCGAAGATTTCAGGGATAATAATCCAAGAAAGAAATAGAACAATAAGATTTTAGTTTAAGAAATGTGTTTTATGTACTCTCTATGAAAAATAATTTAATTTTCAGTTTTATCATCATGATATGAATTGTAATGAATGACATGCATGTTTAATTTGACCAACGTCAGATTAAGCATGTGTGTTAAAGAATAACAGATTTATTCCTGAATTTAATGATTGAATATGAGCCAATCCTGGCATTTATATCCCTTTCAAGGGAATTGCCTCGCATGGCGGCATAAATTTAAGAAAATACCCACGTTGTGGGGCAAAGTTGGCATAGCACTTGTCCTGCATGGCAGGAGAAAGTGAGATGACCATGTATATCCCGCACAGGGAGAGAAGTTTAGGGTAGCTCTCATGCTATCCTAGTATGAGTTTAAGAACAAAAGGAAGTCGAAAATGAACCTCATGATAAGAATGACATGCAAGCATGACTTGCAGAAGTACTGATGAAAGGACTCTGTTGAGTTCTTGAAGTGAAATGAGAAAAAAGAATACATACTTCCATACGAATTAAGAAACAATTTCATCTTCCATGATGTAATCATGTGGATGAAGTAATCAAAGTTTCCTCACTCACGAGAGTTATGAAGGTTTCGAAATTGTGGCAGAAAAGTTTGAGCCACATTTCGAGGGGGAGGATTGTGACATGAATTGAAAAAGATAGAAAGTCAAAGAATAAGAAACTCAGAAAGATGATTGAAAGAAACTCCCCATTATATGCTTTGCATTTAGAGGAAAAGTGATCTATAAAAGATGAAAGTGATCGTTGAGGGAGTACAACGGTCATAATAAAGATACCCCTAAGTATAGAAATAGCTAAATTCCTGAACCTTTTACAGTTCAACGGGAAGATAGCAATGAGACTAAGAAATACGAAGACGGTGCTCAAAGCACCAAATGAGATAGATTTTAATAGAATAAACCCAAAATAAGAAAGATTGAAGATACACTATCCTTACACGAGATGGATTAATCTGGGGGAGCATGGTATGAAAAGATCCACGACTTGAAGAGAAGTGGGACCAGTGCCTACTCCAATGACTCAAGATCGACAAATGCTCAACACCATGTTGATGTTGTATGACTCATACAACACATGTTGTTAGCCCTTCAAGAAGATGAATAAGAAAATAAGGATCCGGTTTTACAGGACCCTATAGAATCGATTGGCAATGAAAGAGCAACAACAACCCCATGTGAAAGAAGTGCCATTAGCTAAAGACCTGAAGGTCTCAAAGAATAAGAGAATCAAATATTTCTGATGGCTATAAATTATATATTAATGAAGAAATTCAAATGGAAGGTGATACCACCTCATTTGAAGAAACCATAAGAGGCGTTAACACGTCTGAATGGCAAGAAACTAAGGAAATTGAAATGAAATCGATGAACAACAACGAAGTTTGAGAAATAGAAGCAGTTCCTAATGGAGCCAAAACAGTAGGCTATAAAGGGTCTACAAGACGAAATGTGACTCCAAAGGGAACAGAAGATATAAAGCACGATTTGAATCAAAAGATTTTACACAAAGAGAATGAATAGATTACAATGAGTGCTAGTGGCACATCATGATCTGAGATGAAAGTAAAGACAACATTTCCCAATGGGATTTGTATGAAAATAATTACATGGCACAACCTAAAGGTTTTGTCGTGGAAAGAAAGAACGAACGAATGGGATGCCATCTGTAAAAAGCCTTTTATGAACTAGAGCAAGTCTCTAAACAGTGGCATTTCAAGTTGAAAGGTCAACTAGAAATTTTGGGTTAAAGAGACTGAGAGGACAATTGTATCTGTACAAAGTTATAGAATGGGAAATTCATTTCCTAATCCTATATATGTGGATGACACCTTACTTGCTAGTAGTGATGTCAATCTACTATATGTGAAGCAGTTCTTGTCCTCGAGACTCAATAAGAATGTTCTCGGTGAAATGACACTCATTGTAAGAATTAAAATTCACCGAGACAGATGAAAGGGGTATTGGGATTATCACAAAGGCATGCTTAGAAAAGATTGTGAAGAAACAAAGTATGCATGCAAGTGAACCTACGCCTGTTCATATAGTCAAGGGTAATAATTTTGAGAATTCTAGTGTTACAAGAACCGAAATGAGATTGATCAAATGAATACGGATCCATATGCTTCAGCTGTTGGAAGCTTAATGAGTGCACAACTATGATATTACAGTTAATGAGTGCACAAGTATGATATTACCCTAACATATTTGATTTATCCGGGATGTTTTGGCAGAAAGTCCAGTCCAGATATAGATCACTGGAATGGAGATTAAGAATGTCTTGCAATTGTGCAAAGATTTAATAAGCCTCATGATGACTAAGAAAGAACAAGTACTCACAAATGGTTCTGGGTATAAGAATGTTGAATTTCGGCGAGATGTTTAGTGAAACCCACATAGTAGCTAACTCTCGCAGTTGGAGTTTTATTGTGGAAAAGCTCCAAAGAAACAATTGTGGTGTCATCAATGATGCATACCTATAGTACAACTTATTATGAGGCTTATAGGACAGGCGAAATTGTTAACTTATACCCGGAATTGGTAATGGTATACAACAGCAATTACCATTTAAAGTGATTGACTCCTATGACAACGGGTCAAGTGTGCTGCCAAACACATTGACATGAAGTTAGACGTTGTAAAGGAGAAAGTCCGGAATCTTTTAAAAGCTTTCGAATGTATAAGTAAAAGCAAGTACTTGCAGATCAGCTTACAAAGGCTTATCACCCAGTGTGTTCAGAAAACACACAGTCGACATGGGTTTATGGTATAGCCTATGATTCCCGGACAACAAAGGGCCCAAAGAAAGTATCATTTCAAAATGGAGAAGTGTATTGTGGCTGTTAGTCTAGCGGCACTAATTGCTGTGACGATGGGACAGTCCTATGCACTAATCTGTGATGAAATAGAAAAGAAGGAAGAAAATACGAATTGAAATTTTGAATAAGAAATTAAAAGAACGAAGAAAGTGATGAGAGATCAAGGGGGAGAATGTTGGTTTGATCTCCACCACGCTTGGCCCAACGGCCAGGTGTGGGCCCTTGATCACGCGTCCTGGTCGGGGACGCCCAGCCCAATGAAGTGGCTGGTGGGCCCCGTCGCGCAGTGCAATATATAGGGGGGTGGGGGCCAGTGGTGAAGGTCACGAGGTTCGCCGAGCCGCCACCCCACTCCTAACCCTAATCCGATCCCGAGGGTGGCACTGCCAGCGGCGGGATGCCCCACCAGCGGCGCTCCTGTGCCATCTCGACGTCCACGCCGCCGACGGGACGCCTCTACTCCACCACTGGACTGCGTCAACATCAGCGCAGAGGAAGCAATGGCGGACTCGAGCTTCTACACCAAGCCCACCGATGGTCAGATACTTCGGCCTAACCCCTCTCTACCCTTTTCTCTAAGTGATGTACGTGATCCAGTTGATCTACTCATTTATCCAGTAAAGGAAAGAATCCACCCACTGGATCCACCTAGAACGATCCTAAGAACTAACATGTTCTACTTTGTTTTTGCTCTACTTATGACGCAACTCTTAGCTGAACTAAAATTTTGTATTTTCTTTTGAAAGGTGGAGGCCATAAATAAGATCTCCAAGTATGTCGCCCAGCTGAGGAGAGTGGGCAAGGGGCACGGTTAGTCTGTCGCTGAACTTCGCTTTGATCTGCTATGTCTCGTGCCTAAAGTCACACACCTAGTTGATATTGTTGAGATGTTATTTGCATGCAGGGGTGTGGCACTTTGATCAGATGCTGCTTGAGGAAGAGGCCTAAAGGAAGTATGTACTGGAGCTGCTCAAGGACTAAGGGGCCTGAAGGAATGAAAGAAGTGTGAAATATGATCTGGTTGAGGAATAATTGGCGACATGGACCAACTGACGAAGCCATGGGTGTAGGTGGAGGGTTTGTTTTTTCAGTTGGTTAGAGCTTTAGTTGTAGAGCAAGCAGTGTTGCCCTCCTACAAAGAACATGATGCACTGAAACGTAGTAGAACATGTGGTGTTATTGCTGCCGTCAGTTTGGGGTAGTCGTTGTTAGAGACGTTACTCTTTGGGGTTCTGATTGTTCAAATAAAACATGGTGATGAATGTGTGCTCGGATCTACATGCTACTCTCTTGTGTTGGTCTCATTGGCTTGCACATGGTGACACCTTCCTGTGACTTTGCAAGCAAAGCACCGAGGAGATGATCGTTGTTAGTACTTATTGTGTAAAGAGATGTGGAGGATTGTTTCTTCTTTGTAAATCTGAAGGTAATTCGTGAGAACTGATGGCTATTTACTATCCACAGGCAACTAGCTCTTTTGAAGGCCACTTGAAGCAAAGCATCCAATTAGTTGTGTTTAGGTTGGCCTGATGTTTGGTGTTTGGTGTTTGTGAATTCATGTTTCTTTTTATAACCCCTAAAGATGTGTTGGTCGGTGTCACGACTGGAAGAAGAGGCGAAGAGCCATCAGAAGTCAGTGAATAATGATTGGGCTGAGATAATAATGGGCTTCGGAAAGCCGGATGGAAGCCCAAAGGAGTGGCCCAGCTGTGTGGCCTGGCGTGTGCGTGTGATGATATCTATATGCCGCAACGGCGTGTAACAGGAAGGATTTGCGTAACCGACGTCTTGTAACTGTCCTCCGTTCCTCCTCGCGGGCTCTGCCGCGCTCAAATCCCCTCTGTTCTTACTGAAATCCTTCCCCAAATCTCTTGACAGTCTGGTAGTTTCTGCTTCACAGATGGTGTGCCCTGCCTTCAGTCTGCTAAATTGTGCCATCCTTTCGGTTCCTTTTTCAATTCTTGAGTTGTCAAAATCTAATGGCTGCAATTTATAGATACTCTTGGGCACGTGTGTTTCTACAGGTTCTATAAGGAATTGGGTGACGAGAGGAGCATGCTGAAAAAGCTCTTGAAATACCAAGTACTACCTCATAGTCCCTAACTGCTGTGATCATTTGGTTACTGAAGTTATGTGACATGTTCTTGTGCTGTGTAGAACAAACGTGGTAGGAGGGAGGATCCAAACATCCAGTCCACTGTGATGCCCTTGACAGAGTGTGAACACCCTGAGGAAGGCGATGCTTTGTACGGTGAGTAGTTTTCTGGTACCGGGTCTTTTCTATGTGATTGCAGCTGCATCCGTACGTTTTACTGTATGTTTTCAGGCTTATGATGGGACGTCTCATAAATTAACTGAGGGGCTGCCTGTTTGTGATACATTTTTTTTTTGAAACAACCTGTTTGTGATACATCAGTGAAGTAATAGAAAGTTCGCTATCGTTGCAGCCGCTTTTGTATGTGTGTGCACAAGCGAGCTGCCCTTTGGAGAAAGGTTTAATCCTTGGAGGTAAGGTTCTGTGTTGTTCGATCTTGTTTAGGAGACATTGGATTCCCCACCTGTCTGTCTTCGTGATCCCTGTGTGTAGCTCAGTGCTCCTAAGTCTTTTTTTTCGAATTAGGGATATTTCCCTATTTCCATTACGATAAACGGAAATACAGCAGAGTTTTAAAGTAGCAAAAAGAGCAGACGGATGCTCAGAAAACAACATAAGACTAGAGTCTAACGGTCCACGTCAGATTACAACCCTGATACTGATAACTACAACCAACAAAAGAACCCTGGGCTGAAATGAGAACGAAAGCTTCCAGGCTCCATCAGCAATCCGGCTCCTGTTCTGTGTCATCTTCATCGGCGGGGTCTGGCAATAGGTTGGATCGAGCCACCGCTTGGTGCTTCTTGGACAGTAGCTGTAGAGCAATCTTGATCATGGTGTCGACGCCTTTTATCAACATCTCCTTGTCAACATCTTTCTGAAGACCTGCCCAGGATTTCATAAACGCACATGCATGATCATATAGGATCGGAGGAGGACGCACCGTTGGTGGAGTTCCTAGTCGTGAAAAAGGAGAATCTTCAGGAGCAGCAGCCCGAAGAAGACGAGCAGGTGCTTGAGTGGCTTTGGAGCACCTTTGTGTCCGTTAACTTCAGTAAAGACAAGCCCCGGAGCATTCTAAGTCTCCTGCTCTTTCTTTTAAAATACACTTTAGTATATATATATATTTATTTTGTGCATTAGGTCGACAGGAGTTGGATGAAACCATTCCTGCATAAGCTACCTTGTTCACGAAATAATTATATATGTACCCTTACTAGCATAAGTACGTCACTTTATGCTTAGCTATGCTTAGATCGGTAGAAGTCGGGTGATTCCTGTCATTCGCGAGATATAGGTGGCTATTCTATCACGGTTGACTATATTTGCTATCGTGAAAAAGAACCATGTGATAATGGATAACTGGAGACCGGGCGGGATCTGATGTTACTGTGGTTGTTGTTGAGGCTGGCTAGGCCGGTGTTCTTTGATTCCGTCTGTGCCATTTAAGGACTGCTTCGTTGTCTGGCCCTTGGTTGAGATTGAACGCACCATTCACATAATGACCGGATAACTCGTTCCGACTGTGAAGCCAAGTAACTCTAGTCGGGCTGAGATCTGAACTGAGGTTGGCATCGTTAGAGGGGAGCAAGTATGTGCGGCGAGACAGGGATTGACTGTGGGCAGGCATTGCCTGAGCGACCTGGCTTCCGGCTGTCCCTTGGGCTTTGCGGTTTGGATCAGACCTATGGTATCCCGAATAGGGTAAAAGGTTACCCAATGCGAGCCTTTGGCTGGGTTCGTACGGGTGTGTGTTTTGGGTTTCACCTAGCTGGTTGCAATCGATTCGAATCGCCGTCTCTCCCGGATAGTGAGAAACTCAAACCTCGCACCGACATCGTAGTAATGAATGGAATATGATGATTACGTTGATCATGATAATTGGATATGTTTACTATTGTGATGCTTATTCATGTTAATCAAGTGTTTGCTATAGAATAGGTGCAAACTCGGCTCTAAATAACCTACTTAAGTTGATACTAAAAACTTGTTAATAATATTGAAAGTAAGGACTTACGTTAGTAAGCTCTTTTGCAAAAGATTATGCTACCCAACTAGCTCCATCAAATGAACCTTGCATATCCTTGGAGTCGTTTTATATTTCCTTCTGTCGGGTAAGTCTTGCTGAGTACAATTAAGTACTCAGAGTTTTATTCCCTCCGTTGCAGGTGTCCTACTTTTGTTGAGTACTACACCACCTGCTTCTATCCCGCTTTGGATGGTGTTGATTAAGTGCCGGTGGGCTCGGCCTTGCTTATATGCCTCATCTATGCTTTTGTTGAAGGTTGTTATCGAACCGGCGTTATATTTGAACATGTTGTACCATAGTTGGTTCAAAACTATATTGTTTTCATGATCAAATTAAACTCAGTGTTGTAATAAATGTTGTAAATCTAGTTGTAACTTAATCTTCCGCTGTAAACTCTGTGTATTATGATGTATGTTGTTCCCTTAATCTAGTACGATCTTGGTTGTGATGTTGATTTACGAGGTCCTTCGTGACACTCGGCGGACTACCGAGTTTATATAAGTGATAATATGCGCGTGTTAATGTGTTTAACGGGGACAGTCATACTTGATCTTGTATAAATTGGTCGGTTCTGTCACAGGCACAACGTGACAGCCGACGAGCGCGTGGTGGGGGAAGGGGTGCGAACAATGAACGGCCACGCTGCTTTGGAACCGGGCAGATAAGCACGAAGGAGTGGGGGGCGGGCGGATAAAGCACGAGAGAGTGGGGATTTTTGCTCTGTTTGGCTCATGCCTATGCACGCCGAGCCGCAGGAGCGCCGCTGCCAAAACTGAGGCGTTGGATTTGCTCGCCCAACTTTCGGCAGCATGTGGCGTAGAATATGAACTACGACGCTGCAGTTGCACTGTGGCACGCCGCAAAATACGGTAGTTAACCAAATAGGCACCACATGTTAGGTAAAAAATCGTGACACGATTTGGCAAGTAACGAACCAAACATGCCCTTTGTTTTTTTGGTTTGAACCCGCTCTTGCTGAGCCGTGTCCGAACAGGAGTCACGGACGGACGTCCTAGATCATTATTGATTTTATACAAAGCCTGTTGGAGATGCTGTTAAGTTGCGTTGATGTTGCTTGTCTGCGAATTCCCAAACACGAATGCTTGGATCGTTGGGCTTCCCTAGCTTTTGGCGATGAGCGAACCAGCTTCTCGTTTCGTTTCGGTCCTGCAAGGAAAGCACAAGTTGATATACAGTCACTGCCAAGTGGGCCCATGGCCTACCTGTCACCTCCACGAGAAGCTTCGTCTCTGACTGCTGGGCCGCCTCCCCTTCCATCCTCCGCGCCATCTTTTACAATTTAGCCCTCCGTCTCTTTCTCTCTCGCGCACCCGTCCTCTTCCTCCGTCCTCAAAATCCTAGACCAGACCAGAGCTGAAGCACAGCGGAGGTCTGCTCGCCGGCCATCGAATCCAGCTCCTCCGAGGTGAGATCTCCTCCCCCTGAATCCGCCCTACGTCACCTGTCCCTCGCGCGCTTCCCCCTCACCTTGTCCCGCCCCCGATCCGCGCAGGCACCGCCGCCGCCCCGGCCTCCGCACGACCTGGATCTGACGCGCCTGCCCCTGCCGCCGCCGCCTTCCGCCTCCTACCTCCTCGCGGCGGCCGCCGTGCTCGCGCTCCTCGGCAGCCTCCTACTCTATATGCTTCCGCGGAAGCGGGGGGTCGACGCCGGCGAGGTCCAGGACTTGCACAACAAGGCCCCCCGCGCCGCCGCCGCCGCCCCAGCCCAGGACAAGAACAAGGAGGTTGCGGAGATGGCTGGCAGGGCGCCTGAGATCGATGAGGACCTCCACAGCCGCCAGCTCGCCGTCTACGGGCGCGAGACCATGAAGCGTCTCTTTGGCTCCAACGTCCTCGTCTCTGGACTTCAGGGACTGGGCGCTGAGATCGGTATGTCTGCTCATCACAAGTTTCGAGCTTATGTAAGGACAGTAAGACGTTGTGAGATGAAGGCCAACTTGTTTACCTTAATTGTGCGCTTTTAATTCCTTGGCCGATCTGATGTCGCAATAAATTGACGATTTCCTTTCCTGTGTAAGAGTCCAGCTGGTGTGCTGTAGGATCTCATATGTAGTTACTGCCTCAATTAGTCAATTCTCACCACACCTCCCTTAGCTCATTGTCACCAGATAGGACATACTTCTCATCGATTTGTTTCCATGTCTGTATAAACACTTCAATAACATTTCAACTTGTACAACAGAAAGCTTATCTTAAATTCTTCAATTTTCCTAGAAGTACTCTTATATGTGTTAATAAATATTCAAAGGCACCATCAAGTTGTACCAGTGCCTTTTGTGATTATACATGAATACTCGTTCTGAGACTAGCTGCAGCTTTTATTCTTCTGAACTCAAACTGTCTCAACGCAGTGTTGCCCGTAAGTAACTTTCAGAATGTTGGCCTCTACACATCTTATGATGTCAAAGCTTTCTGCACCAGCACCACACATTCACATTAACTCACCCTGTTTAGATCCTCAGTACCAATTCGTATCCTGAAGCGGCACCCCGGTTGCTGGTCAGTTAGATCTCCTGTGTCACTTGGCCAAAGGATCGAACAAGTTTTATCGGCCAATGGTAGCTAGCCTTGTTGCTTTCTAAAACTGGATCTACGATGTTTAGTCACCAGAACATGTGAGCTTCAGATCTAAAGGCAAAACATTTTTGCCTGAGTGTGTCAGTTCTTTTCATGGTATCGATATTTAGCGTTCAGTATATCATGGTTAACTTGAGAATTTTAAATTACTTATGAGAATTCAGATTATATCTTTTGCTCTTTCTATTTGTATACATGATTTGCTTATGACCACTTAATTTCTGCAGCAAAAAACCTTGTCCTTGCCGGTGTCAAGTCTGTAACATTGCATGATGATGGCAAAGTTGAGCTATGGGACTTGTCAAGCAACTTCTTCCTCTCAGAGAAGGATGTTGGGCAAAACCGTGCTCAAGCTTGTGTTCCAAAGCTACAAGAGCTCAACAATGCTGTTATCATCTCTACCATAACTGGTGATTTGACCAAGGAGCAGCTTTCTAACTTTCAGGTACATGAGCATGGAACAATCTGTGGCTTGCTTTGGTGTTTTATTGTAAAAATGTTTTTAGACTCTGTAAATTGACCAACAATCAGGTTAAATATATATCAGTTCAGTGACAAAAAAAAGTCATATGAATTCCTATTAACAATATATTGAAAGAGAAGTTTATGTTCAAATATACAGCCTAGAAAATAGTGCCTTGTGAAACACACTTATAAAAAAAATGGACATTATCAGTTCTGTTAATTTGTCAACTGCGTAGTAGAAAAGCCAAGTAGAAAGCCACTAAATGGTTTATCAATATCTGTTCTGTTGACACACATGATCAGTTCAATGCATTTTCTTATTGCATAAATTCTGCAATGGTAGCATTGTGCGCAAAGGGTTTTATCTGTTTATTGAGGTTTATTGAAGTTTTCAAAGCCATGTTCCTGTTTAAAGTGGTGGAAATTATTTTTTCCACTATACACTTAAACTGGTACTTTTGGGTGAGATCCAGTAGATCTGGGGGTCTCTTCCTCTTTTGTGGGCCTTTGGGTGGTGGGTTGGGGGGGGGGGGGTGGACTGGGGGTTTTGGGTGAGTCATTGCTTCCTAATTTAGGTTAAATGCTTAAGCTGCTTTATGTTAGCCTGGAAACTCTATGTCTGAAAGTTCTGGAGCTGGAGCTGTCCCAAATAGGACTTGAAGATACTTTGCTTGTCAAGGGGGATTAGTTGATTTAGTGCATCAGACTTTTTGGAACATTTTGATATATGCTTCTTGGTTTAGACTTTTTAAAATTTTTGTTGCCCCTTGTTCTCAAAACTGATAACTTCCTGGTCAACTTACAGGCTGTGGTCTTTACTGATATCAGCATAGAAAAGGCAATTGAGTTTGATGATTACTGTCATAGCCATCAGCCACCAATTGCTTTCATTAAGTCAGAAGTTCGTGGTCTTTTTGGCAATGTTTTCTGTGATTTTGGTCCAGAGTTTACTGTTTTGGATGTCGATGGTGAGGAACCACATACTGGAATTGTGGCATCAATCAGCAATGATAACCCAGCACTTGTTTCTTGTGTGGATGATGAGCGTTTGGAGTTCCAGGATGGAGATCTAGTTGTTTTCTCTGAAGTGCATGGAATGACCGAGCTCAATGATGGAAAACCAAGAAAGATCAAGAACGCAAGGCCTTATTCTTTCACTCTAGAAGAAGACACCACCCCATATGGCACTTACGTTAGAGGCGGAATTGTCACGCAGGTGAAGCCACCAAAGGTTCTTAAATTCAAAACCTTGAAGGAGGCAATCAAGGAGCCAGGAGAATTTCTCATGAGTGATTTCTCCAAGTTTGACCGCCCACCACTTTTGCATTTGGCCTTCCAAGCTTTGGACAAGTTTAGGACTGAGTTGACACGATTCCCTATTGCTGGGTCAGGTGATGATGCACAGAAGCTGATAGATCTTGCTATTAGTATTAATGAAACTCTTGGTGATAGTAAGCTTGAAGAAATTGACAAGAAACTCCTGCAGCATTTTGCAAGTGGTTCCAGGGCTGTTTTGAATCCTATGTCTGCAATGTTTGGTGGTATTGTAGGTCAGGAGGTTGTTAAAGCATGCTCAGGGAAATTCCATCCACTTTACCAGGTATGACTCTGTTCTTCTTTCTTGAATCATATATAATATATAATATTCTATTTTCTCTTGTCACAAACGATTGATGGTTTAGACAATATCTGGTCAGTCTTTTGAAACTTTGATAGTCTATTAACTTCTAAAATATATCTACTCCATTCCAAATTATAAGACGATTTGGCTTTTCAAGATAACATAGCTTTTGCTGTGCACTTAGATATACACTATGTTTACATACATAGTAAAAGCAATGTATCTAGAAAAGCCAAAACGTTTTATAATTTGGAATGGAGGGAGTAGTTTGGAAACATAAAAGATCATCTGTATCAATTTTCCTTGAAAATAACTTTCAAAATATCCTAAATTTATTAGAATATATTCTAATAGAAAATTGTAGCCAAGTTTGCAGCTTGGAGACTGGTATAAAAAATGTTTAAAGCATATTTGACTTTAGAGTATATGTTTGCAGAAAATGTGTTATTAATGTACAATCTTGATTTTGCAGTTCTTCTACTTTGATTCTGTTGAATCTCTGCCAGTCGAACCATTGGAGCCTAGTGATTTGAAGCCAGAGAGCAGTAGATATGATGCACAAATTAGTGTCTTTGGGGCTAAGCTTCAAAAGAAACTGGAGCAGTCAAAAATCTTCATGGTTGGTTCTGGGGCTCTTGGATGTGAATTCCTGAAGAACCTTGCGTTAATGGGTATTTCTTGCAGTCAAAATGGGAAGCTGACTGTGACAGATGATGATGTTATAGAGAAAAGCAATCTCAGTCGCCAGTTTCTCTTCCGTGACTGGAACATTGGACAGCCCAAGTCCACAGTTGCGGCAACTGCTGCTATGGCAATTAATCCTAAGCTTCATGTGGAGGCCCTTCAGAACAGAGCAAGTCCTGAGACTGAAAATGTGTTTAATGATGCCTTTTGGGAGAGCTTGGATGCTGTTGTTAATGCATTGGACAATGTGACTGCAAGAATGTACATTGACTCCAGATGTGTATATTTCCAGAAGCCACTTCTTGAATCGGGTACTCTGGGTGCCAAGTGCAACACACAGATGGTCATTCCCCACCTAACAGAAAACTATGGGGCATCCAGGGATCCACCAGAAAAGCAGGCACCTATGTGCACTGTACATTCATTTCCTCACAATATTGATCACTGCCTGACGTGGGCTAGGTCTGAGTTTGAGGGTCTACTTGAGAAGACTCCCACCGAAGTCAATGCTTTCCTGTCGAACCCTGGTGGATATGCAACCGCAGCAAGAACTGCTGGTGATGCACAGGCTAGGGATCAACTTGAGCGAGTTATTGAATGCCTTGAGACAGACAAGTGTGAGACATTCCAAGATTGTATTACCTGGGCCCGGCTTAAGTAAGTTGTGCACCCCTTCTCTACCTCTTGCAACCAATTGTTGCTTAATTTGTTTAGTTGGAGCTGCATGTACCAGTTTAGTTTTACATTTATTTATTACAATGTGCGGAAATTCTGAAATGTTGGAACACTGCTGAACCTTTGTACATCGATCATGCTATCAATTTCACTGCACTCATGGTATACTAGTACAAGTCTAATGATTCTTGCTCCTCTGTTTTCTGTTGTTGGTTTATGTTAGGTTTGAGGATTATTTCTCCAACCGTGTAAAGCAGCTGACATTCACTTTCCCTGAAGACGCAATGACTAGCTCTGGTGCTCCTTTCTGGTCTGCTCCTAAGCGGTTCCCACGACCTCTGGAGTTCTCGTCTTCTGACTCAAGTCACCTTAACTTCTTGTTGGCTGCGTCAATATTAAGGGCAGAGACATTTGGAATACCTATACCTGACTGGGCGAAAAACCCAAAGCAACTGGCTGAAGCTGTGGACAAGGTCATTGTTCCGGATTTCCAACCAAAACAGGGTGTTAAGATAGAGACAGATGAGAAGGCTACTAGCCTTTCCTCTGCGTCTGTTGATGATGCTGCCGTCATTGAAGAGCTTATTGCAAAGCTCGAAGCAATTTCTAAAACATTGCCACCAGGATTCCGTATGAACCCTATACAGTTTGAGAAGGTCAGTAGGTCCAATTAAACACTTCTCAAACCTTAATTTTAAAAGTTTGACACATATGCACTGTAGCTTCTGTTAGATGCCTAATTTCTTTTAGCTGTATCTTTGGGGGTATCCGTGTCTCTAGAACGAACACTATTATGCCCTAAAAAAAGTTCAATGCTGAGTTATTTTATTATATATATGCAGGATGATGATACCAATTTCCATATGGACTTGATCGCTGGTTTTGCCAACATGCGGGCTAGAAACTACAGCATCCCTGAAGTTGACAAGTTGAAGGCAAAGTTCATAGCGGGAAGAATCATCCCAGCCATCGCGACCTCAACTGCAATGGCCACTGGCCTTGTCTGCCTGGAACTTTACAAAGTCCTTGCTGGTGGGCACAAGGTTGAAGACTACCGGAACACATTTGCGAACCTCGCAATCCCCCTCTTCTCAATGGCAGAACCTGTGCCACCCAAGACCATCAAGCACCAAGACATGTCCTGGACCGTCTGGGACCGCTGGACTGTAACTGGCAACATCACGCTGAGGGAGCTGCTGGAGTGGCTCAAGGAGAAGGGTTTAAATGCATACAGCATATCCTGTGGAACCTCGCTGTTGTACAACTCCATGTTCCCCAGGCACAAGGACCGGCTGGACAAGAAGGTGGTGGATGTGGCCAGGGAGGTGGCCAAGGTGGAGGTGCCTTCATACCGCCGCCATCTGGACGTTGTGGTGGCCTGTGAGGATGACGACGACAATGACGTTGACATCCCGCTTGTGTCCATTTACTTCCGGTAAAGAGGGGCTCACCGCCCATTTACATGATCCTGTGCGATATTTGTCAGAAGGATCGAGTGTATAAGTTGCGAATGCAACTGTGAAACTAGATTCGGTTTAAGCACTGATGTTGTCCCCCGCTACCATCTGGGTAGAGTTGGCTGGGAATTGTCACTGGAATTTGGGTCACCGTTATGGAATACTTGAGCATAACATCATGATAGTTAATGCATGGTACTGTTGTCGCTAAATGTTGTCTTCGTACTTGGAAATGCATGTGACAGTGAAGCTATTTTGGTTGCGATTTCTGTGATGTAAAGTGTGCTGTTTCCTGGCGTAACGAATTTGTGTTGGTGGCATGTCATGCTCGCTTTAAATTTTGGGAACTACAGAAATGTTAGGCCTTCAACCTTTGATGGTGTTGCATGAGGATGTGCTTGCATCGATCCACATGGGTGGTGATGGTCACGGGTTGGGGGAGGCTCTTAGAGTGGGGTTGCGTTGGTGTAGGCTTGTAGCACGTTTGGGTCGTCTAAATGCTTGCCATGGACACGCACAAGCTAACCACGTGTAAGTGTCGTTTGATGCACATGCGCTTGTTTCTAAACAACTACTGTACCGACTTAATTAATAGGTAAGTGTTTGGCCAGATAAAAGTAAAAGATAAAGGCATGAAATCATATGCGTGAGATGGGCAGGACAAACAGAGAGGAAAAAGAAAACCCAAATAAGAGGCCTATATACTCAGAGAAGCACAGACCAAAAAAGGAGGACCTGAATGTAAAAATTAAAATTCTCGGAACCTGAATGTAAGTACAGACAAAAAAAGGAGGACCTGAACACGAAAAACAGGGGTGTTGCGAGAATCGAACTCGCGACCTCTCGCACCCGAAGCGAGAATCATACCACTAGACCAAACACCCAGTTGATGGTGTTTGTGTCTGTGTAAATCAAATATTGAAATTCAGGACAGGCCACACAGGAGATGACTCACTTCGTGGGTTTGATGACCCAATCCTAGTGCCGTGTGATCTTGGAACATGCGTGACCCACACACATGCTGAATTTAATTCTGCATGTTCTCTAAACATGATATGAGATGAACAGCCTACCGCTTATGCATGATGACAATGACATACGCCATGAAATATGCAACACGAACCTTCCTCACAACTCAATCCAATCTTTTCTTGAGAGACTAATATCACCACATACAAAATTCCCACCACTGTTAGCCTAAACACTCATTTATACCGCCTAAACATTGTGTAAACTTTACGTGATGGTATGTCGTTTCTATTTAATTCGACTGTTAATCCCATGTAATTGGCCATTCAATCCGTTTAAATACATAGCTGATTGGCTAATCTAAATAATAGCTAAATGGTAGGTGACCGTTTCATTATTTAATTAGCATTTAACAAACACAATAACTACAGTTATGTTATGATCTTTACTGAGCCAAGTAGTTCATTTCTGAAATTAGCATCAACAAAACGAGCGTGTATCTAATAGAAAAGCTAAAATAACTTATAATTCGGAATGGAGGAGGTAGCAATCAAATGTGTCATTATATCCATGCTAGTTGCTTGTGTTACCAGAGATAAATTTGGCAAATAGAGGCCTTGTTTTCCCCATCATTTAATTTGCATGGAGAAGAGGATGTTAAAGATGAGGTCATGAAAATACCAGGTCAATCCATGCCACCAATCCAGCCCATCATTTTGTGAATTGACTTGCTCTGGTACAGTAACATCGATGGTTAAGCCTTGCCGAGGACAAACAAATAAACTAAACAAAAGTGCAGCGCTAGCGAAGGCTCGGTCCAAAAATATTATAAAAGTTAAGTGAAGATGGGAACAGTACAGATTGTCTGTCTAATGTATAGACACATCAACTAATAGTGTCGAAAAGAAAAATCAAATGCACACATCAGCTGAGTAAATTTAACGAGGAGCGACGTGAGGAGACGATTTCCTGCATACATCACCATCATATATTATATATCATAATTCGAACGGTGCCATTACAATTCTTCGAGTTTTAAAAAAATACCATTACTATTCGTGATATTGTAAACATGCCATTATAATTCGTGTTGAGCATGAAAAATGTCATTTGTACGCTTTCAACGACCTGTGTCCAACTTGCAGATGTCTGTACTTTCATATGTCCCAAAATACCCCTACTACAGCCCCTCTCTCTTTCTCAATGACATGCGAGGTCCAGACGTCATCCCCTCCACATGTCTTCTCCTTCCTCCAGCTCGGCCAAACCTCCACAAGGCCAATGGGCAATGGTCGGCGAGGGGGCCGGAGAATTGTAATGGCATCTTTCGAATTAACCCTATATTATAGGTGGCTTGGAGTTTGGAAACGCCTCGGCTATATGGTATTTTGTAGATAACAAAAAAATCTGGTTTCAGCCTTTCACTCAAAAGAAGCATCGATCACGCCCAAAAATTAAACCCAGTATAGACTTGTTATTCAAATTGCAGAACAAAAGCAGCGTCCCAATCAATAATGTTTCTATCCCTCCAAATTCGAATAATTATTGAAGAAATAGTTGGTGTGTCTTAGTGGTTTGATGCCAAAGAAAACAAACACAACACACCAAATAAGAATGAGAATAAACCAAACGCCGGATAGTTTTAGTCTACTCAATCAATCAATTAAATTATTTGACACGGTCCATAGCTATGGTGACCAGTGACTCACAAAGACACGAGGTAGGTGATATGCAAAATTGACACGAAATTGCGAAAACAGGTCCATGAAAAAAAAAGATGACACCTAGACCTCTAATTAAAAAGGTCCACGCATACTAAGAGCAAGGCTAATAATAATATAGTCGTCTGCCTACTGCATAAATCCTTATAACCTATCTTTCAGCCCACCCATATAGCAGCTATATCTTTATTATTAATACATGGTCCACTTGTCTCTCTCATAAAGTTTTTTTTGGTTCTTATGTCTAAACCGGCTGTAAACGTTGCAGTCCGCTTCTCATCTCTCTCCTCCCATCTCTTCTCCACCTCATCATAGAGTTCACCTACAGCCTTTTACTATACTTACTTGCTCTAATAAACCTATGTTTGAGTCTCCAATACTCTTAGATGCTCATACTTTTAGTTATTTCTTTTTTTATTTTAGTGGTTGATGACTTGTCTATCGGCACCAAGATGCATATATTTTTTTTTAAAAAAACATGTAAGATATGTCGGCAAAGTCCCTTAAAGACGTTTATATAGATAATAAGGTGTGTAAACAATGTATTCATAGAAGTAAATACGCATGCACATGCATCAATGTCTATGCTTGCACTGTGCTTGGTTTAGCGAAAATGTCCGAATCTCTATAATACTAAACGCGAGCCAAGCTCGCACCAACGACGATGGCCACGTCGCCGGTAAATCTCTATCCGTCGGATCTCGATAGGACGGCTCCCACCAATGTAAAAATCGCTTTCGTGACACTGTGTATGCACTGTTCATCTACTATTCACGTATCTTTGCTACGCGTACACGAGGAATGTACCCAGAAGATCAAAATAGACACTTTTCCTTTGTACAAAAAATTCACAAAATTCATAAAGAAACTAGAACCAATCTACAACGTAGCTAAATATTTTCCTCCTCTTCTTTGTCATCCAAAAAAATATTCTAAATTCTTATCGTCCACCTTTTGTCAATAAATTTAGAAAATTTATATCTTATCCATCCTAACTCTGAATCCCGTAATTCTACGAAAAAAAATTGAAATCATTTTTGGTAATTTCCGGTCATTTTCAGAAAAATATGAATACTCAAAATATAAGTACCTACTACCTATTCTATTACGCTTATAGTTAATCACTAAAAATCAAGACTCTTTTCCTTTGTAGAAAATTTTCAGAAAATTCGTAAATAAACTACAACCAATCTAAAACGTAGCTAAATATTTTCCGCCTCTTCTTTGTCATAAAAAAATTATTCTAAATTCCTATTGTTCGCCTTTTATCGATGAATTTAGGAATTTTATATCTTATCCATTCTAGCTCTGAATCCCGTAATTCTTCAAAAAAATATATTGAAATCCTTTTTGGTTACTTCCGGTCATTTTCAGAAAAATATGAAAACTCCATGAATAAGTAACTACTAGCTATTCTATTACGCTTATAGATAATCGATAAAATCTATGATAGCCAATCTCCAAAATAAATACCATTGTTTCATAAAAAAGGGTCCGTAACAACATAAACGCATAACCAAACTAGCTCAAAATGCTAGACAACCGGCCTATAAAAATTTAATCAACAATTAATCAAAGCTTCTACACAACTGATTTCACCCTACAAGCCCGCGCGGCAACGCTGCGCGTTGTTTCCGGTATCCATAAAAGTAGAACACGTCAAAGGTAGTAGTAGTACCGAAGTTACGTGTAACATCGACCAAGCCTACTAGGCGTTGAATCCTGGATAGACTTGTCATGTGTCTAAAAAAAAAATGTCGAAGGACACTGCCTGCGATAGGTTCTTGGCGAGTCACGTTTGGTGGTCCATATAATAATTAATTAATAATTAGTGAAGAGAAGGAAATTTCCATGTGTTGGGCAAGCAGTTGGCAAGCAGCCCAGATGGGAGATGGCTACTGCATCTCGTTGCGTATCTGGCTGCCCACAAACGGACGGAGACGGACAGACAGACATCCTCCAAACTCCAAACTCCAGTCCACCAGATTGCATGCACTTCAATATTCTGTTGGGGAGCTTTACAGGTACTGGAAGAGAAGATCCTAGCTGTTCCTTTGGCTTCTCCAGTTCCTTGGTTTGATCCCCAGCAAGACATATATAGCTGCTTGCTCTTGCTCTCTCCTGATTGGTGTTCCTTTGCTGCTTGCTCCTGAAGAACCTGGAGGAATGGCAGGATGGGGGCTGTAGATTGGGGAGGGCATACTCCTGACTCCTAGGCAAGCTTCTCTTTTGCTGCCGGGTTTGGCTTCTGTGAGTCCTTCCCGCTGTCCCTGTCCTATCTTCCGATAGATTCTTCAATATTCCACCTGACCGGAAATCCCATCTAGCTTAGACACACGAGTGTGGATTCTTTACTTCCACAGCTGCAGTTCTTGGATCCTCCACTACTTTTCTGCCTCCTTTTTTCCCCCCACATGTTTGACATCTTCCATCCTGAAAACTAAGCACTACGTCCCCTTTATGATATCTTGCAGGGGAGGGGATCAAACAAATGGAGGTTATTCGATTATGGCATCTCGATTCGTTTCTTGCGGTGGTATGCAATCCAATCAGTCACCAGGCTTTACAGGTAAACTTGATGGTGGTGGTGGTGCCCCTCTTATTCTCTCACCCTCTCAGTTCCTTCGTTCTTTACTCTCTTTTAACATCCTGCAGTAGGAAGAAGAGAAGAGGTTTGGGCTGTTTGCCTGGGCTTGGGGACACACAGAAATGGTGGAGATACGCAGCATCAGAGCTACCGCCTGCTTCTTGCTCTTCTCCTTGCTTGTGTCTCAGAGGCTTGGGTCTTGTGCTTCCATCAATGAACAAGGTGTGTGCAAAAAAAGGGCAATATTAAAACGGACAACATACTAGTTGCTTCATATAGGATTCCTGCCTAAACATATTTTACATACTGGTGTTATGTTTTTCAGGGAGACCTTTCTTGAGACTTGGTGAGAACGTAGCAGATGATCCTACTGGATCTTTGTCGAATCGAGGAGTGAGTTGCTTAGATGATGGCAAAGCGGTGGTGTTGTAAGTGCTGCTCTCATTTAACCTTCATTTTTTCTTCTGCAAATCTCAGTCCTTAGTAGATTCAGAGTTCAGGTTAAACTGTCTCGTAGTCAAAATTGAATGTATTATAGGTACCATCTAGCCAAGCATGTGTAGTTGCCCTTGATTTAAACCACTCATGTAACAGGACCTTATTACAGTTCATGATATATTTTGCTATCGCTTGCTGTTGTAAAGTTTTAGCTTCCAACATCAGGGATCAGTCAAAATCAAACAATTATAGAGCAAGCTATGTTTGTCAAACGACAGTTTTGACTTTTGAACATTTCTTGGTACCCTTTTGCCCCCTTTCAATTGGACAATCTGTGTATGTTTACTTGTTGAGATTCAGGCTAAAAAGCTGTAATATTTAAAAAACAAACAGTGGCAACAAAATTTTAAATATCTTCTTCGCCGTTAACTTTTGTGGACCTAGATTATAAATGGACGAATTCTCGTCGTCTTTATGGACCGATACCTGCAGAGACGTGTAACATGCAAAATCTGAACTGCTAAGTCAAACTGCCATCAGAAAGTTCATACAAAAGATGTTTGTCAGAAAAAAAGTATTTCTTTCAGATCAATGAAAATAGCGCCGCACAAAAATTAACATCACATGATGATCTCTGCAGCATACCCAAGGGTTACAAGTTATCTGATCAATTGCCATCTCACTTGCACAGACATACAGAGATTTCAGAGGGCCTATCTGATGAAGCGCTGCAATCATGCAGGAAAACCTTAACAAAGTCAGTGTCTTGTTTCTTTCTTTTACTTCATGTAGTTTCCTAACCGTAAATTACAACTTCACTAAATTCACTCCTTAGCCTATGTACAATTATTCATCCATGACGCTAATGGTAAACTGCACAATCAGGGGTATTATCCAGAGACGACTCCAAAGCCCAGAAGCAAAGATATATCATGTTGATCCTTCGTCTTCATCCAAGTCTTTACCTCGCTGGGCAATCTACACAATAGCCATTGGTGGAGCACTTGTGTTTGTGGCTATAGCTGCTGCCACTGTGTATCTACTCTTCTCTCGTCGAAAGAAGGATACCACTGTCATGCCATGGTCTACTGGACTCAGTGGACCACTCAGTAAAGCCTTCGTGGCAGGTCAGTCTCCCACCATCCATCAGACTAGCATATAATTTCATAAGGCAGCTTGCATATAAAATTTTAGTTACTTTATGTGATGTTGGACATACTGTGTGTTCAGGTGTTCCTTCTCTAGGAAGGGCAGAGCTACAGGCAGCCTGTGAGGACTTCATCAACGTGATCGGCTCCTCATCTGACTGCACGCTGTACAAGGGAACTCTATCAAGCGGAGTCGAAATAGCAGTAGTCTCCACTTCAGTTAACTCTGTCAAAGATTGGACCGACAGGTCTGAGGAGCAATTCAAGAACAAGGTTATTACGCAATGTGCAAAGCTATATATGGTCAAGTCAATTAGTTTTTCACTGCTGTGAGTCTTGTCTTATTGAACATTAACTGCTCCTGTTTCAGATATCTGTTCTGTCCAGAGTGAACCACAAGAACATGCTGAACTTGCTTGGTTACTGCACGTGCGACGAGCCGTTCACAAGAATGATGGTATTCGAGTACGCTCCGTGTGGTTCCCTCTTCGAGCATCTGCATAGTGAGTGCCCTCTCCACCTCTGCATTTCCATGCCTAGAGAAAATACAGTAACGTTCTTGCCTTTTGCTGATGACGAAAGACAGCAATGGTGGTAACTGTTTTATGAATCCCATTCAACTGTTAGGTGTGCTTTGATTGATATCTGAAGAACACATGCATGTTGTCTGCAATGATTGATTGCTAGGTAGCTAACAGAATAATTCCTTCTCATGTTGTGCAGTTAGAGAAGCTGAAGATTTGGACTGGCCTGCACGGCTGCGCATCATCATGGGAGTAGCATACTGCCTGGAGCACATGCTCCAGCTCGACCCACCAGTGACGCCACCAACCCTGAGCTCCTCATCCATCTACCTCACCGAGGACTACGCGGCCAAGATCTCCGACGCCGAGTTCCGGAAGGAGGACGGCGGCGGCAAGGAGTATGCACAGACCGATGACGACGTCGTGTACAGGTTCGGCATCCTGCTGCTGGAGGTGATCTCCGGGCGGCTGCCCTTCTCCGAGGACCACGGCCTGCTGGTCCTCTGGGCGTCGAGCTACCTGGACGGCAAGAGGCCGCTGCGCGGGATGGTTGATCCTACGGTGAGGTCAGCCGTGCCTGAGAAAGATTTAGAGGCGCTGCGCGACGTCGTGCGGCTGTGCGTGCGCTCGGAGTCGGACAACAGGGAGAAGAGGCCCGCCATGGGCGAGGTTGTGAGAGCGTTGAGAGGTGTCACTGGCTTGTCGCCGGAGCAGGTGACGCCGAGGGATAACCCGCTGTGGTGGGCCGAGCTGGAGATTGCCTCGGCGGTGGAGTCCGGGTGAAGTTCAGAACCAAACGTGGACTGAATTTTCTTTCCTTTTTTTTGTCGTCATTTTCTTCTGTATACTGTATTTATACATTTTTTTTGTTTTGTTTTGCTGCTGTTCACTGTACCTACAATATGTAGAATTTCAATTGTCTTAGAATGGGTGGGTTGTGCTTGTGCAAGACATGGTTTTTATGCCAACTCCAATTAACACGCATCATCAGTTATCAACCGTCAGAATCCTAATCAAACCATGTTGTTTTGTTTCACTAAATAAAGTGTCAAGTTTGTAACTGCGTTTCACCTCTCTGAACTGAGGGAGTCTAACTTTCCACTGCGTTTGGATGTAGATATTCAGGTTTAAAATCTGAAATTGATATTGGCTGCTCTGATTCGTTTGGATGTAGATATTCAGGCTTAAAATCTGAAAATGGTATTGGCTGCTCCGATATTACCTGCTGTTTGGATGGTTGGAATACAGGAGTCCGAGTGAAGCTCAGAACCAAACATGAACTGAATTTTCCTGTATTTTGTTTTTGTCCTCATTTTCTTCTGTAGTGTATCTAATTTTTAATTTCATATTTTGCTCCTGATCAATGCAGAAAATCTATTAATTGTACCAAGAACATGTTTATAGCAAGAGATGTCACTGTAATTATAGTACGTACAAGATCAATATCTTTGAATGGGTGCGTCATGCTCATGGGGAAAATATTCATCGCAAAACACATCTTCGATAGAATTGTGAAAACTCTAAAAATACTAGGCAGTTTTCAACAAATTTGAAACGATGCACATCCACAGTGTATCTATAGATTAGATTGTCACAAAATTTGACACTCTAACTGAATACGAAAACACTAGATTTTAGATTAATATATCAGCATGGCTAGCGCCCAGACGTCCGGACGCCTGCGCATGCTGCTCCATTTTACATGTGTCCGCGCTCACGAAGGAACCTTTGTCCGCACGCTCGCGCCCCCTCTGCTTCCGACGCCCGCATGCACGCGGGCCGCGCGCGCCCTTGCCTCCATCCCTTCCGCATCATGCGCCCGGGACCTCCGCACCCTGCCTCCATCCCCTCCGCATCCCCACGCGCATGCACGGTGCCCCAGCAGCTGCAACAGGCGGTTGCAGTAGACGGGTCCTGTTGCAACATCTGCAACATCATATCTACTTTTGCAACATTTAGATGAAACACTTGCAACATACATCCGCAACAGATAAAACACTTGCAACATACGTCTGAAACACATGCAAAACACGTCATAGCCATAGCAAACCATATGAAACATCTAGATGAACACTTGCAATATATGTATGAAACATCTGAAACATATTCTTACAACATGTATGTATATGCAACACCCAGATCTACTTTTGCAACATCCAGATAAAACACTTGAAACATATGTTTGAAACACCTAAAACACTTTAAAATATACGCTTGCAACATGCGTATATTGTTATTGCAACATATGCAACATCTCAGATTTACTTTTGCAACATCCAGATCAAACACTTAAAATATAAAGTCTGGAACGCTTGAAACACTAAAAACACGGTGTTGCCAGCGGCCACAGGCTACCTGGTGAGGAACAGCGGTAACCTGCAAGCTCGGGTTAGGGGGACGTCAGCCCAGCGTACACCTCCGTTGCAGGACGTTGACCCGTCGCTCCTCCTACGATTCTCCCGCGCCTACTTGCTGTCCAGGCTCGCACCTGTCGGCGTGACTTTTCTAGCGCCGTTGCTGCTCGGCCGTAGTCATCCAACGCCGTCCGCTCACAGGAGATGGGTCGCGACGCGGCCGACGATAGGGTGCGGCACGGTGGGGGAAGAGCAAGACACAGCAGGGGACGAGCGTGCGGTTGGGAAAGAGGGCGCGGCGAGGCGGAGTGGGGCAGGCGTATGCGCGGTGATTCCGCGACACCGGCCCTGTTCGGCAGGCTGTTTTTTGGCTTATAAGCCGGCTGTGGCTGATTTGCTGTGAGAGAAAAATACTGTTCCACGACTGATAAGCCGTACTGAGAAGCTCAGCCGAACAGGGAGACCGATGGAGTGGGAAAATTTTAACAATAGAAGATGGAAAAGACTTGAGATGCTGTTTGGCCTATCCGCTTATCTGCGCGAGGGAGAGGCCGTCGTCGAGCCCCACCTTTGTCCCAGCGGCCCCCGTCCAGATCTGCGCGAGGTCCAGATCCAACCCAACCCAAGAGTCCAGCAACATTTGCTCAAAAAAAAAAAAAGAGTCCAGCAACAAAGCCACGATTTCAGAGAGGCTCGGCCACTGCAGGCGGGCCCCCTGAGCACAGACAGGCGATCCGTTTCTTTCCTCCTATTCACCTCACTCGTTTCACATTCACTCGCCTTTCCGTGCGAGTGCGGCGACTGACTCGGCAACCGCCACCGCCCTCCGTCAGGTCTTCGCCGGCGCCATTCTTTCCTTGGGCAGCGACGACTGGGCGAGCGCCGCCGCACTTCGCCGCCTATTCGCCGGCGACGATCACCCACCAGGTATGCCCGCTCCTTCTCTTCTCCCCCCTCTTCCTTCCGTCCTATGCGAAGCGAGCACCCCAAACCCTAAGCTATTTGAACCCGGATATGACCCAGTTACAACTAGTGTATACACGATACCTAGGAGCTTCGAGTTTTTGCAAAAAATCATCTGGTGCGCACGTCCTGGGTTTACTCCTGGTGTGCATCCATGCTGCTGCTGTTAAGGTAATTTTAGGCCTAGAACTGTAGGGCTGCTGTAGACTAGACGTTGGATCGAAGCAAAGTATGATTAGGTTTCACGTGGTTCTTTCTTTGCTTTCGGGCCACTCTCTAGTGATCTAGTCAATACCATGTGTCTGTGATATGTACGACACCGAAGCTTGTCAATCTGGGTGGCTAACAAAAGAGACCCTGTTAATCTGGGAATGCTACCTGCATATAGACCGGAGGAAATGGTATGTGCGCTTGAGGTTATGGTTCATGTGCTGTTATGTGTCGTGGATACAGGGTACGTGGATTGGTAATGGCCACATTCGGAATAAATAACTGATAAGTCGCATTAAAACTATGTCCGTAGCAGAAACTATAAACCAGCTTGCAATATGACCATTTTGCTCTTTTGCCGTTTTTCGAACTTGTAATTAAATGAACCAACACCCGACACTCCAAAATCCCAACAGTTTTGTAGCGCTGTTGTTTCCTGTGTATCATGACTTTAATGATTCAAGTGATCAAGTGGCTTAAAATGGATCCTGGTATCAAAAGTAGAGAAATAGATTTGCTTCAGCGAATGAATGTTTAGTGTTCCAGCCCGTTATATATTTTTTATAGTTCATGTTCTGTTTAGCTTTTGGAATAAGTTGTGGTTAGATTGTTGAGATCTGTTGTTGAATTCAGATTGCAGCAAACAATGTGTGCCATAATGTACTTTGCTTGAACCACCCTTCTTTCCATTGTTTATCTAGAAAAAATTACAAGTGTGGAACAAGAACTGTCAACTGTAACTGGCATCTAAAATATCACTACTCTTTGAGGGGATGATTTCTCTGCCAGGTCCAATTACATCTGTCATCAGATACCTATTGCTAGAATGCTGGGCGCATCATGCATTGGACTCACTAGTTAGTCACTATACATCAAGTTTATAAGTAGATGAACGATGCAAAGTAAAAGTGACAAATACATTGCGAAGTCTTCTTGTTAGTTGTTTTGTTTGTTCGACAACGCAGGCATAGCGTAGCATTAAGCATTAGCATTACCCAAGGAACGTTGTTACTAATCTGTGTATAGAGGGAATTAGATGCTATGTACGTTAAAGGTTATGATTCATATGCTGTTATGTAGCATGGATATGGGGCACGTGGTTTGGTATTGTGCAGATGGATAAGTGGATACGCCAGCTTCCAAAAGAACTGAATGCATGGATACATTTTAGTATTTTATTTACATAAATAAATACTAAGACACAATAAAATTATAAAGACAGTTGCAGCCTAGCAGGAACTATAAATTAGCTTCCAATATGGCTGTTTTGGTCTTTTGCAGTTTCCCAAATTTCCATTTAGCCAACATGACAACACCCAACACTACAACAGTGAAGACAAGTCCAAGCATTTCCAAATTCCAATTCTTTAAATCAACACCCAACACTCCTAACAGCCCAACAGTTTTGTAGTGCTGCGCCGCTGCTCTTCTCTATGTAGCCTGTCTTCGATGATTCAAGTGACCAAGTGGCTTAAAATGGATCATGGTGTGAAAAATTGAGAAATTGATATAACTCTATCGAATGAGCTCCGACTAATATTCCGTTACATTAAATTTTTTATCTTTCCTGTTTTGTTTGGCTTTTCCATAAGTTGTGGTCAGATTGTGGAGATCTGTTGTTGAATTCAGATTGCAGCAACCAATTCTTGCCATAATGCACTTTGCTCTAAGCCTCTAACCACTTTCCCCTCTTGTACTAGCATGCCATTTGTAGTACAATAGCTTTGAACCATTCATATGTTGGCCGGACAACGCAGGTTGAACTAGTCCTATCAAATTCGTATCTCTTGTTGTAAATTTGTGACCTCAACTGAATAGTTGCTTTGCAGGTGGATGCCAATTTTTTGTTGAGAGGTTGAAGACTACTAACTTCTTTGATCCTGAGGTGAAGAAGTAATGATCCACCCAGGCTCAAAGGAGTCACAAAATTATGATATCAACAATCAAAGAGTTCATCCTCAACCAATTGATGAGAACATGAATCAGAACGGGAACTCAATGGACACTATGATCGGGAGGATATTCAACAACATATCCTCTTTAAAATCTGCATACATTCAGCTGCAGGAAGCCCACACCCCATATGACCCTGACAAGATCCAGGAAGCTGATAAGCTTGTCATAGAGGAGCTTACAACGCTTTCAGAACTCAAGCATGCTTACAGAGAAAAGCATCCTAAGCCAGTAGCTGCATCTCCTCAAGATTCACGCTTGCTTTCTGAAATACAAGAGCAGCAGAATTTGTTGAAGACCTACGAGGTCATGGTAAAGAAGTTCCAGTCCCAGATCCAGACTAGAGATACTGAGATAACCCATTTACAGCAGCAAATTGATGAAGCTAAACTCCGGAAATCAAAACTAGAGAAGAAACTGAAACAAAGGGGCCTACTTAACAAGGAATCAGAGGAATCTGATGAAGAAGAGAACTACTTTTCCATTGAATTGACACCTAGTTTGTTTACATCCGCTGTCGATAACGCATACCAGTCGATACATGACTTCTCTAAGCCTTTGATCAACATGATGAAGGCTGCAGGTTGGGATCTTGATGGGGCTGCTAATGCCATTGAACCTGGTGTAGTTTACACAAGAAGGGCTCACAAGAAGTTTGCTTTTGAATCCTATATTTGCCAAAGAATGTTCAGTGGGTTCCAAGAAGAGAGCTTTTCTGTCAAGGATTGTAACATCAGTGTTTCCAATGAGGCTTTCTTCCATCAGTTCCTCGCAGTGCGAGCCATGGATCCTCTGGATGTCCTGAGCCAGAACCCTGATTCAATATTCGGAAAGTTCTGCAGAAGCAAATACCTATTACTTGTGCATCCAAAAATGGAAGGTTCTTTCTTCGGCAACATGGATCAGAGGAACTACGTCATGAGCGGTGGCCATCCAAGGACACCTTTCTACCAGGCATTCCTAAAGCTAGCCAAGTCCATATGGTTGCTGCACAGGTTGGCGTACTCCTTTGATCCAAAGGCAAAGGTATTTCAAGTGAAAAAGGGAAGTGAATTTTCGGATATCCACATGGAGAGCGTCGTGAAGAACATCATCCTAGAAGAGGGTGCGGAGAGGCCGAAAGTTGGCCTGATGGTGATGCCTGGTTTCCTGATCGGGACCAGCGTCATACAATCCCGAGTGTATCTTTCAGATGTGAAGTATGCTGACTGACCGAAGATGATGCAGTTACACAAGGAGCTTGAGGTGCTGCGTGGGAGAGCTACCAGGTGGACTGTGTCTATCTTGTATGTAATGCGTCATACCCGTTGTTTCTCTGCCGTGCTGGTTTTGAAGCCTTTGTGAAGATTTCCGTGTGCTGTGTAATTCTGTCCAATGGGCTTTTGTCGTTTCAGAACTAGTACAATATATTTCTGTTCCCCAATGTTGCATTTCCATGTGCTATGCTGCTATGTATTTCTGCCCAATGTTTGTACATGTTACCAGTGTGGTTGGATAGCCTATGTGATGGTTGTATAGGCTGCACTTTTCATCTGAAACGTTTTTGCCCAATCAGATGATAATATTGCATTGATGTGTGCTGAAATTGTTCAATATCAAGTGTTGTAGCTTGGGGACTGATATGGTGGAATACGCAGCGTCAGTGCTGCTGCATACTTCCTGTTCTTCTCCTTGCTTGTGTCTCAGAAGCTTGAGGCTTGTGCCTCCATCTTTGGGCAAGGTGTGTGCAGAGAATTTTGATGGCCATTGAGAAAAACAGATGATAATTTAGTTGCTTCATATGAATTCCGGCCTATGACATTTATTTATGTACTGAAAAACAGATCACAAATCAAATCGAAGCCGAGATTCCTTACCCCATTCCATTCGTCTTTCATCAGTTCAGTTTTCCCTCTGCACAGTCTCGTCAGTCTCAACTCTTGACTCTCATCAGCTATACCATGGCAACCGCATCCGACAGCACCCACCCCCCTCCCTCCGCCACCCACGACCTCGACGAGGATGACGACGATGAGGAATTCGACGACGACGACCTGGATGACGAAGCCGACGACGACGACGATGGCGGCGAACTCGCCGCGTCCTCATCCGAGGCGGCTCGCCTCGAGGCCGTGCTCCGGCGGCTCACGGCGGACGAGGTCCGGATCCGGGTGCACCAGGTCACGATCCGGGGCTGCGCCCGCACGCGCCGCGCCGCGGTCGAGGCGGCGGTCGGCCCGGACCTCGCGCGCGCCGCCACCGTGCGGGACCTCGTGCGCGCCGCCGCGGCGGCCGGCGACCGGCTCCGTCGCCTCGGCGCCTTCGACACTGTCTCGATCACACTTGACGCGGCGCCGCCAGGTATCCCCGGTAGTGCCGTCGTCGTCCTCGTTGACGTCGCAGAGGCCCGCGGTCGCGCTGCCGGTGATTTCGGCGTCTTCGCCAACACACAGGTACCATCCAGCTAAAAATGTCTCCTTTTGTTTTTACAGAATTGATGAGTTGTTTGCATCTTGCAAGTGATCAAATGTTCCTAAAGGCATGCGAGTTCAGTTTTCTGCTTTGCTTCACCTATTTAGAATAGGCTGTGCAGTTCTTTACTATTACTCTTGCATCAAATGTTCCTATTTAGAGTAGAGCTCACACCAGAATCTTAGCGAATTTGAACTAAATGAGGGCGTTCTCAGTGAACAGTGCAATCGTATAGACTGTTGGTGAATACAATTAAGTGGGTCGTCCTTGCTTTCTGAATAATCACTTAAGACCCAAGCAAATAATCACTTATTAGCTGGTGTTATGCTAGTATCGGTACAATGTCTTGGATGATGGCAACGACTACTCGGACCATTGAGTTGTATCTGTTTGTTTTAGTGTGATTTGTTTAGGGAAAAAAATGGAACATGTAGTTCTTTCATATAATTGTGAGTTAATCGGGTGGATATGTGGTTTCGTTCCCGATTTCTACTCTTAAGGTTCTGGAGTAATGACAATTAGTTTCCTGCATTTTCTGGTTCAGCATTGCAGTATCATTGCAGGACTTTTTATGACCTGTCATATTTGTCTGTTCCAAAATCATACACGATCTGCTGCATGGCTTGGATGAAAATCATTCAAGGGTATGTCTCATGCATTCTCTATCACTTACATGTGCATTTAGCTTTGGATTTGTGCATACTGTTTCTTCCTGCTAATTTGATCTAACATGATTGATCTTCAGGACCTACTCTATTATGATAAATGGTGATTTATTGTCACTATATCATATGCATGACTTCAATTGTTTCCCTAATTCACTTTCTCAAGTTTCACCAATTTTATTCATGTGAACCTTTTGCAGACTAGATCATACTCACTTGAAGGTTCAGTGAAGTTGAAGAACCTATTTGGATATTGTGAGACCTGGGATGCATCAGGTGCTCTTGAATTAGATAAGACAGCAGAGCTAAGTGCTGGAGTCCAAATGCCTAGAATCGGAGCAATACCAACTCCGCTGATAGCTAGAATATCATTTCTGTCTGAGGACTGGTTGAAGTCCTCATTCAAAGAACACCTGATGGGCATTTCTGTTGGCTTGCTCTCCACCATGAACCACAACCTTGCTTACAATTTGACATGGAGAAAATTAACTGATCCAACACGCATGCCATCCAATTCCGTACAAGAGGAATTAGGACATAGCCTTTTGTCCTCTATTAAGTACGCGTACAAGGTTGACCAAAGGGATTCAAGCATAAGACCTACACGTGGATATGCTTTTCTTTCGTCTTCTCAAGTTGGAGGCCTTGCACCAGGGAGCAAATATTCACGATTTCTTAGGCAGGTATATCTCAATTTTCTTTGTGCTCCATCCTTTGCCCTGCTTGAAAACTGGGCTTTACATAATACACCTTTTAATTGAATCCTAAGTGGCCCTTATTATTGTCTTTTTCTTAGACATCATTGTGAATTTTTGATTGAATACTTTAAATTGTATTGTATCTGTACCTCCTGTTTTGCAATTTCATGATCAATCTTAACAATGCTGATTATTGTCAGTCTACCGTTCTCCCAGTAGATATATCTTTTGTTGTCTGACAACTGACCAAGGGCCAAGAACTTTCAAAGTTCTGTGCTCTGTTAAAGCATCGAAATAGCAGCTCCCCTTTTTCAGTCCTTGCTCATGGCACAAAAAAATTAGTTTAAATTTCAGTGAAAATGATTTTATAGTTTTTATTTTCTAGAATCGAATGCCCTGTGCATTAGGATATTTTTTTTATCAACAACTGAACTGAAAGGTATTTATTATTTTCTTGGTTGTATATCAGGAATTTGATCTTCGAGTGGCTTTGCCTCTGGGTGTGCTGAATGGTGCTCTCAATGCTGGAGTGGCTGCGGGAGTCATCCATCCATTGGAAAGGGGATCCACAGGATCTGTCTCACCACTTTTGGAAAGATTTTACTTGGGTGGTAATAGGCCTCTTGTATGCCGCTTGGGTGGACCATCTTCACTATTAGGCTTCAGAACAAGAGGACTGGGGCCAACAGAATTGAAAACATATGACCCCAATAATTCTGACAATGGCACTTCCACTTCTCCTGAGCTAAATGGTCTTGGAGGTGACATAGCAGTGACAGCCTTTGCCGACCTGTCGTTTGATCTGCCTCTGAAGCCGCTCAGGGAGCTGGGAATTCATGGCCATGCTTTTGTCTGTGCTGGAAATCTTGGTAAATTAACGGACTGTGATCTTCGGAAGTTCCCTGTTACTGACTTCCTACAAACATTCAGAAGTTCAGCAGGATTCGGCGTTGTTGTGCCAACCAGACTGTTCCGCATAGAGGTTTACCCCTTTACATTCTAAAGTTTTTCCCGTTAAAGTTGGTGATGAATTTTCCAGAGAGAAGTTTAGTTAACACGTTTTTCTCCTCTTGTCCAGATGAATTACTGCTACATCCTAAAACGGCTTGATCATGACAAGGGGAAGACAGGCATACAGTTTAACTTCTCATCGCCCTAATTTCTCTGGCAGCATTGTCTATTTATTAAGATGAATATTCCAATTTTTCCCTCACTATTCTGATCTTCTTATGGAGGAGCCTGTCTAGAACTGCCACATGTAAAAAGAAAGGCTCTCACGCTGTAACTGTAAGTGATAAATTGTTTGTACTGTGATACGCATTTGATGCTGTGACCTGTAAAGCACAAAAGCAAAAGGAAAGCAAACAAGGTTGGGAGCTTAAAGTTTTCAATGCTGATATGCATGTTTTGGACTGGAAATTATGGAACAGCGTTGTCCAGAGATCTTCTTGAATAAGGCAACAGTAGCCAGGGACAAACGATTGTTGCCGAACTGCCTGGTGTTGACCATTTCTGGAACTGTTTGTCTGTAGAAAAATTGGGAACAGACGAAGCAAATTTTGGCTATGCTATGTCATGCTGGACACAATTTTCCATGATGGTTTTGTTGCGAATTGGATATCGTGCCGACATGAACGCTTAGGCAATGAGATTGTGTTTGTACCAACTAGTCTTGGACTCTTGCATGTACACATGAGTTATCTTGAGCCTTTTTGGAACTGTTGTACGCATCCAACTAAAACTTTTGACAGAACTGAGTTGCCCTGTATGATCCAGGGCTGCCAATGGTTTCTGTTTGGATATTTCTCTCATCTTTTTTTTTTCCATTTTGGTTCTTCTTTCTCCGGTTCTTTTTTTCCAGCCTAAATAAACCGATGAACCAGCCGTCCTGCCGTTACACTCGAACGGTCGAGTTCGAGTCCGCTCCGCTCAGTCTCTTCCTCTCTCTCTCACCCTTAGAGATTCGGATTTTTTTAAAATAATATTTTTGTAATGAATAATTGCAAATTTAGTAGCTGTTACACAAATATTACAGATATAGCATCCTGTCGGCCGCTGGACTACCGATAGGGACCTTGTCGGCCACTGGATGGCCGACAAGTCCCATGTCGGCACCTTAGTAGCCAGCCGATACGGTTGACGTGGCAGCCGACGCCGGCCTGTCAGTTCTGATAGCAGACTTGTCGGCTGCTTGGTGGCCGACATGCCCTATGAGCATTCGGCAGGCCGATAGGCCAGTCGGCACTCCAGTGGCCGACAAGCCTGTCGGCTACCCAACACCCAATTACACTATTTTATGCGAAAACTATATCGTTTGTCCCTGAAAAGGGTATGAACCTGCAAAGGCAATGTCGTTTGCCTGCTCCTTTGTCTCGATGCAGGCGTCAGAAGTTATTGGAGCGTTGCCTCCATTAAATGGTTGTAGAGCGACTAATATGGTTACAGGCATCAGAAATCCAGGAGTATATTAGTTCACATCCATACAACCATACAACTAATATAGGTCAACCAGCATGACGCCCACGTTTGACGGCCTGTGCTTCTCAGTGACGAATCTGCGTCGTAGGGTAAGTGAGCTGATCTGGAGGACGACGCTGGCGTGCCGACGGGGTCAGACTCTATAGGTTGAGTACCCTCTTGAGTCGGCTGAGTTGGCAGAGGTGCACTTGAAAGCCGTGAGGCCCCGGCCTCATCAGCGAACCAAGGAGGAGTGTCGTCGGTGTAAAAGGTCGCGAAGCTGCTAGTACCCATCGTGTAGTCACTGCAAGAAACACATCCACCTATCAAAAAAAATTATAAGGTCATATAGAGCATGTTACGTACATACTAAAACAAAACTAACCATAACCGCAAACTACTAACTAAACTAGCCGTAATCCAAAAGTAACACGAAAAACTGCATATTTGATCCCTAACTAAAACTAAACTTGCTAACTAAAAATAACGTTGGCACAACTAACCCTAACCCTAAGTAAATCAAACCCTAATGTAGGGCTACAAACTAAATATACTAATTACTCTAACCCTAACCATATCTAACTAAACAAGCTAAACTAACAAAAATCTAAATAAAGTAACCACAAAACTAAAATCTAAATTAAAAAAAGAAACTTAGCGTCGGCCGAGGAAGCGCCGCGCGCCTGCGTGGGGGGCGGCGGTGCAGCTGGGAGAGAGGGAGCGAGCGCCTATCGGCCTGCGGATAGCCGACAGGACCTTGGTTTGCTGTTGCTGTACGAGCCAGCTCACTCCAGGACCTTGTCGGCAGCTCGATAGCCGATAGGTACATGTCGGCCATCCAGCTGCCGATAGGACATCGGTCATCCAGCGGCTCCTCTCCGCCTGTATGGCTGCATTGCCCCCCACGCGCCGTGGACCTCTCCGCCGTAGCGCCGTGTCCTCCTCGCCGTGCGGCGCGCGTCTTGCCCGGCGCTAGCCTCGCGGCCTCCTGGCTCCTGCCCTGCCGACCCTCCTGCGCTTCGCTTCCCACCCCTGGCTTTGTTCGCTTGCTCGCTACAGCATGCATGGGGCAGGTGGCCTCGTCCCCACGCAGCCGGGGATCCAGCGACAGTGCTAGGGTTTCGCGGGCGCCGAAGCACACTAAAAATCGCGGCAACAGGTTCTTCAAGTGCCGCAGGAACCGCGAAGGGGTGAGTGCTTTCTCCCTTTGTGATGTTCATCTGTACGACTACCAATCTTGGCATCATTTCATTTGTGCCAGTTTCATCTAGTTACATTACATGTGTGCAGCGCTTTGTTCCTCTGGAAACATTGCCGTGTGTTTACTGTGATGGGAAATTTCAGAACTTGGGACTCATTCCTGTGCTTACTGTGATCCATTGTGCAGAGGTCATGGCCTTTGTTACTCTCGTTACAGCAAGATTTTGTGGAGTACCCAGAGAAGCATGGATTTTTGGACGCTGTCCCTGACCCGCCGGAGGTAAAGTATCTGAACTTGGGAATGGAAGACGTGAGGAAGGAGTTGGTAGGGATGAAGACCAGAGAAGGAATAAAGAATTATGTTTGCGTCATTGTGGTGTCCATCAATTTAGTGTTTGTCTTGTTGTGCACTCTTTTGGAACATGAGAGAAACACCCAAACCAAAACAATTCTTTCTGAGAGGCATACAATTGGTTCCCTAATGTTATGAGGCTTGCCAATTGAGACCCAAGCACTGAAATTTCTTGCTATAGAGACCTTAGACCACAATCAGACATCCAAACCTAAAGGAGGGCGTACTGGTCATGCAATTAAGTAGGCTTTACTGATGCCCTTGCTTTCAGTCTTTCAGAATGATGAGACACGGCCATGCCTACTTAATTTTGATTTTAGCAGCTGCTATGCTCTTGTAGTCGAATTAGTTGGAAGTCAATTCACACTATTTTGCTACATTGTGGAATCGGTACGATGTAGTTGTGATTCTTGATTTGCACTACTCTGATTCTAGAGCCAATCGATTAGGTTCCCGTTTTGGTTCAGTATTGCATTATATCTAACATTGTGCATTATAGGATCTTTTGTGTGTTACGTTGTAGCCCTCTACACCAACATTATACATGGCCAAATTTACTTGGATTCAAATAATTAATCTTTCATGCACCATTTGTCACTCTTAACATGCACATTTAACTGTACGTGCATCTGTCAGGTACACCTTTAGTAATCAATCTTTAGCCAACTATACTCTGTACTGTAGATTGAGTATGTCATGATGCATGAATTATGATGATCAAACATTATTATGTCAGATGAATGACTTCAAATTGTTCTATAATTCACTTTCTCAAGTCTCACCAATTTTCTTTGTCTACACCACTACACCTTTTTGCAGGCTATTTGGCTACTGCGAGACCTGGGATACATCAGGTGCTCTTGAATTAGATAACATAGTAGAACTAAGTGCTGGAGTGGAAATGCCAAAAATTGGAGCAAGACTACATGCCAGGATATCATTTCTGTCGGAGGATTGGTTGAAGTCTTCACTCAAAGAGCACATTATGGGTGTTTCTGTTGGCTTGCTCTCCACCATGAATCATAGCCTTGCTTACAACCTGATATTGCGAAATTTAACAGATCCAGCATGCATGTCATCCAATTCCATACAAGAGCATTTAGGACATAGGCTTTTGTCCTCTATTAAGTATGTGTACAAGGATGACCAGAGGGACTCAAGCATAAGGCCTACACGTAGGCATGCTTTTTTGTCTTCTTTCGAAGTTGGAAGCCTTGCACCAGGAAGCAAGACTCATGGTATCTTCGACAGGTATATCTGATTTCCTTTCTAGTCATCCTTTGCTCTCCATAAAACCATTAATCATATCCTTTGTACTTTTCTTTTTCTTTGGTAGCATTTTAAGTCTTTGGACGTATTATACTCATTATGCATTGTCTTTGTAAATCTTACTTTCTTTTCAAACTGCACAATCAGTACTACCATGCACATTGTGGTCACATTCCGAATTTTCTCCCTTGAAATATACGTTTTGATTGTTTGTATGATTAGTCGACCAATGACAAAAAAACAGAAAGTTTCATGGTCTGCTAAAGAACTCAAATGTCAGTTGGCTTTGTCTTCAGTCCTAGTTCCTAAAAAAAGGTGGCAGCTTTAAATTTGAATTTCACCATTTTAATCTTGTGTGATCTAACACACTGCACATCAGGGTTTTTTTAGTTAAGCAACTGGATTGATTCGAACTGAAACATATTTATTCAGTTGTACTTAGCATAATTTATTTTCTTGATTGCCTATCAGGAAGTTGATCTTCAGGTGGCTTTCCCACTTGGTGTGCTGAATGGTGCTGTCAATGCTGGAATGGCTGCAAGACTCATCCATCCGTTGGAAAGGGAACACACAGGATCTGTCGTACCACTTTCAGAAAGATTTTATTTGGATGCTAACAGGTCTCTTGTTTGCTGCCTGGGTAGACCATCATCACTCTCAGGCTTCAGAGCAAAAGGTCTGGAGCCGAAATACTTCGTAACCTCTGGCTCAAATAATTCTGAGAATAGTGCTTCCACTTCTCCTGAGCTAAATGGTCTTGGAGGTGACATAGCAGTCACAGCCTTTGCTGATCTGTCATTTGATCTTCCTCTGAAGCCGCTCAGGGAGCTGGGAATTCATGGCCACGCATTCATTTCTGCTGGAAATCTTGCTAAACTAACAGAGCATGGTCGTGGGAAGTTTTCCCTTACTGACTTCCTACAGACATTCAGAAGTTCTGCAGGATTCGGTGTAGTTATGCTAACCAGACTGTTCCGCATAGAGGTCTGTCCCGTTACATTCTTCAAATTTTCCAGTGAATTTAGTGGTGAAATTGGTGCTTAAAAGTTTACTGAACATGGTTTCTCTCCTCTTGTCTAGATGAACTACTGCTACATCCTAAAACAGTTTGATCATGACAGGGGGAAGGCAGGTGTACAGTTTAACTTCTCATTGCGCTAATTTGTTTGGCAGAATCACCTCACGCTGGGGAATTCACTTTTGGATGTTGATGTGAATGCTTTGGACTGGAATGATGGAGTAGTGTTTGTCCAAGGATCCCGCTTGAATCAGCCAACAGTAGGTGGTGACAAATGGTTGCTGCCAAGCTACATAGTGCTGACCATTTCTGCGATTGTGTTTCTTCTGTAGAAAAAGTAGGAACGGCTGATGCAAATCGTGAAATGGCAACATGTGCATTATGCAGAACAGTGCGACTGTTGGTGAGTTATATTTTAAGTGTTTCAGATGTTTTAGAGGTGTGTTATAAATGTTTTATATGGATGTTGCATATGATGCAATTGTTTCAAAGGCATGTTGCAAGCGTTTGTTCAAAGTGTTTCGTCTATTTCAGACGTATGTTGCAAGTTTTTTATCTGGATGTTGTACATGTTTTACACATATGTTGCAAGAGTATATTTCAACTGTTTCGTTCTTATGTTGTAGTAAGTGTTTTCATATTGCAAGTGTTTTATCCAGATGTTGCGTATGTTTGACACATATGTTGCAAGTATATATTCCAAATGTTTCATCTACTTTAGACTTATGTTGCATTCAAGTGGTTCATGTTGCAAGTATTCCGTGTTTCAAAGGTATGTTCAGAGAGTCGTGGGGCACGGCCCAGGCGTAGGGGGAGGGGCGCGGCGAGCTGAGGGCCGGCATATGGGGCGCACGACGTGCTTGGGGTCCTGCAGACAGGGTGTGCTTGTCTCCAGGGTTTTCATTTTAGGAAATTAAAATTTATTGGGGGTCACAGATAAAGAGGATAAACAGGATATATCGGAAATATCGGACCAAATTTAATTTGAATTCAAGTAAATTTAAATAAAATTTATATGAAAAAGATAGATTATTTCTTATCGACACCTACGGATAAGCAAGATATATCGGAAATATCAGGAAATTTCGGCCGATAAAATTAACCCTGCTTGTCTCTATCCGGGCTCTCGGGTCCCGCCCGCGTAGAGAGAGAGGAGGGGGTCAGGGAAAAGAAGTGGCGGGCGCAGCCAAGGTGCGTGTGCGGGGTAGGGCGAGACTGACAAGGGGCGGGGTACGCGTGCGGGGGGAGCGAGGCAGATGGAGGACGGACGTGCACATGCAGCAGTGATACAGCGCAGCGGCAGGTGCAGGCGGGTGGGCTAGGGCTGCAACATGCATAGGGCGTTAGGACACGCTCATCTGCTTCGAACATCCGGTCGCTAGTAATTCCCTTATTTTTTAGACAAGTCTCCAACCAGTTGTTAGCTAATTAACTAACCAATCATAGCTTATTTGGGCTTATTTTTAGTCCAATTAGCAACTTATCACGTCTATCAAACATTCCCTCATATATGTCTCTCTTTTTTTTTGTCATTTTATTTTATCTCTTCTTTGTCTATTTTTTTTTCAAGTCCAAATAAACCAATGAACCTGCTGACTGCTGTTAGACCCGAACGGCCACTCCTCTCGTCTCTCACTCTCTCGCACACCCTGTTCGAATTTTTTAAAAATAATATCTTTTTAATGATTAATTACAAATTTAGAAGTTGTTATGCTAAAATTTGACATATTGCCTCCTGTCGGCTGCGCAATGGCCGATAGGCTACCTGTCGGCTGCTCAGAGACCGATTGGTCTACGTGCCAGCCGCCCCCCAGCCAAAGTAGCCTGTTGGCACCGATATGGCCCCTGTCGGCAGCTGGACGGCCGACAGGTCTGGTCGGCCCGTGGAAGGCCGACAGCGCCGTGTCCTCGCCGTGCGGCGCGCGCCTTGCCCGGCGCTCGGCCGCTCGCCTCGCGGCCTCCTGCCCCACCCACCCCTCCCGCAGCCCCGCGCCTCGCTTGCCATCCCTGGCCGTGCTCGCTCGCTCGCTGCAGCGGACATGGGGCAGGCCTCGTCCGCGCGCAGCAGGGGATCCAACGCCAGTGCTAGGGCTTCGCTGCCGTTCCCGGTGGATTGGGTGACGGGGTTGCCGCTGATCGATTGCCCCAGGTGCGTGGATGTGAGGCTGATTGCGCTCACCTGCAAGCACACGAAAAATCGCGGCAAGAGGTTCTTCAAGTGCCGCAGGAACCACGAAGGGGTGAGTGCTTTCTTCCTTTGTGATGTCCATTTGCAGGATTATCAATCTTGGCACCATTTCATTTGTGTCAGTTACATATGTGAACCAAAATGCTTATGCTATGCGTGCTGGAAGCTTTGTGCCTCTTTGAAAACATTGCCTTGTGCTTACTGTGACGGGAAATTTCAGAACTTGGGGCTTGATCCCTGTACTTACTGTGATCCGTTGTGCAGGTGCCATGGTCATGCCGAACTTACTTCTTCCAGCCAGAGTATGAGAAGTACCTGCAGAAGCATGGGTATTGGGACGCTGTCCCTGACCTGAACTTGGGAATGGCAGAGGTGAGGAAGAGTTGGTAGGGATGAAGAACAGAGGGGGAAAAATAGAATAAACAACGAAGAATCGTGTTTGTGTTATTGTGGAGTCCATCAATTTAGTATCTGTCTTGTTGTGCACTCTTATGGAACATGAGACAAACACTCAAGCCAAAACAATTCTCGGCCCCGTTGTTAAATTCTGAGAGGCATGCCAAGTGGGTCCAAAATGTTTGCTAAAAAAAAAAGTGGGTCCAAAATGTAATGAGGCTTGCCAATTGAGACCCAGACACTGAAATTTCTTACTTTAGAGACCTCAGGCCACAATCAGACATCCAAACCTAAAGGAGGGCGCTCTGCTCATGCAATTAAGTAGGCTTTACTGGGCCCATGCTTGCAGTCTTTCAGAATATTGAGACACGGCCATGCCTACTTAATTTGATTTTAGCAGCTGCTATGTTAGTAAAAATACAATGTCTTGGATGATAGACAACCCTAGCCCGGAGGACTACTTGAGGTGTACAGTTAATCTTAGTGTTATTTCTTTAAGAAAAAAAGTGAAGCTTCTAGTCGCATTAGCTCGAAGTCAATTGACTCTATTTAGCTGCATTGTGGAATCGATACAACATAGTTGTGATTCTTGATTTGCGCTACTCTGATTCTAGAGCCAATCGATTAGGTTTCTGTTCTGGTTCAGTATTGCATATCTAACATTCTGCATTATAGGATCTTTTGTGTGTTAGTTGTAGCCCTCTACACCAACATTATACATGCTCCAATTTTGCTTGGATTCAAATCATTTATCTTTCGTGCATTATTTGTCACTTAATATGCACATTTAACTGTACGTGCATCTGTTAGGTAGACCTTTAGTAACCAATTTTTAGCAACTATACTCTTTACTGTAGATTGAGTATGTCATGAACTCATGATGTATGAATCATGATGATCAAACATTACTACATCAGATGAATGACCTCAAATTGTTCTCTTATTCACTTTCTAAAGTCTAACCAATTTTCTTTGTGTACACCACTACACCTTTTTGCAGATCCAGTTCCACTGAAGTTGAAGAACCTATTTGGCTATTGCAAGACCTGGGATACATCAGTTGCTCTTGAATTAGATCACATAGCAGAACTAAGTGTTGGAGTGGAAATGCCAAGAATTGGAGCAAGACTACATGCCAGGATATCATTTCTATCTGAGGATTGGTTGAAGGCTTCACTCAAAGAGCACATTATGAGTGTTTCTGTTGGCTTGCTCTCCACCATGAATCATAGCCTTGCTTGCAACCTGATATGGCGAAATTTAACAGATCCAGCACGCATGTCATCCAATTCCATACAAGAGCATTTAGGGCATAGCCTTTTGGTCTCTATTAAGTATGCGTACAAGGTTGACCAGAGGGACTCAAGCATAAGGCCTACACGTGGGTATGCTTTTTTGTCATCTTCCCAAGTTGGATGCGTTGCACCAGGAAGCAAAGGCCCGTGGTGTCTTTGTCAGGTATATCTGATTTCCTTTCTAGTCATCCTTTGCTTTCCATAAAACCAGGGTGTACACCTTTTAATCATATCCTTTTTTTTACTTTTCTTTTTCTTTGGTAGCATTTTAAGTCTTTGGACATTTTATACTCATAATGCATTGTCTTTGTAAATTCTAGTTTCTTTTCCAACTGCACAATCAGTACTACCATGCATATCATGGTCACATCCCGAATTTTCTCCCTTGAAATACACTGTTTGATTGTTTCTATGATTAGTGACCAATGCTAAAAACAGCAAGTTTTATGGTCTGCTAAAGCACTCAAATGGCAGTTGGCTTTGTCTTCAGTCCTAGTTCCTAACAAAAAAGGTGGCAGTTTTAAATATGAATTTCACCATTTTAATATTGCATATGATCTAACACACTGCACATCAGGATTTCTTTTAGTTAAACAACTGGGTTGATTCAAACTGAAACATATTTATTTAGTCGTGCTTAACATCATTGATTTTGTTGATTGCCTATCAGGAAGTTGATCTTCGAGTGGCTTTCCCACTTGGTGTGCTGAATGGTGCTCTCAATGCTGGCATGGCTGCAGGAGTCATCCTTCCGCTGGAAAGGAGATCCACAAGATCTATTTTACCACTTTCAGAAAGATTTGACTTGGGTGGTAACAGGTACCTTGTTTGTCGCTTGGGTGGACCATCATCACTCTCAGGCTTCAAAGCAAAAGGTCTGGAGCCGAAAGATTTCGGAACCTCTGCCCCAACTAATTCCGAAAATGGTGCTTATGCTTCTCCTGAGCTACATGGGGGAGGTGACGTAGCAGTCACAGCCTTTGCTGATCTGTCATTTGATCTTCCTCTGAAGCCGCTCAGGGAGCTGGGAATTCACGGCCATGCATTCGTTTCTGCTGGAAATCTGGCTAAACTAACAGAGCATGGTTTTGGGAAGTTTTCCCTTACTGACTTCCTACAGGCATTCAGAAGTTCTGCAGGCTTCGGTGTAATTGTGCCAATCAGACTGCTCCGCATAGAGGTCCATCCCGTTGCACTCTTCAAAATTTCCGGTGAATTTAGTGGTGAAGTTGGTGCTTAAAAGTTTACTTAACATGGTTTTCTCCTCTTTTCCAGATGAACTACTGCTACATCCTAAAACAGTTTGATCATGACAGGGGGAAGGCAGGCGTACAGTTTAACTTCTCATCGCCCTAATTTGTTTGGCACTTGGCAGCATCACCTCATGCTGGGGACTTCACTTTTGGATGCTGATGTGAATGCTTTGGACTGGAATGATGGAGTAGTGTTTGTCCAAGGATTCCGCTTGAATCAGCCAATAGTAGGTATTGACAAATGGTTGCTGCCAAGCTACATAGTGCTGACCATTTCTGGGATTGTGTTTCTTCTGTAGAAAAAGTAGGAACAACTGATGCAAATCCTGAAACGCCAACATGCGCATTATGCAGACCGGAGTACGGGACCGTGCGGGACCTCAAACGCCACCGTGCGGGACCTCGTGCGCGCCGCCGCCGCGGCCGGCGACCGGCTCCGTCGCCTCGGCGCCTTCGACACTGTCTCGATCACACTCGACGCGCCGCCGCCAGGGATCCCCGGTAGCGCCGTCGTCGTCCTCGTTGACGTCGCAGAGGCGCGCGGTCGCGCTGCCGGTGATTTCGGCGTCTTCGCCAACACACAGGTACCATCCAGCTAAAAATGTCTCCTTTTGTTTTTACAGAATTGATGAGTTGTTTGCATCTTGCAAGTGATCAAATGTTCCTAAAGGCATGCGAGTTCAGTTTTCTGCTTTGCTTCACCTATTTAGAATAGGCTGTGCAGTTCTTAACTATTACTCTTGCATCAAATGTTCCTATTGAGAGTAGAGCTCTGATATGCTGCTGCTCCCTGCCACGTACCGATCGGAGGTTGTATGAGTGGACGATCGGAGGACGAGGCTTGAAGGCTGATCGGCGGCGAGGAGCCAGCGGCGAGGCTCGAGGGAGAAGAGAGGTGGCGGCTAGGTTAGGTCTCCCGGCTCCCTTCAGGAAGCCGGAAACAAATATGTTTCTGCTTAATTCCCAATAGTCCTGATTACAAGTATTTATGCTAATGAATAATCCCTTTTGCTAATTAACCCCTTGGGCTATTTGCTAATAATAGAAAAATAAATGCTATGGCTCATTAGCCACTAATAGGCCGGCGCCTGGCATACTGCAGGCCGGTCATAACATCTCTCCCCGCTTCGACAAACAGCTCGTCCTCGAGCTGGATATCGGGGTAGAGAGCCTTGAAGTCATCCAGGGGCTCCCATGTTGCATCGTCTTCTGGAAGCCCATGCCACTTGATGAGGAGATGCCAAGAGCCGCGGCGCTGCTTAGCACGCAGCACCTGCTCGGGCGCTGGCAGAAGGCGCCCGTCCTGGACTGGGGGCAGCACAGCCGGCGCTGTAGGCGGGGCACCGGTGGAGATGTAGGGCTTCAGCAGCCCCACGTGAAAGACGTCGTGCAGGCGTGCCTCCGCGGGAAGTTGGAGACGGTAGGCCACCGGCCCAATGCGCTCCACGACCTGGAACGGTCCGGCGTAGCGAGGGCGCAGCTTGCCCTTCGACGGAGAAGCGAGAGCATGGGTGGGGCGGTGAAGTAGGCGGAGCAGCACCCATGCCCCCACGTCGAACTCCACCTGACGATGATGCTCGTCGTAGTGCCGCTTGGCGTACTGCTGCGCCTGCAGAAGACGCTCACGGACCTCCTCCAGGAAGGCGTCCCGATCCCGCAGCATGGTGTCCACCGCCTCCGTCTGGGCTGCCCCCTCCTGGTGCGGCAAAAGAGGAGGTGGAGGCCGACCGTAGACGACCTCGAACGGCGTCGCCCGGAGCGCAGAGTGGTACGAGGTGTTGTAGCAGTACTCCGCCCAGGAGAGCCAGTCGACCCAGGAGCGCGGCCGATCACCTGTCGCACAACGCAGATACATCGCGATCACCTTGTTGACGACCTCCGACTGGCCATCGGTCTGGGGGTGGAACGCCGTACTGAGTCTCTGCTTCACACCTGCACACTTGAAAAGGTCGCGCCAAAGGTTGCTCGTGAAGACGGGGTCGCGGTCGCTGACGATGGAGCTGGGGAAGCCGTGCAGGCGCACAATCCCCTCGAAGAAGGCGCGAGCGACCGAGGCGGCGGTGTAGGGGTGGCTGAGGGCGATGAAGTGGGCGTACTTTGAGAAGCGATCCACCACCGTCAAAACCACCGACTTGCCGTGCACCTTTGGGAGACCCTCGATGAAGTCCATGGAAATATCAGCCCACACCTGGGACGGCACGTCCAGGGGCTGGAGCAGGCCGGCCGGGCGGGTGGTCGGCGTCTTGTTGCGCTGGCACACGTCGCAGGAGCGGACGAAGTCGTGCACCAGCTGGCGGTCGCCGGGGATATAGAAGTCACCGCGGAGGCGCACAAGGGTTTTCTGGACCCCCTCGTGGCCGGCCGAGTGCGCAAGGGCCACCACTTGGTGGCGCAGATCGTCGACAGCCGGGACATAGATGCGCTTGCCGTGGAGGAGGAACCCGTCCCTGGCGGCCCATGGCGCGTCCAGGGAGGCCGCGGCCAGCTGCTGTAGCAGGTCGCGTGCAACCGGATCGGCCGCGGTGGCGCGACGGATGTCGGTGAAGAGGTCGAAGGACGGCCCGGACAGCGCACACAGCTCTGCCGCTTCCTCGTCACGGCGGGAGAGTGCGTCGGCCGCCGAGTTGAGCCGCCCGGGGCGGTACTCGACGGTGAAGTCGAACCCGAACAGCTTGCTGATCCACTGGTGCTGGGGCACGGTGGACAGCCGCTGGTCCAGGAGGAACTTCAGGCTGTAGTGGTCAGTGCGGACGAGGAATCGGCGCCCCCACAAGTACGGGCGCCAGTGCCGGACTGCTTGCACCAGCCCAATGAGCTCGCGCTTGTATGCCGCCAACTTGACATGGCGGGCGACGAAGGGGCGACTGAAGAAGGCCAGGGGTCCCGCCCCCTGGTGAAGAACGGCACCAAACCCGGTGCCGGAGGCGTCGCAGTCGACCACAAACTGCCGCTCAAAGTCAGGCATCTGCAGGACCGGCGCTGACGAGAGCGCCCGCTTCAGGGCAGCGAAGGCCTCGTCCGCCTCTGCTGTCCAGACGAATGCCTCCTTTCGGAGGAGGCGCGTGAGTGGCGCCGCAATGGAGCCGAAGTCTCGAATGAACTTCCTGTAGTAACCGGCGAGCCCCAAGAAGCCGCGCACACCCCGCGGGGAGCGCGGCGTCGGCCAAGAGGCAACCGAGGTCACCTTGTCGCTGTCCATCGCGACGCCGTCGGCGGAGATGACGTGACCGAGGTAGGCGACGGAGAGGGCCCCGAAGGAGCACTTGGACCTCTTGAGGAAGAGACTGTGTGCTCGCAAGGCGGTGAAGACGAGGCCCATGTGCTGGAGGTGCTCTGACCATGACGAGCTGTAAATGAGAATGTCGTCGAAGAAAACCAGCACAAACCTGCGGAGGAACGGGCGGAGCACGTCGTTCATCAAGGCCTGGAAGGTAGCCGGGGCGTTGGAGAGCCCAAACGGCATCACCAGGAACTCGAAATGACCGTGGTGCGTGCGGAAGGCGGTCTTCTCGACGTCGGCCGGGTGCATCCGCACCTGGTGGTACCCGGAGCGGAGGTCGAGCTTGGTGAAGAACTTCGCCCCGTGGAGCTCATCGAGGAGCTCGTCGACCACCGGGATGGGAAACTTGTCCTTGGACGTGCGGTCGTTTAGCGCGCGGTAGTCGATGCAGAAGCGCCATGACCCGTCCGCCTTCTTTACCAGAAGCACCGGGGCGGAAAACGGCGAGGTACTGGGGCGGATGATGCCTTGCTCCAGCATGGCGGCGCACTGCCGCTCGAGCTCGTCCTTCTGCAGCTGCGGGTACCGGTAAGGCCGCACAGCCACTGGCGCGGTCCCCGGCAACAGGTGGATGCGGTGGTCGTAGGAGCGGGCCGGAGGAAGGCCGCGCGGCGTGTCGAAGACCGCGCTGTGCTGAAGTAGAAGCTCGTCCAGCAGCGGCTGTTGCGGGTCAGCCGCGACCGCAGCCAACGATCGCTGCTGGGAGGACGCGCCCGGAGCGCCCACACACTGCCACGTCACGCGGCGGCCGTCCCGCTGGAAGGACACGGTGAGCCCCTCGAAGTCCCAGGTGAGGGGGCCCAACGTGCCGAGGAAGTCGACGCCCAAGATGAAGTCGAAGCAGCCCAGCGCGAGCCCGACGCAGGTGATGGGGAAGGGCGTCCCACCGATGATGACAGGCACGTCGCGGGCGATCCCCCCGCAAGGCACGCGCTCTCCGTTGGCGACCGTAACATGCAGCTGGTCGCCCCCCTGTGGAGTCAGGCCAAGGCGGTGCATGGCTACACCCTGCAGGAAGGTGTGAGTGGAGCCGGTGTCCAGCAAGGCAAGGAGGCGCTCGCCCTTGATCATCACCGGCAGCAGCATCGTGTGGTAAGTCCGGATTCCTGCAAGAGCATGCATAGAAACCACAAGGGTGTGAGCGTGGGCAGCCTCGTCGACGAGCTGCTCCTCGGGCACAGCCGCGTCCTCTGCTGGCTGCCCGTCGTCGTCCACAAAGTTGTCCGCCTCCAGGTAGAACAGACGGGGGCACACGTGGCCACGCACGTATGGCTCGTCACAGTTGTAGCAGAGGCCTTGGCGTCGGCGCTCTTGCATCTCGGCCAGCGAAAGACGGCGGAAGGGCCGCGCCGGGGCTAGTGCGCCCGGGACAGCAGCTGCCGCGCCCGCTGCGGCTGGGGCTGGTACGCCTGGCGCGCCGGCCTGAGGACGTGAAGGAAGGGCCGGCCGTGGTGGTGGACGAGCGCCACGCTGCTGCTGCGGCTGTTGCAGTGCTGCCGTAGCCGAGGCGCGGCTCTCAAAGGCGCGTGCCAGGAACATCGCCGACTGGAGGTCGGGCGGGGCGCGCATCGCGACGTCCACCCGAATGTGTTCCGGGAGGCCGCCGACGAAGAGCTCCGCCTTCTGGCGCGTGGAGATGTCCCGGGAGTGCGCGAGAATCGCCTGGAAACGGTCCGCGAACTCCTGTACCGTGGAGTGGAATGGGAGCCGGCCCAGCTCAGCCAACCGCGAGCCGTAGATGGGTGGGCCGAAGCGAAGACGGCACAACTCCTTGAAGCGCTCCCAGGAAGGCATGCCCTCGTCCAGCAAGAGGGCGTAGTACCACGTCTGAGCGACGCCAGTGAGGTGGTACGAGGCCATCCACGTCCGTTGCTCCACCGGGGTGCGCTGGCCCCAGAAAAATTGCTCACAATGTGTAAGCCAGTTCAGCGGATCAACGGAGCCGTCATACGTGGTGAAGTCCAACTTGTAACTCTTCGGCTGAAATTCCGCCGCGCCGAAAGCCGCGGGGGCAGCAGCTGCGCCGAACGCCGCGGGGGCGGCAGCCGCGCCGAAAGGCACTGGAGCGGCTGCCGATGGCGCTGTGCTGGGCACCGGAAGCGGCCCGAAACTGGAGCCGTGGAAAAGGGGGCCGTCAACGCCGCCGTAGAGGGTGCCCGACGCAGGAACGCCCCCATGGCCAAAACCCGCGGTGATGTGGGGCGCTGGCGGGATGGCTGTACGCGCCGGCGGGGAGGAGTAGACCGGCAGCGACTCGCCCGTGAGCCATGCCGGTAACGGGGACGGTGAGTGGGGGAACTTGATCTCCTGGATCGGCACACCAGCGGGGGACATCAATGATGCCGGTAAAGTGGTGGCCGCCGTGTCGTCGGACGGCATCCCGTAGGTAGATGACGCTGGAGGAGGAGGCGGGGATGGCAGCAGCGGCTGCTGCGATGGCGGTGGCGGGGTCGGTTGCGGCCCTAGCAGGAATCCATGGATCCCGGCCACCATCCTGCCGAGGTCGAGAACAGCCGCCGTCAGCTGCTCGTTCGTCATGACGGCCACGGCGGAGGACGAGGAACCCGTGGTCATCGGCAAGGACGGCTGTGGCACCAGGGCCGTCGTGGAGATCGGTAGCGGCGGCACAGCGGTGGGGATGGTGGTGGAAGGCAGGGGCGGCGTGGTGGTGGAGGGCAGCGGCGGCACGGTCGTGGAGGGCGGCTGGATCGACATGGCGAAGTCCGATACCAGGTTGATATGCTGCTGCTCCCTGCCACGTACCGATCGGAGGTTGTATGAGTGGACGATCGGAGGACGAGGCTTGAAGGCTGATCGGCGGCGAGGAGCCAGCGGCGAGGCTCGAGGGAGAAGAGAGGTGGCGGCTAGGTTAGGTCTCCCGTCTCCCTTCAGGAAGCCGGAAACAAATATGTTTCTGCTTAATTCCCAATAGTCCTGATTACAAGTATTTATGCTAATGAATAATCCCTTTTGCTAATTAACCCCTTGGGCTATTTGCTAATAATAGAAAAATAAATGCTATGGCTCATTAGCCACTAATAGGCCGGCGCCTGGCATACTGCAGGCCGGTCATAACAAGCTCACACCAGAATCTTAGCGAATTTGAACTAAATGAGGGCGTTCTCAGTGAACAGTGCAATCGTATAGGCTGTTGGTCAATACAATTAAGTGGATCGTCCTTGCTTTCTGAATAATCACTTAAGACCCAAGCAAATAATCACTTATTAGCTGGTGTTATGCTAGTATCGGTACAATGTCTTGGATGATGCAACGACTACTCGGACCATTGAGTTGTATCTGTTTGTTTTAGTGTGATTTGTTTAGGGAAAAAATGGAACATGTAGTTCTTTCATATAATTGTGAGTTAATCGGGTGGATATGTGGTTTCGTTCCCGATTTCTACTCTTAAGGTTCTGGAGTAATGACAATTAGTTTCCTGCATTTTCTGGTTCAGCATTGCAGTATCATTGCAGGACTTTTTGTATGTCCTGTCATATTTGTCTGTTCCAAAATCATACACGCTCTGCTGCATGGCTTGGATGAAAATCATTCAAGGGTATCTCTCATGCATTCTCTATCACTTACATGTGCATTTAGCTTTGGATTTGTGCATACTGTTTCTTCCTGCTAATTTGATCTAACATGATTGATCTTCAGGACCTACTCTGTTATGATAAATGGTGATTTATTGTCACTATATCATATGCATGACTTCAATTGGTTCCCTAATTCACTTTCTCAAGTTTCACCAATTTTCTTCGTGTGAACCTTTTGCAGACTAGATCATGCTCACTTGAAGGTTCAGTGAAGTTGAAGAACCTATTTGGATATTGTGAGACCTGGGACGCATCAGGTGCTCTTGAATTAGATAAGACAGCAGAGCTAAGTGCTGGAGTCCAAATGCCTAGAATCGGAGCAATACCAACTCCGCTGATAGCTAGAATATCATTTCTGTCTGAGGACTGGTTGAAGTCCTCATTCAAAGAACACCTGATGGGCATTTCTGTTGGCTTGCTCTCCACCATGAACCACAACCTTGCTTACAATTTGACATGGAGAAAATTAACTGATCCAACACGCATGCCATCCAATTCTGTACAAGAGGAATTAGGACATAGCCTTTTGTCCTCTATTAAGTACGCATACAAGGTTGACCAAAGGGATTCAAGCATAAGACCTACACGTGGATATGCTTTTCTGTCGTCTTCTCAAGTTGGAGGCCTTGCACCAGGGAGCAAATATTCACGATTTCTTAGGCAGGTATATCTCAATTTTCTTTGTGCTCCATCCTTTGCCCTGCTTGAAAACTGGGCTTTACATAATACACCTTTTAATTGAATCCTAAGTGACCCTTATTATTGTCTTTTTCTTAGACATCATTGTGAATCTTTGATTGAATACTTTAAGTTGTATTGTATCTGTACCTCAGGCTTTGCAATTTCATGATCAATCTTAACAATGCTGATTATTGTCAGTCTACCGTTCTCCCAGTAGATATATCTTTTGTTGTCTGACCACTGACCAAGGGCCAAAAACTTTCAAAGTTCTGTGCTCTGTTAAAGCATCGAAATAGCAGCTCCCCTTTTTCAGTCCTTGCTCATGGCACAAAAAAATTAGTTTAAATTTCAGTGAAAATGATTTCATAGTTTTTATTTTCTAGAATCGAATGCCCTGTTCATTAGGATATTTTTTTTATCAACAACTGAACTGAAAGGTATTTATTATTTTCTTGGTTGTATATCAGGAATTTGATCTTCGAGTGGCTTTGCCTCTGGGTGTGCTGAATGGTGCTCTCAATGCTGGAGTGGCTGCGGGAGTCATCCATCCATTGGAAAGGGGATCCACAGGATCTGTCTCACCACTTTTGGAAAGATTTTACTTGGGTGGTAATAGGCCTCTTGTATGCCGCTTGGGTGGACCATCTTCACTATTAGGCTTCAGAACAAGAGGACTGGGGCCAACAGAATTGAAAACATATGACCCCAATAATTCTGACAATGGCACTTCCACTTCTCCTGAGCTAAATGGTCTTGGAGGTGACATAGCAGTGACAGCCTTTGCCGACCTGTCGTTTGATCTGCCTCTGAAGCCGCTCAGGGAGCTGGGAATTCATGGCCATGCTTTTGTCTGTGCTGGAAATCTTGGTAAATTAACGGACTGTGATCTTCGGAAGTTCCCTGTTACTGACTTCCTACAAACATTCAGAAGTTCAGCAGGAGTCGGCGTTGTTGTGCCAACCAGACTGTTCCGCATAGAGGTTTACCCCTTTACATTCTAAAGTTTTTCCTGTTAAAGTTGGTGATGAATTTTCCACAGAGAAGTTTAGTTAACGTTTTTCTCCTCTTGTGCAGATGAATTACTGCTACATCCTAAAACAGCTTGATCATGACAAGGGGAAGACAGGCATACAGTTTAACTTCTCATCGCCCTAATTTCTCTGGCAGCATTGTCTATTTATTAAGATGAATATTCCAATTTTTCCCTCACTATTCTGATCTTCTTACGGAGGAGCCTGTCTAGGACTGCCACATGTAAAAAGAAAGGCTCTCACGCTGTAACTGTAAGTGATAAATTGTTTGTACTGTGATACGCATTTGATGCTGTGACCTGTAAAGCACAAAAGCAAAAGGAAAGCAAACAAGGTTGGGAGCTTAAAGTTTTCAATGCTGATATGCATGTTTTGGACTGGAAATTATGGAACAGCGTTGTCCAGAGATCTTCTTGAATAAGGCAACAGTAGCCAGGGACAAACGATTGTTGCCGAACTGCCTGGTGTTGACCATTTCTGGAACTGTTTGTCTGTAGAAAAATTAGGAACAGACGAAGCAAATTTTGGCTATGCTATGTCATGCTGAACACAATTTTCCATGATGGTTTTGTTGCGAATTGGATATCGTGCCGACATGAACGCTTAGGCAATGAGATTGTGTTTGTACCAACTAGTCTTGGACTCTTGCATGTACACATGAGTTATCTTGAGCCTTTTTGGAACTGTTGTACGCATCCAACTAAAACTTTTGACAGAACTGAGTTGCCCTGCATGATCCAGGGCTGCCAATGGTTTCTGTTTGGATATTTCTCTCATCTTTTTTTTTTCCCCATTTTGGTTCTTCTTTCTCCGGTTCTTTTTTTTCCAGCCTAAATAAACCGATGAACCAGCCGTCCTGCCGTTACACTCGAACGGTCGAGTTCGAGTCCGCTCCGCTCGTCCCTCCCTCTCTCTCTCACACTTAGAGATTCGGATTTTTTTAAAATAATATTTTTGTAATGAATAATTGCAAATTTAGTAGCTGTCACACAAACATTACAGATATAACATCCTATCGGCCGCTGGACTACCGATAGGGACCTTGTCGGCCACTGGATGGCCGACAGGTCCCATGTTGACACCTTAGCAGCCGGCCGATACGGTTGACGTGGCAGCCGACGCCGGCCTGTCAGTTCTGATAGCAGACTTGTCGGCTGCTTGGTGGCCGACATGCCCTATGAGCATTCGGCAGGCCGATAGGCCAGTCGGCACTCCAGCGCCCGACAAGCCTATCGGCTACCCAGCACCCAATTACACTATTTCATGCGAAAACTACGTCGTTTGTCCCTGAAAGGGGTATGAACCTGTAAAGGCAATGTCGTTTGCCTGCTCCTTTGTCTCAATGCAGGCGTCGGAAGTTATTGGAGTGTTGCCTCCGTTAAATGGTTGTAGAGCGACTAATACGGTTCCAGGCATCAGAAATCCAGGAGTATATTAGTTTACATCCATGCAACCATACAACCATACAACTAATATAGGTCAACCAGCACGACGCCCACGTTTGACGGTCTGTGCTTCTCGGTGACGAATCTGCGCCGTAGGGTAAGTGAGCTGATCTGGAGGACGACGCTGGCGTGCCGACGGGGTCAGAACTATGTAGGTTGAGTACCCTCTTGAGTCGGCTGAGTCGGCAGAGGTGCACCTGAAAGCCGTGAGGCCCCGGCCTCATCAGCGAACCAAGGAGTGTCATCGGTGTAAAAGGTCATGAAACTGTAGTCACTGCAAAAAGCACGTCCACGTACCAAAAAATTATAAGGTCACATAGAGCATGTTATGTACATAATGCATGAAGAAATCGGATCCCTAAGTAAACTAAAACAAAACTCACCGTAACCGCAAACAACTAACTAAACTAGCCGTAATCTAAAAGTAACACGAAAAACTGCATATCTGATCCCTAAGTAAAACTAAACTTGCTAACTAAAAATAACATTGGCACAACTAACCCTAACCCTAAGTAAATCAAACCCTAATGTAGAGCTACAAACTAAATATACTAATTAATCTAACCCCTAACCATATCTAACTAAACAAGCTAAACTAACAAAAAAATCTAAATAAAGTAACCACAAAACTAAAATCTAAATTAAAAAAAGAAACTTAGCGTCGGCCGAGCAAGCGCCGCGCGCCTGCGTGGGGGGCGGCGGTGCGGCGGTGCAGCTGGGAGAGAGGGAGCGAGCGCGAGGGAGAGGGAAGGATGAAGAAGGGCTGGGTAGCGCCTATCAGCCTGTGGATAGCCGACAAGACGTTATTGGCAGCCGCGCAGCCGATAGGTATATCGACTCGATATGTTTGCTGTTGCTGTACGAGCCAGCTCACTCCAGGACCTTGTCGGCAGCTCGATAGCCGATAGGTACATGTCGGCCATCCAACTGCCGATAGGACATCGGTCATCCAGCGGCTCCTCTCCGCCTGCATGGCTGCATTGCCCCCCACGCGCCGTGGACCTCTCCGCCGTAGCACCGTGCCCTCCTCGCCGTGCGGCGCGCGTCTTGCCCGGCGCTCGCCTCGCGGCCTCCTGGCTCCTGCCCTGCCGACCCTTCTGCGCTTCGCTTCCCAGTTCCCACCCCTGGCTTTGTTCGCTTGCTTGCTACAGCATGCATGGGGCAGGCGGCCTCGTCCCCGCGCAGCCGGGGATCCAGCGACAGTGCTAGGGTTTCGCGGGCGCCGAAGCACACTAAAAATCGCGGCAACAGGTTCTTCAAGTGCCGCAGGAACCGCGAAGGGGTGAGTGCTTTCTCCCTTTGTGATGTTCATCTGTACGACTACCAATCTTGGCATCATTTCATTTGCGCCAGTTTCATCTAGTTACATTACATGTGTGCAGCGCTTTGTTCCTCTGAAAACATTGCCGTGTGTTTACTGTGATGGGAAATTTCAGAACTTGGGACTCATTCCTGTGCTTACTGACTACTGTGATCCATTGTGCAGAGGTCATGGCCTTTGTTACTCTCGTTACAGCAAGATTTTGTGGAGTACCCGGAGAAGCATGGATTTTTGGACGCCGTCCATGACCCGCCGGAGGTAAAGTATCTGAACTTGGGAATGGAAGAGGTGAGGAAGGAGTTGGTAGGGATGAAGAACAGAGAAGGAATAAAGAATTATGTTTGTGTCATTGTGGTGTCCATCAATTTAGTGTTTGTCTTCTTGTGCACTCTTTTGGAACATGAGAGAAACACCCAAGCCAAAACAATTTTTTCTGAGAGGCATACAATTGGGTCCCTAATGTTATGAGGCTTGCCAATTGAGACCCAAGCACTGAAATTTCTTGCTATAGAGACCTTAGACCACAATCAGACATCCAAACCTAAAGGAGGGCGTGCTGGTCATGCAATTAAGTAGGCTTTACTGATGCCCTTGCTTTCAGTCTTTCAGAATGATGAGACACGGCCATGCCTACTTAATTTTGATTTTAGCAGCTGCTATGCTCTTGTAGTCGAATTAGTTGGAAGTCAATTCACACTATTTTGCTACATTGTGGAATCGGTACGATGTAGTTGTGATTCTTGATTTGCACTACTCTGATTCTAGAGCCAATCGATTAGGTTCCCGTTTTGGTTCAGTATTGCATTATATCTAACATTGTGCATTATAGGATCTTTTGTGTGTTACGTTGTAGCCCTCTACACCAACATTATACATGGCCAAATTTACTTGGATTCAAATAATTAATCTTTCATGCACCATTTGTCACTTAACATGCACATTTAACTGTACGTGCATCTGTCAGGTACACCTTTAGTAATCAATCTTTAGCCAACTATACTCTGTACTGTAGATTGAGTATGTCATGATGCATGAATTATGATGATCAAACATTATTATGTCAGATGAATGACTTCAAATTGTTCTATAATTCACTTTCTCAAGTCTCACCAATTTTCTTTGTCTACACCACTACACCTTTTTGCAGGCTATTTGGCTACTGCGAGACCTGGGATACATCAGGTGCTCTTGAATTAGATAACATAGTAGAACTAAGTGCTGGAGTGGAAATGCCAAAAATTGGAGCAAGACTACATGCCAGGATATCATTTCTGTCGGAGGATTGGTTGAAGTCTTCACTCAAAGAGCACATTATGGGTGTTTCTGTTGGCTTGCTCTCCACCATGAATCATAGCCTTGCTTACAACCTGATATTGCGAAATTTAACAGATCCAGCATGCATGTCATCCAATTCCATACAAGAGCATTTAGGACATAGGCTTTTGTCCTCTATTAAGTATGTGTACAAGGATGACCAGAGGGACTCAAGCATAAGGCCTACACGTAGGCATGCTTTTTTGTCTTCTTTCGAAGTTGGAAGCCTTGCACCAGGAAGCAAGACTCATGGTATCTTCGACAGGTATATCTGATTTCCTTTCTAGTCATCCTTTGCTCTCCATAAAACCATTAATCATATCCTTTGTACTTTTCTTTTTCTTTGGTAGCATTTTAAGTCTTTGGACGTATTATACTCATTATGCATTGTCTTTGTAAATCTTACTTTCTTTTCAAACTGCACAATCAGTACTACCATGCACATTGTGGTCACATTCCGAATTTTCTCCCTTGAAATATACGTTTTGATTGTTTGTATGATTAGTCGATCAATGACAAAAAAACAGAAAGTTTCATGGTCTGCTAAAGAACTCAAATGTCAGTTGGCTTTGTCTTCAGTCCTAGTTCCTAAAAAAAGGTGGCAGCTTTAAATTTGAATTTCACCATTTTAATCTTGTGTGATCTAACACACTGCACATCAGGGTTTTTTTAGTTAAGCAACTGGATTGATTCGAACTGAAACATATTTATTCAGTTGTACTTAGCATAATTTATTTTCTTGATTGCCTATCAGGAAGTTGATCTTCAGGTGGCTTTCCCACTTGGTGTGCTGAATGGTGCTGTCAATGCTGGAATGGCTGCAAGACTCATCCATCCGTTGGAAAGGGAACACACAGGATCTGTCGTACCACTTTCAGAAAGATTTTATTTGGATGCTAACAGGTCTCTTGTTTGCTGCCTGGGTAGACCATCATCACTCTCAGGCTTCAGAGCAAAAGGTCTGGAGCCGAAATACTTCGTAACCTCTGGCTCAAATAATTCTGAGAATAGTGCTTCCACTTCTCCTGAGCTAAATGGTCTTGGAGGTGACATAGCAGTCACAGCCTTTGCTGATCTGTCATTTGATCTTCCTCTGAAGCCGCTCAGGGAGCTGGGAATTCATGGCCACGCATTCATTTCTGCTGGAAATCTTGCTAAACTAACAGAGCATGGTCGTGGGAAGTTTTCCCTTACTGACTTCCTACAGACATTCAGAAGTTCTGCAGGATTCGGTGTAGTTATGCTAACCAGACTGTTCCGCATAGAGGTCTGTCCCGTTACATTCTTCAAATTTTCCAGTGAATTTAGTGGTGAAATTGGTGCTTAAAAGTTTACTGAACATGGTTTCTCTCCTCTTGTCTAGATGAACTACTGCTACATCCTAAAACAGTTTGATCATGACAGGGGGAAGGCAGGTGTACAGTTTAACTTCTCATTGCACTAATTTGTTTGGCAGCATCACCTCACGCTGGGGAATTCACTTTTGGATGTTGATGTGAATGCTTTGGACTGGAATGATGGAGTAGTGTTTGTCCAAGGATCCCGCTTGAATCAGCCAACAGTAGGTGGTGACAAATGGTTGCTGCCAAGCTACATAGTGCTGACCATTTCTGCGATTGTGTTTCTTCTGTAGAAAAAGTAGGAACGGCTGATGCAAATCGTGAAATGGCAACATGTGCATTATGCAGAACAGTGCGACTGTTGGTGAGCTATACTGTTGAACATTTGTGGGTTTGTTTCTGTAGAAAAAGTTGGAATGGCTGATGCCAAAACTGAAATGCCAGCTTGAGCATTATGTGCACTAAACACCAAGGCTAGGATTTGCCAAGTTTGCTATTGTATGCTATGCTATGGCATGCTGAACAAATGTTACAATGATGAATTTGTTCCAAATTTGGATATCGTACCGACATGGCTGGGGCAAATGAGGGTATGTTATTTTGGGGGGCTAGGCTTGCCAATGCCATGTATTGTACGGTTTTCGTTTGTGATGATGCCAAAGTGAGGTGTGGTGGATTTAATTGAGTGAATAACCAATGGAGTGATCTCTATCGTATCATCTGACCAAAACAGGTTTGATCGATTTCAAAGGGAACAGCGACGTTTCTATCCAGGTGCTATGTGCATCGTTATCCAGGTGCTATGTGCATCGTTTTTCTGCAATGTGTACTAAAATTCTCCCCCTCTCTTTTTAAGGTGTGAGAATGGCTTGTACTACTTGCGAATTTCGGCTATGCTGAGGCATGCTGAACAATTTTTTGCATTGCAAATGGATATGGTGCCGACATGAACGCTTGGACAATGAGATTATTGTGTTTTTGCCAACTAGTCTTGTCATGTACACATAAGTTATCTTCAGCCATTTTAGAGCTGTCTTTTTACAGAACTGAGTTGTCTTGCATGATCCATGCTGTAAGCCCTTCCGCAATGTGGCAGTGATGCCACAAAATATATAGGCCCCACACGCAGGATTAAACACCGATGCCTAAAGAGCTGCGGCGTGAAAAATATTTGGCACCGAAACCATCTGGAATCATCGAGACCCACTTCGAAGAGAATAGCTCTCTACTGCCTTCTCCGTTTGGTTCATTCGCACGAGGAAAAATCCCATCTCTTCTTTTTTCAAGTTGTAATCTACTGCAACATCCTTCTAGTACCTATCTCCTCTTCTATCAACTCCAACAATTGGATTATTGGAATTTTTCAGCCAAGCGCCGAAGGTTTTTCCGCTCACTCCAACAAAGACGACCTTTTTTCTTTCTTTCTTTGTTTTTTTACTTTCTTCAGGGTTGCTCTCATTGTCACTCCAAATTGGTGTGTTAACAAGATCCACACCAATCCGTTGTTGCTCTTGGGACACCGGAGAAGCTGAACCAATAGGGCTGCTCTCATCAAAACTCATGAATTAGTCCCTTGCCTACCTTGGAAGAAACCCATGGATCCAACTGGTGACGCATCACCGACTTCTTGTGGTATTGTCCCATCCCCTGATAAGTACTTTGATAGCTTCCTTGTGATGAGAATGGGAATTGTGGGTAGTTTGATTGAGATCCAAAGAGATTGAACATATGTGAATTCTGGGAGTGGAAATTGGTAGGAAACCGTGGTAGATAGTTCATGGGGTATTTTTTTTCGAAAATTGCTGGCAGGATTATGCCAGACAAATATATTGATAGAGAAGATAGTTCATGGGGTATTGGGATGAAGGAAAATTATGTTGTTGCCTAATTGGATTTTGTAGCTCATCACTGTCATTGCAGAGTTCATCATATCTGTGAAAGATGAAGATGTGTTCTCCATGACTACGGAGGGAGAGAAATAGAGAGAGAGATCTGTGCGTTCATGTATATATTATCACTTGTATACATAGACTTTTGCCAACGGTCATGTGTAGTTGTTTGAAGGCTTGTGTGCCCAACGATCTCATCTGGATGAAATGTAACCATTTTGACTACCAACTGTTGTCTTTTGCTGTAGTAAATTAGTAATATTTTATGAATTGGGCACCAATGCAACCAGCATCGCTCTATCCTTTCCTGGCTTCACTTCAAATATGCATCACCAGTCACTACCTCTAGTGTTGGGAGCTTCACTTCAAATATGCATGCACTACCTCTAGTGTTGGGAGTGATGCCCAGACACATTCTATTTACTTTGGGCATGACTAAGAGGAGTGAAGTGCAGACAGTTCATACTTTACTGCTCTGCTTTGGCCTATTAAGAATTTGAGATTTGGCCATGCCATCTTTGAGAAACTTTGGAATTTTAGTCTCAGCATCATATATTTGGAACTTAATTTGCATGTCTTTCAAAATCTAACATCAGCCCTGCGAATGGTTTCATGGTCTGTTTGGGTTTCATGGTTAATCACTAGATAGCTAAAAATTAGCTATATTGCATCCAAACACGAGGGCTAATAGATAGGCTAATTTTTTTTGGTAATGGTAGGTATAGGGTGTCCGTCCGCCCAGACAGTGCTGATGGTGGGGCCGTGACGCAGCCCAACGACCGCCTCTCTCCTCATCCACTCGCTCCTAACCCTTCTAAAGAAAAAAAAGAAAAAACTCACCTCACTGCAGCGCCGTGATAGCTCTCCGCGACCACGCTCCGCCGCGTCGCCTCGGTGACGGCGCTCTCCACCACGCTCCCTCTCCACTGTGCCTCCCTCTCCATCGCGGCTCCGCTCCCTCGACCGGCATCTCATCCGAGCCAGAGCATGGCAGCCTGTCTTCCTCTCCACCGTGCCTCCCGTCTGCCGTGTCCTTCTCTAGTGCGCGGACCCGCCGCACCCTTCTCTACAGGACCTGCCGCGGCCTTCTCCACCGGAGCAGCGAGCTCCGCGCCACCGGCGAGCTCTACACCGGTGAACTCCACACGTCGATGAGCCTCCATTCCCAAGCAGGAAGAAGATGTTGCGCTGAAAGTGCATATTGCAAACATATATTTTAAGTGTTTCAGATGTTTTAGAGGTGTGTTATAAGTGTTTCATATGGATGTTGCATATGATGCAATTGTTTCAAAGGCATGTTGCAAGCGTTTGTTCAAAGTGTTTCGTCTATTTCAGACGTATGTTGCAAGTTTTTTATCTGGATGTTGCACATGTTTCGCACATATGTTGCAAGAGTATGTTTCAACTGTTTCGTTCTTATGTTGTAGTAAGTGTTTTCATATTGCAAGTGTTTTATCCAGATGTTGCATATGTTTGACACATATGTTGCAAGTATATATTCCAAATGTTTCATCTACTTTAGACTTATGTTGCATTCAAGTGGTTCATGTTGCAAGTATTCCGTGTTTCAAAGGTATCTTCAGAGAGTTGTGGGGCACGGCCCGGGCGTAGGGGGAGGGGCGCGGCGAGCTGAGGGCCGGCATATGGGGCGCACGACGTGCTTGGGGTCCTGCAGACAGGGTGTGCTTGTCTCTATCCGGGCTCTCGGGTCCCGCCCGCGTGGAGAGAGAGGAGGGGGTCAGGGAAAAGAAGTGGCGGGCGCAGCCAGGGTGCGTGTGCGGGGTAGGGCGAGACTGACAAGGGGCGGGGTACGCGTGCGGGGGGAGCGAGGCAGATGGAGGACGGACGTGCACATGCAGCAGTGATACGGCGCAGCGGCAGGTGCAGGCGGGTGGGCTAGGGCTGCAACATGCATAGGGCGTCAGGACGCGCTCATCTGCTTCGAACGTCCGGTCGCTAGTAATTCCCTTATTTATTAGACAAGTCTCCAACCAGTTGTTAGCTAATTAACTAACCAATCATAGCTTATTTGGGCTTATTTTTAGTCCAATTAGCAACTTATCACGTCTATCAAACATGCCCTCATATATATGTCTCTCTTTTTTTTTGTCATTTTATTTTATCTCTTCTTTGTCTATTTTTTTTCGAGTCCAAATAAACCAATGAACCTGCTGAGTGCTGTTAGACCCGAACGGCCACTCCTCTCGTCTCTCACTCTCGCACACCCTGTTCGAATTTTTTTTTAAATAATATCTTTTTAATGATTAATTACAAATTTAGAAGTTGTTATGCTAAAATTTGACATATTGCCTCCTGTCGGCTGCGCAATGGCCGATAGGCTACCTGTCGGCTGCTCAGCGACCGATTGGTCTACGTGCCAGCCGCCCCCCAGCGAAAGTAGCCTGTTGGCGCCGATATGGCCCCTGTCGGCAGCTGGACGGCCGATAGGTCTGGTCGGCCCGTGGAAGGCCGACAGCGCCGTGTCCTCGCCGTGCGGCGCGCGCCTTGCCCGGCGCTCGGCCGCTCGCCTCGCGGCCTCCTGCCCCACCCACCCCTCCCGCAGCCCCGCGCCTCGCTTGCCATCCCTGGCCGTGCTCGCTCGCTCGCTGCAGCAGACATGGGGCAGGCCTCGTCCGCGCGCAGCGGGGGATCCAACGCCATCGCTGCCGTTCCCGGTGGATTGGGTGACGGGGTTGCCGCTGATCGATTGCCCCAGGTGCGTGGACGTGAGGCTGATTGCGCTCACCTGCAAGCACACGAAAAATCGCGGCAAGAGGTTCTTCAAGTGCCGCAGGAACCACGAAGGGGTGAGTGCTTTCTTCCTTTGTGATGTCCATTTGCAGGATTATCAATCTTGGCACCATTTCATTTGTGCCAGATACATATGTGAACCAAAATGCTTATGCTATGCGTGCTGGAAGCTTTGTGCCTCTTTGAAAACATTGCCTTGTGCTTACTGTGACGGGAAATTTCAGAACTTGGGGCTTGATCCCTGTACTTACTGTGATCCGTTGTGCAGGTGCCATGGTCATGCCGAACTTACTTCTTCCAGCCAGAGTATGAGAAGTACCTGCAGAAGCATGGGTATTGGGACGCCGTCCCTGACCTGAACTTGGGAATGGCAGAGGTGAGGAAGAGTTGGTAGGGATGAAGAACAGAGGGGGAAAAAAAGAATAAACAACGAAGAATCGTGTTTGTGTTATTGTGGAGTCCATCAATTTAGTATCTGTCTTGTTGTGCACTCTTATGGAACATGAGACAAACACTCAAGCCAAAACAATTCTCGGCCCCGTTGTTAAATTCTGAGAGGCATGCCAAGTGGGTCCAAAATGTTTGCTAAAAAAAAAGTGGGTCCAAAATGTAATGAGGCTTGCCAATTGAGACCCAGACACTGAAATTTCTTACTTTAGAGACCTCAGGCCACAATCAGACATCCAAACATAAAGGAGGGCGCTCTGCTCATGCAATTAAGTAGGCTTTACTGGGCCCATGCTTGCAGTCTTTCAGAATATTGAGACACGGCCATGCCTACTTAATTTGATTTTAGCAGCTGCTATGTTAGTAAAAATACAATGTCTTGGATGATAGATAGACCATAGTCACATAAAACGGGTTCACCACCTTCGACCCTCGACCTGGGTTCGTCGACCCCGACCCGGGTTCACGGGTTCATTTTCGACCCGAAGTGTAAAAGTCTCTCGCAAGTAGCATACCCCGTACCTCGAACCCATCGACCCAGAAACTTTGTGACTATGTGATAGACAACCCCGGAGGACTACTTGAGGTGTACAGTTAATCTTAGTGTTATTTGTTTAAGAAAAAAAGTGAAGCTTCTAGTCGCATTAGCTCGAAGTCAATTGACTCTATTTAGCTGCATTGTGGAATCGGTACAACATAGTTGTGACTCTTGATTTGCGCTACTCTGATTCTAGAGCCCATCGATTAGGTTCCTGTTCTGGTTCAGTATTGCATATCTAACATTCTGCATTATAGGATCTTTTGTGTGTTAGTTGTAGCCCTCTACGCCAACATTATACATGCTCCAATTTTGCTTGGATTCAAATCATTTATCTTTCGTGCATTATTTGTCACTTAACATGCGCATTTAACTGTACGTGCATCTGTTAGGTAGATTTTTAGTAACCAATCTTTAGCAACTATACTCTTTACTGTAGATTGAGTATGTCATGAACTCATGATGTATGAATTATGATGATCAAGCATTACTATATCAGATGAATGACCTCAAATTTTTCTCTTATTCACTTTCTAAAGTCTAACCAATTTTCTTTGTGTACACCACTACACCTTTTTGCAGGCTAGATCATTTTCACTGGAAGTTATTCCAGTTCCACTGAAGTTGAAGAACCTATTTGGCTACTGCAAGACCTGGGATACATCAGTTGCTCTTGAATTAGATCACATAGCAGAACTAAGTGCTGGAGTGGAAATGCCAAGAATTGGAGCAAGACTACATGCCAGGATATCATTTCTGTCGGAGGATTGGTTGAAGGCTTCACTCAAAGAGCACATTATGGGTGTTTCTGTTGGCTTGCTCTCCACCATGAATCATAGCGTTGCTTGCAACCTGATATGGCGAAATTTAACAGATCCAGCACGCATGTAATCCAATTCCATAAAAGAGCATTTAGGGCATAGCCTTTTGGCCTCTATTAAGTATGCGTACAAGGTTGACCAGAGGGACTCAAGCATAAGGCCTACACGTGGGTATGCTTTTTTGTCATCTTCCCATGTTGGATGCGTTGCACCAGGAAGCAAGGCCCGTGGTGTCTTTGTCAGGTATATCTGATTTCCTTTCTAGTCATCCTTTGCTTTCCATAAAACCAGGGTGTACACCTTTTAATCATATCCTTTTTTTACTTTTCTTTTTCTTTGGTAGCATTTTAAGTCTTTGGACGTTTTATACTCATAATGCATTGTCTTTGTAAATCCTAGTTTCTTTTCCAACTGCACAATCAGTACTACCATGCACATCATGGTCACATCCCGAATTTTCTCCCTTGAAATATATTGTTTGATTGTTTCTATGGTTAGTGACCAATGCTAAAAAACAGCAAGTTTTATGGTCTGCTAAAGCAGTCAAATTGTAGTTGGCTTTGTCTTCAGTCCTAGTTCCTAACAAAAAAGGTGGCAGTTTTAAGTTTGAATTTCACCATTGTAATATTGTATATGATCTAACACACTGCACATCAGGATTTCTTTTTGTTAAACAACTGGATCGATTCAAACTGAAACATATTTATTTAGTCGTGCTTAACATCATTGATTTTGTTGATTGCCTATGACGAAGTTGATCTTCGAGTGGCTTTCCCACTTGGTGTGCTGAATGGTGCTCTCAATGCTGTCATGGGTGCAGGAGTCATCCTTCCGCTGGAAAGGAGATCCACAAGATCTATTTTACCACTTTCAGAAAGATTTGACTTGGGTGGTAACAGGTACCTTGTTTGTTGCTTGGGTGGACCATCATCACTCTCAGGCTTCAAAGCAAAAGGTCCGGAGCCGAAAGATTTCGGAACCTCTGCCCCAACTAATTCCGAGAATGGTGCTTATGCTTCTCCTGAGCTACATGGGGGAGGTGACGTAGCAGTCACAGCCTTTGCTGATCTGTCATTTGATCTTCCTCTGAAGCCGCTCAGGGAGCTGGGAATTCACGGCCATTAATTCGTTTCTGCTGGAAATCTGGCTAAACTAACAGAGCATGGTTTTGGGAAGTTTTCCCTTACTGACTTCCTACAGGCATTCAGAAGTTCTGCAGGCTTCGGTGTAGTTGTGCCAACCAGACTGCTCCGCATAGAGGTCCATCCCGTTGCACTCTTCAAAATTTCCGGTGAATTTAGTGGTGAAGTTGGTGCTTAAAAGTTTACTTAACATGGTTTTCTCCTCTTTTCCAGATGAACTACTGCTACATCCTAAAACAGTTTGATCATGACAGGGGGAAGGCAGGCGTACAGTTTAACTTCTCATCGCCCTAATTTGTTTGGCACTTGGCAGCATCACCTCATGCTGGGGACTTCACTTTTGGATGCTGATGTGAATGCTTTGGACTGGAATGATGGAGTAGTGTTTGTCCAAGGATCCCGCTTGAATCAGCCAATAGTAGGTATTGACAAATGGTTGCTGCCAAGCTACATAGTGCTGACCATTTCTGGGATTGTGTTTCTTCTGTAGAAAAAGTAGGAACAACTGATGCAAATCCTGAAACGCCAACATGCGCATTATGCAGAACAGTGTAGTTGTTGCCTAGCGACGTAGTGTTGAACATTTCTGCGATGGTTTCTGTAGAAAAAAGTAGGAATGGCTGATGCAAAAACTGAAATGCCAACTTGCGCACTATGCAGAACTGTGTACTAACATTTCCCGCCTCTCATTTTAAAATGTGAGAAAGGCTAGGATTTGGCAAGTTTGCTATGCTATGCTATGCTATGCTATGCTATGGCATGCTGAACAAATGTTGTCATGATGAATTTAATTATTCCAAAATTGGATGTCGTGCCGACATGGCAGGGGCAACTGGGCTAACTAGGCTTGCCATGTATTGCACGCTTTTCTTTTGTGATCCCAAAGTCAGGTGTGATGGATTTTTGATAGCGTGAATAACCAATGGTGTGATCTCGATCGCATCACCTGACCAGAACAGGTCTGATCAATTTCAAAGGGAACAGCGACGTCTCTATCCCGGTGACCAGGTGCTATATATGTGCATCATTTTTCTGCAGATGCAGGTGAGAGGTGACGCACCCTCCATGTTTAAATTGACACAGTCAGCACACACATGAATGAATGAATGAATGAATCAACGACAGGTCTGACAAAGATGTCCTTGAAGAAATGGCGATGCAGATGAAGCAGCAGCAGCCAACGAATTGAAGTAGTGGAGTTTTTAAGACCGATCCATCAAGCAAGCACCACCGATTCGTCTAATTAGTTGCAACAAGCAGGCAAATATACATATGGATGGAAACGTACCATTGGTGCAATGCACATGCAAGAGTTGTTGCAGAGCGATCATGCATCATGTCACTTTAATTCTAGTGTACATGATAATAAATTGGTTCAACAGCCTAGCTGTACACACGCATGAAGTTCCAATCAACGAACGAGTTTTCTGGATTGTGTTTGCCCACTAGTAGAATGTAGATTGACGGATCAACCTACGACGATAATGGTGGTAGTACCACACCCTTGCTAACCCATGTTTCTATATATATATATGCATGGTCCCTACCATGTAGTCATACTACTTCAGTTTTTTTGTTAAAAAAAATGTTCTAGAGTCGCTTTCAGCTTCTTCAATTTTGATTTTCTTTTCCCGTTTGGCAGGAGCTTTCCTAACACTCTGATCACTCTGTATCTCTCTCCAATAATAGGGCCCTGCAAGTGATAAACTGATTGTACTAGGTTCTAGATTTAATGTTGTGACTTGTAAAGCACAAAACCGAAAGGAAAGTAGAAGAGAGGCTGGAAGCTTCAGTTTTCAATGCTGATCTGAATGTTCAGGACTGGACTTGATGAAGTTGGGTTGCACAAACATCTCTGGGTTGTACAAACTTAGTTGGCAAGCTACAGAGTGTTGTCCATTCTTACTTCTTAGGGCTCCTTTTGGTGGCAAGGAAAAAAGAGTCGGGATGGTTATGCAGATTTTATTTTGAAGTGCCAACACGTAGGCTCACCTACAAGGAATCTGTTGCATACTGGATACTACCTCTGTTCTTAGTGATGTGAATGCATGGGCAGAAAGGATATAATCTAAGACTATCCTTGTCATATATACATTTGTGATTTGGCGGAGAAGAAGCTTTTGTTTGGAGTATAATATACATAGAGGAACATATCCGCCGTTTTTATCCAATTGTATTGCTGATCTCAAACGAAATATTTGAAATTTATACCAGATTGTACCAAGTGAACAATGTCTTGACACTGACACAGTGACACTACATATCATCCAGATTTCAGAGGGTATGGGGACACATTAATTTCTATCCAGGTGCTTTGTATATCTTGCAGAATAGAAGGATTTTTCTTTAGGTACAGGTGAGGTAAGGTGAGGCAGCCACCAATCTTGACGCAGCCACAGCGTACAGGTTAGGCCAGATTGGTGAATTTGTATTGTTGCTGGACACACAGTCACACATGAATGAATGCATCAACGCTTTTGAAAGAGATGTTTCTTGTAACTCGCATGCCTTAGCCTTTGAAAGTTGGAACCAGTGACGACATACAGCCAGGCAGTTGAACTATATATAACACTGTCACACTACTGATTAATATCAAGCACCCCTGATCGAGTCAAATGCAAGAACTTGCGCTATACATTTGGAAACATATAATATGATTGATACAACGCATGAGAATAATTCAAAATGGAGTTGTTACACAATAGTTTATGCATGTCAGTTAATTGCACTGCACGTGAATTGTGTGTGATGGACGATTTGATTTTAAGACACATGCATATCTAGTCCTAGCTAGTCAAGGAATTCTCTAGATGCATAGATGGTGGTTTCATAATTCTAGCTACTAGGAGAAGATGGTTGATGATCGATGGAGATGGCACCTAGGTTCCTCAGGTGCTGTGTTTCTATGCTCTGTCCACCCAAAAGTTTATGTAACTAAGTGGTTTGCCACTAATAAATAAGCTTGACTTCTACTATTTGCCAGTATAAAAAAAAATCCCTAACATACTATATAGCTAACACTTGAGCTTCTAATTACCTACCACAGCTATATATGTATCGATTGATACAGAGGCTGGGATATTAATACATATTCCCTTTTCTAAAAATAAAAAAACCACACCTGTAGGTTCCAGTTCTCTTTAGCCCTCACTCATGTGCTTATTTAGTTATTTTATTCATAACTGAAAATACATTATTCCTTCTAGCTGATCTAAATTTTCATAAAAGTCTGATTTAATTTCGTTCGTGAATACTTCAGGTGATAAGTTGGTTAAGTGCATGTCCTGAAATGTGAGAAGCAAAACGTGACATGGATCAAAAGGCTTAGAGCACCTCCATAAGAAGCCTCCCAATCAGGACCCTCTACTTTTGATTTAGAGACTCCTCATACTTTCAGATGGTTTTTTACTCAACTCCGGCTAGAGCCCAAAACTTAGCCCCCCTACTTTTCTTACATCACGTGTGGGACCTAGATGTCATTACATAATTTTTTTATTTTTATTTATTTTGTTCTCTCTCTCCCTCCGTCGCTCCCATAGTGTTTGTTCGCTATTGTCTCCCTCCTCTTGCTCATCAGCGCAGAGGAGGTCGGAGTTAGTTAAGGATGTCGGGATAGGTGTGGTGGTAGTGGATGCGGTCGGGGTAGATGGAGGGGCACCAAGATAGGCACGACGATAGTGGATTCGGTCGTAGAGGGTGTAGATCTCAGACGGAGGTGGCTGAGCTAGGGAGGGTGCGGTGGAGGTTGATGCAGCCAGGGAGGGCAAATCTTGAGTGGAGGCGGCCTCTGAGGTGGAGGATGCTAGGGAGGGCAATGTGATTGTGGAGGTAGGCGATGCATTGGTGTGAGGCAGCATGTTCTTCCATGTAGGCGCGGGAGGGTAAGGACGGGGAAATTACTCAATAGAAAAGTAGGGGCATGTGGGCTTGAGGAGAAAATTAGGGACCCTCCATTTTTTGATGTTTGAGTATGGATCCTGCTTGAGTAAGTTTTTTTATTATCTTTGGCACCAAGAAATAGAATAGGAGCCAAGTAGGGTAGGGTCATTGCCAAGATCCTCTTATTAGCTTTGGTTTGCTTTAAACGTTTTAAAAGTAAACTGGAAATTTTATACAAAGTACTCCCTCCGGTCCATTTTATCTGGCGCAAGTTAGAATGACATGGTATCCTAAATTACACTTTAACCATTTATTTGTTTTATATTATATTGTTTATGCTTATAAACTTATAATCATTGGATAGTATAATTCCTTACAAATCTAATCATATAAAGTTTGTATTATAATAGTTAAAAATTATTAACCTAATTATTGGTCAAAGTTTTTAAAGTTTGAATCTTGATATATGTGTGCACCAGATAAAATGGATCGAAGGTAGTACTTGTCAAAAATAATGGTGTAATTTATAAGTAGTTATGGTGTAACAAAAAAAATTAGGTGAAGAACTCCTTAGAAATAGCCAGAGTTCTTCGTAAGAAGAAGTACCCGGATTTCTTTGGAAAAGGAAGTACCATGCATGCATGCTCACAAATTTGGGCACTAGGAGGCTAAAAAAATATCGGACTTGCTAGCGCCCGGACGCCCGATCCGGGCGCTAGTGTTCGGACGCTACCCGCACAGGGAGCGAACAAGCATCGTCGGGCTCACGAGGGAGCGCACTAGTAGTGGTCCCGTGCCACTTTGGACCTCGCCTAGGCCGCCTCAGATGTCACCCACGCCGCTGGCTGCTTCCAACACGTATCCCATGTGCAACACCCAATCTACTTTTGAAACATCCAGATGCAATAGTTGCAACATACAAAAGAAGATAGATGGAACACTTGAAATAAGCGTCTGAAACACTTATGAAAACGTCTGAAAAACATTTGAAACCATTGTAAACATATGCAACATCCAGACGAAACACTTGCAAACATACATACGAAGCACCTGAAAACACTTGAAATATATGCTTGCAACATCTAGATCTATTTTTGTAACATTCTGACAAAACACTTGCAACATTCGTAAGAAACAGATGAAACATTTGGAACATACACTTGAAACATACATGTATAGCCATTACAACATGTGCAACATTCTGATCTACTTTTGCAACATCGATATATAACACTTGCAACATATCTCAAAAACATCTGAAACACTAGAAACATATTATTGCAACATGCGCTTTTAGCATAGCATCTGCTTGCTGTTTGGATGAATGGAGGCTCGTCGATGCGGAGCTCGACGCCGGCACAGAGCTTGAAGCCGCGGAGTGGCGCGGAGTTCGCCGGTGTGGAGCTCATCGGCGGCATGAACCTCGGCAGGGGCAGACGGATAGAGCATGGCCGTGACGGGAGGCACGAGTCTGAGAGCGAGCTAGCTAGCGCCTAGCACGTCGGGCGCGCCTAGTGCAGCACGGGCAGGCAGTAGGGGTGCGAGCGGGGGCGGAGAGGGCGAGGACGAGGCTCATCTCGCGAGCAGAGCAGGCGGGCGACACGGGCAAGGGCAGCGTGGGCCAGTGCGTGGTCCATCGGTCCGTATATGGAGCGTTTCCAAAAAAATATCCGGTGGTTGGGTATACTGCAGCTCCAGTTTTAAAACTAAGACAATGAAAATGCTATCATGAACTGAATTGAAAGAGTAATTTAAAACACGTCTGAATTTTCACTCTTTATCTGGAATAATTGTAATCTTAAAATAGATGGGCAATGGGCCAGTCCTGATGTCTAGAATATGTACAAAAGGTGAAGCCGAAGGAAAGAAAACAAAATCATGAGGATGAGTAATAATAGACAACAACTCGTATTTATGCTGCTAAACGGTACTACCTATATATGTGGAAGAAATGCCACTTTCTTAAGAACACTAAGTAGAAACAAAAGTCAAAAGATGAATTAATTGTGTACAATAGGTACCTAAAAGATAAAGTGCCGTGAGATTGATTTACGTGCATCGTTCAACGAAAGCTTAGTTGAGGTGTCTTTTATGTGCCATAAGTGCTATTAGACGAAAGACTAGTCACTGTATATATTCATATTCAATTGCTATTAGACGAAAGACTAGTCACTGTATATATTCATATTCAATTCATACAGTGACATCTTTATTTTATTATAATTTTTTTTCACGATCGGAGAATATAACCCGTGTTTCATTAAGAGGAGGAGAATTACACGACACAACTATGAGAGAGGCCTCGTAGTATAGATTACGAACCACCAAGCTAGTGACAAGTGGCTTGAAATAATGTTAACCAACAAGAAAAAAGAAAGATGGAAAGAGCGATCATCCTCAACACCAAGAACGTACCAACTGAATCTGCAAGAAAAGAATACATCGACATAATGGTTGCCTACAAAACGGACAATGCCATGGTGGTAAAGCATCCATCCATAGAAGACATATGAGCATTAGTAGAAACGACGGCAAAGCCTTCGCCAGTGCAGACCAAACGGCCACGACGGCCAATTATCTGCCAAGCAGTGGGCCAGCACGCCCTCGGCAACAAAGCATCTACCAAGAGGGGACCAAAGAGACAACGGCAACAAATCATTGGCCAGAGAATCACGACCATCGCACTCTTGGCAGCAAAGCATCTGTCAAAGAGGAGACAAGTGACAACGACGGCAAAGCATCCACTAGAGAATCCAGAGATGGCCAAGTATCCGCATGGGTAGAAACGATAGTGGCGAAGCATCCGCTACGGAAGCCAAATGACGGCGGCATGGTCAAGCACTGTAGGATAGACCATTACGAGGAATGAACATAGGCGCGCACAGGCACAACGAGGAACTCCACAAGCAACATGGCAGGAACCACGGGAGGCGCCAACCACACAGCAGTAGGTGCAAGTGATCAAGGGGCCAAGGGGAGCAAGGCACGAGCCAGAGGTGATTCTCCAGTGACGCCTTCAGGAAGGGGTTGACGCCCAAGGGTATCACCGTGGATGCCATCGCCGCTGGCCTTAATAAGGCGGACCGCTGACGTAGACTGAAGCATGGTGTTCTTCAGCGACACCTCGAAGGAGGTACATGGCGCTCAAGGCATCACCGTCGTCAGCTCGGCCAAAACCCGGTTGAGCTTTCGCCCAGAACCCATGCATCAGAGAGCAGGCCCCTAGCCACCACCCCCACAGGGAAGTAGGAGCCGACGCAGGGGCCGCCGTTCGCGTCCATGCCGGCTATGACGGGGGTGCCACCTCACGACGTCAGGTGACAGATCCGGCATGTCCTCGCAGCTGTGTGTGTTGATGTCTATTTTATTCTCGCAGGCTCAATTTGTTTTGGGTGTTTATTAAGGTTGAGGGTCTCCCCCCGCCCCCCCCCCAACTTTTTTCTTGATGCTCTACTTGTCCCAAGTCGTTTGTCACTGACACTAGTACACGGGTGAAAGGATCAAGATGCCCAAGAGGGGGGGTGAATTGGGCTTTTCTAAAAATTAATTGCAAGAATTAAATCCTACAAGCCGGAATTCACCCCTAGTGCCTACTTGTGTTCCTAGAGAGTCTACCGATAAAAGTTTTGCACCCTAGTTTCCAATCCTAGTCTAGCATGGCAATTCTAGGAAAGTAAATCAAGCAATGAAAGTAAATACGAGAATGTAAATTGCTTGAATGTAAAGGGCAAGGAACACGGCGATGTTTTTCCGAGGTATCGGAGAGTCGCCACTCCCCACTAGTCCTCGTTGGAGCACCCGCGCAAGGGTGTCGCTCCCCCTTGATCCGCGCAAGGATCAAGTGCTCTCTACGGGTTGATTCTTCGACACTCCGTCGCGGTGAATCACCCACAACCGCTCACAACATGAGTTGGGTCATCCACAAGCTCCGCCGGATGATCACCAAACTCCCAATCACCACCAAGCCGTCTAGGTGATGGCGATCACCAAGAGTAACAAGCTAGAACTCTCACTTGACCACAACGAGCCCAAATGAGGAGATGGATGCACACTTGCTACTCTCTAATCACTAGTGAGGAAACCTCAAACTTTGATTCTCAAAACTCTATCCTCACTAGAGCTCTTGCACTCCCTTGCACTCTAAAGGGTTTTCTCATATGTTTGAATGAGCAAGAGACCTCTAAAAGAGGTGGAGGGGATGTATTTATACACCCCTCAAAGAAAACGAACCGTTATGTTCTGACACGGGCTGACCGGACGCGCCGGTCGAACTGACCGGACGCGCCGGTCGCCCGTAACGGTCAAAACCCGATTTTCAACTGAACGACCGGACGCGCCGGTCAGGGGTGACCGGACGCGTCCGATCGTGCAAAGGAGCTTACTGTACTCGCACCGGACGCGAGGCCGCGTCCGATCGTTGAAGACCGGACGCGTCCGGTCCTCTCTGGACCTTACTGGACTGTGACCGGATGCGCCGATCACACCCAGGTCGCGTCCGACGGTTGTTCCCCTCAAGTGACACGTGTTAGCCACTGACCACCGCGTCCGGTCCTCGCGAGGACCGCGTCCGGTGGTCAGGGCCGAAACCCTAGCTGCGGTTACGTACTGACCGGACGCGTCCGGTCATGCCGAAGACCGCGTCCGGTCAGTGGGAAACAGCCCGAAACTTTCCGAAACGCGTCGCAACTTCAACCAAGTTGCTTCCAACTGAACTTTGAGCTATTCTAGGGTTGCCTAGCGCCAAGTTTAACAAGTGTGCACCACACCTAAACATAGGACTCGCCTAGGTCAAGCTACCCGTTCATGCCCCCCTTTATAGTACGGCCAAAAGAGAAAAACGAAGATCCTAACGACTATTCCGAATGCGTCTCAACACCTCAACATTCGGAACTAACCGTCCTTAATCTTGACGTCACTCTATTGAAAACCGAAACGATTTCCATCAAGGGACACGAATACCATGGTGCCCAAAGCAGTTATAACCTCCATGACCTAACTTACCAACGTTTCTGCAAAACACACGTTAGTCATGGTAATAAAGCGTTGTCATCAATTGCCGAAACCAAACCTTGGGGCCTAGATGCTTTCAACGGGCATACTATACAGGCGGTTGGTAACCTATTTCTACTGGCGTTTTCCAGCACCGCCTGCGCTGGAGGCCAGTAGAAATGGGCTAATTCCACAGGCGGTTCCTTGTGAGCCGCCTGTAGAAAACATTTCCACAGGCGGCTCTCTTAGGGAACCGCATGTGTAAATGTGACATTTACATAGGCGGTTCCCTAAGAGAGCAGCATGTGGAAACGTATTTTAAAATTGTATTATTATACATTTATTTATTTATATTGTTATTATTTAAATATATTGATATTGGTTGGCGTTCAAACATAGCAACATGCAATTTAAATATTTCATTTCATACATACATTTATATACATCAAAGTTTGGTGCTCAAAGACATAAAGTTAATTACAAGAGTATATACATCATCACACATTATATATACATCAAAGTTTGTTTATGTCCTCTAATAACCCTCTCTAGTAAGTTTGAGCTTACTAATCTTTGTTAGCACCCGGAACTGTGACATGGATAATCGGCTTTCATCATCATGATATTTGCCTTCACGTGGAATGATATGCTTCATGACGAACGAGCAGATGTCCTCAACTATGTTGTCTAAAGCACGTTCGTCCATGCGCTCCGCCGTCCCTTGCTTATATACCTACAAAGAAAGTTTATAAACATCGTATATTGTATGACTTGCAACTTTAATGTCGGAACTGTATACAGGACTATTACTTATATTACCTTGGTAGGGTTCCTTTCATATCGTCCGTTCTCTCTCATGTTCTCGCACAGTAGCCACAGAGGACATAAGGGTGGTTGCTTCATGCACTGTATAACAGGAGAGTGATTATTTATAGTTGCAACCATGGTCCTATGTGTATGATTTGTATTCATAAGAGTAAATTTTCATACGTACCGGCAAGTTATGTATAACCTCCAATGGCTGCCCTGGTCCGTTGGACTCACAAGAGAGAGTGGTTATTCATAAGAGAGAGAGGAGAGGCATTATCCAACCATCTTGAGCAACCTCATCTAACCATCTTAAGAAATAAAGACAAGAAGCTAGCTATTCTTCTCCCACACTCATGGTGAAACCCTAGATTCAAAAAGTGGCTCTAATTGAGCATTAATGAGCAAATTGAGGCAATTGGGACATAAACTAACCTTTTTTTGGCAACCTCCTTCCAAAAAATCAAGATCAAAACCTCCCCTTGTATTTTGTAAAATCTGGACCTCCAAAACCGCCTCCAATGGAAGGTGGCTGCGAGATACAGTGCTGCTCGGGGAGGAAGAAGTGGTATTTACACCCAGAGAAATCACAGGCAGTTGGATAAGCCAACCGCCTGTGGTAATGCAGGCGGTTGGCTTAAGGCCTGTGAAGATGCATTACCTGTGTAAATGAAACATTTACACAGCCTGTGGTAATGCATCTTCACAGGCGGTTGGCAGCTCTGAGACTGTTCTTTTTATACCACAGGCGCGTGATAACTAAAACCGCCTGTGGTATAAAAAGGGGGCGTCGGTGTTGTACTCTTTTCTACTAGTGTGACTCAGTAGTTTGTAACTTGTACTACGAGCTTTTCTCATAGTTGCGTTGTGTGATTCTCTTTCTCTTAATGAAACACGTGCTATGGTATGTTTGCAGTTTTTTAAAATTTTCCCCATACTTGTGATGTTGAAATGGACATGCACGGGGAACTAAGGTGAGAGCAGTGAGTCCTGCTCAAGGAAATTAAAGCCGTCGATCACGATCGATAAGAATGTGATTGTGCGGAGACTGAAAAAGGCACTCAACTTTTGTGCAACCACCCACAACACAACTAACTATGACGTCAGCGGCTTATTAGCTGAGCTTTCCTGTCATGATCATGCATGGTACGTACTGTGATGCATCCATCCTTCAATTCCTCCCCGTGAAGTACAGCTGAATTTCTCCATTCGAAATCACTATGTATATTGTACTATCGGGAATTCGGGATTGCATGTGCTTAGTTCCGGACGTTTAGATATATATATAGTAGACTCTCCTAGCTAGTAGCTAGTGCATGTCGACCCATAATGTAGTTTTACAAAATGTAAATCAAATATTATGAAATTAATTTTCATAACAAATCTAAAAACTTAAATCTTATATTACTAACTTATATACTTTTTTAACGAGGTGGTCAAAGATAGAAGTGTTGGACTTAAGACAAAGCTAATATTATATGTAAAAAACAAGAAGTATATGGTGATTTTGTTACCCGCGCACCATTTTGCCGGCGGTCAGATTCTAACCTTATGATGAGTCAATATGTTTTGTGCGATTTTGTGAGATAAAGGCGTTGTTTGGTTGTAGGATTATTATTGATAATGCAAACGTAAAGGAATCGAAGCTTTCGACGATATGGCAACACATATGATGTGATGATGTGATTTCATTTCCATTTGCGCTATTATTAATTGTACAAACCAAACAACATGTAAATGAGAGGACCTTAGCTACTTTCAAATGGGACCTTATTGGAGTGTCTTCAGCTATCGGAGCTAATGTGTGTGTGTGTGTTTTTTTAAATATGTAATGTAACATTTAGGACAAACTAATCATATATATCATCATATTTAACAACGGAGATCGAGGGAGAGGGAGTACTTCTCTTGAGCTGTTCTACCTAATTGTACTGGTTGGCTGCTTTTGTTTCTTTTGTTTGTTGATTGAATGGTCTCTCCTGGCACGCAGGTACAAAGTGACGTACTACTACACGAGCATGCATGCAATTAATCACTTATACGGAGAGAGAGTATCAACGATCGTATCTGTTCCTTGGAACAGCGGATTATTGTCATCCACAGAGGGCATGCATGCGTAGCTAGAGAGGCTATATATACGTACATTAATACATACATACATACATATATATATGTACGTATATAACCACGTATATATGTACGTGCGTACTGTCTATATGACAGACGGAAGTAAGTAGCTAGTCAAAGTACCTACTCCTACACAATAGCTATAGCTAGTAGTAGGCTAGTAGCTACGAGACAGGCTGATACACCTACTCATGCATAGTCTCATACATGATACTACACCAAGCGTCCAAGCGGCGACTCATCAGGATCGGATCGGAGCAGCATGTCATGTGCATGAATATTATCCTCTCTTTGCCTCACGTTGGACGTACTCAACAGATGCTATTTCGTTATTCGTTCTCCATTCTCATTCACACCGTACCTACCTTCGAAATTCTAGTCAGTCGTCTACACTGCTCCTGCACTGCGTGCCGTACCAGATGGACGATGGAGACACAAATAAAGCTGATTGCTGATACAAACAAACAAAAAGATTAGTTCCTGGTATGACCAATCTCGAACAGAAGCCAAAGACTTTAGGGTCGTAACTGCTTATTAGTCCACACTCCACACAGTAGGTACAAGATTTTCTATAAGGTTGTGGGATTGATTGTAGTTTCACCTTTTCCCAACTTTTTACCTTGATGATGCCGCACTTCTTCTTCCACAAAAGCCATCTCACACAACACCTATATATGCAGACACATACATCTAGTTAGATAGATAGAATGATCCATGTTCCATGATGACCTCACCTTTGTTTTGGTCTTCACTAGCTATCACTTCGTCTTCTGAGAGTTAGATCGATCGATCGGTGACGACCGCTATGATGCAATAGCAACAAGCAAAGACATGCATGTCACAAACTCACAAGAGAGAGTTGGACCTGCTCAGCTCATCGCCCATCAACATCGTCTACTGCTGCTGCTGCCTTGTTCTTGACTTCTTGTTGATAGAGTTAGTCGCCAGCCGGCGGCGCTGGTGATCCACCGGCCGGTCGTGCATGGAGGGAGTTAGTAGCAAAGGCTTCGACGATGAGAGCTCTGCAGATCAGCTGCTGCCGTCCGTCGGCGAGGCCGGGGACAACGGGGAGGGTGATGATGCTGGTGGCGCCGATGTGCCTCGCGGGCACGACGGGAGCTCAAGCAATAGCAGCACGGTGGAGCTGGATGAAGCCGGCGGGGACAGCGGCAGGATGGCCGCCGGCGCCTCGCCGTCGTCGGTGCGCCCCTACGTCCGCTCCAAGAACCCCCGCCTCCGCTGGACGCCGGAGCTCCACCTCTGCTTCCTCCGCGCCGTCGACAGGCTCGGCGGCCAAGACCGTAAGCAAAGCAACCACCTCATGTCCTGATTATTAGCTAGTTTCAGTAAATACCTCTCTCATGATTTCAGTTCATTTCATGCATGGTTGTGATTTATATATAGGTGCAACTCCAAAGCTCGTTCTTCAATTGATGAACGTTAAAGGGCTTAGTATAGGCCATGTCAAGAGCCATCTCCAAGTATATCTATGCAGATCTCTTCATCCCTTCTTATCCTAGTTTAATTTGGTTAAATTTCCTACTGATTAATTTCATCATCATGTGCCATATTTTCTATTTAATGATTTAATTTTCAGATGTATAGGAGCAAGAAGATCGACGACTCGGGCCAGGGTAATAAAGACTAGTTCTTGAACATCATCTCGTTTTTTTTTCAGTTCTCGTAGACTCGGTTACCGTGTATATATACAACTACCCCTTGACATGGTAGATTACTTACTATACTCTTTCACAGTGATAGGTGCTGGTTCATGGAGAGATCTTCATCAGTTGCATGACGGGGGACAAGCGTACAACCTCGGCCATCTCTCCTTGCATCACGGCCAGACTGGTGCTAGTACCATATTGTCAGCAAGGTAGTTGGATGGATCCATGGCTGATCATGCATGGAACACTTACTTGCAAATAAAATCCCATTAAATTTCTACGCCTTTGTCTTGTCTCAACAATAAGCAGGCAGCACATGGTTCTCGAACTAATAATGTCATTAATTGGTTTATGTGGACTAGGTTTGGTGCATGGCCCCATTGGAACAATTTCCATGATCCATCATATTTGCTTCACAGTCACCATCTTCTTGGATCAAAACTCTACTACTCATCAACAGCTGAAGCCGACGCATTCCTTAGAACTCGTGCTCAGTATACTGCTAGAGCTACTAGCAGCACTCCAGCGTCGTCTACTCTTCAAAGGTGTTTATCATATCAAAATGATCAATTCATGAATCATCATCAACGACGACTGCCACGTAATGAGGATAATATCCACCATGATCCTATTGATCTCGAACTTGCATTGGATGTTGGTCCACGCCGGGATAAGAAAATAAAGAGATCAGGTTTTTGCTGGGGAAGAGATCAAGAAGAGGAGAATGACGGGGATCAAGAAGTCCAGAGTGCTACTGATGATACTAGGCTATCTCTTTCTTCGTTCCCATCTCCTCCTTGTGTGAGGACCAGTAGTGGTGGTCATCATAAAGTCCTAGGTATAAATATGGAAAAAGGGAAAGCGCATCCAACAAGGACAAGTACTCTTGATCTCACCATATGATCTAGCTAGTGCACTGTGGTGATATCTTGTGGTACTTATCCATTTATGTAGAGGAAGAAACATATGAGTATGTGAATATGTCTGCATAAGTAGAGCTATTTATTCTAAATACATGCATATATCATCTTTTGAGCTTGGATATGTTTCTAAGAGGCTATGTCTGAAATTTTTGTTGGTGTTGTCTTTTAACCAAGCTGGCCAAATTACCATTTTTGTCGAATGTAGTTAAGTATAGTGTGCATGTTTGATAAGTACATATAACATTACTGCTTATTTAAAAACAGTAGTGCTATCAAGATTTCTTATACACTTAAGAATTATTTGGATATGATCATCATTTGTAACAGTGGACATATATAGAAGAGATGATATTTCATTTTTTATGATTAGAAGTACATATATAAAAAGGATATTTTAGCTTCCCCAACTTTATTAAGCATTATAGTCGTTTGTTGTAACAATGGACTTGAGATATATTGTATGGCTCGTTTTACAAGGTGTTCTTGATCATGCATATGTGTAGGTGAAGTTATATCTTCATCGTTAATTAGTTGAGTTTGTGTTGTGTTTGTTTCAATTCATTTGATCCTTTATTGTTTTTGCCTCTTCCCCTCCTTTCTCTCTTTAAATGTGAAACTTCTCCAAGGATCTACAAGGAGAAATTTTATGAGGAGCCGTTTGGATCCTTTCATTTTGGATGAATTGGAATCTACTTAATAGATTAGGCTATTTGGCTTAGACTTTTATATTTCACAACTTTCCCAAGTTCACATATAAGTCTATCTCAAATCCATAAGATAGGACATTGGAATCTACTTAATAGATAAGGCTATTTGGCTTAGACTTTTATATTCCACAACTTTCCTAAGTTCACATATAAGTCTATCTCAAATCCATAAGATAGGGCATGGAAATTGATTCTATAGATCACTATCATGCTATGTTTCCACTCTCCAACTTATAGCATGCTCTTCAACTCGCTTCCCTACAGTGAAAATGCAACATATAAGTATCTCCTTTGTATGACTAATAATAATATACAAATATATTCTATTTTGAATCATATTAGCTTAATTAATTTGTGCCTATATTATAATTATTAGAATTAATTCAATTCCAAGGATCCAAATGGCCCTGAGAGTAATGATGCTTCAAGTTCAACAAAATGGCTAACTGGTTACCTAAGAGAAAGCTTTGCAAAATAAAGGGTTACTACATAAGAGAAAATGAGACATAGCTTGTAGTCATCTCCTTTAATTTCAACAAGTTAGAGTTACTGAATTTTTTCCGTTCATGTCTCTGATTTTCTATACTACCTCCGCTCTTGTTTGCTAGGTGTATTAGGACTTGAGTCTCCACTCATGCATGTTTGCTAGGTGTATTAGGAGTGGAAGAAGTCTTTAGAGGTATTTTGACCACCAGTTTATTCTATCACAACATAATATAGAGCATGATTTTAGAAAAAATGTGTATTTTTCAAGCGAAATTAATTTTAATAAAATTTTTCTAAGATTAAATAAGACTTTAGGATTTTTAATAAATTTTTTTATAAAAAATATTTGTATGATTGTTTTGATAAAGTCCAATTGACCCCTTTCAACTATCAATGTAGTCTAATTTGGTTGACGTGGCACACCGCTCTCAAAACCATCTAGGGATCGGAGCAAATTCAGACGGTTTCAAAAGTTGGAGAAGGTTACAAAACCAATTTTTTTTAATTAGAAATCGGACTTTGATGAATGTTAGGAAATGTCAAATAAACTTTTTCCTTTTCTTTTTGAGAATCCAAATAAACTTTTTCCTAACATCTATTCATATACGATTGGGCCTTTGTCAAAAGAGAAGAAGCCCATAAAAGAAAGAGAACAAGCTTATTAGAGTTTTTTTTCCCCTTAAACTCACGTATATCTTGTAATCCATAGATTGGAGTGCGAGCACAATCTATTTTGGCCCGTGTTGTAAATCAAACCTTTTCTTCTTAATAAAGAGATAAAAAAAATATATTACCAACAATGCATCTCCATCCTAGGCTCCTAGCCCAAAACTTTGAAAGAAAAGGAAATGAAGCTAAATGATATATCCGATATGACAATGCTTTGTATACAACTACTTGAGCAGAACTTGCACACAAGTGATTTTAACCCAGGAATCATATGGAAATCCCACATGAATCAATTCATTTTCATATGAAAACACACTAAATATGAAAAAAATCTTGTATTCCAAAGGAGACCTAGTACTTAAATTGTTGTACGCTTGCCTCCGTTTTACTAAGGTTTCAAGTTTTGGTTATTTTGCAGAGGCTTTTTAAGTGTCAATTTCTGATGTTCATGGACTCAAATAACTTTTTCCTGAATCCACTTTGGCTCCACGCTGCAGGAACGAACTTCAGATGCATGTTTTTTCCCAGTCAAATAAAGTAATATAACAGAGTACTATTAATATAGTGTACATAGGAGTGCCACGCAAGGAGGAAATCACATCATCTTTGGGTCAATCGTTTAGGACGGGCACGTGGCCATATCCCATGAAAAATGTAAATTTTATAGGGAAAATCCATAAGAAGATATAACTAGGGAAAAAATGAAATCCTAAAAGAACATAAATTCGGTTTTTTTTGGCAACAAGGACAAGAGCTAAATGCATACTCCCTCCGTGAAAATTGTTAGGGGATGCGTGTAGATCAATTTTTCTCACCTTTAACTAGGTTTGTAGAAAATACGTGCAACATTTACATTTTCAAATAATTTTATTATGGAAGTATATTTAATGATCTAACTAATAATACTAATTATGTATTATACAATATTAATATTCTTTTATATAGAATTGGTTAAAGTTAAAAAAAAGTTGACTTCTCGAAAAGCGAGAACGACTTTTTATGCTGATGTTTATGTTAATTTATTATAAAAGAAAAACATTGTTATCGTTGAAGCAGTGGTGCAGAACGGGGCTATTTTGGAACAGAGGAGTAGTTAGCCAAGAGGATAGGTCTGAGACACCAGTGGTCAATGGAGTGTTATTATTGAGAATGATTTTCACAAGAGTGCTGGCTGGCTCAGTCCAGCTCAGGGAGCATGCACTGAACTAGTATTAATGAATGTTAAAGTTTAACTCCCATTACATCAATATTGCGATAAATGCATGGTGTATTAAATATAGACTAATTGCATGCATATCGGCATAGATTAGGAGTAATTTACGAGACGAATCTATTAAGCATAATTAATCTAAAATTAGAAACTTTTTGTCAAATAAGATGAAAGTACTACAGTGTTTGTTAAAATTTAACAACTCTAACCAAACGGGCCTTCATATACAGTTTGGTCAACATAGTTCATGTGATTGTTTCAAAAAGAAATAATTTTCACGTGGAGTAAAACAGAACATGAAAGGGAGACAGCAGAGCCGGAACAGATCCATATCCATCGTGTCCAGCTCCAGCAGCAGGACCAGCGACAGTTATTAGCTGGGTACCTCCGCCTCGCCAGCCGGGACCATGTGGACGGACAGCCCGCTGCTCCGGGACGCCGGCGCCGCCGTGCTCACCGGAGTGGCCGCGGCTGTCGTGCTCCGATTCTGGGAAGAGGTCGCCAACCGGGCGCTGCTGGACCAGGTCATGCCTCACCCCCTCTCTGCTTCCTTCCTCCCTTGCTGCTGCTTCTGCTTCCTCGCACTGATTAATTAGTACCACTACTAATTAAGCCGATTAACCAGAGCTTTTCCTTTGGGAGATTGACTTTGTTTTGTCCTTAAACGAAAACAGTTGATATATGTTGCTTGTGCTAACAACAGATTCAATTCAAGTAGTGAACGAACTTTTGGTTTCGATTCGTTCCAAGTTGCCCTGAACGGCTGAACCCCACCCTCAAAAGTCAACCACCAACCTCTAGTAGTACTGCAGCTTCACTAGTCATATTATGATTATGAATAATCAAAATTTTGTTAGCTACAGTATCACTTTCGAAGCTTATTGATTTTTTTCCCCTTTCAAGTTGAATTTACTGATTGGTCTCTGTATGTCTTTTTCTGGGCATTCTAGAAACTCTGCAGGAAACTGGTGCACATCACTGTAGGATTAGTGTATTTCCTTATGTGGCCTTTGTTCAGGTAAAGTAAAAATTAGGCCACCAACAAAGTTCCTCTTCTTCTAGTCCTTGTCTACCTACCTTACTGCAAATGATCCCTTTCGTTGCTCGTTTCGTTTTCAGTTCAGATGATGTGTTTGCTCCATTTCTTGCTCCCCTTATCATCATCGTCAACATCATAAAGGTGACAGTGATTGGACTTGGTTTGGTGAAAGATGAAGGTGTGGTTAACTCGATGACCAGGCATGGAGACCACAGGTATATTTTGTAGTGATCATATATTTGTTGCTGCCATGCTTTCTTGAACTCATTGCAGAGGAGGCTGTGGTTTTGTTATGCATATATTTTGTTGCGCTTGTAGCTGTGCCCATCAGAATCATGTAGCTGCTGTATGTCGCCAGTTGCATTTTGTAATACCGGATACTTGACCTTTGTAGCTGGCGTTTCGTAAGCCTAGGTTTACTGATGGTTTTTAGTTTTTTACTCCTCTTAACAAAAAACATGCCAAGGCAGTGCTCTGAAAAAAAAATACATTTTTTTGCTGAACCAAGTAGGATTTTTTTTTTTCTGCTAACTCTGATGAAGAACTAACTATTCCAAGCTTTTGCCTCTTGATTGACTCCAGAGAACTACTCAAGGGCCCGTTGTATTATGCATGTGCTATAACTCTGACAACAATAGTTTTCTGGAGGACATCACCCATCTCAATTGCCGTGATCTGCAACCTGTGCGCCGGAGACGGTATTAGCTCTGCTTCTTTCTACTATTGCAATTATAGTCTGTGCCTGAATGCCTGTTAGTTAGTAGCAGAAGAGATTGCTCTGTAGCCACAACTGCCTCTTTCTTTCTTCAGGTGAAACCTGAATCCAGCATGCTGTTTCTTTCAGGCGTTGCTGACATATTTGGGAGACGGTTCGGGCATGTGAAGCTCCCTCACAACCGTGAAAAATCATATGCTGGAAGCATTGCCATGTTCTTGGCAGGTTTTATCGCATCAGTGCTGTAAGTAAACAGTCTATCTGGTATACCTTTTTCTATTCAACACTATTGCTGAAACCTGAAGACTCTGCATACATAACCTGAACCTGAAACTGCTATACATGTGTTGTGATATGTGTTATGAACCCAGGTTCATGTGCTACTTCAACATTTTTGGGTTTGTTGAGAAGAGCTGGACCATGGTCGCTGCCTTCGGTATCATATCCCTGGTTGCAGCAGTTGTGGAGTCACTCCCGATCAGCACACGTCTTGACGACAATCTGACGGTTCCTGTCGCATCAATGCTATTTGGGGCCCTGGTTTTCTATTCCATTGGAGCCAGAAACCTGTGCTGCATGAGCAGCGAAGACAGGAGAAGCATTTCAGCAACCGTTGGAATGGTGTTTGCAGGCGGCAGCAGCAGCAGCTGAAACAAGTAGCCACAGTCCAGGAGCAGAGTTGAGCAGAAAGTGCAGAGAGAGGAGTGCTTCTTCAATCCTGATGTGTGTGTATCTTGTCTTGTAAACCATTTTTCTGTCTAAGCAGACGAGCCCGTTCGTTTCGCTGAAAAGCCATGGCTGAAAGTATTGTTCGCTGATTTGTTGTGAGAGAAAAACACCGTTCCGACTGAAAAAACAAGCTGAAAAGTACGGATTATAAGACAAGTGAACAGAGTTCTCGTAAGGAAGAAAGAGGAAAAGCGGGAATAAGTTTATATTCAGGAAAAAGAGAGCTGGAGCTCATAAGACTGTCCACACTCGTCATCCTCTATATTCATCCTCTAAAAGGAATATTTCAGTCTGGTCATTAAGATTCTCTCCTCTATACTGCTTTCTCCCACATCCATCCATACTTTATATCATCCTCTATGTACTGTGGGGCTCACACATCAGATTTTTTTTCTCTTTTTTTTTCCTCCCTCCCTCCCCACTTGCTCTCTCCCCATTCACGTGAGCAGACAGGCGCAAGGATGAGCGTGGGCCCCGGACGCTTTTCCTCCCTCCCTCCCCACTTGCTCTCTCTCTCCCCATTCGCGCAAGCAGACAGGCGCAAGGACGAGCGCGGGCCCAGAGCAGCATTTTACCGGACGCACGCTAGCACACCACATTTAGCGTTCGAGACACCGTCCGCTATTTTAACGTAGCCTTTAGAGTAAGCCACTGCAGCCTCCGGTCCGGTAAAATGCTACTGGAGTAAAATTTTATAGGACCCGGTGCGGATAGCCTAAGTAGGTGGAAAAACTGCAGCAGAGTTGGCATTGCATTTTGTGATGCGTTCAGAAACTTGAATACTTGGTGGTTTGCTGTGATGTACATTGTGAGTAAAAGAAAACAAAATAACACATTCAATCACTAAGAATTTGTCAGAGTTCTCGTAAGGAAGAAAGTCATCTGATTGGCCAAGTTGAAAAAGGAATTGAAATTGAGAAAAAAAATCTCTCTGGAAAATAAAGGAAGAAGAGTTTGTCAGAGTTCTCGTAAGGAAGAAACTCATGTGATTGCCCAAGTTGAAAAAGGAATCGAAATTGGGAAAAAAAAATTCATTTCAATTGGCCCATGCAGGTCTCGAACCTGCGACCTTCGCGTTATTAGCACGACGCTCTAACCAACTGAGCTAATAGGCCAGTTTGTTTCACTTGGAATTGACTGCATATTCATAGTCTAGCGGTGTATTAGTGCCTTGTGCCCTGCACAGTGGCCAAATCACTTTTAGTCAAGATAGAGTTAATTAGGATCTTCATCCTCCATCTTCTATAAGTACAAATGAGGAGGCTTTGCAAAAGGTAGTCCAGTAACGGTCTCACGGCAGGAAAAGAAAACAACTGAGATTTTTCCACCAGCCATTCCATACGGTTTTAGAGTGCAGATTACCAAGACAGTCGCTGGTTCTGAAATGAAAGTAAGATACAAATACAATTTAGTATCAATTATTCCAGCGATGCCACTGATGGTTTCAAGCAAAAATCGGCGCGGTACATAATTTAGTGTCTGTTATTCCCTTGGTGCCATTATCGAGTAGAAACACGATCATTTTCAAACCTGGTTGAGAACAAGAAATTATATTTTTTTAGTGCCCCAGACGGCGGGACATCCACGCATGCTGATGCGCCTGCCCATTGCTGCTGCGCCCCGTGCCTCCTCTGGCTGTTGCTGCGCTCCGCGCCTGCTGCCGCACCTGCAGGAGAGCGTATGCATGGGGCTGTTGCATGCGAGAGAGGAGGGGGAGCACAACGTGTGTGCCCATATGTTGACCTAGCTGCATACTGCACAGTGGGGAGCAATGCCCAGAGGTGCAAGGCGTTCGATTCTGTGTCCATTGGGTGCTAGCCTGATTTTAACGATCTGCATGAGCGCATGCACTTTGACCAGAGAGTGCTTGGTTATTTGGGCACTGACCGCGCCGCTGCGTGCGCTGCGTCCAACTGTTGGAGCTATCCCGCATGACAGAGATAGGCAACGCTTGGTGGGTGCATGCAGCGCGTGTGTGCTCTCGAGTCAGAGCTCATAGGAAGCAGCGCTTGCTGCAATATACTGGAACAAGGTGAAACAAATTGAAACATACACTTGCAACATATATGTATAGCCGCTGCAACATATGTAACATTCAGATAAAAACACTCGTAACATACGTATGAATTGGGTGAAACATTTGGAACATACACTTGAAACATACGTATATAGCCACTGTAACATATACAACATTCATATGAAAACATACATGCAAGATCCTGATGAAACAACTGAAACATTTGAAAGATACACCTGCAACATACGTGGCAATATCTAGATGAAACATATGTAAGATCCGGATGAAAAACGTATGAAACATACACCTGAAACGCATATGTCGGCTCGGAGCTCGAAGCCCACAGGTCACCCGTTAGCAAAATGGTGCATGCAGATGCAGCCCCGCGCTTCTCTCATGAACTCCTAGCGCCGATCATTCTCTCTCTTTGGTCACTGCATACACCCTACGCCGAGCAAGTGGTCGCACGCACTCCCGTGCGCTGATCCACAGAAAGGACAAGTGCAGGGCCTGTGACTACACCACGCGCCCCCTTTTTTTTTACTTGGTCATCACACCGTATGGCATGGGTCCGACGGACGGACGCTCTTGACAAAGCATTACCGTTTTTTATTTTTTACCCTAGAAAGATTGTAAAGCCAAAGCCCAGAAAAAGAGAAGGAAGGATGGATATCTCCGGCCTGATCTGGAGGCTGGGCTGTAACGCTTTTGCCTAGTGCACTGGAGTTGCTTTGAAGTTTGATGGGCCAAGCCCAGTTCAGCCACAAAGAGCACACACGCTCTCACGACAAGAACGCAAAGCTTCCATCCAGGTCCTAAAACCCTAGAGGAGAGGAGCCGCCGCCGCCGCTTCCGTCTCCGCCGTAGCTTTCGCCGCCTCCGCAGCTCAGGAGTGGACGGGCGATGCCGAAATCCAAGCGCAACCGCCCAGGTGAGCTCCCATCCTTTAAGCTCCTCCTCCCCCTTCCGTCGCTTGAGCTCTCTCCTCAACACCACTGCGCTGTGTTCCATGGAGGGGATGCACCGTGTTATGCTACTTGACCTGGGGCGGGCGCTAGTTCGTGTAACATTGTAGCGGTTCCTTGTACGTTCCTCGCTTATGGGCTCGCCGATTGCTGTTGCCTGTACAAATTTGTGCTTTCTGAAAAGAGTTGCCTTTTCTGTGCATTCGTATTCGCACCAAATTTTGTTTGGTAATTTTCCCCTTTTGCATCTTTTTTTTTTTTACTTCTCTATAGTGATTAAGAGCAGAGCAAATACGTACAAGCTTTCAGACAACAATACTTCTTAGCTTGCACAACAGCCTTGCTGTAAACTATGCTAATGCGCACCGACTCTCTGCTCGCTGGACGCAGTGACCTTATCAAAGACCAAGAAGAAGCCAGGTTTAGAGCGCAAGGGCAAAGTAGTCGCCGAGATCAAAGATGCTATCGACAAATACAGCAGCGCCTATGTTTTCACCTACGATAACATGAGGAATCAGAAGCTCAAGGACCTCAGGGAGCAGCTCAAATCCTCTAGCAGGTACGGCATCCACATGTCTTCTGCAATGTTGTTCCATCTGTCCGAATGCTGCAGTGGACAGGGCCTAATTTTGGTTCTGCATTGGTCATCCATTTTACCCTTCCAAGAAATATTCAACTGCTCCACACCCTACACTATCAACAAACTTTGTTATATTATATGCTAAATAAATAGTGTACCCCTGGAATGGAACACATTGCTCCTATTACAAGGGCACAATGCTAGCTGAAACCTTTAAATTGCTTATAAGGCTTAGCTCCAACTTGTTTGATAGCTGCTGCATTTTCTGTTCCAGGATATTTCTCGCTGGAAAGAAGGTCATGCAGATAGCATTGGGGCGTTCACCTGCTGATGAAGCTAAAACAGGCCTCCACAAACTTTCCAAGGTGAGCTCTTCCTTTTCACAATTCAGTAGGAACTGTATGCCAATTTCCAGACCACTAATATGAGGTTTTGATGAAAGTAACTTCGCTGTGTTTAGTTCCTTCAAGGTGACTCTGGTCTGTTCTTTACCAATCTTCCAAGGGATGATGTTGAGAGGTACTATCCGTATGCCATCACCATTACTTACATTTCTTGTTTTAGCCTACATAAATATTGATGCGGTTATATATCATACTGGCAGGATGTTTCGAGAATTTGAGGAGCATGATTTTGCAAGGACAGGAAGTACTGTGACAGAGACGGTATTCTAGTTTTGCTTTTCATGTATATCCCTGGTTTCTTCAAATAGACAGGAAGACCATGTTCATGTCATGACCAATGTCAAGTTTAGGCTCTTGGTGTTAATGTATTACCAATATATACTGATCTTATCACTCACACCAGGGTAACAGTACTTGACAATGAAACTTATTTGCAGTCACTCCTTAGCCTGCTTCAGGTGTTATTATTCTTGATGTTAATGCCATTTTTAGTTTCTTGTATAATGTGTTTCACCAAATTTACACCATTTTTTTAATAACATTTACAATGCCTCAGGTGGTGCTTAAGGAAGGTCCTCTGGAACAGTTCACACATGAGATGGAGCCCTTTCTACGGAAGCAAGGACTTCCAGTTCGCTTGAACAAAGGTTTGTAGTCTCCCCTGCGTTACACAAATGCTTGAAATCTGCCACGAAAAGTGTTATTAAAAAGTCTACCATTGTTGGTGCAGGTGTTGTAGAGTTGGTTGCAGACCATGTAGTTTGTGAGGGAGGAAAACCCCTTTCACCAGAAGCAGCACAGACTCTGGTATGAATGAATTACTATGCGATGGTTGTCACATGTTTGATTTAGAATATATGTCATAATTCGCTATGTAACTTTGATCAATCTAAAGGAAGCATATTTTAATTTGCCCAGAATTACATTCCCACCCCATTAAATTATGTCTGTTGCAATTTGCAAAACATATCGATTGACAATTCACTATTCGCTCATTATTGAAATCTGCTGTGCATAAGGTGTTCCAGTAGTCCAGTATCATCTCTATTGCAACTTTTGGAAGGCATGTGGCCATTTTGCATTGAAACCAAAACCTGCCCCCATTTTATGCTTTTCTATTTCATTGCATTGAGCCCCCTTTGATTTCTCTTTCTTGCAGCGGTTGCTTGGAATACAGATGGCAACATTCCGTCTATACCTTGTGTGCCGCTGGTTGTGTGATGAGTTTGAAGTTTACAAAGAAGGCTTGATGCACCTAGGACCTGATGATTCCTCTTAAGCTTGTGTTTTCTGTATACAAGGGCGCACTTTGCTGTCTTGACTGAGACAGTGTTTGGTAGTCTGCGTGTGGCCATGTACCAGTGAGGGTTGGAAATTAGGAAGATGCTATCTGCAGAAATTTTGCTAGTGTAATTTCCTCATTCTGCCCCATCTTTACTCAACCGTTGAAAGGTGTAAGCTGATTCGTATATCATATCAACAAGGTGTCAGTTAAAAGGTTGATCGATTGGTAACGTACTCTTATAAGGAATTGATTCTCTCCATGCGATTGTTTTTGAGATTCAGTGGGTATTGTATGTGCGACGGAGGGTTGAACCTAAAGTAATTGTCTGGTTTCACGTTTCAGTTTTCTGAATTTGGTTTACTTGTTGAAGCTGAATGTAGCTCAATGGCAAATGCTGAATCTGTGCCTGGTGGCTAGGGAGCATATAATTGATTAGGCGTTTTCACTCCTGTGTGAGCATCACCTGAAAAACTTGCAGTGTTCTGACTAATGGTAATTGCTCACCCAATGGGAACCTAGTCGGTTCTAGAACTGGTACGTTTTTTCATGATTAGACACAGGATAAGAGATTTGCTCATCGATAATAATCGATAATAATCCTCGTCTGTGACTTCCGTTCGGACACGGCTCCCTAAGAGCGGGTCTCAAACAAAAAGCAAAATCTCCACTACCTTGTGCTTATGTGCCTGGCCCCTAACTCCTTCGTGCTTATCCGCTCGGCCACAAAGCAGCGTGGCTGCTCATTATCCGCACTTCTTCCCCTATCGCGCGCTCGTGGGTTGCTGCGCTGTGCCCCATTGCCGGCCGCGCCGCGCGCCCTTCCCAAACACATGTGTTGCTCGCTCCCTCGCCGTCCGTCCGTCCGTGTCCCATCATCGTTGCACACGCCGCTAACCACGCCATGGGTGCTGGGGCGAATGTGCCGTGGTGTCTTAGTTTTTCTCTGGCCGAGCGAAGCGCACCCACGAGCGCGAGCGTTGCGAAGGTGCTCGCACAACACGGCTCGCTGGCAGCTCTGACCTCGAGGGCCGGAATCGATCGGCTCGGCCTTCCCCTCCCCTAATGTTGCATATGTATGTTTCAAGTGTTTCAAACGTTTCTGATTATTGCAATTGTTTCATCTTAATGTTGCAAAAGTAGATTGAAGGATGTTGCAAGTGTTTCAGAGGCATGTTGCAGGAGTTTGTTCAAAATGTTTCATCTATTTCCAGATGTATGTTGCAGTCATTTTTTATCTGGATTTTGCATATGTTGCAACAGTATGTTTCAAATATTTTACTATTTCTGTCTTATATTGCAGCAAGTGGTTTCATGTTGCAAGTTGCAAGTGTTTTATTTTGGATGTTTCATGTGTTTCACACATATGTTGCAAGAGCATGTTTTCAAATGTTTCATCTGTTTTGAGTTTTATGTTTACATTCATATTGTAAGTGTTTTATGTTGTTTGATTGGGGGCGAGCCGAGGGCCGGTGGACGGGGCATGCGGCGGCGGCGGGGGGGGGGGGGGGGGGGGGGCAGGGGCGGCGCTAGGGTCGGCAGTCGAGGGTGCTGAAGGTCGGAGCGCACTAGGGGCGTGCTCATCCTCAGCCACTCATCCTGCCTCCTGTGTGTCGCCCGCGTGGAGAGTCAGAGAGATAGAGAGAGAGAGAGGAGGGGGTCAGGAGAAGGACCGGCAGGCGGAGCGCACTCATGGGCAGGGCGAAGGTGGACAGGGCGGGCTACGCGGGTGTCTGGACATCTGGGCGCTAGCCATGCCCTTTGCTCATTGGCCCTGGAACCCAAAGATACATATAGATGATTTTCAGATTACATGAATGAATCTTTTCAGTACTTCGTTATCAGGAGGAAACACATGCAGAGGCCAACTGACCTGGCGCAACTAAACACAGAGAGAACGTGAACCTGCTAATCTAGCAAGGTGATCGATCACTAGTGTCAGAAACTCAAAATAGAATCAAATTGTATCCCCACGATGGTCAAATTGTATCCTCACAATGTGCTGAAGATTTGGAACATTGCCCACAGAAGTTCGTCCAGAGAAACTGTCATCATCACATAGCAAATACCTTGCTATGCAACTTTTTCTTGGGACGGAGGTATAGTAAAATCAATTGGGAATTTTTAGGAGACATGCACCAATACCTAAAAATTAACATTACCTTTCACCCTAAACTTAGATCATTATCAGCTAGCAGAACGAAGTCACAAATTACAATTAATTCCCTAACTGAGAAGACAGACACTGTTTAATAATCCATATACATATGAAAGGAAAAAAAAGGCAAAATTGTACAATTAAACCCCCTGTTCGGCTGAGCTTATCAGCACGGCTTATCAACCGTGGAACAGTATTTTTTTCTCATAGCAAATCAGCCACAGCCGGCTTATAAACAAAAAAAAAAAGCCTGCCGAACAGGGCTAAAGCCTCTCTGCTCAACTATTTTTTATGCGGTCTTAGTAACGAACTAATCTAGGCCTCATCTAAATCATCTGAAGCTTGGTGTTCACCAGGTTCCGATCCTTATCATGTCCTCCTGGCTCCTGCTCATAATCAATACATATCAGCAATTGTGCTATTGAAGTCATATTCTATTAATGCATACTAAGGAAATCACGTTCCTTCTAACCAAACTAAACATTATACTGATGCAGTCAGCATTTACCTTCCCAAAGTGGCTATTCTGCATTCATTTATGTTCATTGGTAGTTTCTCTCAATCTATTACACACTGCCCATTTCAACATGTACGACAAAAAGAAAATTCACAAAACCATGTTTGCTTGAATGTATGGTAGTTTCAAATACAAATCCGCTAGTACCATCTGTATATAAAACCAGCTGCGCCTAGCGAGGCTAATAATTCGTAAAATACCACGAAGTTTGATCTTAATGCGTGCAACAGCTTAAGAGACAGGAAGAATGAAACAGGGCTTGCAAAGTAAATACCTGAGCTTGGCATGCTTTAGGCTTCAGAAATTTTGGCTTTACCCCTTTCCGCTTCAATATGTATCCTCTCGAACTCTTGCTTTATGACTTTATTAATGTTGTCTTCCACTGCATCTACTCTGTCCCCCAATGCGTTAATTTTCGGCACAATCCAACAATAGGAGAGTATGCCACTGATCAACAAAATTCTATAAACATCGAATGCGGCTTTTATGGCTTCAACCTTTACCATTTGTTTAAATCTATCCTTTCCACTGAAAATCACAAATACAAGTGAGGATATCTTAGCTGGCACACTACCGGAGCCGGCTGCTTTGCCGAGGGCCCCAGCCTCTCGGCAAAGGCTCTAAGGCCCTCGGCAAAGTTTTTGCCGAGCGCAGCTCTCGGCAAAGCGCCCTCGGCGAAAATCCGATCGGCAAAGGCTTCTTTGCCGAGAGCCGTTTATCGGGCACTCGGCAACGCCTTTGCCGAGTGCCCGACGCTCGGCAAAGCGGGAAATAAAAAAATACGAAAAAAACCTGAAATGTTTTTTAATCGGGGGAGGGGCCCACTGGCCAGCGCCCGCCCGTCTCCGTCAAAGTCGCAGCATTTTTCACGCAAAATTCGTGGCTACGCGGTCGACGGGATTCGAACTCGTGACCTCTCCCTCACGCGATACCACCTCTACTACCTGCACTACACACTCACATGCGTCTATATACCGTTTCGGTTACTCAAATATTATACTAAACCAAGTGAAAATTGATTGTTTAAGGCCCTAAACGAATTCAAATCAAAATGTTGTCAACTACAAATTTCATAACTTTTCGAGCTCTACATTTTTTATATAGAAAGTTTTTCCATCCGAGGTCTTTTAAAAAATTCAAATTTTAAAATTTTGAATTTCAAACGTAGTTTTGCATGACAAGATTAATTCAAATGAAAAAGTGGTCAACTACAATGTTTCATAACTTTTCGAGATCTACAAACTTCATTTAGGAAGTTTTTCCATCCGAGGTCTTTTGAAAAATTCGAATTTTAAAATTTTAAATTTCAAACGTAGTTTTGCATGACAAGATGAATTCAAATGAAAAAGTGGTCAACTACAATGTTTCATAACTTTTCGAGATCTACAAACTTCATTTAGGAAGTTTTTCCATCCAAGGTCTTTTGAAAAATTCAAATTTTAAAATTTTAAAATTTTGAATTTTAAACGTAGTTTTGCATGTCAAGATGAATTCAAATTAAAAAGTGGTCAACTACAATATTTCATAACCTTTCGAGATCTACAAACTTCATTTAGGAAGTTTTTCCATCCAAAATTGTGGTGCTAACATTGTTCACAAATCTTATATATCTCTCTTGTAGTTTCATGAAACTACATGAGAAACATATAGATTTTGTGAACAACGTAATTATTACTTTATCGAATGAAGAAATGACCAATATAAAGTTTGTAGACCATGAGAATTTATGAAACTTTGTAGTTGAAATTTTTTTTATTTGAATTCGTTTAGAGCACCAAAACGTGGTTTGAAAAATTGCTTTGCCGAGTGTTTTACTTTGGCACTCGGCAAAGAAGCCTTTGCCGAGTGTTTTTTTGGCACTCGGCAAAGAAACTTCCTTGCCGAGTGTTTTTTATTTGACACTCGGCAAAGCCTTCTTTGCCGAGTGCAGAGGCTTTGCCGAGTGTTTTTTATTTAGCTCTCGGCAAAGCCTTCTTTGCCGAGCGCCCAAAAAAACGCTCGGCAAAGCCTCCGGCGCTCGGCAAAGAAGCGGATTCCGGTAGTGGCAGTATCATTATTTTCTTTTGAAGCTCTCCTAGATCATTGGAATAATGCAGATATGAGTCTCTCGACAGTGGAAATTGATGATTTGTGACGTCTTAATGACACGTGGGATGAGAAGTTGTACCATTTTCATATTCAATGTGAATTTCAATCGGAACATTTTTAATTAGGTAGCAACAAGCCAACAATGGTTCATATGAAAACTATGTCTCTCCATTCTTTTTACAAAAGAAAACGAGATGAATCAGATGTTGGGGAAGAGGAAGATCAGGCTCCTCCAATACTTCAGCTAGGTGATTTGAAACCCCAAAGGCAAGAAGGAAATGGGGAAGAAGCAGCAGCTCGGTTAGATGAATTGGATCAGCTGAGGCAAGGAGAACAAGAAGCTGTGGATGTGGAAGAAGAAATTGGAATAGCAGAAGAAGTCCAGGAAGAAGAAATTGGAATAGCAGTAGAAGAAGAAGATACGGAAGGAGACGGAACTGAGGAAGAAGAAAATCAAACATATGAACAAATCATGTTTCGAGGCATTGAATTCTTGGAGAGAGATCCTGCATTGCATCCACAAATTTGGCAATATCCAAATGACTAGAGAGATCAAGTGCAGCGAGCATACTTGCAGTTAGGTGAAAGGTCCAAATGGTTAGAGGGGGGTGAATAGCCTATTTAGAAATCTACAAGCTTCACTAAACAACCACGTTAGTATAAAAGATGGCTAAGCTAATTCTAGCGCTAGCTCAACTACACTATGCAAGCCACCTATACAAAACTAGTGAAGCAAGGCTATGATCTCTAATACACACCAACAAGACTAAGTCACTAAGATACTTACTCCTAAGTGATAAAAACTACACTAGGACTAGTACAAGAAAGTAAAGAGCAAGTGACTTGATTCTTATACCAACGATGTAGAGAAGTAATGCACTCGAAGAATCAATCACAATAATCAACCACAAGAGAAATCCTCGGCAAAGAGATGACACAAGATTTTTTACCGAGGTTCACTTGCTTCCCGGCAAGCTACTCCTCGTTGTGGCGATGCACCCACTTGTCGGTTCGCGAGCTAATCGACTATCAAGAGTCGAGCCCTCGGCGGACGCCGCACAACCGCACACAAGATGGGGATCCTCCAAGCCACGAGCTCCACTAGAGTATCCAATTTGCGAGCTCCCGCGGGGAAGGATCAAGAACCCCTTACAACACTCGGTGAGGGCTCCAACAATCTCCAATTGCGAGCTCAATCACCTCCGCTGCTCCAAGCCGTCTACCGTGTCGGGAAACATGGAAGAGTAACAAGAAATCCACAGCAACTCGAAGATCAAGTGCCTCTAGAATGCAACTCTCAAGCAATACACTTGAATCTCACTCAATCTCACTCAAGATGTGCAACCAAGCAAAGAGATGAGTGGAGGGGTTGTTCTCTAGCTCAAAGGATGTCTCTAGGTCTCAAAATGTGCAAGAGTTACCCTCAAACCCCGGACATCCTCTATTTATAGTGAAGGGGTACGTAGCTAGCCGTTACCGGACGACGCAGTTCAAATCGTGATGACCGGACACACCGGTCAGGGTGACCGGACGCGTCCGGTCACTACAGGACAAGCATGAACAGTGCGCGTCAGAAGTTACCGTTGCCGTGACCGGACGCGCTCTAGCGTTTGACCGGACGCGACAGTGCCAGCGTCCGGTCGCGTTCTAGTAAGCTCCCGTCGAGATCGGACGCGTCCGATCACACGTGACCGGACGCGCCGCGCGTCCAATCGGCACTCCGCTGCTCTCTGCCTCTCTGGACGCCTGACTGGACGCTCCGGTTCCGTGAGGGACCGGACGCGCCGGTCGCGCGCTCTACTTCTGCACAGGTGAACTGACCGGAGGCGCTGGTCAGGCCAGACCAGCGTCCGGTCAGAAACCCTAGCCAGCAGCACCGTGTTGAACTGACCGGACACGTCCGGTCAAACCGGGACCGCGTCCGGTGCAGCGTCCGATCACTGTATTTTCAGTGATAAACAATTCGGACTTTCGCCACCTTTTCTTGCTTCCGGCGCAATAGAAAATAGACATTTCATTTCCTCAAAAACGCCTGAATCCCACGCTCGCAAGCTCGGCGGGAGGGAGAGCGAACCCCAAACCCCTTACTACCGCTCAAACACCACCGCCTTCGCAAATGTGCTAACACCACCAAGTGTACACCATCAATGTGCATGTGTGTTAGCATTTCACAAACATTTTTCAAGGCGTTATGTTAGCTCTCAACTAGATCCTAATGCATATGCTCAAGACATTGATCTAGTGTCACTTGATTCCCGAGCTAACCGTGATTGCCCCTCTTGATAGTCGGCTATGTATCCTAAACCCGGTCAATCACTTCTCTACTCAACTTAGACCGGCAAAAGGAAAACCCTATGGTTATACCTTTGCCTTGCGCTCTTAGATCATTCTCTTCCACTTGATCATCATGTCCATCATATTATGTGCATCTTCACCATGATTGTCATTTCATGTCCATGCACCATTTCTTTGTGATCTTGTGGCCACCACACCTTGCCACGTACACCTTCATCACATGTGTTGCTTATGCCTAACTCAAAACACTTAACACATGACATTAGCCACTTGGTGTCATTAATTACCAAAACCAAACTTGGGCTTTCATTAGGTCCCATGCAACCATTATTGAAGAGATACAAGCCTTCTGGACCCCAAGGGCATCGACGCCGTTTCAATTATATTTGGTTCAGTCAGTTTGCGTCTTGGTTGGAATATTTCGAAAGCAGTGGCCGTGCATATTGTTTTTTCTACTTCCTTTGCAGCAAAAATATAAAGAAGCGAGGTGGTTTTGATGTCTTTACAGCACAAGGTTTCGATAATTGGAAGAAAGTTAATGATGGGAAAAAGTGTGGCTTCTTAGTTCATGTTGGATCCACACCTTGCTGACAACACAATAATGCAGTAAGAGAATGCCAAGCTATATTGAATCAACCAAATCATATAGAAAATATTTTGGAAGTGGCAACTGACAGGGAGAAGGAAAGAAATCGTCTACGTCTGAGAACATCAATAGCAGCTGTTAAGTGGCTAACATTCCAGTCATGTGTTTTTAGAGGTCATGATGAGACACCTCGGTCAAAAAACAGAGGTAACTTTATTGAAATGCTACAGCTTCTTGCAGACTTCAATCCTGAAATTGCAAGTGTAATTTTAGAGAATGCCCTAAAATATTGCAAATACACTTCACCAGATATTCAAAAGGAGATTTTAAGTATTTTTGCAATGAAAGTCAGGAAGCATATCCGTGAAGAAATTGGTGATGCCAAGTTCTCTATTCTTGTGGATGAAACATGTGATGTGGCAAAGAGAGAGCAAATGACACTTGTTTTCAGATTTGTTGATATAAATGGTGTTTTACAAGAACGATTCTTTGACTTGATACATGTTAAGAACACCAAAGCAGAGGAACTATGTACTGTACTGTCCAAATATGGCTTTGACATCCAAAACCTTCTTGGCCAAGGGTATGACGGTGCAAGCAATATGAAGGGAGAGTTGAATGGACTGCAAGCACTTTTTCTTAGAGAATGTCCTTATGCATATTATGTCCATTGCTATGCACATCGCTTGCAACTTGCTCTTGTCGCTGCAGCAAAGGATGTGGTTCCTGTTACCTAGTTTTTTCAGCATCTTCTCTTTATTGTAAACACAGTTGACTCATCATCAAAGCATCATGATGAGCTCCATGATGCCCAAATGGTTGAACTTGAACACCTGCTAGCTGTTGATGAGCTCGAGACAGGTCAAGGTGCAAACCAAATCCGTTCATTGAGACGTCCAGGAGATACTAGGTGGGGTTCTCACCTAGGCTCTATTTCCAGCCTTATGGACATGTTTAAAGCAGTAAGTTCAGTTCTGCAGAACCTAGCCGCCGACTCAACAACAGGTGCAAACCGTGCTGATGGAGATACTTCTTTCAAGTACTTGACATCATTTGAGTTTGTGTTTGTGTTGTGTATGATGAGGGAAATGTTAGAAATAACTGAACAACTTGGCCAAGTTTTACAAAAGAAATCGCAAGATATAGTAAATGCTATTCGCCTAGTGCAAACCACAAAAGTACTTCTTGAGAAAATGAGATCTGATGAAGGATGGGAAACTTTTTTTTTTGCCAAGTTGTTGAGTTTTGCATGAATCATGACATTCTTATTCCAAATATGGAAGAAACATACATTTTGCGTGGTGGTCGTGCTCGTCGTCAACCTGAACATTTTACTAAGGAGCGCTACTATCGAGTGGAGATATTTCGTGCAACCATTGATATCCAGTTGGCCGAATTAAACTTAAAGTTCACTGAGAAGGTGATGGATCTTTTGTCCATTAGTGTTACACTTGTACCAAGAAATGGTTTTGCAGATTTCCAATCAAAAGAGATATGCAGAATGGTTGAGAAGTACTACCCATTGGATTTCAATCAACAAGAAATGATTGGGTTAGAGCGTCAGCTAAATCATTTCATTATTGATGCTTCTACCAATGAAGACATGAAAAGTATTTCTACCTTGGTAGACCTATGTCGAGGCTTTGTTAAGACAGGACGACATAGAATTCATAACTTGGTTGATAGATTGATCCGTTTGCTTGTTACTCTCCCAGTTTTAACAGCTACTGCAGAACGTATTTTCTCTGTCTTGAAGATCGTCAAGACAAGGCTGCGCAACAAGATGGAAGATCAATATACATTGCCAACAGCTTGCTTGTTCGAAGGTGAAATTGTAGAACACTACACCTATGATGATATAATCTCAGATTTCAAGGATCTGAAGAACAGGAGAGCAGACTTTTAGGATTTGATAGTCCTATGTCGTTTGACACATATTTTGGCTTGGCTTGTTTAATAGTTTGTGGTCACTTGTATTTTGTGAAATGTGACCCAACTATAAATATATATAACTAGTTAGTTTTAGTCCATAACTTGGTTAAGAGTAGTCTGACAGTCTCTGTAGTCACTTGATACGTGGCTAGTTAAATATATTATAGTATATATGGTTTTATTTCTGATGTCAACATATTTCACTTGTGTTCTTGTCAAGTTGGCCCCCCTTGATTTTGTGCCGTCTGCCGTCTGGAGTCTGGACTTTGGAGGCAGCTGGCAACAACCACGTCGGCTCCTCCGTTCCGCTTCCGCCCATAAAAGGATGCCCCGATCCCTCCCCATGCAGAGCCTTCCTCCCCACGCCACACCACACCGAGCCCTCCGCCTTCAAGCCCTAGCGAGAGGTCTCACCCCCACCACCAACCCATGGAGCGCCGGCGCCGCCTCCACCACCTCGCGCTGCTGCTCGGCCTCCTCGCCTGGGCGGCCACCACGGGAGCCGAGGCGCAGCCGGTGTGCGACCCCTCCATCATCGCCACCCAGATCGCGCTCTTCTGCATGCCGGACATGCCCACGGCGCCCTGCTGCGAGCCCATCATCGCCTCCGTCGACCTCGGCGGCGGCATCCCCTGCCTCTGCCGCGTCGCCGCCCAACCGCAGCTCGTCCTCGCCCGCCTCAACGCCACCCACCTCCTCGCGCTCTACGCCTCCTGCGGAGGACAGCACACCGGGGGCGCCCACCTCGCCGCCGCCTGCCAAGGTACGTCACGTTCGCCTCTCCCTCTCTGTCTGTTTGTGCGCGCGCGTGTGTATCTGTGTGTTCGCTCGGATCCAGAGTGTGTTTCTGATGTTTTTTTTTTGCTTACTGAAAAAGTATTTGCTTATTAAGCGAGGTCCGAACTCTGCGTTTCTTTTTCACCTCTTCCTTTTTGCGTTCTTGTCTGTTGCGTGAAAGTTTCGTGGCCTGAATTTTGAACAGAGAGAGCAACTGCCCTTGGGCTCTGGCTTTTGTTTCTTCGCGTGCTCTGTATGATCGACGCGAGAGTTGGACTAATCCATGCGGTGTCTATGTTTCTGCTGTGACGATGTTTCGCAGGCGAGGCCCCTCCCCCGCCGCCACGGAGCGAGAAGCCGTCCCCGTCGCCCCAGCAGCAGCCTGGCGACGCCGCCCGCGGCAAGGCCATCCCCACCAGACCGCTCGCCTCCTTCTCCCAGCTGGCGCCGGCCGCTGCGCCCATGACGCCCATGCCACCGCACTCCGGCTTCGACAAGGAGCCTTTGGTCGCCTCCGCCGCGATCCTCTTATTCGTCACCGTCGTCCTCATCATCCTCGATTGAGTGGCCGGCCGCCAACCATCGACGGTGCCTGGATTGAGCCCGTAGCAACTCGTTTTCACGATTTCCCTGTAGGACTAGTATCATCGATCATCAGTAGTAGTACCACTTGGTCATCGTAGTTCTGTTGCATCATCATCGGTAGTACTTGATCGGTGGAGTTGGAAGCCATACCTGCAGTACTATGGTTTCGGATGAATTAATCTTGGATGGTTCGATCTGGAACTTAATGCAGATGGTAATGGAATGTGAAGAACTTAGATGAATGTGGCTTGTTATTTTGATTTTATTGTTTCTGATCCCATGTTGCAGTGGCTGTGTTTACTTCCTCAAAAAAAAGTACTATGCAAAAAAAAAATCCCCATCACATCAAACTTGCAATACATACATGGAGTACTAAATGTAGATGAAATCAAAAACTAATTGTACAGCTTGGTTGTACTTTGCGAAACGAACGTTTTGAACCTAATTAGTCAACGGTTGGACACTATTTATCAAATAAAGCCAAAATGTGCTACAGTACTTTTTTACCCTTTTCAGGGAACTGAACACAGCCGGTGAAGTTTTTTTTGCTCTACTTGTGATTTTCTCCTTTGTTGCTGATGATCCGTTGATGCTTATTGGTTTGTAGTAGTTTTATTCTTCTGGTTGGTACTAGGTAGGAGCAGGGTTTTCATTTTCGGAAATTAAAATTTATTGGGGGTCACAGATAAAGAGGATAAACAGGATATATCGGAAATATCGGACCAAATTTAATTTGAATTCAAGTAAATTTAAATAAAATTTATATGAAAAAGATAGATTATTTCTTATCGACACCTACGGATAAACAAGATATATCGGAAATATCAGGAAATTTCGGCCGATAAAATTAACCCTGGGTAGCAGTAGTAGTTGAATTTTCATGTAGATTACTGTAATGTTGGTCATAGTCTAATTTTATCTTCAGCGTGTCCTATCTGGTCGTAGCTTAATATTCCCCTGCATATGCTTGTGAACTTTTTTGGATGATGGATTTCATGTGGACTGCTACTTGTTATGTATCTAGCCTGTCATCTCTTTCCTGTTTGTCTAGAATTTAGAAGTGTGAACCTAAATGAATTGTCGACGTAGTTTCAGTAGTTTGGAAATAAAGATTTGTATTGAAAACTGAAACAGGTAGTCCATGCCTAAACCAGAGGCGATTGGAGCTTGTTGGAAGGAGGTCATGGCCATGGTGTTGGAGTGCAGATGGAGGAACACGAGGCGGTGCGCAGGCCATCTTGGTGGCCACAGAACGAAGGAGCGCTGCTACTGCCATTGTCATGCCCACTGCCCACCACGGGCACCACTGATGGATCTTGTTCGTTCGTCTTAGACAAATCGAAGGCGGGCTAGGATTGTGTGTGAATGTGTGATTTTGGTTCTCCACTCCACCTGATCTCTTTACTCGTCCTCTGTACAGATTCCGCTGCGCCTCATGCTCCGTCCGGCACAGAAAGCATCCGGCGGGGACGGACGGTTCGGGCTCGGGACGGGATTTGGTGGACCACGGCCACAGAGGGCTTTCGGAACGATTATGGGCTTTCGGATTTTCCGAGGCCGCCGGCCCAGGACTAGAATGATGATGATCCATCCATCCATCGATTGATAGTAGCAAGGGCTGAACCTTTTTCTTGCTGGTCAAATTTTATTAAGTTTAACTAGATTTGTATAAAATACAACATTTGTATCTTCAAATAAGTTTATTATGAAAATAGGTTCAACGATCTATCTAATGATACTAATTATGTAACATAAATAAATAGAGACAGTGGAAGTACAATTTAAAATTATTATGTCTTCTTATTTGCATCGGACCCCAATGTATTCTATTTTATTTTAGGTATAAATATTGATATTGTTTCTATAATCTTGTGTTGACCATTTTTTTTAAAAAAAATGAATAAAGATATACTCTCTCCTAGAGTTGTCTTAAGTCAAACTTTTAAACTTTGACCAAATTTCTAGAACAACCCATCAAGATTTATTACATCAAATTAGAACCGTTAGATATACCGTAGAATATAGTTTCATAATGTGCACATTTTATGTCATAAATGTTGTTAAATATAGCGTTAGTCAAATTTAGGATAGTTTGACTTGCATGAATTTTAGGAATTGATTTATTTGGGGACGGAGGGAGAACCTAGAATTGTACCATTTCTATGAGAGACACGAGCAGTAGTAGTAGAAAGCACAAGAGAAACATAAAAGACAATCATTTCCACTGGTCCGCCTAGCGTGAATGAGTATCTATTGGACCCTAATGATGGGTGAAGTATAAAAGTAAATAGTGGTCCCATTTGATAGGGCTTTTGAAGGGGCTTCTACTCCGGCTTCATCAGGAGTCCTACCAAATGGGGTGAAATAAAATCGGGCCTCTTTGGGCTAGGCATATGCCCGGTTTCACCGCCTTACCAAATGGGGTATAAAATAAAATGCCTTCTACGGAGAAGCCGAAGGGAGACGGAGCCTTTTTTTCATGGGAGCCGGAGCACCGAAAACTTGGATTCTTCCGGCTTCTTCCCTCAGCCCCACACAACTACCCCTTGATTTTGAGGTATTCACAACAAAATTTTCAGGTTACTACTTCCTTGGATTCATTCATCTTGTCTAGATCATTGGAAACTATTTTCATTACAGTCATGAAGGTAACAGATGCTATCACAGACCATTTTTGTCGTCGCTCAATGAGAAGATACAGTTATCTCTCTGATAATCAATTATCATAAACAAAAACAAAAAAATCGCATGCACATATGTTGCTCGACTTTGACCTCCATTATCAGTTCCGTATCTTGTCTTGTCATCCTTATCCTTTCTTTCCAAGGGTAGTTTGAACTCTTGTCTCCAATGATCATCTTAAGCCACCTAAGCTTGTCATCACACATGCTTCTTATTACTTTGTCCTAGATGGTTGAAAGGTCCTAAATGGCTAGAGATGGGGTGAATAAGCTAATTAAAATTTCTACAAAACACTAGAGCAACCTTGGTTAGAAGATAAGATGGTGAATATGTGATTTTGCTCCAGCTCTAATCAAATAGGCAAGCCACCTACCACATACTAGTTGCTATGATCTCCAGGTTGATTTTTGACTCAATCTAGCAAGCTAGGTAACAACTACACCAACTAGTGAGCTAGCTAAGGAACTAATTACAACTAGTCTACCAAGCTACTCAACTAGCTACACAAGGCAAACAAGCAAGCTCTACACAAGATATATGAAAGTAATACAAGAGGAGTAGAGCGATATACCGAACCAGACAAGTGTCAATATGAATACCAAGAGACAATTGGGACACCAGATTTATCCTCGTGGTTCGGTTGCTTGTCGGCAACCTACTCCACGTTGTGGCGATACACTCACTTGGTGGCTCATGCGCTAATAGACATCACAAGCCTAGCCCACCACTTGGGCACCGTAAGAACCAACACAAATGAGGATCCACAAGCCATGAGCAAGCCACTAGAGTTGCCTTCCATGATATCTCGTAGGGATAGGCACAAAAACCCCTCACAATCACCACAATCGGAGCCGACAACAATCACCAAAGCCGCTCAACGATCCTCCGCTACACCAAGCCATCTAGGTGGCGGAAACCAAAAAGAGTAAAAAGAATACCTACAGCTCACACACTCGCAAGTGCCACTAGAGGCAATATCTCAAAGTAAATACACTTGGATGCTCTCCAATCTCACTAAATGATGAACAAATAAGGAGAGATGAGTGAGAGGAGAATGGCTAGTCTCACAAGGTTGTTCCAGCTGTAAAATGCCCAAGAGAGTGAGCCCAAGCCGGCCAACAAGCTAAAATAGGGAGCCAACACACAAACTAGTTGTTGCCCCTCTCCCTTCACCACAGGTCGACCATCGGACCACTTCGCGTGGGCATCGGACCGGTTTGACTCCCGGTCTGACCCATGTGAAAGGATCAAGATGCCCAAGAGGGGGGGTGAATTGGGCTTTTCTAAAAATTAATTGGAAGAATTAAATCCTACAAGCCGGAATTCACCCCTAGTGCCTACTTGTGTTCCTAGAGAGTCTACCGATAAAAAGTTTTGCACCCTAGTTTCCAATCCTAGTCTAGCATGGCAATTCTAGGAAAGTAAAACAAGCAATGAAAGTAAATACGAGAAAATAATTGCTTGAATGTAAAGGGGCAAGGAACACGGCGATGTTTTTCTGAGGTATCGGAGAGTCGCCACTCCCCACTAGTCCTCGTTGGAGCACCCGCGCAAGGGTGTCGCTCTCCCTTGATCCGCGCAAGGATCAAGTGCTCTCTACGGGTTGATTCTTCGACACTCCGTCGCGGCGAATCACCCAAAACCGCTCACAACTTGAGTTGGGTCATCCACAAGCTCCGCCGGATGATCACCAAACTCCCAATCACCACCAAGCCGTCTAGGTGATGGCGATCACCAAGAGTAACAAGCTAGAACTCTCACTTGACCACAACGAGCCCAAATGAGGAGATGGATGCACACTTGCTACTCTCTAATCACTAGTGAGGAAACTCAAACTTTGATTCTCAAATCTCTATCCTCACTAGAGCTCTTGCACTCCCTTGCACTCTAAAGGGTTTTCTCAGATGTTTGAATGAGCAAGAGACCTCTAAAAGAGGTGGAGGGGTTGTATTTATACACCCCTCAAAGAAAACGAACCGTTACTTTCTGACACGGGCTGACCGGACGCGCCGGTCGAACTGACCGGACGCGCCGGTCGCCCGTAACGGTCAAAACGCGATTTTGAACTGAACCACCGGACGCGCCGGTCAGGGGTGACCGGACGCGTCCGATCGTGCAAGGGTGCTTACTGTACTCGCACCGGACGCGAGACCGCGTCCGATGGCTGATGACCGGACGCGTCCGGTCCTCTCTGGACCTTACTGGACTGTGACCGGACGCGCCGATCACGTCCAGGTCGCGTCCGACGGGCGTTCTCCCCAGGTGACACGTGTCGGTCGCTGACCACCGCGTCCGGTCCTCGCGAGGACCGCGTCCGGTGGTCAGGGCCGAACCCTAGCCGCGGTAACATACTGACCGGACGCGTCCGGTGCTGCCGAAGACCGCGTCCGGTCACTGGAAAACAGCCCGAAACTTTCCGAAACGCGTCGCAACTTCAACCAAGTTGCTTCCAACTGAACTTTGAGCTATTCTAGGGTTGCCTAGCGCCAAGTTTAGCAAGTGTGCACCACACCTAAACATAGGACTCGCCTAGGTCAAGCTACCCATTCATGCCCCCCTTTATAGTACGGCCAAAAGAGAAAAACGAAGATCCTAACGACTATTCCGAATGTGTCTCAACACCTCGACATCCGGAACTAACCGTCCTTAATCTTGACGTCACTCTTTTGAAAACCGAAACGATTTCCATCAAGGGACACGAATACCATAGTGCTCAAACCAGTTATCACCTCCATGACCTAACTTACCAATGTTTCTGCAAAACACACGTTAGTCATGGTAATAAAGTGTTGTCATTAATTGCCGAAACCAAACCTTGGGGCCTAGATGCTTTCAATCTCCCCCTTTTTGGTGATTGATGACAACACTAAGTTTCAAAGGATTAGAGTGAAGATTTTCGAACATGCTTGGTTCACATAAGCAAAAGACAATAAGCAGAAAAGGTTAGGAATTGCTTATGTGCTCTAAGCCAAAAGAGTGTACTTCATAAGATAAGACAAAAAGCGTTAGTACACATAAATATATAGCTCATAAGTAATCGGAGTAAGGCACGGAAGCACAACCTTAGAGCTATAGCTAAAACAGTGACATATATTAATCACTGAGACGGATAACACATTAAGACTCAAAGTTTACGACTCGACGACAATGTCACACGAACAATGTCACACGAATGCAATGCTGAAAAGTAAACATGATATGCATGAATGTAGCACATAAAGAACGAAAACCCACTAACAAACTCCCCCTGAAACTACTCTCTCCCCCTTTGGCATCAAGCGCCAAAAAACTAATCTAATCTGACGGGGACAGACGGAGTCGTGTCGGGTGCCGAGATACGCGGAGTGATCACGAAGTGAAGCGAATCGCCCTCGGAGTCTGAGCTATCTGGCTGACCCTCTGAAGAAGCACGTGGCTGCGAAGCGATCTGGGTCTGAGCAGGAGCAGGTACTGACTGTGTAGCAACAAGTGGATCTGTCTGAGTAACCTGAGCCTGAAGTGCGCCAGTAGCTGGGGGATCTGTCGAGGCAACTGAAGAAGGGATGGTCTCTGTAGTCCCGGTCCCTGTCACTGGAGGAACGACTGCCTCGGGAGCTGACAACCCTGACGAAGTGTGAAACGTAGTAGTGTGCGAGGGTGTCGGCTGACCAGTCAACTCGCTGTAGGTGGCACTGAAATCACCAATAGGTGTGCCTGTCAGGAGATGCGGGCGCGGCTGGTCTGACGGTGTAAACCCCGTATGTATAGGAGTGAAGCTCGGGGACTAAAAGGACTGGGGAACCTGCTGCTGTGGAGATGTAAACTGGAAGCTCGGCTGTCCCTGACTCGACGGACCACTGGAATGCAAAGCCGGAGCCATGACAGATGCAGGCGGAGGAACCCCAACTGTGATAAGGTGGCGCAGGAGATCCATGTACTGCTGCTGACTCTGTCGCTGCATCTCAACCTGTTGCCTCTGGATCTCAAGCTGTTGTCTCTGAAACTCGTCCTGGCGAGCCTGAATCTGTGCAAGTGCTGCAGCTGTATCCTGTGCCTGTCGCTGTATCTGCTGCTGCTGCTGCTCCTAAGCCTGGGTCAACCTCTCAAGAATAGCCACCATGGCTGGGTCTGAGCGGGAGGCTGAGCCAGATCCACCGGCCTCGTGGTCGTGAGACCGAGGAGACCGGTACCTGGGGATGGGCTGGTAGTCCTCATCAGTGCTGTCTGAAGTGACATCCTCAGGTATGTCAGCAGTCTGAGCCTCAAGGTCCGCGAGCTCTGCCTCGGCAAGCTCGTCAACTCTGGCGTCCTGCTCAGCTGCTGTCTCAGGAACATCTGGGCGCTCACGCTGTCCTGGCGCTGGGGCCTGATCTCTAGTAACAGAGGCCCAAAGCTGTCTGATATCATAATCAGGGAAAACTGTAGTAGTGTTAGCTATCTCCGCCCTGATCTCTGGTGGCATCTGGATAGCAGATCTGATGATAAAACAAATCCAGTGGGTATAGGGAAGCTGACGGTTACCCTTGAAGCCCTCAGCAATGGTGTCCTCCATCTCACTGAGGATAAGATCCCAGATGTCAAACTGTCGCTGTGAAAGGAGGTGATGAACAACCCAAAGCTGCATCCTCGTCAGTCCCTCTCTGTAGCCGAGTCTAGGAAGTAAAGTGCGTCTGAGTATAGCATCCAAGACTCTGGCAAGAGGCGTCAGGCTAGCAGGCGTACGACGTGACCCTTCGCCAAAAGGCTCACGAAAGCAGGGTCGAACCAGGTCGGTGGGTGGCACTGAACCGCCGTGAGGGCGTCTGGGAGGTGGAGTCTGTCCATAGCATAACTGATGGATCCTAGTGTCAGAAGCTGGCAGTCTGAGGATCTCTCGGGCTCTGGAGCTGTAGAGTCTGTGATCGCGGCCTCTGAATGCAAAGTGAATAAACTCATGGGCAGGATCAATCCACAGTGAAGCATAGAACTCTCTGACCCATGTGCCGCAGTAAGCACCTGTCCGTCCAAGAAGATCTGATAAGCCGGGCATATAGGACAGGTGCGGACGGAGCTGCTCTCCCATGACATCAACCAATGCCTCAAGTTGACATACCCTCTGAGGTCTGAATGCAATACCACTGTCAACTAGGGCCCTGTAGAAGTCCTCCTGAAGTGGGGTGTAGAAACCCTCTGAAGCTCTGTGATCTCTGACTGGTGGGAACCAATGGCTGACCTCCACAAACCTCAAACTCTGCACCTGACGTGCTGAAGCACCCCTCAAGTCTAAGTGCTCGACCGGGGGTGACCCTCTAACTCTGGGAGGAGGTCGTGCACCACGACGCTGGCCCTCTGGCCTAGGTGTCACCTGAGTACGAGCACGTGTGGAGCGGCGACGTGGTGGAGACTGAGCTGCCTGCTCCTCTGTATCCTCAGTGGCCTGTGGAGCCTCAGTAGCCTGGGTAGACTCAGTAGCCTGTGTAGCCTCTGTCTGCTCTGTGGGTGGATCTACTGACATCTGCTCGGAAGGTCCAGTAGCCTCGGTACCCTCAGTGGCCTCAGTGCCGAGCTGTCGACCTTCAAGGTGAAAGCGACGCTCGCCTATGTGAATGCCACTGCGTCTGCCACCTCTCTCTGCCTGCTCTGCAGCGTCTGCCATGGCCTGAGCAACCTCTGCATCTGAAAGTGTCTTCCTCTTCTTCCTGGCTGCAATCTTGATGCGCTTACCACGCGCAATCTCATCACGGCGGGGAGGACTATTGTCCCCGTCACCAGGAGCACCACCGGCGTTCTTGCAACGCACCATGCTGATCGACTGTCTGAAAACCTCTGTGAGATGATGAACTGACACTCGAGAGGCTTGGCCTCAATCCGTATCCGCAGGCTTGGCCTCGGATTTAGCGAACAGATCTGACCCTGACACACCGACAGACTCGCTCGGATCGACGAGACGACGGTGAGAGGAAACGGTGACCTAGGTCGCGAGAACCCCCGAGATCGACGATCGAGCTCTGAAGAGTTAGGGTTTCGATCAAACCCTAGATTAGGGTTTGGGTGAAAACCCTAGAAGGCTCGGGCACGGGGATTGAAGAGCTAGGGCACGAGGTGGGGTGCAGGGAGGAGAGTTGCGGCGCTGGAGAAACCACGGTGGTGAGCAGTTCGCCGGCGGCGAGGTGAGCACGCGTGCGCGGCGGATTTTGGCGGCGGCGCACGGCAGTGGGCAGCGGGCGCGCGGCAGCGAGCAGGGCTGCGCGAGCAGGGGGCGAGCGGGGCGCGGCGCGGCAGGGGGTCGAGTGGGCGAGGGTGGCGCGTCTCTGCTGCAGTGGGGGCTCGCCGGCGGTGAGAGAATCGGCGAATCGGCGAGAAAGAATCGAGCGGCGGCGGCGGATTCGACTGGAGAGGAAAAACCGATTGAGAACGAAAGGTTATATGAGGGGCTCAGATCCGCTCGACGCGCGATCACCGGACGCGGTGGTCATTATGACCGGACGCGGTGGTGCAGCGTCCGGTCACACTCCAGTAAGCGCCTGGAGTGACCGGACGCGTCCGGTGTGGACTGACCGGACGCGGTCAGAGTCCGGTCGGTGAGAGCTCGGGAATTTATCGCGGAGCACCGGACGCGGTGGTGGTAGCCGGGACCGGACGCGGTGGTCGTCAGAGGCGCGTCCGGTGCAGCGTCCGGTGCCTAGGTCTGGAATTGGTCTTCTGGATGACCGGACGCGCTGGTGGACGCCGGGACCGGACGCGGTGGTGAAGCATCACTGCGTCCGGTGCAGCGTCCGGTCCAGCGTCCGGTCGCTGTTCTTCGCCATTCTTCGTTCCGAACTTCGACGCGACTTCTCTCAATCAAGTTCCAATTCAAAGAGACACAAATAAACACCAATTGGAACCTGATATGAGTGACCTCACTCAAACCCTCAAATTTTTAAAATATTTTGCCTTAGGCTAGTATAATTTTTACGAAAATAGGCAATAAACACCCGAGGAGCAACGTATGGCCATGCAATAGAGTTTTTGGACCTTTAGGAGCGTCAAAAAGCTCTCTCTATCCAGGGACGAACACAGAGGTTGCTCAAAGCTAAACCAAAAAGAAACGACAAACAAACAACCATGCATATGCAATGCAATACAAGAAAGTAAAGCTAAATTGCTTGTCAAGTTTGATCCACGGTTAGGCTTCTTCACTCCTCCGAAGGAGGGTTATCGTAACCGTGTTAGCCAAGCCCTAAATGCATTGCGATAAAATAAACGTGACATATGATACAATGCAATGCAAGGGACAACACCCGCTCATCTTTTAAAGTTACTTGAATCAAGCACATTAAGTTCACTTCTTAGCCTACAAAAGGTAGCCTCATCCAAAGGTTTAGTGAAGATATCCGCTAATTGATTTTCACTTCGTACACCTTCTAGTGATATGTCATTTTTAGCAACGTGATCTCTTAGAAAGTGATGGCGGATATCAATGTGCTTGGTGCGAGAGTGTTGTACCGGATTGTTAGCAATTTTAACGGCACTTTCATTGTCACATAAAAGTGGCACCTTTTCAAGAACAACTCCATAGTCTAGGAGGGTTTGTTTCATATATAAGATTTGTGCACAACAAGCCCCCGCGGCAATGTATTCCGCCTCGGCGGTGGACAAAGCCACACTATTTTGCTTTTTAGATGACCAAGATACTAAGGATCTCCCAAGCAAATGGCACCCTCCGGACGTGCTTTTTCTATCAATTTTGCAACCGGCATAATCCGAATCGGAATAGCCAACTAGTTGGAATCTAGCTCCTTTGGGATACCAAAGACCAATGCTTGGGGTGTGCTTAAGATATCTTAGGATTCTTTTTACGGCACTTAAGTGAGGTTCTTTAGGGCACGCTTGAAAGCGAGCACACATGCACACACTAAACATGATATCGGGCCTAGATGCGGTAAGGTACAACAAGCTACCAATCATAGAACGGTAGAGAGTTTGATCAACCGGTTTACCTCCCTCATCTAGGTCGAGATGTCCATTTGATGGCATTGGGGTCTTGATTGGCTTGCATTCTTCCATCTTGAATCTTTTGAGAAGATCCTTGGTATACTTTTCTTGAGAGATGAAAATCCCTTCTCTCATTTGCTTGACTTGAAAACCAAGGAAGAATGTGAGCTCACCAATCATTGACATCTCGAACTCCTTCGACATCAATTCACCAAATTCCTTGCAATAATCTTCATTTGTTGACCCGAAGATGATATCATCAACATACACTTGACAAATGAAGATCTCCCCATTAAGCTTCTTGGTGAATAGTGTGGTGTCGACCTTCCCGATGGTGAAGCCCTTCTCAATGAGGAAGTCCCGGAGGCGCTCATACCACGCTCTAGGGGCTTGCTTGAGCCCATATAGCGCCTTGGACAACCTATAAACATGATTAGGATATCTAGGGTCTTCAAACCTGGAAGGTTGATTGACATAGACTAGTTCATTTATAAAGCCATTTAAGAATGCACTTTTCACATCCATTTGATATAGTTTCATATCATGATGCGATGCATATGCAAGGAGGATACGAATGGCTTCAAGTCTTGCAACGGGTGCAAAGGTCTCTCCAAAATCAAGGCCTTCAACTTGAGAGAACCCCTTTGCAACTAGTCTTGCCTTGTTCCTCACTACTATGCCTTGGTCATCTTGCTTGTTTCGGAACACCCACTTGGTTCCAATGACTCTTGCGCCTTTAGGATGCTCTTCAAGTGTCCATACTTGGTTGCGGGTGAAGTTGTTCAATTCTTCATGCATGGCATTCACCCAATCCGGATCTTGAAGAGCTTCTTCTACATTCTTAGGTTCAACACAAGAGACAAAAGAGTGATGTTCAACAAAAGAAGCTAGCTTTTGAGATCGAGTCATTACTCCCTTAGTAGGACTCCCTATGATGAGTTCTTGTGGATGAGCTTGAAGTAGAGGTGAGTTTCTTCTATCAACCACTTGAGGAGGTGGATGGGGAGCATCAACATCTTGTGCTTGTGCCTCAGCCTGTTCATGAGAGACATAAGTATCTTCATTTTCAACTCTCTCACTCTTGTCATCATCTTGAGGCACCCGTGATGAAGATGGTGGATCAATGATTTGCACATCGTCTTCATCATCTTTTGGCTTGATGTCTCCCACGGGCATGTTCTTCATGGCCTCCCTCAAGGGTTCATCACCTACATCATCACAATTCTCAATTGCTCCTTGGGAGCCGTTAGATTCATCAAATTCCACATCATATGTTTCTTCAACCAAACCGGTGGCATGGTTAAATACTCTATATGCTTTGGACTTTGATGAGTAACCAACAAGAAAACCAATATCACAACGTCTTTGAAACTTCCCTAGGTGTTGACGCTTCTTGTAGATGTAGCATTTGCAACCAAACACCCGGAAGAATGAGACGTCCGGCTTCTTCCCATTAAGCAACTCATAGGGGGTCTTGCCAAGAAACTTTTGGAGGAAGAGGCGATTTGAAGCATAGCATGCGGTGTTGATTGCCTCGGCCCAAAACTTTTCCGGAGTGTTGTACTCATCTAACATTGTTCTTGCAAGGGTGATCAAAGTCCGGTTCTTTCTCTCAACTACACCATTTTGTTGAGGAGTGTAGGTTGAAGAAACCTCATGCTTGATTCCAATTTCATCACAATAAGCTTCAATGTTGGTGTTGTCAAACTCTTTGCCATTGTCACTTCTAATCTTCTTTATCTTGACTTCGAATTTATTTTGAGCTCTCTTTGCAAACTTCTTGAAGCAACTTGCCACTTCGGATTTGTCATGAAGAAAGAAAGTCCATGTATATCTTGAGTAGTCATCCACTATCACAAGACAATAGAGATTACCACCCAAGCTCTTGTATGTTGTAGGCCCAAACAATCCATGTGTAGAAGTTCTAGCACTCTTGAGGTTGACATGAAAGCCTTGGTTGGATGAGTGTTTGCAACTTGTTTGCCCGCTTGACATGCACTACAAGGTTTGTCCTTTTCAAACTTTACATCCTTCAATCCTCTCACTAGTTCTTTCTTCAATAGTTTGTTGAGAGTGTTCATTCCAACATGAGCAAGCCTCCTATGCCAAAGCCAACCAAGGGAGGTCTTGGTGAACAAACATGTCATCAAATTTGCATCTTCGGAGGTGAAGTCAACAAGATAAAGATTGTTGTATCTAAAGCCTTTGAATATCACTTGCTTGTCATCTATCTTTGAAACTTCAACTTCATTTGGTGTGAACAAGCATTGGAAGCCAAGGTCACAAAGTTGCCCAACGGATAACAAGTTGAAACTCAATGAAGCAACATAGAGCACATTTGAGAGTGAGTGATCATTTGATATTGCAATCTTGCCTATACCCTTGACTTTGCTCTTTGAATTATCCCCAAATGTGATCTTCTCTTGGCATATCCCATTCTCTTCAATGGAGGTGAACATACGAGGATCACCGGTCATATGTTGAGTGCAACCACTATCAATAACCCAATGAGATCCACCGGTCTTGTAGTTCACCTACACACAAGAGATCAAGCTTTTTGTTTAGGGACCCAAACTTGAGAGGGGCCCTTGACTTTCTCAACTAGTGACTTAGCAACCCATATCTTCTTTGGCCTATTCTTGTTTGGGGGACCCAAAAACATGACTTTCATCTTTCCATTTGAATCTTTTCTTAGCATGTAATGAGCATTGAAGGCAAAGGGTCTAGCATGCTTGGGCAAGGGTTGTGGTGGTGGAGTTTTGCATTCATGAGCAAAGTGACCTTCTTGACCACACTCAACACATCTCTTTGGCTTGGGCTTTGACTTGCTTTGTTGTTGAGCTTTTGCTTTCTTCTCTTGATTTGCCAAGTACCCAATACCACTTCTATCCATCTTCATTACGGTGTTCATGAGGAGCTCACTTTGCAAATATTGGCCTCTTGTGAACTTGCTTAGGCCGGTCTTGAGATGCTCTTTTTCTTGCTTGAGCTTCTTGTTTTCTTCAATAAGTGACTCATTTGTTGGTTGCTTCTCAAGAGCCATCAAACCTTTTAGCTTCTTGTTCTCATTTGCAAGCTTCTCATTCTCACACTTGATCTTGGCATAATCATCATGGTTGCATGACTCAACCACACTCTTGCCTTTGCTACTAGAACCTTGCTCAATGCTTTCAATGATCAAGTCATCACATGATGTAGCTATATCACACTTGACAACATTGTTAGTAGCATCATGTGTCTCAAGAGCAAGCTCATTAGCAACCACAAGACTATCATAGTCAATTTTTAATGTGGTGTATTTGTCTTTTAGAGAGCTATGTCTAGTGATGAGCTCATCATGCTTCTTCTCAAGTTTATCATGTTGTTCTTTAAGCTCTTTATTAGAGATTTTGAGCTCCTTGAGAGTGGAAGACATAACTTCATTTTGATCTCTAAGCTCACCACTAGTCTTTTGAGCATTTTCAAGCTTAGATGAGAGTGATTCATTTTCATTTTGAAGATCATCATTTTCACTTCTTGTCCTTCTTATGATTTTAGTGTATTTGTTTAGCAATTTTACAAGTTCATCATAAGAAGGTGCATCATATTCATCATCACTATCACTATCATCATCATCATCACTATCATGGTTTTGTACCTTTCGTTCACCCTTGGCCATAAGGCATAGGTGAGTAGTGGACGATGATGGTGAAGGAGGCGGTGAAGGTGGTGGTGAAGATGTCGGTGAAGATGATGGCCCCATCACAAATGCGGCAACCTTCTCTTTCTCATCATCGCTCTCATCTTCGGAGGAGTCACAAGATGATTCAATGTCGGTGAGCCAATCACCAACAATATAAGCCTTTCCTCCCTTCTTCTTCTTATAGAATTCCTTCTTCTTGCCATCCTTCTTCTTGTATGGCTTGTTCTTCTTCTTCTCATCTTCTTCATCACTTGAATCATTTTTCTTGCCCTTGTTCTTGTTCTTGAACTTGTCTTTTGGTGGTCTAGGGCATTGATGAGCTAGGTGGCCAAGTTCACCACAATTGTAGCAATCCATCTCCGAGATGGGCTTTCTCTTGCTACTTGTGAAGAATTTCTTTTTCTTGCCATCGAACTTGATGCCACTCTTGTTTAGCTTCTTTAGCATCTTGGTGGTCTTTCTCACCATGAGTGCAAGTGATTCATCATCAATATCACTTTCACTTGAGCTTTCTTGCACGATCATTGCTTGGCCCTTCTTCTTCTTCTTGTCATGGCTAGCTTTGAAGGCCAAGTCTTTCTTCTTGGAAGATGATGAGCCCTCTTCTGGAGTGATGTGCATGTACATCTCATGAGCATTGATCTTCCCCAATACTTGTGTTGGAGTTGCGGTGGAGAGATCACTTTGATGAAGCACGGTGACAATGTGACCATACTTCTCAACGGGAAGAACACTCAAGATCCTCCTTGCAACATCCGATTGGCTCATTTGAGTGAGCCCAAGAGCATTGAGGTCCTCTACAAGAACATTCAAGCGAGTGTACATGTCATTAGCACTTTCTTTGGGAAGCATCTCAAAAGAATTAATCTTCTTTAAAGCAATATGATAGCGTTCCTCACGCTCACTCTTAGTTCCCTCATGGAGAGCACAAAGATTCTCCCACAAATCATGAGCGTTCTTTGCATTACGCACACGATTGAAGATATCCTTGCCTAAGCCCCGGTAGAGTGCATTTTTGGCCTTTGCATTCCACCGGTCGTACTTCTCCTTGTCACCAATAGGGTTTGCGGGATCCTTGATAGCGGGAAGCCCTTGGGTTGCGGCTCTAAGGCACCCGACATCTATGGCTTCGAGATACGCCTCCATGCGGATTTTCCAATATGGAAAATCATCCCCCTCAAAGGTGGGAGGTGGTCCTTCCCCGTTAGACATCTTGCTCTAGGCGGTAAAGCCTAAATTAGGAGCAACACGGCTCCGATACCAATTGAAAGGATCAAGATGCCCAAGAGGGGGGTGAATTGGGCTTTTCTAAAAATTAATTGCAAGAATTAAATCCTACAAGCCGGAATTCACCCCTAGTGCCTACTTGTGTTCCTAGAGAGTCTACCGATAAAAAGTTTTGCACCCTAGTTTCCAATCCTAGTCTAGCATGGCAATTCTAGGAAAGTAAAACAAGCAATGAAAGTAAATACGAGAAAGTAATTGCTTGAATGTAAAGGGGCAAGGAACACGGCGATGTTTTTCCGAGGTATCGGAGAGTCGCCACTCCCCACTAGTCATCGTTGGAGCACCCGCGCAAGGGTGTCGCTCCCCCTTGATCCGCGCAAGGATCAAGTGCTCTCTACGGGTTGATTCTTCGACACTCCGTCGCGGCGAATCACCCAAAACCGCTCACAACTTGAGTTGGGTCATCCACAAGCTCCGCCGGATGATCACCAAACTCCCAATCACCACCAAGCCGTCTAGGTGATGGCGATCACCAAGAGTAACAAGCTAGAACTCTCACTTGACCACAACGAGCCCAAATGAGGAGATGGATGCACACTTGCTACTCTCTAATCACTAGTGAGGAAACTCAAACTTTGATTCTCAAATCTCTATCCTCACTAGAGCTCTTGCACTCCCTTGCACTCTAAAGGGTTTTCTCAGATGTTTGAATGAGCAAGAGACCTCTAAAAGAGGTGGAGGGGTTGTATTTATACACCCCTCAAAGAAAACGAACCGTTACTTTCTGACACGGGCTGACCGGACGCGCCGGTCGAACTGACCGGACGCGCCGGTCGCCCGTAACGGTCAAAACGCGATTTTGAACTGAACCACCGGACGCGCCGGTCAGGGGTGACCGGACGCGTCCGATCATGCAAGGGTGCTTACTGTACTCGCACCGGACGCGAGACCGTGTCCGATGGCTGATGACCGGACGCGTCCGGTCCTCTCTGGACCTTACTGGACTGTGACCGGACGCGCCGATCATGTCCAGGTCGCGTCCGACGGGCGTTCTCCCCAGGTGACACGTGTCGGTCGCTGACCACCGCGTCCGGTCCTCGCGAGGACCGCGTCCGGTGGTCAGGGCCGAACCCTAGCCGCGGTAACATACTGACCGGACGCGTCCGGTGCTGCCGAAGACCGCGTCCGGTCACTAGAAAACAGCCCGAAACTTTCCGAAACGCGTCGCAACTTCAACCAAGTTGCTTCCAACTGAACTTTGAGCTATTCTAGGGTTGCCTAGCTCCAAGTTTAGCAAGTGTGCACCACACCTAAACATAGGACTCGCCTAGGTCAAGCTACCCATTCATGCCCCCCTTTATAGTACGGCCAAAAGAGAAAAACGAAGATCCTAACGACTATTCCGAATGTGTCTCAACACCTCGACATCCGGAACTAACCGTCCTTAATCTTGACGTCACTCTTTTGAAAACCGAAACGATTTCCATCAAGGGACACGAATACCATAGTGCTCAAAGCAGTTATCACCTCCATGACCTAACTTACCAATGTTTCTGCAAAACACACGTTAGTCATGGTAATAAAGTGTTGTCATTAATTGCCGAAACCAAACCTTGGGGCCTAGATGCTTTCACCATGGATGGCTGCCACACGTCCTCTGGTTTGAAGTCGTCCGTCCAATTCCAACGGCTCTCAATGCCCTAAGGTTTGCATCGTCAGACTTTGTGTCGGATTGCGCCAGTGTCGATCGAGTCGGACCAATTTGCCATAGCGGTCCGAGTCACTCCAAAGAGCGCAAAATGGGTTGGACTCCAGCCTTACCGGTGCCATCGGACTGCTTCGGGTCCAACTCTCATAGATCTCCGTGCCACGCGTCGCCATGTCGTTCACTGCCTTCGCTGGATGCCGGTCGGACCAATGAACATTGATCTAAACAAGTCCAATGCTCCTCCTCAAACTGGTCCAACCGAGTGCCTACCTCTACCGCTGCTGGGTCGGACTGGTTTGACCCAGTCTGCTTCTCTGCCTTCTCTACTGCGCACTAGGGTATGGACTCGGACTGGTCCGACGCTCAAGTGTCAACTGGTCTGACCCACTGTCTTGTCCCCTTTTCAAGCTTCAATCGTTGTTTCCATGTGCCAACACCAACATATGTCCATCACTTAAGCACTTGGGTTAGCATATTTCAACTCATTTTCAAGGATCATGTTAGCACTCACTAGGTTCTAATACATATGCAATGAATTACTTCACCTAGTGGCACTTGATAACCGTATTTACAACAAGAATTCCCCCTCTTAATAGTACGGTTATCTATCCTAAACCTGGTCATGCACTCTATTGTGATGTCTTGATTGGTGAAACAAAATGGCCTTAGATTTTATAACTTTGCCTTGAGCCCCATTTTGTTTTTCTCTTTCTTTCTTTTCCAAGTTGGAGCACTTCAACACAATCTTTTGGCCATCTCCATCGCTTGAGGGCCATCTAGATCCACCATGGATGTGAACCAACCTATCTTATACATCACTTAGAGCGGGTTAGTTCACTTAGGCTTCATCAATTATCCAAAACTAAACTAGGGCTTTCAATGGTGCACAGAATAATAAAATTCAGCAATTTGCACTGCTGGAAAGTGAAACACAATGTATGTAGTCGATGCACAATAGCTAAAATAAAACCAATTGTGTTTCAACCAAGTAAACTTGCACTAAAACCACACAACTGATCAATTAATAACATCATACACCACCAGACTAAATATGACATAGACACCATGCACTTTCTAAAATGGTAGTGTGTAGTACAATAGTATGTCATCTAATATGCATTTGTACAAAATAGGTCATCTACACTACCAGATTCTGCGTAGCTCCCTAGTGTTGCAAACACTCAGGAACACGAACAAAACACTCAGGATAGACTCTCCTGAGAGTAGGCACTCAGCGAAACCTTTAGTTTCCCGAGTGCCTTGACCAAAACACTTGGTGAATGAAAAGGTTCCCATGTGTTTCCTTGGACACTCAGGAGCCATAGAACACATGGGAATAAAACATGATAACGGATTCGTCCCACGATAATGGAGTCATTCCCCGAGTGTCGAACACTTGCCATCCTTTTCATCTATTCCCGAGTGCTTAGAGATGATAGACACTCGGGATAGATAAGTTTTAGACTGCTACAATTTTTCATCTATTCTCGAGTGCTTAGAGATGATAGACACTCAAGATTGATAAGTTTTAGGCTGCTACCATATTGTTCAACGTGGACAATTTTTTTCTATTATTAATTCCACTCAGTAACTGTCCCACTGGCTTCACCATAGTTTCAATCCATATGCACTCACATGCACTTCATAAATTAGAATATGGAAACATATAACATATCAAGTTACATTCCCAATTTCCACATGCCATTGTCAAAGCACACTCAATGGTCACATGTCCTACAATTTGAGAAGTCACAAAATAGCCATTCACTCCCTAATGAGCAGTTCTACATGTTTAGATTCCCCAAAAGGGCTAACATGATTAGATCAACAAAAGTTACAATTAAGTTCTAAAGATTCACAATAGGATATGACTACTTCACCTCAAGTTTGACAACAACACTAAGTTTAGCATAGAAATGTAAGATCACAATAGATTGGCCTAATGGATCAACATAAATTCATCTATATGAGATCCATTGTCAGCATGTTCCCCTTCTCTAGCCTCTCTAGTGGTACCTAGTTTCTGCAGCACCTATGTTTGAGCCTCTAGTTTCTCTAGTACCCTTCATTTTTAAAAGCAAGTGAGATTTCTAAAGTTTAAAGTGGCCAGTTTGTGATGGAAGTACCAGCAGAGGTACTGCAACATTCTGATTTGTTTAGATAATCTACACAAAAAATATAAATGAAGATATAAGATACATTAGCATATGAATTGTGAAAACTAACAAATATTGAGTTGAACCTGCATTGTACTCAATGTTCACTAATTTAAATATGATTGCAAGATGCACCCCTCCTGTGGGGACCTTCCTCCCACTAGAGGAAGGGACGGGGGGATTCTTAAGCAATCATAGTTGCTGAAATCCCCCAACCTCACGGAGAGGTTGAGGCAAGAGCACTCGCAAGCCATTCTGGGCCGACCCAAATGGTGATGGGGAAGCAGGAGGCGACCATTGTTGGTATTTCTTAACGCATATAGAAATAATCCGCAAGTGCACGGAATTACCGTTGCAGCATTTCACCCGGAAGTATTCAAGGTATCGTATTTTCCATTAGGAACGGAGATACTCTTCTAGCTAGTTCGTCCAAGGACAACACAAGGGTGGAGTTGGTGAAGGTTGAGATGGATTTCTATGGTTATAGGGTCTATGGATAGATAAACTCTACTTCTACTTGATTACTTCAGGAGCTGGCTTACACCTGGTCTACCAAACGATACCGGTCTCTGCTCTACATCAAACCCGGACATGGGGGAGTACGAAGGACGAATAGGGCTATCACCACCTACCGCCTACCCCTCAACCGTAGGGAATGAAGCAAACAAAGGTAGCCTCTAGCCTAGACACTACGTCTACACTATCGACTACTACTCTAGTGCATATACAAGGGTTATCCGTCTCTATTAGGGCCCTTCTACTAGAGTATTCACCACAAGGGCGAACGATGATCCTGCAAACAAGTATGAGTAAAGATTAACTAATCAAAGACTTTATAACCAAAGAACCATGAACACTCACTTAGCGAGTGAACCCATTGAAGTAAACATGCTCGTCGAGGTACAAGTTAGGGAGACATCGACAAGCCCGGTGCTTCCCCAAGCTCTCCCTCACATCTCTCCCTTACAACTCTAGCTAGCTACTAGGGCCTAAGCCCTTGGAATGAAACTCAAGTGAGGTGCTCTTGATCCTTGGTGTGGTCTCTTGAATGAGAGGGAGAGAGGGGTTATTTATAGGTTGAGAGGAGTAGAGTCCACTCAATGTGCCATGTCAGCAATCCGTGTGCCTTTTCACCATAGCCCTTGGATCAAACTGTCATAGGATTGGATGGTGGAGATGGAGTGGAGTTGTGCTTCCTTGCATGCCTTCCTATCTTGAGCAAAATGCCATCCTCCGTGCCAGGTCTTCAGTGAACCCCATGCAACCGATGTTTGGAGAGGCGATAAGAGCCAACTGACCAAAGTTCGGGCCGAACGGAGCCAGAAAGGGGTCGGCCGCCCCCTGGAGACGCCGTCCTAGCCCCAGTTTTATCTGGTGGGCCTTTGGGATGTGTGGTCCATGCCTATAAAGTTTTATGCCATTTGGAGATTGTTTGGTTGGTGTTTGGGCCCTTTTTCTCCATATGCTTGGCCCTGATTTGGCCTGATAGTGGGCCTTCCCCCCTTGGGCTCTTTTGCTTTGCGCAATATGGTGTCACGCTTTGTTTCTTTGCGCATTTTGAATGTGTTTTCCATATATTCCATAAATACCCTCCTATAAATGGTCAAACACCAAAACTTGTGGAGATTGTTAGTTCTGAAGCCCTATTTCTATGTTTAGTGCATGTATGCTAGGTTTTCATGCAATGGTGGTGGTTAAATATGTGAGTTAAGCACCGCCAACAACCACCCACCTCTAGCCTTCTACATGTGGTGGAACAAAGGCCAACCACGGTCAAAGGCACACAAAGGGTAGGCCGACCCTAGTTTAGCCGTCGATGGGATGGAGTTTTAGTGAGGCACACACACATAGGTTATGAGGAGAGGTCCTCACAACCATACTTCCAGCCAAATCCAAAAAGTTGAGGGGCTACTATTGGGGGTATCACCGAAGACTATGTACCCCTTCGTGTACAAGAGAGACCCAAGTATTGAGTCTAGAGGCATATTTTTGTGGGGGATATTTGTAAAGTCTAGGGACTAGTTTGTAATTCTAAGGCCCATTAGGGAAATAAACATAAACAACAATCTTCCTTCTCCTATATATAAATAGATCCCTAGGGCTTTGAGGGAGGGGACTCTTGGCCACTTGCTCTTTGCTCTCTCTCTCTCATGAAATCTCTAGTAGTTTTGAAAAATACTCCTTATAGTACATTCTAGCATTCAAAATTTGTCCTCAAATATAATGTATTCTAGAGGATAAAAACTAGTTTTACATTAAATACTTTTCATTTATCAACCAATCACCATTAATCACGTTGATGATAGCGTCTGGTTAGAAAATAAAATGAGGGTACATGCATCTTTTATGTTCTCTCTTAATTGTCTTAAAATTCCTAGAATGTACTATAATACAGGGTAGAGGGAGTATGTTCTATTTATAGCGTCATTGAACTACTTTGAGTGGCATGTATCTAACAAGCTTTTGCCACTAATAGTAACATTACCTCAGTTTGGGTTCCAGTAAATCAACCAAATAGATTATGGACTGTCATAATATGATAGAAGCAAAATTGTTCAAGTTCATTAGCTTGTCTCTTAGCACAAAGATCTCTGACTTCTTTGTCTCACTATCATCCTTCAAAGAAACAATAATCTCTTTCTAACATTACAGTGCGACAAGGATGCGAAGCATAAATAATGAACTGCACCGTTTTATCACAAGGATAGTGTCGTACCTTTTATCTATCCCTTTCCAGCGGTTCTTGATGAAACTCATCACCTGCTCAGACCTACTAGCCTTTGGGGCCACGGAGGCAGGTACCCAGAGACCTGATTTTGCTTTGGAGTACAAGCTGTACGACCTGAATGGCTTCGAGTTAACCTGTATTATTATAGAAATATATTAAAGCAATAATATCTGATTCTGTTTCAAATTCCTTACTGCAAAAAATTCTAACAACTTTGTGGTATCTATGGAAAGCAAGAAGAAATGACAAGAGATTTGCTAGGAAAAATTGGACTCATTGGCAGGCCGTGGCTGCACATATCACGGTGCCAAATTCAATTGCATCTACAGGTGATGATCACGCACAGAACACACACCTACAGACACTAACTGATGAAGGAGCCTACGGTGCCAGAGGCACAACAGAGACTCTGCACCCACAGCAACACAAACAGAACATCTATTGCAAGGTACGCCTACTCATCCATTTTTTATTTTTAATTTTTTAGGCAATCGGCGTTATCTCTGAACAACTTCCCGTACGGTGCCCTTGGTACATGTAACATAAGCTTTGTTCGTTACTATTCGCTAGAAGAGTATGGATCTAATCAATAGCCCTAATCGCACTCGAAAATTAACTAAACCGCAGAAAATGGCGCCACTGCAGCGGAAAGGAAAGGTCCCGAACTCCCGATGAGGAAAGGGGTACTCAATCAGCCCCCAATCTAGGGTTTATCTAAGTTACCACCAATTACGACAGAACACCGGAAAGGCAATGGGCGGATCACACGGATGCGGAATCCGTGTAGAGGAAAGGAAAGGAAAGGAAAGGCAAGATTACCTTGGATAGTGGCGATGCCGACGCCATCACTCTCGCCCCCGACGGCAGAGCCCGAGCCGCCGACGCCATCACCCTCGCACGCGATCGGCTCGGGGGAGGAGTTCGCGTCGCCGATGAGTTTGTTAATAGAGCACGAACTCGCCTCGAATTGGACGGTAGGCACGGCCAGGGGTTTAAGGGGGAGTGGGGGTGGGGCAGGCGCCGAGAATGGGCCTAATGGGCCTGACTGATGGGTCAGGACCGCTTGAGCATTTTGCGTTTTTGCAACAACAATGGTTGAATCTTGAATTCTTGATCAATTGTTTTGCTTCACTTTTCAGAGTTGGGTTTCGTCCTCAGACCGAGTGTAACTGAATGTACCTAGTCCACTTGTTATGCTTGCTTGGTTTGGCGCATGGTGGTTGGCGACTAATTACACTGGCTCGCAAGAGAGATTTGCTAATATAGATGACATGTACGTACCAATTAACCTGGCCATTGAACACTGTAAGTATACCTGCTACTGCTAGGCCAGTGAGTGATGGATCATTAGCACAAATTGTGTCCTCATGTCGGACTGAATCTCAGGAATAGTGACTAGTTAAGTTCGTCCAAAGAAAATTTCCATAATCAACTACAACAACCTTGTCAGAGTTTACTCCATCAGATACCTAAAAACTAGCTATGTAAACCATGAAACATAATCAGCAATCACAGACGGGACTAGGAGAGAGAGAGAGAGAGGCATATCATTATACAAAAAATTAACATCATAATATAACCTTCCAAAACCCTGAAACCAGATCATTATAGCGCTACATACTACAATTCCCTAACCCAGAAGATGACATTGTTTAACCTTTATACGAAAACAAAAAGGCAAAAGTGCACAATTGAAGCCTCTCCTCAACCTTTTTTTTTTGTAGGCTTAGTAATTATATTCTAAGCCTCATCTAAATTATCCAAAGCTAATGTCCATCAGGCCCCTTATCATGTGCTCTTGGGTCCTGGTACGCATAATATATATATATATAGCAATATAAAAGTTGGTGCAATTAAAAGCTAACACAACATATCCGTTATGAAAGTACAACAGATGAGATGGCAAGGCATGGAACAGTAAGATATTTTGCATTTGTTTATGTTTATTCATCGGTAGTTTCTCTCAATCTATTACTTCCTCTCCATTTAAACACGTACGATGACAAAATCATGTTGACAGGGAAGTAGTTTCGAATACAAATCCATCGAAATCAATAGCTTTTGGTACCCACCACACAACTTCAAAAAATACACATACTAACAATTGAAATCAACAGGTCGTAACATACATTTGTTTGTCCTTCACTGTTCTGACAAGTATTAATACAACCAAAATGTGTCTACAAAGATTATCACACTATACAAATGGTACCAGCTTTCAACAGCTCATGCTCAACCATCCTAACCATCCTCATCCTATCCCATCGTACGGTATAACAGGTTGCAAATCTCAAACTCTGGCTAAGATTTCACTCCGCCAAAAATTTCCGAGTACCATAAAGAATATTGATTTCAAACTGTAATCATCTACAATTCCAAAGAAGTCCCACTTTTTGCTTACACTTGGAACAATTCATATCATCATCTAAGCTCCCTGCAAAAATGACTCAGTAGCTTCCCATTGGCGGCATCCCAAATGCTGGCATCGGGCCAGGGCCCATTGGCGGCATACCCATTCCACCCATTGGAGGCATGCCCATTCCACCCATCGGAGGTGGAGGACCACCCATGCCAGGCATTGGCGGAGCGGGCAATGCAAGAGGAAGCAGTTGCGCGTACATGTTCTGCACAGCACAACGGAATGCAACTTGTCATGTCAATGCCTCAGCATGAGATGATTAATTACACAAAGAAAACATGTGAGAGCAGTTTTAGGTTACCTGCTGAGCCACAAGATCCTTCTCCTCCTTCTCTTTGGCTCTTTCTTCCTTCTGCGACTCAATTTTGTCCTTCACTAAATCATCCACCTTGCTAGTGTATTCACGGATGAACTGCACACGCAGCACGGATGTTAGTTACTATAGTAAACTATATGCAAATAAACATCAGCAAAAAAATGGACCGAAAAGTTACCTGCAACAGGTATGGGAAGGCAAAGTCCAACATGTTGTTCATCCATGCAAGCTCAAGAGCGACATCCGGCCGGATCAAGTCATAGCAAATGAAGAGGCAGGAAGCAAAGCATTCTTTCTTACCCTGCGTTACATGATTGGATGTGTTTACTAATCAGAATGCAATGCCAAGTAGACAGACTAGGCCTTATGGTGCATAGTACTGAATTAGCTTATCACTAGTCTCATATCACCAGTCAATAGAATGGGTTTGAACCAAACCTGCTCAATGAAATAGACAAGCAAGTCCTCTGACAGTTCACGGTCACCAGATTGTGAGCATGTCTCCATGCAATCCTTGTACATGTTGTCTTTCTTTGATAGAGCAATGGATTGCTTCCACCTGCCAGCCTTCTTGTAAATGTAGGCAGCAATCCTCCTCATCTCAAGCAATTCATGCTTCTCAAGCTGCTCAAGAAATGAACACAGGTTATTAGATTCAAAGCAGTAACAATAGGCATTGCATGATTATCTGGCTATTTTTTACCTTCTGGGCAAGACCTATCTGGTCAAAGTTGTCATGCATGTCAACTGATTCCCGGAGTCTCTCATAGTCTTCCTCTTCAACGTAAAGCTCATTCAAGGCTTCATTCACAGCAGAGACATTGTTACTCTGAACTGCAACCATATATGGTTTCACAAGATGCAACTGGCCAGCCTGTCCAAAGAGCAACAAGACAAATCAGAAATTTGGGATGAAATCAAAACAGGGCTTCTATTCAAAGGGCACCAAGAAAGTTAATTTTCATTCAGATGCTAACCTTGCGCATTATGTCTACAACTCTGGTATGATCTAACCGAAGTGCAAGCACATTTAGCATATCATTAATGAGATCAGGATGCTCTTGCAAATAGAAGTGAACTGCCTTGTAATATAGCTCAACATTTGCAACTTTAACGCAAACATCCTTGAACTGCATATGATCCCATGCATCTGGAGAGTGGTTCATAATAGTGGTGGCAGCATTGTCAAATCATCATACTGTATGTACAGGTAGGTAAGTTCTTTCCAGTGCTGCTGTTCATCACAAGCTCGAATAAGCTTAGGAATATTGAGACGGGTGGAGAAAAGTTTGATGTGCTCCATAAGCTTCTCAGGGCGGTATCTAGCATATAGAACTCCCAATTCTGTGAAGATGCCATGTGTGCACGTTCAAGTCCAAGACCACTCTCCATGAGAGAAATAAGTTCACTGAAGCATCCTCTATTCTGGTAGTATTCACTGACTTCTTCCAAGTCATCAACCTAAACAAAAATACAAAAGCAGGTATGTCAGAAAGAAATATATCATAGAAGCTTTGTTATACAGCAGAGTCTAGAAAAAGATATCAGTATGCGCTCCTACTTGTATACCTGAACAATAATATTGAGACCACATATTTGTGCAAGACGGAACTCCTCAGCGTCAACACAAGCAAAGCAGACCTCCTTCCATGTTTTGGCACTGTTAGCCTTGCGAGCAGCATCCACAGCACCTTGGAACTGCTTCAGCTTAACCAGGGTAACAGCCAGCTTAGCCCAGTTCGAGATGAAAGCATAGATGATCTTTGCAGCTTCATATAGTTCTTCATCATACAGACGGTCACCGACATTTTGAAGGTTGGCAACATTTGGCATAAGAATGAATTCCTCAATGTCACTAAGCCTGTCAATCTTAGCATATGCAAAGATGAGTTCTCCATCGACTTTGGGTTCCCGTGCCTTTTGCCTTACCATCAGAAGGTACTTCACTAAATCATCGTACACATTAGCTTCCTCAGCAGCACGGATGACATCAAGGAAGTGTGCAGCATCATCTGCGCGAATGAAGGACTCGATTGCTTCACTAACCAGACCTTCACGTAACTGGGCTTTGGCAACCTGGCTCCAGACAGCATCTTCTTCAACACGGAAAGCAAATTCCTCAGCTCTTTCTATGCTCCGGATGTTGTCCAAGAGAACATTGACAGCCTGCACATTTAAGTTGAACTTCTTGAATATAGCAAAAGCCTCCTCGTACAGCTGTGCCTCAACAGCAACTTCTCCAACAGCAGGCCCATCAAAATTGTCTAGTCTGTTAACATAGTCCATGACTCTGGATGGATCTGCCTTGATGGCGGTCAAGATAAGTAGGTTCTGCAGGTTGAAGTTTCCACTGAATGCAGAATTCTGAAGAACAATCTTTTCAAGGAGCTCAATCAATTCGTGAGGAAGGTCAGCTGTCATGAATGCCTTAACAGCAGCAGAGACTTGCTCAGGGCTCTTGCTTTCAGGCAATGCGGTCGAAACCACTTGGTCAATGAGTTGCCTTCTATATTCATTCTCAGGCTGAAGAACTTTATCCCACAGATCACCATCCATTCTCTCAACCACATATCTGAAATTACAAATTTATTTGACATGAACATGTAAGCCATTGCTCAATATATAGAGGATTGGAGCAAACACAAGGCATCAGTAACAAGAACAAAAATAATATATACCTAGCTTGTAGCTTGAACAACGAGTTTTTGTTAGTGACATTAATAAGCTCATCGTCACATTGCCCACGTCTATAAGCAACCACGGCAAGTGTAGGATCTCGTTTTTCACAGTATTTACCCACAACACGAGAGTCATAATACGGGTTGGTAGTAAGGAAATGCTCAGGGTTATTGTTGCTGTCGATGATGATTTTCCCAAGAGCATTGTGGACATGCACATCTTGGCTACCCTCACTCACTAGATGCTCCAAGAATTGAGTAAGCAACCGTAGGCGGTTCCTGATTCACATATTCAAACAAATGTGATCCACTTAAAAAAGGGAATGTGAAACTTGTCACTTTGCAGACTAAAGGAACAAAGAATTCAAACCTCTTTTCGCATTCATCAACTAGTGGCTCAACAGGAAGGAGAGAACGAACAGAGAGAATCAAACCCTTAATGAAATCTTCCGGGCATTCATCATCCAGAAGTTGCCCAACTACCAAGGGAGCATTACCAGGATTCACCTGCATACAAGATAAAAGGAAACAATCAAACGCATGCTTGACATACCAGATGAAGAATGACGCCCAAAATAACAGTGAGTTAAAAATGTACATACTTTTTGTACATAGCCCTCAATATACCGAAGCATATTGTTTGTATATAGATAATGAGTCAGATCTGGAACAAATCCAAAGCGGTCACAAACATTAATCAGTGGGGCGGCATCAGGTAGCTTTGCTTCCATCAAAAAGTTCTTTGTCTTCTCAGCATCATAGAAATTAGACTCTCTGGTTACAGCTTCAACTTCTTTGATCTGTCCAGTTCTTGCAGCTGCTTCTATGTATTTGAAATGGATATCTGGATCCTCACTATTGGATGTAAAGAAATTTAATATCAATGCATGCCAAAGAAATTTAATATTAAGGTATGCCACCTTAAGAAAATACCAACATCAGGAGTAACTACCTGGAGCTCAAATAGGATCCCAAGAAAAAGTAGAGGCCCTCATAAGATTTGAATTGTTCAAATAATTTTATGCAAGCATCAACTCCTAGTTGTTCAGAGTACTCTTTCGCAGCCT